>CP136060.1:111200350-112400350 GCA_032464435.1 Aegilops umbellulata | reverse complement strand
GCATAATAATTTCTTTAGAAACGAGCTTAAGGAACAAAAAAGTTTTATGAGTTATATGAATAAAGAGCTCGATGATATGTCTAAAGAATTTGATGGTATAAGATCCCAAATTTCTCGTCTTGAAAAGATGACTGCTGAAATTTCGGATATGCAAGCTACCTTAGTCAATAAGATGGCCGCAAAACCGAACCCCTATGAAAATCAAGATGAAGATCTAAAAGTTATTGATTTGTCCCCTATCAAATCTTTGTTTTGCAATATGAATCTAGATGAAACTGAATATGATCTTCCTTTATCTAGAAGGCGTTCCAAAAATTCAGAGTATTTAGATCTTTATGATGAAATTGATGAAAATGGGATTGAAAGAAATAAAAATTTATATGTTGCTAAACCCACTATATTGGATTTCAAGGAATTTAATTATGAAAGTTGCTCTTTGATTGATTGTATTTCCTTGTTGCAATCCGTGCTAAATTCTCCGCATGCTTATAGTCAAAAGAAAGCCTTCACCGAACATATTGTTGATGCCTTGATGCAATCTTATGAAGAAAAACTTGAGTTGAAAGTTTCTATCCCTAGAAAACTCTATAATGAGTGGGAGCCAACTATTAAAATTAAAATTAACGATCATGAGTTTTATGCTTTGTGTGATTTGGGTGCTAGTGTTTTCACTATCCCCAAAACTTTGTGTGATTTGCTAGATTTCCGCGATCTTGAAAATTGCTCTTTAAACTTGCATCTCGCGGATTCTACTATTAAGAAACCTATGGGAAGGATTAATGATGTTCTTACTGTTGCAAATAGGAATTATGTGCCCGTAGATTTCATTGTTCTTGATATAGATTGCAAGCCTTCTTGCCCTATTATTCTTGGTAGACCTTTCCTTAGAACGGTTGGTGCGATTATTGATATGAAGGAAGGGGATATTAGATTCCAATTTCCATTAAAAAAGGGCATGGAACACTTTCCAAGAAAGAAAATAAAATTTCCATACGAAACCATCATGAGAGCCACTTATGGATTGCCTTCCAAAGATGGCAACACTTAGATCTATCCTCGCTTTTATGCCTAGCTAGGGGCGTTAAACGATAGCGCTTGTTGGGAGGCAACCCAATTTTATTTTTAGTTTTTTGTGTTTTTATTCTGTTAGGGAATAAATAACCCATCTACCCTCTGTTTGGATGTGGTTTTGTGTTTTAATTAGTGTTTGTGCCAAGCTAGACCTATTGGATCTTCTTGGATGATAGTTATTTGATCTTGCTGTAATTTCAAGAAACTTTGCGTTCAGTGCCCGAATTATTAAAAATCATCAGAACGTGATAAAATATTGATTCCAATTGCTTCTGATCAATACACAAATTTTCTAGGTCTTCTAATTTTGGTAGATTTTTTGGAGTTCCATAAGTTTGCGTTAGTTACAGATTACTACAGACTGTTCTGTTTTTGACAGATTCTGTTTTTCGTGTGTTGTTTGCTTATTTTGATGATTCTATGGTTAGTAAAATAGGTTATAATCCATAGAGAAGTTGGAATACAGTAGGTTTAACACAAAAATAAATAAATAATGAGTTCATTACAGTACCTTGAAGTGGTTTTATGTTTTCTTTCTCTAACGGAGCTCACGGGATTTCTATTGAGTTTTGTGTTGTGAAGTTTTCAAGTTTTGGGTGAGTTCTTTTGATGGATTATGGAACAAGGAGTGGCAAGAGACTAAGCTTGGGGATTCCCATGGCACCCCCAAGATAATCCAAGGACACCAAAAAGTCAAAGCTTGGGGATGCCCCGGAAGGCATCCCCTCTTTCGTCCACTTCCATCGGTAATTTACTTGGAGCTATATTTTTATTCACCAACATGATATGTGTTTTGCTTGAAGCGTCTTGTATTATTTGTGTCTTTGTTTGTTAGTGTGCCACAATCATCCTTTATGTACACACCTTTTGAGATAGTCATCTATGAATTAAAATTTATTAGAATACTCTTTGTGCTTCACTTATATCTTTTGAGTTATGTAGTTTTGCTCTATGTGCTTCACTTATATCTTTTGAGCGTTATAATTTTGCTCTATGTGCTTCACTTAGATCTTTTAGAGCACGGTGGTGGTTTGATTTGAAGAAACTATTGATCTCTCATGCTTCACTTAAATTATTTTGAGAGTCTTAATAGCATGGTAATTTGCTTAAATATTAATATGCTTGGTATTCATTGTTTGTGAAATTTTCTTTTGAGTGCGTTGAATACTAAGAAAAGATTCAAGCATGATAATTGTTTTGAGATATGGAGGTGATAATATTAGATTTATGCTAGTGGAAGTAGTTGTGAATTTAAAGAATACTTGTGTTAAAGTTTGTGATTCCCGTAGTATGCACGTATGGTGAACCGTTATGTAACGAAGTCGGAGCATGAAGTGTTTATTGATTGTCTTCCTTATGAGTGGCGGTCGGGGACGAGCGATGGTCTTTTCCTACCAATCTATCCCCCTAGGAGCATGCGCGTAATACTTTGCTTTGATAACTTCTAATTTTTTGCAATAAGTATATGAGTTCTTTATGACTAATGTTGAGTCCATGGATTATATGCACTTTTCCCATCCTTCCACCATTGCTAGCCTCTCTAATACCGCGCACTTTTCGCCGGTATCATACAACCACCATATATCTTCCTCAAAACAGCCACCATACCTACCTATTATGGCATTTCCATAGCCATTCCGAGATATATTGCCATGCAACTTTCCATCGTTCCGTTTACTATGACACGCTCCATTATTGTCATATTGCTACCATGATCATGTAGTTGACATCGTATTTGTGGCAAAGCCACCATTCATAATTATTCATACATGTCACTCTTGATTCATTGCATATCCCGGTACACCGCCGGAGGCATTCATATAGAGTCATATTTGTTCTAAGTATCGAGTTGTAATTGTTGAGTTGTAAGAAAAATAAAAGTGTGATGATCATCATTTTTAGAGCATTGTCCCAAGTGAGGAAAGAATGATGGAGACCATGATTCCCCCACAAGTCGGGATAAGACTCCGGACGAAAAAAAAGAGGCCATAAAAAAAGGCCCAAATAAAAAAGGGAGAGAGAAAGAGAGAAGGGACAATGCTACTATCCTTTTACCACACTTGTGCTTCAAAGTAGCACCAAGATCTTCATGATAGAGAGTCTCCTATGTTATCACTTTCATATACTAGTGGGAATTTTTCATTATAGAACTTGGCTTGTATATTCCAATGGTGGGCTTCCTCAAAATGCCCTAGGTCTTCATGAGCAAGTGAGTTGGATGCACACCCACTTAGTTTCTTTTGTTGAGCTTTCATATACTTATAGCTCTTGTGCATCCGTTGCATGGCAATCCCTACTCACTCACATTGATATCTATTGATGGGCATCTCCATAGCCCATTTATACGCCTAGTTGATGTGAGACTATCTTCCCCTCTTTTTGTCTTCTCCACAACCACCGTTCTATTCCACATATAGTGTTATATCCATGGCTCACGCTCATGTATTGCGTGAAGGTTGAAAAAGTTTTGAAAATGTTAAAGTATGAAACAATTGCTTGGCTTGTCATCGGGGTTGTGCATGATTTAAATACTTTGTGTGGTGAAGATGGAGCATAGCCATACTATATGAATTTGTAGGGATAACTTTCTTTGGCCATGTTATTTTGAGAAGACATAATTGCTTTATTAGTATGCTTGAAGTGTTATTATTATTTATGTCAATATGAACTTTTGTCTTGAATCTTTCGAATCTGAATATTCATACCACAATTAAGAAATTTTGCATTGAATTATGCCAAGTAGCACTCTGCATCGAAAATTCTGTTTTTATCATTTACCTACTCGAGGACGAGCAGGAATTAAGCTTGGGGATGCCTGATATGTCTCCAACGTATCTATAATTTTTTATTGCTCCATGCTATATTATCTACTGTTTTGGACTATATTGGGCTTTATTTTCCACTTTTATATTATTTTTGGGACTAACCTATTAACCGGAGGCCCAGCCCAGAATTGCTGTTTTTTGCCTATTTCAGTGTTTCGAAGAAACAAAATATCAAACGGAGTCCAAACAGAAAAATCCTTTTTGGAACGTGATTTTCTTCCCGAACAAGACACAGGAGACTTGGACCCTACTCCAAGAAGTACCAGAGGCGGTCACGAGGGTGGGGGGCGCGCCCCCCTGCCTCATGGGCCCCTCGGTGCTCCACCGACGTACTCCTTCCTCCTATATATATCCACGTACCCACAAACGATCAGAACAGGAGCCAAAAACCTAATTCCATCGCCGCAACTTTCTGTATCCACGAGATCCCATCTTGGGGCCTGTTCCGGAGCTCCGCCGGAGAGGGCCGTCATCACGGAGGGCTTCTACATCATCATGGCCTCTCCGATGAAGTGTGAGTAGTTTACCTCAGACCTTCGGGTCCATAGTTATTAGCTAGATGGCTTCTTCTCTCTTTTTGGATCTCAATACAATGTTCTCCCCCTCTCTTGTGGAGATCTATTCGATGTAATCTTCTTTTGCGGTGTGTTTGTTGAGACCGATGAATTGTGGGTTTATGATCAAGTCTATCTATGAATAATATTTGAATCTTCTCTGAATTCTTTTATGTATGATTGGTTATCTTTGCAAGTCTCTTCGAATTATCCGTTTTGTTTGGCCAACTAGATTGGTAGTTCTTGCCATGGGAGAAGTGCTTAGCTTTGGGTTTGATCTTGCGGTGTTCTTTCCAAGTGACAGAAGGGGCAGCAAGACACGTATTGTATCGTTGCCATCGAGGATAACAAGATGGGGTTTATTTCATATTGCATGAATTTATCTCTCTACATCATGTCATCTTGCTTAAAGCGTTACTCTGTTTTTAACTTAATACTCTAGATGCATGCTGGATAGTGGTCGATGAGTGGAGTAATAGTAGTAGATGCAGAATCGTTTCGATCTACTTATCACGGACGTGATGCCTATATACATGATCATGCCTAGATATTCTCATAATTATGCTCAATTCTGTCAATTGCTCAACAGTAATTTGTTCACCCACCGTAGAAAACTTATGCTCTTGAGAGAAGCCACTAGTGAAACCTATGGCCCCCGGGTCTATTCTCATCATATCAATCTCCATCACTTTAATCTTGCTTTGTTTTTACTTTGCCTTTTACTTTTCACTTTGCATCTTTATATCAAAAATACCAAAAATATTATCTATCGGATCTCACTTTCGTAAGTGACCGTGAAGGGATTGACAACCCCTAATCGCGTTGGTTGCGTTGAGCTCTTTGTGTTGTGTAGGTACGAGGGACTTGCGCGTGGCCTCCTACTGGATTGATACCTTGGTTCTCAAAAACTGAGGGAAATACTTACGCTACTCTGCTGCATCATCCTTTCCTCTTCGGGGAAAACCAACGCAAGCTCAAGAGGTAGCACCTGCTTGCCGCGCTCCACGCCTCTCCTTGGCCGAGCGAACCCATGCAGCCTTGACCTCGCGAGAGGGGAAAAAAGAGGCCCCGCCATCGCCGATGTCGCACGGGCTTTGCCCGACGACGACGAGGGGAGAGAAGATCTAGGAAGGGGCTTGGAGTGGCGGCTAGGGTTTCGCCCGGGTCGCCCTCGGGGGGGGGGGGGGGGGTGACACGAGCGATGAGATGCTGCCGCTCTTGATTGTTGTTGCTTAGAGCAACTGCAACGGGGCGACCCATTTCGTCCGCGGGTGTCCATTTGGGTCTGCGCGGACAGAAAAGTCGGCCCAACACGCTGACCCAAACGCACGCATGTCCGCTTTTCGTCCGCCTGCCGACCCATTATCGGCCCATTTTGGAGCCGGATTTGCGTCGGTGCAGACACAAGACGGACGCGCGCGCTCGCCTTCTCCTCCCCCGGGCCCGCTGGTCGGTGCCCGCCTCCACCATTTCCCTCCACCCCCCACCCAAAACCCTCCCACCCGCAAGCGCTCCCGCCCCTGCGTCGTGATATAGCCCGGCACAGAGGCGCCGCACACCCCCTATGCTTCACTGATGAAGTAATGGATCATGAATTCCCAGAAGGCTTTAAACCCGTGAACATTGAATCATATGATGGCACTACAGATCCCGCGGTATGGATAGAGGATTTCTTCCTCCACATTCACATGGCCCGCGGGGATGATCTACATGCCATCAAGTATCTCCCGCTAAACCTCAAAGGACCTGCTCGGCATTGGCTGAATAGCTTGCCGGCAAACTCTATTGGAAGTTGGGAGAACCTGGCAGATGCATTCCTGGACAACTTCCAGGGCACTTATGTGCGGCCACCGGATGCTGACGATTTAAGTCACATAACACAACAACCCGGAGAGTCAGCCAGGAAATTCTGGACTCGGTTCCTAACTAAAAAGAACCAAATTGTCGACTGTCCGGATGCCGAAGCCCTAGCGGCCTTTAAACATAACATCCGTGACGAGTGGCTCGCCCGGCATCTCGGCCAAGAGAAGCCAAAGTCCATGGCAGCCCTCACGACACTCATGACCCGCTTTTATGCAGGCAGATAGCTGGTTGGCTCGTAGCAACAATACAGCAAGCAACCCTGGCACATCAGAAGCCAGAGATAGCAACGGCAAACCCCGATGCAACAAACACAATCGCCGTAAAAATGGTGAAAACGCCGAAGATACGACAGTCAATGCCGGATTTAGGGGCTCTAAGTCCAGACAGCGGAACGGGCCACTCAAAAATGACAATTCGGGTTCGTCCAGTCTGGACCGCATACTCGACCGCCCATGCCAAATTCATGGCACCCTGTGAACACCAGCAAATCATACCAACAGAGAATGCTGGGTCTTCAAACAAGCCGGCAGGTCAGGCGCCAAAAACAAAGATAAGGGGTCTCAAAGCGACGACGACGACGAGGAGCCCAGATCATCAAGTACAGGAGGGCAAAAGAAACTTCCCCCGCAAATCCAAACGGTGAACATGGTAACGGCACCTACAACCTGGACCGGATACACAGCCTTAGGGATGTCGACTTAACGGAACCAGTCGTGCCACAATATAAACTAGGGCCGATCACCTTCAACCGGACGGATCGTCCGGTTAACACCAATAAGGGCAATCCAACCGCACTAGTCCTCGACCCAATAACTAACGGGTTCCACCTCACACGAGTCCTTATGGACGGAGGTAGTAGCCTAAACCTGCTCTACCAGGACACAGTGCGCAAGATGGGCATTGATCATTCGGTGATCAAGCCCACTAAAACCACCTTCAGAGGTATCATACCAGGTATGGAGGCTAGCTGTACATGCTCCATCGCCCTTGAGGTAGTCTTCAGATCACCAGACAATTACCGTGCCGAAGAGTTAATCTTCGACATCGTCCCCTTTCACAGTGATTATCAGGCACTGCTCGGACGAACCGCGTTTGCTCGATTCAACATGGTACCACATTATGCCTACCGTAAGCTTAAGATGCCCGGTCCGCGCGGCGTCATAACGGTTAATGGCAAGGCCGAAATTTCCCTCGGTACCAAAGAGTATGCCGTTGCTTTAATAGCAGAAGCAATGAGTGGCACCTCTCACTCAAACCTCGAGTCGACGGCCAGGCTCCCGGACACCGCCAAAGGGCTCCGAACTACTTCGCGACAGGATAGCCCGGCTCGTCCAGAGCTCAATTAAACACTCCGGTGAAGGCCAGTACAGGCCACATACCGCGACTCAACCACTCTGCGGCACACAAACATTTCTTACATTTTCTTTGTAGGTTAAACTTTGCGCAAACCAGGACTGACGATATGGAAGCAGCTTGAACGCGCAAAGGAATCCCTAGATATTCCCCGCGATGACCATTCGACTATACTCTGGATCCGCACACATCTTCTTCCCGCACTGGTCTCAGCAGGTTCCACAGTCATATTTCCTTCTTTTATCACATTACATGTATTCATACGCATCGACGTACTATTCAAAATACAACATGTGGATTTATATAACGCTTATCTGTTTTATTTCTTATTAAAACTCTTTTGTCAAGTGGCATTCGTACACCACGATATGCCTTAAGTATGCCAGGGGCTTCGTTTCACCCATAATATGGCAATAAAGTCCGAACACCTTCATGGAAGTTCGGCACCCCGAACTTATAGCATTATATGCATCAGCTCCGAATCATGTCTTGGGTCAAATGTTGGGTTTGCCCGGCTCCCATGTTTTGCTGCCTTACGTTTCGCTCGGCTAAGGCGGCACAGGGGAACTACTGCGATTGTGTCCCGGTTCTTCCGGACGAGCACCTCAGTAGAGAAAGCCAAAAACTGACTGTCATGATACGGCGAGAGCTGGTCAGCTGTTCGAGAGGTTGTAAAATCTTTAAGGATTTCTCCCTCATAATGCCATAACCAATGCATCATGCGATGGATCAGTTTTTCTTCCGATCAGGTGCTTATATAGCCCCTCGTGCGGTCTTCCGAACACCAGGGGCTACGCCTACCTTCCTTTCCTAAAGCTCATATGGTTAAGTGAGAGTGATAAAGCCCTGTAGTCCGATTGCCTGGTTCGTTGTGCTGAACACCTCCTTCGAAGGACCCAAAATTGGGATAAAGAGTGATCAGGTTTATCCCAAACACCCCAGTACTTCGTACGTGGGGGCAGAAGCCGACGACTGGCCAACTCTCAGGATTAATATATAAAACAGTCGCGCAGGAGGGTAAACTTTTATACACATGCAATAAATAGTGACCTTGTTCAAACATTACAAAGGACAACATGATTTGTATTCATGAAAATATAACATCCTTGGTACACAGATCCGTCGCAAGGTAGGATCCTTTCAGGACACCTTCATAATATAATTCAGGCTTGCGGTGCTCCTTCCCCTCGGGCGGTCCTTCGGTCATCAGCTTTTGAGCATCCATCTTCCCCCAGTGCACCTTTGCGCGGGCGAAGGCCATTCACGCACCCTCTATACAGACCGACCACTTGATGACGTCAAGTCGAGGGCAGGCACTTACAAGCCGCTTCACGAGTCCGAAGTAGCTGCTTGGAATCGGCTCGGCAGGCCACATCCGGATAATTAAATCCTTCATGGCTATTTCAGCCGCCTTATGCAGTTCGATCAGGTGTTTCAGTTGATCGGCAAAAGACACCGGATGATTCAGTGCCAGATACTGCGACCAGAAGAGCTTGTCCGTAATGTTCCTTTCTTCGGCTCGGTAGAATTGGGCGGCATCTGATATGCTGCAGGGCAGTTCCGCAAACACTCCTGGAGAAATCCGAACTCACAATTAGAAACATGTTTTCCTCCTCAAATACTTGATTTACATGGAAAAGAGCCTTACCCGTCGTGATCTTCCTCGCCTCTTGGATCTCCTGTAGGGCGCCTTGGGTTCCTCCTGGGCATCGCGTGCGGCCTGATGAGCCCTGGTGAGTTCAGATTCTTTCTCTGTTAAACTCTGCTCCAAGGTCTCGCATTTCTTAAAGACCTCTTGAAGCTTCTGCTCAGCTTCAATAGCCCTGGCCTCGTGCTTCTCACGAAGAGCCTGCTCTGCGGCTGCCTTTTCCTTGGCCTCGGCCACAGCCTTCTTAAGAGGCTCGACTTCGGTCATCATCCCTAGAGAAAATCATGGAATATATTTTATCATACTGGAAATTCGTTCGCGCTAAATGCGAACAGGGCTTGCGCATACCTTGCTTATCTTCCAACTGCCTTTTCAGCTAGCCAAGTCCTTCTTGGGTCCGCACCAAACTTTGATTCAGTCCGGAGACCTCTGCAATATGAGAGGCAGCAGCCCCTGCAGACGGCTGCTTATAAAGGAGAGATAGATGTCACCAAATAAGTCCTGCGCTGTGATCATAAAATTTGATCCTCTGTCCGGTTCTTTCTTTCACCGAACAGTGTATCAGGGGCTACTATCTATACTATGACATTCTTCGAAACCTCATAAAACATACCTCAAAGCCTTATAAGGCTGATGCAGGCCTCATTCAGTCCACTCTCAGCAGATTGAATCTTCTCAATCACCGCACCCATAAGGGCACGGTGTTCATCGACGATGGAGGCGCTCTTCAGCACCGCCAACAAAGCCTCCGGCACCTCTGGATAGACAGAGATTGCCGGTGGAACAGGCACGCCCCCTCCGGCTGAGGGAGGCCGCCTGCTTGATTCTGGAGCCGTATTGGTCTCCAGAATTGCGTCTGGCTGGGAGCCGAATTCAAGATGGCCCCCGCTGCCGACTCCCGTTGGAATCTTCTCCTCCACGTCTCCGGCCCCTGAGGTTCGACCTCCAGGCGCCGCTTTTACGATCTCTTCCCCCCTCCTTGGCTGGGATCCTTTTGGGACGAAGCCTCGGTGTTATCCACATGTTTTGGGGAAGGGGCCTTTGGGGGCGTCCCACTCTCCATAGCATCCGAGCTCAGCAAATCCTATGACGAGGATTGTTCGGCGCGGGACCTCGCCGGACTACAAAAAATATGGCTCAGGTCAAAATATTACACCATGATAAGACTGGACACATAAATGTGTTCGGATTTTATACTCACGAGTTCACCAGGGGCTGGGCCCTGGGATCCCACGTCGGGCTGTTATCAGCGGCGGCAGTGGACCCTTCCGAAAGAGGAGTTTACCCCCTTTTAGGCGATTCGGCCTCCAAGTGTATGGAGGCCGCCCTCTTCTTTCTTCCCCCGCCGGGGATTCGTCTTCCTCCTCCTCGTCATCCTCTTCGGAGGCAGAACGGGCGTTGGAACCTTCGGATATTGTGTCTGAAGTGCCGCGGCGACGAAGGCCACCATGGGTCTTTCTGGCCTCCTTCTCGGCCTTATTCTTCGGCACCTTATACGACGCCGGGACCAGCATCTTCGTCAGAAGTGGGATGGCCGGTCCTTCGGGAAGCGGGGCCGGACAGTGGATCCGCTCCGCCTTCTTCGTCCAGCCCTAGGGGAGTTGAGGTAAACACACTAAGCATTTCCCTTGGGTTATGCGGATAAAACGTATAATAACTTACCGAGCTTGCAGGGCGGGATAGTTGGTACCCGCGGTCCTCGGCCGAGTCCGGCCATGATTGGTCGGACTTGAAAAGCACCTTCCAGATATCTTTGTGCAAAGAACCAAAGAGCTCTCGCAGGGTCTGGTGCTTGGCTGGATCGAATTCCCATAGATTGCAAGTCCGGTGTTGACAAGGCAGGATTCGGCGAACTAACATCACCTGGACTACATTGACAAGTTCGATGTTCTTGTCCTCCATACCCTTAACGCACGTCTGGAGCACTGACAGTTCGTCGGACGAAGACCAGTTCAGGCCCTTCTTGAGCCAGGACGTAAGCCGCAATGGGGCTTCGAATCAGAACTCGGGAGCAGCGGCCCATCCCGTGCCGCGCGGCTCAGTGATGTAAAACCACTGCTGTTGCCACTCTTTGACGGAATCATTAAAAGTACTTGTTGGACATGTGATGTTGGGCATCTTGCTCACCATAGCGCCCCAGCACTCGGCGTGCTCGCCGCTCACCACCTTGGGTTTAACATTAAAGATCTTCAGCCATAGGCCAAAGTGTGGCGAGATGCGGAGGAAAGCTTCGCACACGACAATGAATGTCGAGATGTTGAGGAAGGAATTGGGAGATAGATCATGGAAATCAATCCCGTAATAATACATGATGCCGCGAACAAACGGGTGGAGGGGAAACCCTTGCCCGCGGACAAAATGAGGGAGGAATACAACCCTCTCGTGGGGTTCCGGAGTAGGGACGATCTGTCCCGCCGTTGGGAGACGGTGGCCGATTTTCTTAGCCAGATACCCAGCCTCCCGAAGCTTTTTGATATCCTTCTCCCGGACGGTAGAGGCCATCCACTTGCCTCCTACTCCGGATCCGGACATTTTCGGAAGGCCTTTGTGGGCGGGGAAGATGAACGCTCGGGCACTGGAGCTCGAGCGAAGGGGAATGGGTCGAGAAGAAGAAAGTGTGGGTGCGAAAGGGATTTCTTATCCCCTTATAAAGGCAGCAGAGATTCTGCGCCTCCCTACTTGCCTGGTAAACTCGCCTATTCCCAAGCGTCGTGATTGATGGCGCGGTTGGGTTACCCACACCCGTATTGATGAGAATCCCGTGATAAGGGGACACGATCTCTGCTTCGACAAGACGTGCCAACAAAACCGCCTCGCAATATGTGCAGTAGCTGGTTGAGAAAAACGGTCCGAATAATGACTGGGCCATAGCGTGGTGTCACGCTACGAAATGTGTCAGCAGATTAGATTTGTGGGATATTATACTCTCTACGGTGGTATGTGGAATTTGTTTTGCAGAGCCGGACAATCTATGGAGTATTCGGAGGAGGAACCCACCTTGCAATGCCGAAGACAATCTGCACGCCGGACTCATCGTCATTGAATCCTGGTTCAGGGCTAATGAGGGAGTCCTGGATTAGGGGGTCCTCGGACAGCCGGACTATATGCTTTGGCCGGACTGTTGGACTATGAAGATATAAGATTGAAGACTTCGTCCCGTGTCCGGATGGGACTCTCTTTGGCGTGGAAGGCAAGCTTGGTAATTCGGATCTGTAGATCTCCTCCCTTGTAACCGACTCTGTGTAACCCTATCCCCCTCCCGTGTCTATATAAACCAGAGGGTTTAGTCCGTAGGACAACGACGATCATAATCATAGGCTAGCTTCTAAGGTTTAGCCTCTACAATCTCGTGGTAGATCAACTCTTGTAATACTCATATCATCAAGATCAATCAAGTAGGAAGTAGGGTATTACCTCCATCGAGAGGGCCCGAACCTGGGTAAACATTGTGCCCCCCGCCTCTTGTTACCATCCACCTTAGACAGATAGTTCGGGACCCCCTACCCGAGATCTGCCGGTTTTGACACCGACAGTTGGCGCTGGCATGGTGCCGGCATGAGACATGGCCGCTGACATGATCTATTGTCGCGAGTCTTTTTTAAAAATTGCGTGCGGACATGAAATGGGTCGACGCGTTGAACGCAGACAAATTTGACAATTTTGACCTGTGCGTAAAATCATTTCACAAAATGAACTGTCTCTAAATTTTTTTTCCACTCAGTTGACCTTTTTGAGTGGCGCCCGATACGAAGGCGCCACACTATACTGTGCAACGCCTGACTGATAGGCGCTACACGCCTGCCCAACGTCGCACTCCGGACTGCCTAAAAATTACTAAGTCAATGTGCAGCGCCTAGCCTCGGCGGCTAGGCGCTACACTGTATAGTGTGGCGCCTAGCTCTTAGGCGGCGCACACTGACTTCGTAATTTTTGGATCACCCGGGTGCGACGCTGGCTAGGCGTGCAGCGCCTGTTAGTCAGGCGTTGCACAATGTAGTGTGGCGTCTTCGTGTCGGACGCCACTCAAAAAGGTCAGCTAAGTGAATTTTTTTAAAAGCTGTTCATTTTATAAATGATTTCATCCACAGGTTAAAATTGTTAAATTTGCCTTAAACGCATTGCCGACCTAAATCTGAAATAAGCCAGACGTCGGGCTGGCTACCGACCCAAACAGATAAAAAACGGACTGTTTGGGTCGGCCCATTGGAGTCGCTGTTAGCTGCTCCACATACCTGATGGTCAGCACAACGGAACGAAAACAAACAAAACAAGTGGCGGATTGACGGCGGGACCCGCACCACATGAGGAGTGTACACATGTAGCGTTGATCCAAGTAAAAACCAAGACGGCAGAACACGACTCGACGGCGCGGAGCAGCCAATCGCTCGCTCCGCGTTATCTCGTCGCCTCCCCCCCTCCGCCCCATTCCCGCTGCCGCTGCACCTCTCTCCTCAGTCTTAGCCCAAACACACCTCACCTCACCTCGCTCCCCGCCCCGCCGATCTCTTCTCTTCTAGTTCTAGGGTCGTCCGCGATGGCGGCTCCGGTGGTGGACGCCGAGTACCTGCGCCAGGTCGACAGGGCGCGCCGCGCCCTCCGCGCCCTCATCGCCTCCAAGGGATGCGCCCCCATCATGCTCCGCCTCGCGTACGTACTCCCAGCCCCAGTCTCCTGCTCCTCTCCTACTCCATACTGTTGCATCTGTTTGCTCGTCTGCTCCTGGTTCACGCGGCCTGAGGGCTCGTGTTTTGCTTAAGGCGTGCGATTACTTACCGGCGTTGTTCCACTACTGACTTGAGTTGCATGTCAGATTTGAACTAATGGGTTTGGTTTATTACTGCCGCGGCCCGCAGATATCAGGCCTCGCTGGCCTGTTTCATGTTTGTTGTATCGATTTCGGACGAGGCAATTCGACAAACACCTTACGTGCATGATTTTAGAGATTCGAGCGATTACGAATTTCGGCTGTATGCCACGATTATTATCTGCTCCCTCCGTTCCAAAATAGATGACTCAACTTTGTACTCATCTATTTTAGAACGGAGGGAGTAACGAGGAGGATATGGTACTTAGTTCACAGATAGACTGTAGTGTTTTACAGTAGCATGAGAAGTTGAGAACTGCCCCCACATACCAAATGTTTGCAGAATCGGATAAGTGAGACGAATTGCTTGCCCGTTCTCGCACCTCGGCCTCTTGAACTTTTCTTAACATATGGTGTTTTACAGAGACGGCTGCTATTATATGCACTTGGGAAGAAATATGTGATGCACTAATAGGATCAGGTGCCCATGCACACTGGCAATGAAAGGGATAAAAACTTTGGCATTATCTGAAGTTGCGAACATGTAGCTTTTAGCTTACGCACTTGATTTATTTTTTGATGTGCTGCAGGAATGCAGGTATACACTGCTCCTCTGCATTGTATAGATCTAATAAGTAACACCCATAAAACTACATCTGCCTTCCAGTTTTTTGCGTGTATGGTTACGATTTTGTGTGTCTTTTGGACTTCCTTGCTTTTCCATTTGGAAGACTCAATATCTTTGGTCTCCCTTGCAGATGGCACGATGCTGGCACGTATGATGTGAACACAAGAACTGGTGGCGCAAATGGTTCAATTAGATACGAGGAAGAGTACACCCATGGTTCAAATGCTGGCTTAAAAATTGCTATTGATCTCCTCGGTATGTATTATAGTTACCCAATACCCAATCTAGTAGTAGATGGCTGTGTAAAAATAGTCATTTTCCTATACGAGGGCTCTTTAAGCTAAGGAAATCAGTTTTGGGCATTCTCGTTAGTTTCTCATAAGTTAAAGTTCTGTTTCTGTTGTACGTCATGCAATGGCTTAAGGACAAGATTGCAACTGATTTTCCTTTGGAAAGTTAAATAGTTTAGGATGATTACTCACGGAAATTAACAGTACCCTTGTTGTTCTGTTGTAAACTATTGCATCCTTATGTGTGCTGCTTTATTTGCATCACTGCATGTACAAGTGAGAGAATTCTTAAATGCTTCTATTTTATCTTCTGAGAGGGTCTTGACAGAATTGCAATTTGGTCCTAATGATACTCTGCCAAATCACACGACTAACTAATTTCAGATTTGTTGGTTTATTGTTAAGCCGTTCCTTTCTTTGCTGCGGAAATAAGTGAAATTGTTATTATAGCTTACCCAACTGTCCTTTGTTGCCAGAGCCTATTAAAGCGAAGCATCCAAAGGTTACATATGCAGACCTTTATCAGGTAATTGACAATTTGGTTGAGTTGGCTCTTGTCTATATTAAGTGAGTATTGATTGCTAAAACATCTACACTCTTCCACATATGTGAGCCGATGCTTCCTATTGTGTACAGCAGAACTGTGAATTCTATAGCTATTTACTAACTACATCTTACTTCCAGCTTGCTGGAGTAGTTGCAGTTGAAGTCACGGGGGGTCCAACTGTTGAGTTCATCCCTGGAAGACGTGTATGTGAAATATCATTTCTTCAGAAATGGATGCATTGTTCCTGATGCTTACATATTAACTGCTTTGGACCTGAATCAGGATTCGTCAGTTTGTCCCCGTGAAGGGCGCCTTCCTGATGCTAAGAAAGGTAACTATTGCTACTATTGTTTCTACCTGTCAATGTTTACCTGCTATCTCAAGCAATTGATCAAAATGTGATCTAAGAAGTTATATGGCCAATGGCCTTAAGGGCATATCAAATGTGGTCGCATCGATTATTTTCTGCACCCGTCTACTCATGTCCATATGTCATACTCTTGGCATTTGATACTTTTTACCGTGTGAGATGGGATTTCAGGCATTTCAAGCAGTGCAGTTTTCTGGTTGTACTCCACCAATCTCCTCATGTACAGCTTTTACATGCATTTTTCTTCAGAAATTGGAGGCTTAACTACTCTTACCTTCACATAGCACCCGTATACTGGCCCTTTTACGCGTTATAGTTATTATTGCATGTTGATCTATGTTTCTTATGTCATTTGTTCATGTACAAGAGCTGTCTTTCTTTCTTTATATGATCAGTCTTCTAGGAGTACTTGTTGCACCTTGCAATCACATCCCAGTGACTGAGACATGTATCTGTACTATTTCTTCATGAGCAGGCGCACCACATCTGAGGGACATCTTTTATCGAATGGGCTTAACAGACAAAGATATTGTAGCACTATCTGGGGGCCACAGTCTGGTACTTGTTGTATTCTGTGAAGTAGGAGCACCTTTTCATGAGAAACACGGTATTTAGTAATGGACTTTTTCTCTTAGGGAAAGGCGCATCCTGAAAGGTCTGGGTTTGACGGTGCATGGACTCGTGATCCTCTGAAGTTTGACAACTCATACTTTCTGTGAGTTGAATACAAAGCCATAACATTTACTACTCCCTCCGATCCAGAATAATTGTCGCGGTTTTGAACTAAGGTTGAACTACCTTGGTTCAAAACCACGACACTTATTATGGATCGGAGGGACTTATTTTGGAGACTAGATTTGAGAAGGAGAATCAGTGTAACTGAAATGCTTGTTAACCTCACTGCAGTGAGCTACTGAAAGGGGAATCAGAGGGTCTTCTGAAGCTCCCTACTGATAAGGCATTGTTGGATGATGCTGAATTTAGACGCTATGTGGAGCTTTATGCAAAGGTGCACATGATTTTTGATATTTCCATAATGCAACTTTCAGTTTCAGAACAATTGTCTTACCTCTTTCGTACTGCAGGACGAGGATGCTTTCTTCAAGGACTAC
This sequence comes from Aegilops umbellulata, assembly GCA_032464435.1. Taxonomy (NCBI): domain Eukaryota; kingdom Viridiplantae; phylum Streptophyta; class Magnoliopsida; order Poales; family Poaceae; genus Aegilops; species Aegilops umbellulata. Next base: position 112,383,285 of record CP136060.1, on the reverse strand, counting down.
GCTGAATCACACAAGAAACTTTCTGAACTTGGCTTTACACCACGGATCAGTGGCCCAGCATCTACAAAATCAGATGTTTCAACTGCTGTTGTACTTGCACAGAGTGCAGTGGGGGTAGCAGTTGCGGCAGCTGTAGTCATCGCGGGCTACCTGTACGAGGCTTCCAAGAGGAGCAAGTAAGGGGTTTCATGAGTTCTTGGATGGCATTGCCTTGTTTAGTAAGTATCAAGTTATTCTTAAAAAAGTAAGTGCCAAGTTCAAATAACAGAACTCTAGTGATGAACAACCAACAGCAGTCTTAAAATATTTCAAACATTCTTGAGGACATCTCCTTCATGTATACATCATACTTGAATATTTCAGTGACAATGAATGCTTACTATTAAAAGCATTTTTGGGCATGTATCTTGTGCAATACAAAAGATCTTGTTTGTGTCATGAAAATATTTCTCAACCTTGTATGCAAATACTGACCAATAGGGACCATGATAGAGGCGGGGGTGTCCCGATCTTTCGATGAGATGATAACTATCGATTTGGTGGAGTCGACTTTGACGATCCGACTACAAACGTGCACGACGTTGCGCCTTAGCAATCGCTAAACCAACTTCGAGAGGTTATTGACCACGCCGGAGCACGATCAACCTGACCACGAAGGTCTATTCCTGCACGCAATCGAAGAACAAGCAAGAATATGATAAAGCAATCTGAATATTGTGAATATATATGAAGTATTGATAAAGGTGGGGATCCGGAAGCGGTCTTGGTCACAAACGAAGTACACGAAGTTGCAATGGCTAACTTTTAACTAAACAAATCCCAAGGAAAAAGCTACTAGATGGATCTACTTATATAGGAGCAAGGGGTGGCGGCCAAGGAGGTGGGAGGACGTCCCAAGGCAGCCTAAAACCAACCCTAGGTCGTACAAGGCTCATGGGCCCAAGTGGAGGTGATGCAACACCTTTGGACTTGTTGTTTGATTCGGATTCTGCTGCAGCGTCAGATTGTTTCATTCATATCTCAACGCTCCGGACGAATTTAAAGGTGAATCCAAATGGAGTGGAAAGAGGACGAAATCTACTTTCCAACAAAAAACGAATCACCCAATTCGGAGTCCGTATGAAAAAGTTCTTGCCGTTTTGAGTCAGTTATGTCTGTGCAGTCCGAATCTGAATCCAGAACGTGAGAGATTTGGACTCTATCTTCTCTTGGCCCAAAAGTGACGTGAAGGGACTTTTTGAACAGCACATAAACTTCTCTTTTTCCTTTATCTTCATATGTGGATTGTACAAATGTCCCATACACCTGCAATTAGACAAAACACAAAAGTGTGTGAAGTATTTTTGTTCTGGATAATATAAATAGATTATTGAATTGTTGACACTAGAAATCACCTGACAAATATGCATGTATGCAATATTTTTGGTCGTATCCAAGGTAGTCATGTCCTCATCATCCTCCCCTTCTTGAAAATAAAGCCGTCCTCGGCGTTGCTTTATCTGAAATGTGGCTAACAAAAGAGACAAGGTGTACATGTTGTATATGTATATGTCATCAATTTTTACTTCCCGTGGAATTTGCACATATGACACATGTATACATGAGTAACTTTCATAGTGAATAAAATATAAAGCCAAAATATTATCACAAGAAGTAGAAGGTATGAAAGTATTGCAACTCAGTTTGCACATATAAGTGAAGCTCTTATTCATATGAAAAGATTGACAATATTCATCATTAAACCATCCCAATATTGGTGAATAAACCTTACTTGCATAAAATTTACATGCTACAACATGCTTAAATAAGCCAACATGCAATAAGTCATTTGACACAGAATCATCACCAAGATTAGAGGTCATATCAAAATGATTAAACATTGGCACAATTATTTTCAAACGTAGTTGATCTAAATTTGTTTTAGTGTCTGATTCACATGGTTCTTTCACATCAACGGTTAATTCAATGGGTGCACTCAAAATTCTTGATATTGCAGTTGTTTGATCACATGGCAAAGTCAAATCATCAGCATAATCATCTAAAATAGGTGGTGTGATCAATGTAGTGGCTAGAGCATCACATGGTGTATTTAAATCGACAAGGCATTCATCATTCGCATGCGAAGTTAAAAGATCAGTACCTTTGTCATTACCTCGTGTTATCAACTCAGATGATGTTGGAACTCTCGGCAGTGACGGGTCATAAGATGGAGCTGATGCAGTGCTCACAACAACGGATGTTGTTGTCATAGTAGGCACAGTGGTAGAAGGAAGGACCGTCTCAACTCCTTGGATGTGCACCTTATGCTTGTTTGTCTTGTGGGCATCACGCCTCTTTATTTCCTGTTCAGCTTTGCAAGTAAGATGAAACAAATGGTCCATAGGATAACATTCTTCATGAATTAATATCTCCTGAATATCACGGTTTAATCCTCCCCAAAATCTATCCATAAAATCTTCTTCACTTTCCTCTAAAAAGGAATGCAACAAGGTAGTTTGTAAATCATCATAATATTTTCTTACAGTGTCACTACCTTGTTTTAAATGTTGTAGTTTTTTAATCATGCCACGAGTATAATAAACATCGACGAATCTATCTCTCATGACAAGTTTTAAATCATCCCAAGTAGTAGGTACATAATCAGGGTATAACCGACAATGTTCACTCCACCAAACAGTAGCAAAACTAGTGAAAGAACCAACCGCAAGCTTAACTTTTTTACGTTCCGAAAAATCATGGGAAGAAAATATAACATTTATTTCGAACTCCCATTCAATATATAAATCAGGCTTAAAACGACCATTAAAAGGTGGTATGGAAACAAAAACCTGATTGTGCGTATTCTTATGCCTTTGCACCTCTTGTGACGGTGGTTGTATTTTCGGAGCTGGTGGCACGTCTCCCACGATTGATGAAGCCCAACTGACTCTGGAACCTGCCATATTTAGTAGAAAAACAAGAAACAAAATCCGAGAATAATGTTCCTATGAACTACTAGGATGTGGTGGTAAAACGCTCACAGTATAGCAAATATCAAAGTCTTACAAGTTCTTACCATGCAGCAAGTGGTGACCGGCAACCAGCGGTGTCAAATAACTCCGAAGATTGAGTAAAGCGATTGCCAGGTGAGCGTATGTATACACGGTGTAGAAATATGTGGAGCTTGGAAGGCCAAATATATGGTAGCAAAAGATCAACAATAATCAATTCAGAGATGCAATGTTGAATAAACGCTCAACGACGGTACTGTGCTGGTCCTAGGCTAGACCGGACTAGAGACGCGAGCCTAGAACACTAATGAGGTCACGGCGTAGCACAACTAGCATCAATGAAGTATAGTAAGTAGCTCTGGACAACAAGATATAAGTGAAGATCACAACGGCAGTAAAGATAATGATGAAAAACAACTGCCAAGCAGGATATACAACAACTCTCTCACCAACTTTCCTCTTGAAAAGTTTGAGCCAATTTTCTGATAACTTTTTTCAAAGAATGCTACTAACTCAAGCTTTCCAATGCAAAAAGAATAACTCAATTCCGAATTGATATGAGGAGTCAAAGAATTCTAAAACTAGCCTGAAAAACTACAATAAGCTGTGTCCGCGAACTTCGGAGGGCAAAAAGACCTAGTTAGAAGCCGATTTTGAGGTGCCAAATATTGAACTAGCTTCTACAACTATTTAGATGCGGCTCGTCGCTAGCTTTAATTTGAGTACTCGTGGAGCCAAAACGGACTTCGTATGAGGAAGTTATGCCTGTTTGACTGAACAGTGCACAAAACAGAATCCAATCCGAATTCAACTACGAGATTGAGTCTAGATAGATCCGAATTTTGTTTTTTTTTCTTCTTTTTTTTCCTCACACTTTTTTCTTTTCCTTTCTCTCTTTTTTTCTCTGACTTTCTTTTTCTCTGACTTTTTTTCTTTTTTGTTCTCTGTCTTTTTTTTCTCTCCCTCTTTCCAAGACAAACTAGATAAGATGCAGATTGGATCAAGCGAAGATGTGAACGACCTCAACTATGATTGTGACAATGAACTATGGGTAGCACGAGGTGAAAATTGATGGATGGTGTGGTGAACAGCGGAAGGGATAACGATGCAGCGGCGACGTGACTAATGTGAACAGAACTCGAAACTCTAAACGAACTACACACTAAGACCAGCAACTCGACACGACGATGCAAGCGATAATTCAATAATGCAAACAATGAAAAGAAAATTGCAAAGGCTCAGACTGGCTTGGACAAAAGGATGAATAGATCTAACTTTTTTGTGGCTTTTTCTTGGACAATAGGTAAGAAAATAAATCTAATCTAGGGGAAACTGGAAATTCTCACCGAGCAACCTGAAAACTGATTTCACTTGATAGAGGCGGGGGTGTCCCGATCTTTCGATGAGATGATAACTATCGATTTGGTGGAGTCGACTTTGAAGATCCGACTACAAACGTGCACGACGTTGCGCCTTAGCAATCGCTAAACCAACTTCGAGAGGTTATTGACTACGCCGGAGCACGATCAACCTGACCACGAAGGTCTATTCCTGCACGCAATCGAAGAACAAGCAAGAATATGATAAAGCAATCTGAATATTGCGAATATATATGAAGTATTGATAAAGGTGGGGATCCGGAAGCGGTCTTGGTCTGGTCGTTGGACACAAACGAAGTACACGAAGTTGCAATGGCTAACTTTTAACTAAACAAATCCCAAGGAAAAAGCTACTAGATGGATCTACTTATATAGGAGCAAGGGGTGGCGGCCAAGGAGGTGGGAGGACGTCCCAAGGCAGCCTAAAACCAACCCTAGGTCATACAAGGCTCATGGGCCCAAGTGGAGGTGATGCAACACCTTTGGACTTGTTGTTTGACTCGGATTCTGCTGCAGCGTCAGATTGTTTCATTCATATCTCAACGCTATGGACGAATTTAAAGGTGAATCCAAATGGAGTGGAAAGAGGACGAAATCTACTTTCCAACAAAAAAAGAATCACCCAATTCGGAGTCCATATGAAAAAGTTCTTGCCGTTTTGAGTCAGTTATGTCTGTGCAGTCCGAATCTGAATCCAGAACGTGAGAGACTTGGACTCTATCTTCTCTTGGCCCAAAAGTGACGTGAAGGGACTTTTTGAACAGCACCTAAACTTCTCTTTTTCCTTTATCTTCATATGTGGATTGTACAAATGTCCCATACACCTGCAATTAGACAAAACACAAAAGTGTGTGAAGTATTTTTGTTCTGGATAATATAAATAGATTATTGAATTGTTGACACTAGAAATCACCTGACAAATATGCATGTATGCAATATTTTTGGTCGTATCCAAGGTAGTCATGTCCTCATCAGACCATTCAACAGCGACAAGTTGGAAGAACTTGTTTGAAGGGAATTTGGTGTAAGCAGCCCTGTTTGCGGCCCTATTGTTTTTTTAATTGTTGATGAGTGCCAACCGTGTGACGCGATAGAAAAGCGAACGCGTACGTTGTCCCTTATTTTGTACTTGTTGAGTACCAACCCTATGATACGGTCGAAAGGATTGTGTTCATGATAATGTTTTTCAAAAGAGGTAATCAAGTACATGCTCAACAAGTAATTCCGGATGAAGTAGTAGTTTTTTTACAAGGGCAACCGACACGTGAACTCGCTAATGATCCATGCTGATCAGACGTCCACCTGCGTAATAGTCTATGATATCCTTGTGTTTTAATACTAACGATTGCGATTCTAAGCAAGGGCAACATGGACATAGTGATGTTCATCTAGTGGGCTTGCGCCTTGACCAGAACTAGCCTTGGTTTTGCGATTGCGTGCACAACATAGTTAGTTACCAGCTCATCAACTTTGGAATAGCTCTGGGACCAAACTCTAGGAGAATCTCGAGGGTGAATTCAAGGTCAGCAATTGGAATTGGAAGTTCCATTTTCTTTGGATTTGAAACAGTAGCAGCCGAGAGCTGAGTTGGGATTTGGGACCAAACGAACGACATGGCCACACATTTTTCACATATATAAATGGAAGTAATTAGTCTGCAGTAACTTTGGAATTGTCTGTAGAACAGACAAGTGCAGCAACTTTGGAATTGCCTGCAAGGTAGGGTAAGCCGTAACTCTGCAGACGGCACACCGCATCCACGCGACGTCTATAGCGCCGACCAGAAACGACACACGTTCCCCGGCGTGAGAGCGAGTGAAGTGCGCAAATGAAATGCCTATCAATATTGGTATACTTGGGAATCTCCGAGGCGGACATGTATTCGGATCATAGAAGCCATTTAACACGTGCATGTATCGGTTCTCGGGAAGGTGTGGACGCGATTTATGACGCAAATCAAAAACAAAAATGAGAGAGCTTTGCGGGAGTCCAGACATGTAAAATATAGGAATTCGACACTCCCGGCCTACCGAAAACCCTTCCCAACCCCGCGACTTCATCCTCCTCATTTTCTCTTCCTTCCTTCACTAGTGCAGAACCGGGCAATAGCACCGGTTCGTAAGGCCCTTTAGTGCCAGTTTAGGAACCGGCACTAAAGTTTGGGCACTAAAGGCCCCCCCCTTTAGTACCGGTTCAGCACGAACCGGTGCTAAAGGGCAACCACGTGGCACGAGCCAGCTCCGGGGGCCGGGAGACCTTTAGTACCGGTTGGTAACACCAACCGGTACTAAAATGTTTGGGGGGGGGGGGGTTGGTTTTATGATTTCTTTTTCATTTAATTTTGTGTTTTCCATTTTAATTCTTTTTTGTTTCACCCGCAGATATATATATATATAATAACTCATGCATGCTCGCATCATACATCATCATATATAATAACAAGTCCTACTAGCTAATTAATCAAGCATCATCATACAACTTATACTCGTTATTAATAATAAGTCATACGATCATCATCCTCATAGTCATCGAACCCAACCCTACATAATTGTTCTTAGCACATGATCATCAAGTATCAGGTAGGATCAGACCTAAACACACTTAAGGTAAAATAGCATAAAACAATATAGACCCTGACTCTCCATTATGAAGAATGGAGATCATCCTGTCTCCAATTCTTGCGCCTCGCTTCCTTTTGCTTCCAAGAAGCTCCTTACGACTGTCCATACATTTTTTCCATCCTTTGACTGTCATGTCTCCACTTCTTTTAGAAATCCGGTATGGACAGTTGAGATTCGTAGGATGACCTGGATATATGTTCAAAACATGAAGGCTGCCGCCATTCTGATACATCAAATGAGGCACACAATCCTCTGGGATAAGCTGTTGAAAAACATAGTAATAACTTCGTAGTTAGCAATGATGTACTAGTTTTAGAAGTATGCAAAAAGATGCACGGATGTCGTAATAGTAAAAAAACTTACCAGGGTATCCCCATGGTAGTTACCGTAGTTCAACACGTGCACTAGTGGCACGTATTCACCATAATGTTGAGGAGTTCGATTGTAGATATTGTAATTCTCAATATCATTACAAAATCCAACCAGATGAGTTTTCTCCTTGTAAGTTAACTCAGAGCCATCGGTGTAGTAAGTTCTATCTACCATCTTCTGCACATTCTTTGATACTTTAAAATAAGCTGTCAATGGAAATAAGCTGTCAACTATTTTGAAATAAACAATATAAGTTCTATTAATAATTAACTATGTTTGAGAAACTCACATAGCGGTAGAACTGGAGGAGTATCTACAAGGACCCAAATGTCCATATTGTCTTGCTCGATTTCAGGATCACCAAGATCCATGGTGACAAGTATACCCTCATCAAAACCATACAATTTGCAAAATGCTTCCCAATTTTTGCAACCAAAATGGGTTACGCTCTCAACATTATACAACTTTACTTCAAAATCCACATCATGATGGGTCCTTAGGTGAATTTTCTTCGTTTCAAAATTTTCATGGTCTTCAAAATCCATCCTCTCCAAGACATAGCGTCTTGCATGGCATGGGATCAACTATACTCGAATTGTAAAAGATGAAAATTACACGTTAAAATAGTTGAATTCATGCTTAATTATGAAAAAAAAACACTTGTCGTCGTTGTGTACCGTTTCAACTTCGAAGGTCTCCTCGAGCTTAATGCTGAAGCGCCGACCATCGTCCAGGTGAGGCCTGTCGCACTCACCTCGATCGTCATGGCACCAGTCGCACTCCCCTGGGAGACTTTCGTCGTCCGATGATGACATTTCCTATACGTTCATAATTCAAAGACTAAATTAGATCATTATTATTCAACTAATCATATGCATATGCCTTGCAAATAGTGCTCTCCAATTTGAGCATTCGATAAGAAAAATCAAATCGCAAAATAAAGTAGTATTCAAATTAGGATGCCTTCAATTATAAGAAAAACTACATCATCTCCATGTGTCCGTACATCGAATATTATCACTAATACACGTCGAATACTATATATCATACATATCGCCAGTACAGTTAGAACCGTCACTGGCCCACGCGACCGCCACCAAATAAGGTTCGGGTCAACGACGGGCTGTCTCTGCACCAAGCTATGCCCCCGGAAGGTAGCACCTCCCAGTACCACCCCGGCGGAGCCCAGTCCCGAACATGGCCCATCTGGTGTCGTCCTCCGCCGACTCGACGACGAGGATGCGGGATAGGCATCGTCCACGTCGATGCGGGAATAATTGCTTTAACTAAAAAAAGAAACTAGTTATATTAATTTTCTTGCTAAAAATAAACTACTTCTATAGTAAAATGAACCAGTTTTATTAAATCAACTAGTTCAACCAATTCTATTAATTTTCTTGACATTACTATATATTTAACTTTTCTATCTAATTCATCTAACATTCGACATTAATCTCATATACCTAAATTTTCTTACTAAAAATAAACTAGTTATATTAATTATTGAACTAGTTCAAATCTCATATACCTAAAATAAACTAGTTCGACAATTTTCTTACTAAAAATAAACTAGTTATATTAATTATTCAACTAGTTCAAATCTCTAGTTCGACAATTTTCTATCTAGCTAATTCATTTAACATTCGATCATCTAATTAACTTTTCTAAAAAACAGAAAATAAGTAAAAAAAAATGTGTGTGTGTGTATGTGTATGTGTGCATGCATGTACGTACGTGTACGTATATGTGTGTGTGTCCCCGTACGTACGGCCGGGGGCGTACGGGGCAGCGGCGTACGGGGCGGCGGCGTACGTGTGCGACGACGACGGACGGCGGCGGGGAGAGCGAGAGAGACGTGTACGCGGCGGGGACGACGACTTCGACGGGCGGCGCGGCGGGGACGACGGGCGACGGGCGGCGGCGGGGACGACGACGACGGGCGGCGGCGGGGAGACGACGACGGGCGGCGGTGGGGACGACGACGACGCGCGACGGACTAGCGCGAGAGGTGTGTTGACGAAAGAAGTGGCGATCTATTTGAATTTTCGCAAGTGTTGTATATATAGGAGAGGCCTTTAGTACCGGTTGAAGCCACCAACCGGTACTAAAGGCCAACTTTCACCAGGCCAGGAGGCGGGAAGAGCAGGTCTTTAGTACCGGTTGGAGCCACCAACCGGTACTAAAGGGTGGTCTTTAGTACCGGTTGGAGCCACCAACCGGTACTAAATGCCTCGCGCTGCCTGCACAAAGTTTAGTCCCACCTCGCCGGGCGAAGGGCAGCCGCACTGGTTTATAAACCCAGCCGCGGCTGCCCTTTCGAACTCCTCTGTATAGCAGGCTTGTGGGCCTAAACTCTGCGCGCTGCCCTGTGAGTTTGCTGGGCCTATAAGGCCTGTAATTGCACGCCCGTGGCCTAGCAGGCCCACAGGGCAGCGCCCCAATTTTTTTATTTGTTTTTCTTTTCTGCTTTATTTTCTTCTATTTATTTCTGCGTAGTTTTTTGTATAGTTTTTTCTTTTCTGTTATATTTATTTGTGAGTAGTTTTTCATCTAGTTTGCCAAAATTCAACATTTTCAGAGTTCATTTTGTAGTGATTTTCAATTTCACGGTCATTTTGTGAACGATTGAAAAATAGCAAATACATTTTTTTTCTTTTCTGCTTTATTTTTTCTTCTATTTATTTCTGAGTAGTTTTTTCTTTTCTGCTATATTTATTTTCTTCTATTTATTTCTGAGTAGTTTTTTTATATAATTTTTTTCTTTTCTGCTATTTTTTCTTTTCTGCAAAACTTGATGGTCAAAGTCTGGAGTTATAACCAAAGTTTTAAAAAAAGAAATGCCGACGTGTAGTGTAATAAGTCCGGAGTTGTAATAAGTTATTAAAAATAAAAAAGAGGTGCAATGCTTCGTTAATTTGCTTCAAGCCTTTCGGAATAGTGTAAACTGCACTGCGCGTAGCTCCGTGCAATCTACCATATTCCTGAAGGCTTGAAACTAAGCAACGTGAGCATTGAGCCTCTTCTTCATCGTCTCTGCACTCAGGGCTTATAAACCGCTCCTAGTCCCTCTCTCTTGGTGAGGTGGGACTAAAAAAGAGCCTGTAGTACTGGTCACCCTTTAGTACCGATTGGAGCCACCAACCGGTATTAAAGGTGGTGCTATGCCTGCACAAAATTTAGTGTCATTTAGTTCAAAACAAATCATTGAATGCATGAAAAATAGCAAATGAAGGCAGAAATGGTTGAAAGTTGATGGCGTCGCTTTGAATGGTGCATACTGAATGCACAAAAATTCTGGAGTTGTAATAAGTTTAAAAAAATGAAATGCCTTTGTAACAGTTGAGTTTAATTTCGTCAGAAACCTGAATACTTCGAAAGAGATTGTCCAGTTTGTAAACGAAGTGCATCCAGTTTTAGCCGTAAGCCTCTCTACTTTCTTGCACATGCTATGTGGGTGAAATGATGATACCATGCCAAGTTTCAACTTTTTCAGAGTTTATTTGTAGTGCTTTTCAATTTCCAGGTCATTTAGTTCTCAAAACAAATCATTGAATGCATGAAAAATAGCAACTGAAGGAAGAAATGGTTGAAAGTTGATGGCGTCGCTTTGAATGGTGCATACTGAACGCAAAAAAATTCTGGAGTTGTAATAAGTTTAAAAAAATAAAATGCCTTTGTAACAGATGAGTTTAATTTCGTCAGAAACCTGACTACTTCGAATGAGATTGTTCAGTTTGTAAACGAAGTGCATCCAGTTTTAGCCGTAAGCCTCTCTACTTTCTTGCACATGCTATGTGGGTGAAATGATGATACCATGCCAAGTTTCAACTTTTTCAGAGTTCATTTGTAGTGCTTTTCATTCCAGGTCATTAAGTTCTCAAAACAAATCATTGAATGCATGAAAAATAGCAAATGAATGCAGAAATGGTTGAAAGTTGATGGCGTCGCTTTGAATGGTGCATACTGAACGCAAAAAATATAAGAGCATTTACATCGTGATCTTATATTTCTTTACAGTCTAAATTGTCAATATGATCTTATAACATAAAAAATACTTTGATCATCAACGATCTTTGTGTGTACAATCTGAATTGTCAATATGAGTCATCAACGATTTATAAACCGATGAAGACTCATATTGCGGCCACAAATTCTACACATAGAGTTCAATGAAGACCAAGTGCTTGTGATAGTTTGAGTAATAGCATATTTAAGGTGGTAAAAGGCTTGTTAGGGGAGCGAGGTGGGACTAAAAACAGCCTGCCACAACGTCATTAATACCGGTTCGTGGTTCAAACCGACACTAAATGGTGATGATGGGGCCATAGCCTGACCGTAGGCTGACACAGCCTCTTTAGTGCCGGTTCGTGGGACGAACCGGTACTAAAGGTTCTCCACGAACCGGTACTATTGATCGCCGCCACGAACCGGCACTAGTGTACACATTAGTGCCGGCTCTAATTCAAACCGGCACTAATGTGCTTCACGTTTGACCCTTTTTCTACTAGTGCTTCTTTCTTCTTGCCTTCGCCACCGCTCCACCACCTCGGCCACCACGCCACACCCTTGCTGGAACTCTACGTCTCCGTCACCTCCAGCACTCCAGTAGGGCTCCACTTCGTTTCTCATCCGTCTCTGTTCAACCCCTTTCCTCCGACCACCCCGCCAGGTACCATCCGCTACTGCTATTCTCACCATGCCCGACAATTGTTCAATGAATCGCCGGAGCTAAAACAGTTGTCCCTTCTTCTTTCTGCCAATGGATTCCGATTTGGAGTACATATATGAGCAATATGTTGAGTCGTTCGACGGCCCGTCAGACGAGGACGAATACTTTGATGAGACGGCGATGATGCAGACGGTCCTTGAAGACGCGGAGCGTGCGAAGGAGCATGTTCTCAATTTCAAGGGCTCGATCAAGGGTCATCGAGTGCTCAACCGCAATAGGGCGTGCGACCATTTGACACTGATGGCCGACTACTTTGCCCCCCGATGCACTATTCGCTGACCATTCTCGCCCGGCGTTTTCGGATGTGCAAGACAGTCTTCGATCATTTGTACCATGATGTCCGGTCCTATGATAACTACTTCATCCTAAAGTACGCCTTTCTCTGGTTACCAAAAGTGCACGCCCGCACTCCGGATGCTTGTATATGGCACGACAGCTTATTCGTGGGACGAGTACCTGCGTATGTCTGAGAGCACATGCGGAGATGCCATGGTCAGGTTTGCAACTGTCGTGGTCGAGGTGTTTGGACCTCAGTGCCTGAGAGAACCAACTGTGGCAGACACCGAGAGGCTCTTGGCAATCTCAGAAGCAAGAGGGTGGTCAGGTTTGCTTGGACCTCTTGACTGCATGCATTGGAAATGAAATAACCGCACGAAGGCTTTACAAGGGCAATATTAGGGTCATGTTAAGAAGCCCATCACCATTCTTGAAGCAGTTGCATCACATGATCTTTGGATTTGGCACGTTTTTTTTGGCATGCCCGAGTCTCACAATGACATCAATGTGCCACAAGGATCGCCATTGTTTGCGAGGCCGACTAAAAGAAAAGTTCCTCCTTGCTACTATACTCTCAGTGGACATGAGTACAACATGGACTACTATCTGGTTGATGGTATCTATCCTCCATGGACTACCTTTGTCAGCACCATCTCAAACACAGTCGGCCAGAAAAAGCTCACTTTGCCCAAAGAAAAGAAACAACCAGAAAGGATGTCGAGAGGGCATTTGGAGTTCTACATGCCCGTTTTGCAGTTGTTCGTGGACCTGCTAAACAATGGGATCCGGAAACCTTATGGGAGGTGATGGCATGTTGTGTGATCATGCACAACATGATCGTCGAGGATGAGGGTGACGATGTTGCCGCAGCTCTGGAATTTGAGAACATGGGTGATCCTATCCAACTTCCGGATCAGAATCCAACCACATTTGAAGAGTTTATTCAAATGCATCAACAAATTCGGCATCGACCAACTCAGGAGCAGCTGAAGGAAGATCTGGTTGAGTATCAGTGGGCCATGAAAGGGGGAAACAATGTTGGGATATAATATTTGAATATTTTTTAAATTTGAACTAGTGTTGCATGCGGTTATTTGAACGTTTGTACCCTTTGCATGCGGCTATTTGATCACGCGGACTTGAAAAAAAGAAAAAGGAAACCCGGATGTATATGGCTACGGTTGGATGGCTGTCACCCGCATCCGTGTCCATGAAATGGCCTAACCCTCCTGTCCGCGGACGGATGCAGAAGGAAATTTACGGATTGTCATTGGAGATGCCCTTAGGTCCATTGTTTGCGTAAAGACATCGAAGAAATTTTACATAGAAAGTAATTGCACAGAAGAAAGACAACAAAGAAAGAAGAGGATGAAATAGTACCGGAACATAGAGAAACCAAGGAAGAAGATGATGAACAGTGTAGCGAACTCATTGAAGAAGGTATGTAACGAAACGGTGGATGTAGCGTATGCAGAACTAGAAAGACGTGTAACAAGTACCGAGGAAAGTATTTGTACAGAATAGACACATATACTGTCTCGTATTCACTTCTTTTGAACTCTACTGTCTTGTATTCGTATTGAGAGGGTTAAAGATTTCCATCTATTTTCTAACCAATTTTCGTCGGATCAAGGCGCCGATGGGCGGTTGTAGATGCACGCCCTGTGAATTTTCATCCTAGGTTTTATTAGACTGCTCACAGTGGGGAGTAACATAGAGTAGTAATTTGCCGATGTTACTAGTCTATATTACTACCTCCATAGTGGGTAGTAACATATGAGTGGTATCATGAAAGAGTTCATTTATTAGGCTATAGACTCATTATGCCTTGAAATGTGTGATGTTACAGTAACTACCTAAGTTACCACAAATCCCTCTCTCCTCATTAATTAGATGCCACATAAGCAATCTTGTATTGAAATGTGTGATGTTACTAGTTAAGTTACCCCCATTGTGACTAGTCTTAGCTGAGAAGAAGCAGTAAATTGGGGCTTATCGGGACCGATGTTACGAGCTTCTGGAATACAATGGGTGTCACATATAAGTTAAGGTACATGAGGCAGTTTGAGAGGCTAAATTACATCGTGTAAGGTATATGGGGCACTTTGAGAGGCCAAACAACAAGAAGTGCCGAAAGAAAAAGATGGCTTGAGAAGGCCACTCTACGTTGAAGGACACTCAAGTTCAATGGTAAGATTAAAATAAGAAAGAGGAAACTATGTAATCCAAGTTTTAAAAAATCTACCCTACATTACATTGTGATACAAGGGAAGTAGGAACCATGTTCTAGCAAACTAGAGAAAGGAAGAAATATCATCTGAGTTCCTCCCTATGTGGATATTTCAGGGCACGGTGGCGTGGCGGGAAAATGGAGGGCGAGGGGCACGCAAATTGGGTTTGTGGATGCAGGCAAGGCAAAGTAGGCAGGCCATACCCATCACCGCCCGGCCGCCACATGTGTCAGCACCGCACACGCCGACGCCGACGCCGACGCCACCGTTCACCGTTACGCACTCTCCAGCAGCCTACCTTCCCCTTTAGTTTAGTATTATACTCCAGTATAGATAGATAGAGTAACAGGTGCTTTCGCTTTGTACCTACTTCCTCTGCCGCCTTGCATGCTCGCTCGCGCTCGGGCCGGCGTGGCAGGCGGTCGCGCACGGCGAGAAAAATCCACTCGGCCCGGTCCGGTCGTGTCATGCCGTCACCCTAACCACCTCGACTCCCCTTCCACCAAACCAACCAACTCATCATCATCATCCTCTCTCTCTCTCTTTCTCTCCCGCGCGCGCCTACCTTCCCTTCCCAAGAGAGCAAGCAGATGAGATGAGAGGGGCCGCCTATATAAATCCGCCCGCCCTTTCCTCCCCCCAATCTAGCCCGCACACGCCACGCCACACCCACACGTGAGCTAAGAAGCAAAAGCAAGGCGGATACACGTTTACACCACCATCAAAGAGCTTAGCGGCCATGGGTCGGTCGCCGTGCTGCGAGAAGGCGCACACCAACAAGGGCGCGTGGACGAGGGAGGAGGACGAGCGGCTGGTGGCCCACGTCCGGGCGCACGGGGAGGGCTGCTGGCGCTCGCTGCCCAGCGCCGCCGGCCTGCTGCGCTGCGGCAAGAGCTGCCGCCTCAGGTGGATCAACTACCTCCGCCCCGACCTCAAGCGCGGCAACTTCAGCCGCGACGAGGACGAGCTCATCGTCAAGCTCCACAGCCTCCTCGGCAACAAGTGGTCGCTCATCGCCGCGCGCCTGCCCGGGAGGACGGACAACGAGATCAAGAACTACTGGAACACGCACATCCGGAGGAAGCTGCTGGGCAAGGGGATCGACCCCGTCACGCACCGCCCCCTCACCGACGCCGCCACCGTCCCCTTCGTCCATCCTGCTGAGGCGCCAAAGACACAGCCGGCGACGGAGGAGAGGAAGCCGCCCAGATGCCCGGACCTCAACCTGGACCTCTGCATCAGCCTGCCGTTCCAACAGGAGGAGGAGCGGCCGCCGGCGAGAGCGTGCGCCAAGCCGGTGAAGATGGAGCAGCTGCAGCAGGGCGGCCTCTGCTTCCGCTGCAGCATCCTCAGAGTGAGAGGAGCGGCGACGGAGTGCAGTTGCGGCAGCAACTTCCCGGGCCTCAGGGCCGGTATGCTCGACTTCAGAGGCCTCGAGATGAAATAGAAATTTGGGAATAATTATTCGATCAAACTTTCTGCTGTAAATTGTTGCTCCCTCCTCCTACCAAGTTTTTATTTAGCTTTTATTTAGGAAAAGAAATACTCCTACAGTACTAGTAGATGGCGAGGAGGAGACTGGTATGGTATTATTAGGTGAGGATTTGTAGCGATATCCTCCCTGCACTCCTCGATCTGCTCAGTTTCATGTAAATTATTACTGCTCCACTGATGAAATGGAACGGAATGAAATAATACAGTACGTAGATACTAAATCCAGTGCGTTTCCCATGTTCTCATGTCCCTGTGAACATCTCCTCAAACTTCCCGAGAAGAGAAGTGGCAAATGAAACACGTCCCAAGTAATAATATGAAGATGAGTAGTACTAGGGCTTGTCGTTAGTTCGTTACTGCTCGCTCGGTTCTAAAATAAGTGCCGTGGTTTCAGTTAGACCGTGCTGGTGGGATTCTTCAATTTCAACATGTTCTTGTGCTGGAGAGTCCGTTTTGCTGGTGGTGCAGATTGGTTGGAGCGGGCAAGTTAAGTAGAGCTGTTTTGCGCGGGCTGTTGCTTTCGTACGTCTTGCCCTCTTCTGTTCTGTTTTGGGTAGGGCGGCAGCAAGTTGAGATGCCGCCCGCTGCAAAGGAATTGGATTGGATCGGATTGGATTGGGGTTGGAGGCGCCGCTTTGTGTTGTGTTGGTGCATTCCTGTCCTTGCTAGATTCTATCGCCGCTTTTGGGTTGCTTCGGAGTCTGGACCGGTCTGAAAAGACTAACCAAAAGGCTGAATTTCCTCCCTTTTTTTTCTTTTTACCAACGAAAATGGACCTTTTTTTTCTAGATATATAAAAAGGGAGAAATGGGCCGATTCCTTAGCATATATTTTGATTAAAATATCATCTCCTCCTCCATCAGGGGCGCCACAAATGGACTTTGAAATTCCCGCTCTCAGAAAAGTCAGTCGTCAGTGGACGAGGATTATCGGCCGTGGAAGGTGCAGATCGCCTGTGCACCAAGGCGGACAGTGGAACATTTGGAGAGCGAGCAAGCAAGGAGGAGGGGCTTTGTGCCGGCCGGACAACGACGGTACCCTTGGATCCATTTTTGTAGTCGATAAGGCCAACTCCAGCGCACGACCCCAACGGACGGCGATTTTGTCTGTTTGGATCGGCCAGGCGGATACGGCCGTCCGCTTTTGCGTTTGGGTCGATGTATATGTCCAACGCTCGCATGACCCATTTTGACGGCGCCGATAAAAGAACATTGCATGCATATTTAAGATAAAAACAACTTAATTAAACATTAAAGCCGGTCAGGAAGGCCGGCGAGAGTTCACGCATTCACATTGGTATTAAATAAAACTAAAAGCAAACTAAACTACGAGGTGGCGCGCTGCCCTAGGCGGCGGCGGCGTCGTCCTCGGGGTCGGTGAGGTCGATGAGCGTCGGCGCAGGGCCGGCCCAAGAGAACGCCGTGTTCTAGGCGGCGGCGATGTCGGCCGCAGGCAGTGCCGGCGTGGGGGGCTGTGCGGCCACCTCTGCAGCCATGGCCGCGACATCAGGGAGGGGACGGCGGGGCCATCGGTGGCAACACGCAGTCGCCCGTTGCAGAGAGGGCAATGGCCTGCGCCATGGCCGCCTCGTACCGAGCCTCCTCTTCCTCCACGGCCTCCACCCTGCGCCGCTCGTCCTCCTCGCTCTCCCGGTAGACCGCCGCAAGGGCCGCCTGGCAGGCGTCCTCCTCCGCCTGGTCCTCCTCGCGGACGACGAGCGGCGGCGGCGGCACGCTGCGGTCGACCTCGCGCACGTCGCCTCGCCTCGCCTCCTCATGCTTGAAGGCGAAGCACCTCGCCCAGTTGGGTGAGTCGGTTGTGTAGGCGGGGTCGCGGCGCTGCTCCGGCGTCAGCAGCCCCGCCGGCGCCGCACCTCCTCCGCGCGCACCCTAGAGTTTGCTAGATGTGGATGGCGATTTGGGTAAGGACGGCCCCGCCGCACGGTCGACTTAAAAAAGGACGACCGTCGTCGCTGACGCATGGGCCTGAGGTCATAAATTAAGCTGACCAGGTTGACCGCGGACGGTTGGACGACCGCCAGGTGGGGCCGCGGCGGACACAGAGAAGGCGCGCGTGGCGTCTGTTCCCGTCCGCGCCAACGCATTTGGGGTGCAAATGCGTCGGCGCGGACGCGAAGCGGACGAGATTTGGGTTTGGGTCGGCGCGTTGGGCCACCACTTTTGCCCGCGCCGACCTAAACGGACGCAGGTGGACGAAATGGGTCGCCCCATTGGAGTTGCTCTAAGGCCAACTCCAGCGCACGACCCCAAACGGACGTCTGTTTTGCCCAGATTCTGTCCGTTTGGATAGGGCAATGGGGTTGTGTCCGGGCCTGTCCTGGGATGCGGTGGCCGCGCGCCCAATGCGCAGACGCGTCCTTTGGCCCCATCGTGTCCACCTCCATTTTCAAACACCAACTTTCGAAATACCACGTCCTAGTTCAGGCCAGGGGCCCTAATTCACGCCGGCAACAGAGTCAGCGGCCTACACGACCTCGCCGGCAACACAGCCAGCCTCCAAAATGAATAGTTTTGTTCGCCTTCTTCTTCACCTTTCAGGGCGGGTCGACGGCCAGGCCGCCGAAATTCGATGGGGCGTCGGCCATGGACGGGGAGGGTGGTGGGCAAGATGGGGGGGGATGGCTGTAAGACTTAGGGTTTTGGGAAACTGCACGACACCCTTACAGGGTGCGGCTATCTCATATATATAAGGGGTACACAAAGGTGTACGGTACAATATACAAGACCTATACAGAGGCTACGTTATAAATACAGTCTAACACCCTCCCTCAATCTTAACTATGCCCTGAAGTACAAAGTATGTTAAGATTGCGCCTACAGCCTACAAACTGAGGTTGTGGAAGAGGCTTCGTGAAGATGTCAGCAAGTTGATCCTTTGAAGAGATGAACTTGATGTGGAGTAGCTTCCGTGCAACACGTTCCCGCACAAAGTGATAGTCAACTTCAATGTGTTTTGTCCGAGCATGAAACACTGGATTAGATGACCGATATGTAGCACCAATGTTGTCACACCAAAGAACATGCAGCCGAGTTTGAGAAACTCCCAACTCTCTCAATAAGGACTGTACCCATATGATCTCAGCTGTAGCATTTGCAACTGCCTTGTATTTAGCTTCAGTACTACTCCTGGACACTGTAGCTTGTTTACGAGCAGCCCAGGCGATCAAGTTAGGACCAAAGAAGACAGCATGTCCCCCCGTGGATCGCCTGTCATCTGGATTACCAGCCCAGTCTGCATCTGAAAAAGCAGAAAGCGTAGGAGACGGTGCTGGCTGAAGGAGTAAACCGTATGAGGCAGTAAAGCAAATGTAGCGAAGGATGCGCTTCACCGCTGTCCAATGAGAAGTCCGAGGAGCATGAAGAAACTGACAGACACGATTGACTGCATATGAGATGTCAGGCCGAGTGATAGTTAGGTACTGCAGACCACCACCAACGCTATGATACTCAGTGGCATCATCAGAGGTGAAAAGATCTCCATCAAAAGCAGACAGACGGTCAGTAGCAGACATAGGAGTCATGACATGCTTGCACTGTAGCATACCTGCCCGTCACAACAAGTCCATCGAGTACTTATGCTGAGTGAGAGTCAAACCAATAGGAGAACGTGAAACTTCCAGGCCAAAGAAGTAATGCAACGTTCCTAAATCCTTCACCGCAAAATCACCACTCAAGGAAGAGATCAGACGATCAACAGCAGCATCAGAGGAGCTAATGAGGATAATGTCATCAACATATACCAGAAGATACATCGTCACCTGAGGCCGATGCAGAAGGAAAAGCGAGGTGTCAGCAGTGGAGGGAACAAAACAAAGTGACCGAAGAACAGAGCCCAATCTGGCATGCCATGCACGAGGAGCCTGCTTCAGCCCATAGAGCGCCTTGACCAGGCGACAAAGATGACGAGGGCGAGCAGGATCAACGAATCCCGGGGGCTGACGCATGTAAACCTCCTCATCCAGAACACCATGAAGAAAAGCATTCTGAACATCCAGCTGACGAAGAAACCAGCCCCGTGTAACAGCCAAGGACAGCAGAAGCCGTATAGTCGTCGGTTTGATCACCGGACTGAACGTATCCTCGTAGTCAAGACCATACCTTTGCTTGAACCCTTCCGCCACTAACCGTGCCTTATAGCGTTCAATAGAACCATCGGCATGCTTCTTAACTTTGAAGACCCACTTGGAATCAATAATATTGACACCAGAGACCGGGGGAACGAGCTGCCAAGTACCATTTGCCAACAAAGCCTGATACTCTTACTCCATAGCTTGACGCCAATGAGGTATCCCGAGAGCAACCTGGAA
Organism: Aegilops umbellulata; assembly: GCA_032464435.1. Taxonomy (NCBI): domain Eukaryota; kingdom Viridiplantae; phylum Streptophyta; class Magnoliopsida; order Poales; family Poaceae; genus Aegilops; species Aegilops umbellulata. Next base: position 112,362,866 of record CP136060.1, on the reverse strand, counting down.
GTGACGCGGTTCAGCCGAAGGATCTTCCTTGACGCGAGCAACACATGCCGCAAGCCAGGCCACCGTCCCATCTTTGCGTTGCTTGGGACACACAATACCGGATCGGCTGCGTGTATGTGGTCGAAGAGCAACATTAGCAGGTGGTGCAGCAAGTGGCGACGACACCAGCGATGAAGAAGCAGTCGGCGAGGCAGCTGGTGACGAAACACTTGCGCCAGGCGAGGACGAGGGAGAACCAGGCGAGGCAGCAATCGACCGGGCAGGCGTCGGCTCGAGGCCGACCAAGTCACGGGTGGCCGGCCCAGGCGAGACCGCCAGCGCAGGGGGAACTGGCCCAGGCGAGGCCGCCGGCTCAGGGGAGGCCGGCCCAGGCGAGACCGCCAGCTCAGGGGAGGCCGACTCAGGAGAGGCCGGCCCAGGCGAGACTGGCCCAGGCGGAGGCGCGGCCGGCTCAGGGAAGGCTGACACGGGCAAAGCCGACGCTAAGGAGCCCGGTCCAGACGTGCATGGTGCATGCACGAGACCGCTTCCCACGTCCGGTGTAGTCGATAGCTCCGGCTCCTCCAGCTACTCAAGGCGAGCTCCACGACCCGTTCCTGCAACATGATTAGGCAACAACACAGGAGAGTATGCAATATCAACAAATTGAGCAGGTAGTGGAGGGGTGGAATGCGAGGAGGAGACTGGAGGTGTGGGATTTGTTTACAAAGAAGAGAACGGAAATACACTCTCGTCAAACACAACATCACGCGAGATATAGACACGGTTGGATGGAATATGAAGACACTTGTACCCTTTGTGAAGAGAGCTATACCCAAGAAAAACACAGAGTTTTGACCGAAACTCAAGCTTACGCTTATTGTAAGGACGCATATGAGGCCAGCATGCACAACCAAAAACTTTGAGAAAGGTATAATCTGGAACCTCATTAAGCAACAGTTCAAGTGGTGTTTTCATCCCAAGGAGTCATGTAGGAAGCCTATTTATGAGAAAACAGGCAGTGGAAAACGCATCACTCCAAAACCGAAAAGGTGCCGATGCATGAGCAAGTAAAGTGAGACCAGTTTCGACAATGTGACGATGCTTACGTTCAGCTGTGCCATTCTGCTGATGTGTATGAGGACAAGACATGCGGTGCGAAATCCCAAGCTTATTAAAAAAGAATTGAGGTTGTGGTACTCACCCCCCAATCTAACTGGACATGGATGATCTTATGCTTAAGAAGACGCTCAACGTGAGCTTGAAATTGTAGAAACACATCGAACACATCAGATTTACGCTTGATAAGATAAAGCCAAGTAAACCGACTATAAGCATCAATAAAACTGACATAATAATTATGACCGCTCACAGAAGTTTGGGCATGCCCCCATACATCCGAAAAAAAATAAGCTCAAGTGGAGTTTTGACGACATGAATCGAATCTGAAAACGGAAGCTGATGACTCTTGCCTTGCTGATAGGCACCACAGACTGTGGCAGCATCTTTATTGGACATAACGGGAAGACTATGACAATGAATAACACTACGAACTATGGGAGTGGCAGGATGACCAAGCCGTGCATGCCAATGAGTAGGCGACACACGAACACCACTAAGCGCTCGAGGAGCAGAAGGCAGATCAAGTGCATATAGTCCATCGCGCAGGCGACCTTTAAGCAGAACGTCCCTCGTGGCCCGATCCTTGATAAAAAAATAAAAAGGATGAAACTCAGTGAAAACATTGTTATCACGAGTAAGCTGAGGAACAGATAATAAGCTACGAGTAGCAGAAGGAACTCTAAGGACATTACGAAGATGGAGAGATTTTTGTTTATGAGTTAGGAGAGGGGCCTGACCAACATGTGATAAGTGCATACCTGCTCCACTGGCGGTGTGAACCTGATCATGTCCATGGTATGGCTCCTGGACGGAGAGTTTGCCCATCTCGCCTGTCAGATGACTCGTAGCGCCCGTGTCTATATACCAAGTGGGATCAATGGGATATGATGGACTGTGGCCTGCTTGACGCGCAGGCTCGTGAGTGGCCAAGGCAGCTTGTTTCTCGTTGCCTTTGCCATTGTTGCCGATGCCGAGAAAGTCTTGCTTGAAGCGGCGATGACATCGGGAAGCAATGTGACCTGGAATGTTGCACAGTTGATAGGGGAGCTGAACGCCACATGAAGGGCAGCAGGCACACGAGCGGCCACCCCCGGTTGTGGGCAAAGAGGCAGCGATAGGCGACCACTGAGCTTGTGAAGTCAGAGGTACTGATTTGCCACCAGCAGATGACTTGAAGGGCTTCCCTTTCCCACGAGTGGCAGCATGGGCAGCAATAAAATTCGGGCTGGTACGGCGGGACTTGACACGCTGCTCCGTGGCGAGGAGGTGGGCGTAGAGCTCACGAGGTTCAAGCGGAGCGTCACGACCATTGATGTTCTCAACAAGGTTATCATAGTCGTCGTCCAGGCCGTTCATGACGAAGGTGGTGAAGTCCTCTTTGCGAAGCGGTTGACCAATGGAGGCCAAAGTGTCTGCGAGACACGTCATCTTGCCGAAGTAGTCGGTAATGCTGAGGTCAAGAAGCTTGGTCTCCCCCAACTCCGTACGAAGAGTGTGAGCACGGGCCTGCTGCTGAGAGGCGAAGCTGGTGTGAAGGGCAGACCACGCCTCCTGGGACGTCGCAGCGAAGAGGACCAAGGAGGATACCGCCTCGGTGAGTGACGACTGGATCGCAGAAAGGATGGCTTGATCCTGAGCCACCCACGCATGATACGCCGGGTGATGTGGTGGAGGACACGACAAGGAACCGTCGAGGTAGCCCTCCAGGTAGCGACTGCGGAGAAGCGGCAGCACCTGTGCACGCCACGAGAGGTAATTATCCGTCGTCAGTTTCACTGGGATAAGATGCGCGAAGTAAAACGGCGCACTGGCCACGTCATGATCAACAGTAGGAGGCGACGTGTAGTAGCTCATGTGGGATGAACCACCAGATGAACCAAGACACAGCGTTGTGGAGGAAGTAGCAGCCGGCGTAGAAGCTCCAGGATAGGACGCAGCCATTGCCGGCGGGTAGTAGCCGCCGTAGGGCAACGACGGTGGCGGGGTGCCGTAGGGCACAGTCGGCGCCCTGCCCGCCCCGGCGGTCGCGGCGCCAGGTGCAGCCGCATAGGGTTGCGGGGTTGGAGCCGCGTAGGACGCCGCGGGAACGGTGGCATGTGGTGCAGCCGCAGCGGCCGCGTAGGGCGAGGCGCCATACGCTGCGTTGTACGCGGGGGACGGCGGAGGAGCGGCCCCGTAAGGCCCGTAGGGCGCCGATCCCATCCAGGGACCAGCATATGAAGGATCTCCCAACGCAGGCGGAGGCGCGACCGGTGATGGCGGTGGCGGCTGATCTGAGGAAGCACCCACCATCGAGGACTGGCCGGTGTAGACCGAGACCAGGGGGCGCGAGGAGAGGAACGGTGATGCAGGCGCTGTGACAGAGACCGGCGCGACGGCGGCGACGGAGGTCGGTGCGATCGCGGCGGCGGCGGCAGCGGAAGACATAGGACCGGCTAGGTCTGATACCATGTAAGACTTAGGGTTTTGGGAAACTGCACGACACCCTTACAGGGTGTGGCTATCTCATATATATAAGGGGTACACAAAGATGTACGGTACAATATACAAGACCTATACAGAGGCTACGTATAAATACAGTCTAACAATGGCGCCAAATGGGGCGCGGGGGTTTTACTTTGTGTCATCGACGGGTGGGCCAGGGGAGGACAAGCGCGCGCGTCCCGCCCGTCCGCGCGCTGTCCGTTTTACCCCAAAAGCCGTCCAAACTTGGGTCGGGATGGGTCAAAAGCGAACAAAAGTCCGTTTGCGCCCGCGCGTTAGGCCGTCTGATTTGTTCCTTTTGCCCCAAACGGATGCATCCGGACATGATGGGGTCGCGCGCTGAAGTTGGGCTAATGGCTGCCGACATGACTTACAGCCATGTAGCATTAGTATCTCGTGCTATTAATTATTCCGACGATCGCAACTGTATTTTGACGCAATAAATAAAATACACCATCTATTCTCCTTCATGCACTCAGACTAGCCACAATGGATAGTAACATAGAGTAGTAACATCGACATGTTACTAGCCTATGTTACTACCTCTATAGTGGGGAGTAATATATGTGTAGTAACATGCAACCCTTCATTTATTAGGCTATAGACACATTTTGCCTTGATATATGTGATGTTACTACTACTAGTAGTAACTAGCTATGTTACTACTTTGCTATCTTTCTTCATTTATTGCTTGCCACATCATCCATTTTATCTAGATGTATGTGATGTTACTACCTATGTTACTCCCATTGTGGGTAGTCTCAGACCACCAAGATTCATTGGGATTGAAAGGTAAGTTCCGATCTTTTCGACGAACTAGTATTGCTATTTACTCATTCTAGAATCAGAATTCAACCACGTGAGTGAGATAGGTCACCAGGTTCAGAACAACCCAGTGTCATGGAGCAAGATTCTGTGAGTGCCAAATGAGCAACTTTGGGCGGTGTTTTCTGCTATCGCTTGCTGTCTGGCTGACTGCTACGCTGAACCTGCCCCGTTAGAATTTGGCAAGCGCCCTTCATTATCACCGAAACTACTAAAGCATATATAGTATAAACTATGCACCGCCACTGTCAAGTACTCTCTCCGTTCTAAAATAAATGTTGGAGAGACTATTTATTCTTGTTTTTTAAAGTGGACGAACACTGCCGCTGTTTCTCCTTTCTTCTTCTAGTCGTCCATGCAATATATAAACCGTGGGACTGCAGAACAGAAGAGTGTAGCGTTGGTGGTATTCAGAAGACATGTTGCTTGTTTGCCGCCAAACGAATGGCGTGGAGGGTAACATGCAAAGAAACGTACTACAACTTCTTGTCACTGCAACAACGCGCCCCCATGCACTTTAAAAATTGCATATGCGACTCATCTTATGGTCCTTGTAGCCCGCTGAATTTTTTAAAAAGAAACGGTTATATATTGCTTATTCGCATGAACCAAGTTTCCACACCAAAACTCTTGTTCTCGATGCGTGTATAGAGTATAGACTAGGATAGTGAAGTGTCACAACCCACAACCAGAGAGAGAGGCAGGGAGATCCATGATTTTCAAGATGGAGGTAAAAGACAAGAGATCCTTTTCCTTCCTCTTGCAAGTGATCACCAAAGCTAGTACATGCACACATCAGTCTGAACTGAATCGCCAGTTTTGCGGGTGGGTGATACGTTTGGTAGGCAGCAGGAGCTTCCACGCTCTTCCGGCTTGCTTCTTTCATTCATGTTTAATCTTCCTCCCCCTGCTGTTACTTTCACTCTTCTGCTGCTCAAATTACTACTTATAAGAAAACAGAAATAACTTATACTATATCATAGGTACTGCCACGCATATGAGATTATCTTTCTTAATAAATCCTGAAGTGAAGTAACTGACAAGGTCTTATATCCAATAGGACAGGGCAGCTGCACTCACTCGTGTACTTGCGCTCAAAATCTGCCATGGGAAACCCTAAGTGCTGCTAATGACAGCAGCTACCGAGCCAACGCTGCGAATTAAGATTGATAATTAAGTGGAGCCATCACCGGATCCGTGACGGTAGATGAAGTAGGACCGATCGGATGGACCACAGACGCTGCTGTTGGGAGTTCCCAAAGATCCAGCGGCGTTCACATGGGACAATGACATTCTTCCAGTGCTGTCACTGCTGCTGCCTGGAGTAGCTACCTCTTAAACGAGTGGTGAGCGAAGCATGGACGGAGTTGGCACATCCTCTCTTCTCCGTTGTAATGAAGAGGATTGGGTAGGGTAGTTGGCCGGGTGGCCAGCCGCTCATTTCAGCATCTACGATTTTCCTATTTTTCAGGTATCTTAATTTTTTTTCTTGAGTCAGCCACTTTTTCTTTCTTCTTTCCTTCTCCCTTTGGTCCTTTTTAGTCTTTTGTCCCAAGTCAAAGTATCTCTACTTTGACCAAATTTATAAAAAATAATATTAACATTCACAATGTCAAATCAATATTCTTAGATTCATTATGAAATGCAGTTTTATAAAATATATATTTGGTACTGTAAATATTAATATTTTTTAATATAAATTTGGTCAAGCTTTGCCATCTTTGACTTGACACAAATCTAGTACGCGAAGTAAAAAGGACCGGAGGGAGTTTTTCCCGAGCGCGCGAGATGGAGAGGCCTCACCTCGCCGGAGAACCAACCCCACTATCAATCTTAGAGGAAATCATAGCCTCATTATGTTTCTTATAGGAGGAAGCCATCGTCTCCTTATCCATCTTACGGGTTGGTGGTGGTGGTGGTGGTGGGGGGGGGGGTACAGTGGATTGCCAGAGTTGTTCATCGGTGGTGCGAGGCTTAGAGGAATGGTCGGACGACGACCAGCAACGATAGTAGGGAAGGTTCTGGGGAGGCGGCGGTGAGGCAGTATGTGGTAGGGCCCGCGAGTGGTGGAGGCCGACAGTTAGGGCGGCGAGGTTTGGGTCATGCAGGAGGAAGAAGAGAGGAGGGAGGATGAAGATGAGTAGTGACGTTTTGTTTTGCACCGTTGGATTGAGATCTAGTGGTTCCTAGGAAAAGTAACTGATGGATGAATCGTTTTCAGGTACCCGACATATAGTTAGTAACATCTACTTGAGAGACATTGTTTTTTCTAATCGTACCCCTTAGTGCTCTGATTAAAAAACATAACAAACTAAGGGTCCAGATGTCCAGATGGACCCTGAAGCTACATTGACTAGAAAGAAGTAGTACACAACGATTCTAAAACAAGACCCTGAATGGAAAAGGAAAACACTAACCACTCCCTGACTATTACAAAGAGGGCCCCAGTAAATTGAGGAAAAAAGCAATTGGGATACCTGACATCTCCAGCCTAAAACTTGACACGTCTTCACCAGAGACGACATCATTTGGTGTGGCGAGCCCTCCATGGCACCACACAATGAACCCCGGGGTGAAGCTGCAGTGCCTCCTATCTGGATTTTGGCTGGGAGGAAGAAGAAAGACCACCATTCCGTGAGAGGATTCGACAGCGACGGTCGGCATCGACTGTCGAGGCAACGAATCTGACAGTGAGTACTAGGGGTACCAATGGGGGTAGAACATAACTACGGTAGAGGTGTAACACTCGGATTTAGCGAGTTCAGGCCCCTCTCGGAGAGGTAATAGCCCTACGTCTCGTGCCCGGAGGCTTGTGTTTTCTCTTGGGTTGTATGATTACAGTAGGTTGCAAACTCTTGTCATGGAGAAGGAGGGGGGCTTATATAGAGTGCGCCCGCCCTAATCAATGCTACGTTACAAGGGGAGATAAGAGGGGGAGTAACTACATGCGTTACTGGTAACTGTCGATATAACTACACTTGAAGTCCGACGTTAAGCATCTCGACCGTTGAAGCTCCTACGTCGCCTCTCTGCCTCCTATGTCCGAGTGGTGCTGGTGAGGCCAACTGGTGGGAAGACATCCGAGTGGTTGGACCGTATCCGAGTGGATACCCCAGAGTGCACATCCGAGTGCGCCTACGGTCCGGAGATCGTCCAATGATAGTGTGGGGCCCCAGGTGGGTCTTAGAAGTCAGGTATATGACCCTACCCTTAGTAGGTGACCCCATCATTATCCCTCAATTCGTTTAAGGTTTTGTAGGACAAATGGGATGAACTCTTGGTTCTGTCCGAGTGCCTCGGGGGCGCCCAGGATCTGTTGCCAAGTGATAACCCATCATGACCTGAGAGAAAACACAGCCGATTCTGGACTAAGAGTTTCCCGAATGATCGAGTCAAGTTGACTGCTGGGTTAAACTTGGTGGCATTCGAATGTCTCTTGGGAGAGATAGACTAAAGGTCCGAATGTGGACATACCATGAAACTCGAGTGATATTGATGCCGGCGTGTGGGCTGATTCTTCGGAGAGATGCCACTCATTATCCTGGGGGAACACCAGCGCAGGCCAGCTCCGAGTCCAAGTTTATGAGACTCGCACCTTGGAGCCTAAAATAAGGGCCACATTAATCCCTAGAGGGGCGTTGAGCTCATCCCATCGCAATCCTGAAGATGACTTCAGTCGGCTTGATTACGTGTCCGAGTGCACGTGACCCTCAGAGGCGATCAGAAGCGATCAATCGGGTTGATTTGCGGCAGAAATTTTGTGATGTGAACGCATGCGTGCACGTGTGGAAGCGGTGACGTCGCGGTTGGTGGGGAAAGTGGGTCATGTCGCCTCGATTTCTGCCTTGGAAATCTACCACATTCTCTCTTTCCTCTGCGCGATGATTCGCGTGGATGCCGTTGGATTCATAGAGCGACAGAAGCAGATCTCGCGAGGCAAATTCACCCGCGGTATAAGAAGCAGGCGAGCTAGGGTAAAGGGCCCAGCTCCCCTTTTCACCCCACACACTCCGTTGCTCCTTGATAACCGCTACTTCTTGAGCTTACGTTGGTTATTCCATCTCCTATAAAAGGATTAGCTAGCAGTTTCTCTATCATACCCGAAGGAATTTCAAAGTAAACATTTTCAGTAGGTTCAGTAAGTTGAGGAGCAACTCTTTGCTCTACTGGTCTGGGTGAAGATACCCCGAACAAGCCCCTCAAAGGATTATGTTCCATAGTAACAAGTGACAGTAAATTTCAGCACACTATATAAAGTTTTCCTTACCAAATTCCACCTACCAAAGGCGCTTCACTCCCCGACAACGGCGCCAAAAAAGAGTCTTGATGACCCACAAGTATAGGGGATCTATCGCAGTCCTTTCTATAAGTAAGAATGTCGAACCCAACGAGGAGCAGAAGGAAATGACAAGCGGTTTTAGTAAGGTATTCTTTGCAAGCACTGAAATTGTCATAACAGATAGTTTTGTGATAAGGTAATTTGTAACTGGCAACAAGTAATGAAAGTAAATAAGGTGCAGCAAGATGGTCCAATCCTTTTTGTAGCAAAGGACAAGCCTGGACAATCTCTTATATGAAGGAAAACGCTCCCGAGGACACATGGGAATTATCGTCAAGCTAGTTTTCATCACACTCATATGATTCGCGTTTGTTACTTTGATAATTTGGTATGTGGGTGGACCGGTGCTTGGGTGCTAACCTTTATTGGACAAGCATACCACTGATGATTAACCCCTATTGCAAGCATCCTCAACTACAAAAGAAGTATTAAGGTAAACCTAACCATAGCATGAAACATATGGATCCAAATCAGCCCCTTATGAAGCAACGCATAAACTAGGGTTTAACCTTCTGTCACTCTAGCAACCCATCATCTACTTATTACTTCCCAATGCCTTCCTCTAGGCCCAAACAATGGTGAAGTGTCATGTATTCGACGTTCACATAACACCACTAGAGGAGAGACAACATACATCTCATCGAAATATCGAACGGATACCAAATTCACATGACTACTTATAGCAAGACTTCACCCATGTCCTCAGGAACAAACGTAACTACTCACAAATCATATTCATGTTCATAATCAGAGGGGTATTAATATGCATAAAGGATCTGAACATATGATCTTCCACCAAATAAACCAACTAGCATCAACTACAAGGAGTAATCAACACTACTAGCAACCCACAGGTACCAATCTGAGGTTTTGAGACAAAGATTGGATACAAGAGATGAACTAGGGTTTGAGAGGAGATGGTGCTGGTGAAGATGTTGATGGAGATTGACCCCCTCCCGATGAGAGGATCGATGGTGATGATTTCCCCCTCCCGGAGGGATGTTTCCCCGGCAGAACAGCTCCGCCGGAGCCATAGATTGGTTCCTCCAAGGTTCCGCCACATGGCGGCGGTGTTTCATCCCGAAAGCTTGCTTCTGATTTTTTCCAGGGTAAAAGAATTCATATAGCAGAAGATGGGCACCGGAGGCCTTCCAGGGGGCCCACGAGGCAGGGGGCGCGCCCAGGGGGTAGGGCACACCCCCACCCTCGTGGCCAGGGTGTGGGGCCCCTCTAGTTGATTCTTTCTCCGGTATTTTTGATATATTCCAAAACGTGCCTCCGTTAAGTTTCAGGACTTTTGGATTTGTACAGAATAGGTCTCTAATATTTTCTCCTTTTCTAGCCCAGAATTCCAGCTGCCGGCATTCTCCCTCTTCATGTAAACCTTATAAAATAAGAGAGAATAGGCATAAGTATTGTGACATAATGTGTAATAACAACCCAAAATGCAATAAATAGTGATATAAAAGCATGAAGCAAAATGGACGTATCACGCACCAAGGCCGGTGGACGGCGACGAGGCCCCATACTGGAACGACCCGGAGATGGGGAAGACGCGGAAGTGGAGTCACAGATGGAGAGGAGTGGGAAACTTGACTCGTTCGAGTGCGCGGCAGCACTGCCACCCATGGGAGACAGGAGCAAGAATAGAGGTTAAAGAAGGAGAGTGGCTGTTGGATTAACATCCAACGGTCCAACTGCTAGAATCATTTGTTGATTAAGTTGACAAAGCCCTACGTACACGTTTGCTTAGTAGGCTGATAATCCCCAAGTGCAGGGAATCATCGTAGCAATTCCCAAAGGTGGAAGTGATAAGTATGGAGTGTCGAACCCACAAGGAGCTAAAGGTAAGATCAATATTCTCTCAAGTTCTATCTGCCACTAATACGACTCTACGTACACCGAACGTTTGCTTCCAACTAGAAACGAGAAATAAAACTACGTTGTGGATATGAAGAGGATAACTTTGCATGATATCGGAGAACAAAAACATAGAAGTAGGTGTTGTTATCATAAAGTTAGAATATATTGCTAAATATTATAAATAGTGAGTGTGGAATAATGATGGGTCGGTGTGCGGAATTATCCTAGGCAATTGTTAACAAGACCAGTAGTCGTCATTGCAATTTCATATGAGGGAGAGGCATAAGCTAACACACTTTCTCTTCTTGGATCATATGCACTTATGATTGGAATTCTAGCAACCATCCGCAACTACTGAAGATCATTAAGGTAAAACCCAACCATAGCATTAAAGCATCAAGCCCCCTTTATCCCATACGCAACAACCCCCTTACTTGGGTTTATGCATCTGTCACTCAAGCAACCCACTATAAGCGAATCATGAACGTACTGCAACACCCTACAGCGGGAATCCCTCACACTTGCGCGACACGGAGGGCACAATAGGACAACACCAAAATAAAACATACAACTCGTACCAATCTAGATCATCAATCAACCCAAAGACAAAGGATATCTACTCAAAACATCATAGGATGGCAACACATCTGTCGGTGTCAAAACCGGCGGATCTCGGGTAGGGGGTCCCGAACTGTGCGTCTAGGCGGATGGTAACAGGAGACAAGGGACACGATGTTTTTACCCAGGTTCGGGCCCTCTCGATGGAGGTAAAACCCTACTCCTGCTTGATTAATATTGATGATATGGGTAGTACAAGAGTAGATCTACCACGAGATCAGAGAGGCTAAACCCTAGAAGCTAGCCTATGATATGATTGTTCTTCTGTCCTACGGACTAAACCCTCCGGTTTATATAGACACCAGAGGGGGCTAGGGTTACACAGAGTCGGTTACAATGGGAGGAGATCTACATATCCGTATTGCCAAGCTTGCCTTCCACGCCAAGGAAAGTCTCATCCGGACACAGGACGAAGTCTTCAATCTTATATCTTCATAGTCCAACAGTCCAGCCAAAGGTTATAGTCCGGCTGTCCGGACACCCCCTAATCCAGGACTCCCTCAGTAGCCCCCGAACCAGGCTTCAATGACGATGAGTCCGACGTGCAGATTGTCTTCGGCATTGCAAGGCGGGTTCTTCTCCAAATTCCGAATACCTGTTAAATAGTGTTCGGATCCTTGTAAATGCTGCGCTCCTTGGCTTCCACACCCAATAACGGCCACCTTCCACGTCTCGAACGAATGTGAAGAGCCAGGGTATTTTTACATTTACCCCCCTAGCTATGTAAATGAGCCATCTATTAAAGAGACGGGGATTCAGATCCAAACCACACCACCTTACCTCAGCGAGCATTCATCGGAGCGCGCCCAAAATAAATCCATTCCATCATGGCCGATCGACGCAGCTCCTCTTCTCGTTCCTCCAGCCCCAAGCCCGGAGATTGGGAGAGGTGTTCCATCCCGCACAACCAACTGGTGAAGCTTCAGACCCAGGGATTTCTCCCCCCAACGTATATGGTCCAGGTTCGAGCCGGGCTCGCCACCTACAATGGCGGAGAGCAAGCGGAGATCTTTCCCAGTCCCTCCAAGGGAGAGCGGGTATGCCTCATTTCTTATTTGATAAGAGGGCTCAGATTTCCAATTCACCCGTTTCTCCGGGGGCTTCTGGAGTTCTACGGCCTCCAGTTGCATAGCCTTACTCCTGCCTCCATACTACATATCGCCGGCTACGTAGCCTTTTGCGAGCTGTTTTTGGACTGCAAGGCTCACTTCGCACTGTGGAAGAAGCTGTTCTGCCTCGTGCCCCGTTCTCAGAGGGGGTCAATATATCAAGTGGGCAGAGCCGAAGTATGGCGCATCGCTGGGACCGGATATCCATCCGAAACCCCGAAGAAGGCGTCCGAAGACTGGCCTTCAGAATGGCTTTATAGAGAAGACGTCCCTCTACTGGATCCTATTCGGATCGGCCTTCCCGAGTTCGATAATGCTCCTTTGAAGAAGCACCTGAGCTGGCGTCCACGGAGCCCCCAGGAGGAAGATGACAGAGACGTTCTTTACCTGATGAGCCGGATGAAGTTGTTGGCCCAATCAGGACTGACCATGATCAAAGTCATGGCAACATGCATCATGCGGGGGGTGCAGCCGCTTCAATATCGAGGCCACCCCATGTGGGATTTCAGCGGGGAGGATGACGCCACCCGCTGTGGCCGCAAAGGGCCGGACTCATCCGCCACTCTGGTGAAAATCTTGTCTGATTTGTACAAGGGAGAAGAGGAGGAATTCCTCCGCGTCAATCCACAGGGCATATTTTCTATGTACAATCTTCTAAGCTGGGTAAGTCAACATTTTCTGCGTCCATCCATTCCATATTCCCATAGTTAAATATTTTACCTTGCGAATTCAACGTAGGAGCTGCGTAAGGCAGTAAGGGAGATCAACAGCCCACCTCCACAACCAGAGGATCCTGAGCGGTCCCTCGACCCGGCCTTCAAAGAGCATCCGGACATATCCGTGGAGCTGATCGATAGGGTATTTTACCAATTAAGGGCAACAATGCCTTGGTGGCCATTACGGCCGATTACCCTGGACTGCTCCCAGCTTCACAGGTAACTGAGACCGAAGTCCCAACATTTTGTAAAAAGGATTCGTCCTTGTGTACTTTGCTCACCGTATACCAACGGTGTTTTACAGGGAAGGCCCTTGGGACGCCATGCCGAGCCTGCGGCGACTAGCCAACAAGGGGCTCCGAGGCCGGGCAGGCTAAAAAGGAATGCAGTCCGGACTAAGACACCGGAGCAGAGGTATGGCGTGCCACCTCATTCTATGGTATCGCCTTTAAATACATATTAACGCTTGTGTTTTCTAGGAAGAAGAACGCACGCCAGACTATATCCGGGGAGGTCGCCAATCACGCCTCATCCAGTCGGGCTCCAAGGCCGGACACGGAAGCGGGAGCGAGTACGAGGCGCACGCCGGATGCTCCTTCGACAGAGGATGCGGACAGAATGTCCGCCACAAATTTCAAGGTGGAGAGCGCCATGAACCACAGGTGTCGCCGAGCCGTTCTCCGTGACACTTGCTTCTCCCAAGAGGCATTTGACGCCTTCAACTCGGGAGACGCGTACCTCCGTGCTGCTCAAAATGGTCTAGCCAGAGCCACGGAGCAGTATGTAAAGGACATAGGGGTGAGAAAATTTGATGATTATATATATCAGTAGCCCCTGAGACTTGAAACAGTTAGAATAACTGATTTAAGGATCATTTGTTATGCAGGTTCTTACAGAAAAGAATACCCAACTGCCCCATGAGCTTGAAGAGTGCAAAGCCCAACTTCAGGCTGCACTGGCCGCAGGAGAGGAGCCCAAGAAGACCCCCCTCTGGTAATATATGTTTCAAATGATAGGTATCATGTAGAGTGCGGCATATATGCGAATCTGACAATAAAATTGTAGATGACGCCGGAGTAAATCCGAATGAGCAACACCTCCTACGCCGGCTAAAGGCCGGCGAGAGCGTGCTTACGAGGGTTAGGCAGGAGAAGAATGATCTCCTAGATGCCAACACCCAGCTGGGCGTGGAGCTAAAGGATGTTCGTGCCCAACTGTCAGACTCCGTGAAGGAGAATCAGTGGCTTCGACGCGACATTTTCAGTAAGTGCTTGAACGAACTTTGAAGAAGAGTTCGGCGAAGAAGTCGACTAACAGAGTTATGTCTGTAGGTATGCTAACAGGTCGTCCCGCGGAGGAAATGCCCGGTTCTACGGGTGACCTTCTGCCCGAGCTCTCACAACTGCATGAATGAGTTCGGCAGGTGATGCAAGGCGTTGCCCAGGCCTTATGGCCATCCGTCTACGTGCCCGAAGGCCTTGGAGAGCTTGCAGAGAAGCTGAAGGGAGCGCGGCGACGCTTCCGATTATGGAAGATATCGGCCTGCCGTCAAGGTGCTAGGGAAGCCTGGGCCATGGTGAAGACGCGGTATATCAAGGCTGACCCAAACCACATGGCCGAGGTCGGACCTGTGGGGCCCGATGGGAAAGAGATCCCTGTTAGTCTAGTGTACGGACAAGTAGAATTGGCCGCAAAGTATTCCCAACAGGATTGTAGGTTAGACAACCTGTTGGATGGTATAGAAGAAGAATTTAGTCAGTCAAAGTGACTATGTAATTGAAGTGACATTTATAATGCCTTCTAGCCGGATTGTAGATCATTTGTCATGGCGGACCTTTTCGCTTCGACCTCTGGACCCGATAGTCCGGAGTGAATCCGAATACCCTCTCGATTATGAAAAACTGGGGCATGCGTGGAAACCAGGCGTAGGGGTCATTAGTGCTTGAACAGACAAGTGCCCACCTAGTTATGTTATATTACATGGTTAGTAAGAAACATCTTCTAGGGAGAATAGTTCCGTTAGGGGTTCCTTTCCCTGGGTATGCATGCCCTAAAGTGCATGTCCGGACTGCGAAAAGAATCGTAGGAAAAAACTTCTGGGGGCATATATAAAAAACAGGTAAAAAATCGTCTTTTGTTCACCGACCGAATATTCCCGTAAGAACGCTAGCTTTCGGCTTCACCCAGTCTGAGTTACACATCCGGCTGACCCGGCAGTAACAATTGCAGAGGTGCTCCCCTTATGACCTAGCCGAATTAATGGGAACGTAGGGCATAAATACAAGAGCCAGGCAACCCAGCTTGGCCAAAACTTAAGTCATATCGATGCATATAATGGTGAATAAAAGGTACATGCGGAAGGATAACACATGTGTTGGGCATGAAGCCCGTATAAATAAATAAGCTTCTGTGAAAGAAGCCCCCAGGTATAATGAGCGCGGATAGCGCGTCAGTTGTGTGCAAACAAAGCACAAATTGGCCCTTAAAGGCTGTGGGAGAAAACAAGGGGAGAAGGAGAGAAATAAAAGACAGAAAGTGTATAAAAAATGGACAGAGGAAGGAGACGAACACAGAGTCCGGCGCTAGGCGTAGAATCTTCGGAGTCTGGCTGCGTTCCATGGGTTCGGCTTGATTCGATTATCTGATGCATCCCGCAGACGGTACGCTCCACCAGTCAGAACTTGGTCAATAATGAAGGGACCCTCCCATTTGGGCTTGAGTTTGTCCTTTTTCTTCTCCGGCAGGCGTAGAACTAATTCGCCGACATTATAAGTTTTGGCTCGTACTTCTCTGCTTTGGTATCTTCGAGCCTGCTGTTGATAGAATGCGGAACGGGCTTTTGCCACGTCACGCTCCTCCTCCAGGGCGTCTAAACTGTCCTGCTGATCAAGCTCGGCTTCTCTTTCTTCGTACATGCGCACTCGAGGTGAGTCATGAATTATGTCGCAGGGAAGAACCGCCTCTGCGCCGTATACCATAAAGAATGGTGTGTATCCGGTAGTACGATTCGGCGTGGTCCGCAGCCCCCAGAGTACGGAGTCGAGCTCCTCTACCCAGTGCGTGTTAGATTCCTTTAGGGACCGCACTAATCTGGGTTTGATGCCGCTCATGATAAGACCATTTGCTCGTTCGACTTGACCGTTGGTTTGTGGGTGATAGATGGAGGCATAATCGAGCTTGTTACCCATGTTTTTGCACCAGAGTTTTACCTCGTCGGCCGTGAAGTTCGTGCCGTTATCAGTGATGATGCTGTGGGGGACGCCATAACGGTGTACGACCCCGGATATGAAGTCTATCACCGGTCCGGATTCGGCCGTCTTAACAGGCTTGGCTTCTATCCATTTGGTGAATTTATCCACCATGACCAGCAAGTATTTTTTCTTGTGGGTTCCTCCTTTAAGGGGTCCCACCATGTCGAGCACCCAGACCGTGAAGGGCCAGGTAATGGGGATTGTGTGGAGGGCGGTGGGTGGCATATGGCTTTGATTTGCAAAAAGCTGGCAACCCACGCAGCGTTGGACCAGGTCCAGTGCATCTGCCCGGGCCGTAGGCCAGTAAAAACCTGTACGGAAGGCCTTGCTTACAAGGGACGGGCTGCTCCGTGGTGGCCGCCGAGTTCGGCATGAATTTCTGCCAGAAGCTTCCGCCCTCTTCTTCGGAGATGCACCTTTGAAGGACTCCGGTGGTGCTTTTCTTATGAAGCTCTCCCTCGTGGACCCTGTAGGCTTTAGATCGCCGTACTATGCAGCGTGCCTCGTTTTGGTCCTCGGGGAGTTCCTGCCTAGTTAAGTAGGCCAGGAATGGTTCTGTCCACGGGGCGATGACGACCATTATAACATGGGCTGAAGATGTTATTTCGGTGGCAGAGCCTCCGATTATGTCAGAGTGTTCGGAATCGGGCATTGCGGTTGGGTCTGGTCTGTTGTTACCAGTGTCCCCTTCCCATATCACGGATGGCTTGAAAAGCCTCTCCAAAAATATGTTGGGGGGGCCGCATCGCATTTTGCGCCAATGCGTGCAAGGACGTCTGCCGCCTGATTGTTTTCCCGGGCTACATGGTGAAATTCGAGCCCCTCGAACCGAGCTGGCATTTTTAGGACGGCGTTGCGATATGCCGCCATTTTCGGATCTTTGGCATCAAAGTCTCCTTTTATTTGGGATATAGCGAGGTTCGAATTCCCCCGCACTTCCAGGCGTTGAATGCCC
The DNA here is from genome assembly GCA_032464435.1 of Aegilops umbellulata. Classification (NCBI taxonomy): domain Eukaryota; kingdom Viridiplantae; phylum Streptophyta; class Magnoliopsida; order Poales; family Poaceae; genus Aegilops; species Aegilops umbellulata. The sequence goes on along the minus strand of CP136060.1, from coordinate 112,345,605 downwards.
ATGGATACTGCCATCCGGAGACCATGTAGAAGGGCCTCGTATTCGGCTGCGTTGTTGGAGTCTGTGTACATTATCTGGAGCACGTATTGAACTGTGTCTCCGGTTGGGGACGTCAGAACGACGCCAGCCCCCAGACCAGCCAGCATTTTGGAGCCGTCAAAGTGCATGATCCAGTTGGAATATGCGCCATACTCTTTAGGGAGTTCGGCTTCCGTCCATTCGGCGACAAAGTCGGCCAACACCTGCGACTTAATGGCTCGCCGTGGTTTGTAGGTTATGTCGAACGGGAGGAGCTCAATGGCCCATTTGGCAATCCGGCCCGTGGCATCGTGGTTGTTTATAATATCATTGAGTGGCACTTCCGAAGCTACTGTTATCGAACACTCTTGAAAGTAGTGCCGCAGCTTCCGGGATGCCATGAATACCGCGTATGCTATCTTTTGATAATGCGGGTACCGTGACTTGCATGGGGTAAGGACAGTGGAGACATAGTAGACCGGCTTTTGAAGGGGAAATTTATGTCCGTCCATTTCTCGTTCGATGACGAGCACCGCGCTCACAACTTGATGGGTTGCCGCAATGTATAATAGCATAGGTTCGCCAATGTTTGGCGCTGCCAGGATTGGGTTGGTTGCTAGTATGGCCTTTATTTCTTCCAATCCGGCTGTGGCGGCATCCGTCCACTCGAAGTGTTCGGTGCGCCATAGGAGGCGGTAAAGGGGTAATGCCTTTTCTCCCAGGCGGGAGATAAAGCGACTTAGAGCCGCCACACATCCGGTTAATTTCTGGGTTTGTTTGAGGTCCGTTGGGATATCCAACTGTGACAGGGCTCGGATCTTGGCCGGATTTGCTCCAATTCCTCTGCTGGATACAATGAAGCCCAGGAGCTTTCCGGCTGGTACACCGAAGACGCATTTTTCCAGGTTGAGCTTGATGTCATATGTTCTGAGGTTATCGAATGTGAGTCTTAAGTCGTATACTAGAGAGTCGACGTGCTTGGTTTTGACGACCACATCATCTACGTATGCCTCCACTGTTCTGCCGATCTGGTTTGCCAGACATGTTTGAATCATGCACTGATATGTTGCGCCGGCGTTTTTGAGCCCAAAGGGCATTGTGTTGAAGCAGAAGGGGCCATATGGTGTGATGAATGCCGTTGCGGCTTGGTCAGACTCAGCCATCTTAATTTGGTGGTAGCCGGAGTATGCGTCGAGGAAACACAATGAATCGTGTCCTGCTGTAGCATCGATAATTTGATCGATGCGGGGGAGGGGGAAGGGATCCTTTGGGCAAGCCTTGTTAAGGTCCTTAAAATCGACGCACAGGCGCCAGGATTTGTCCTTCTTTGGTACCATCACCAGGTTTGCTAGCCAGTCCGGATGTTTTATCTCTCTAATGAATCCGGCTTCCAATAACTTGGCTAGTTCCTCTCCCATAGCTTGTCTCTTAGGTTCAGAGAAACGCCGAAGAGCCTGCTTGACCGGTTTGAATCCCTTTAAGATATTAAGGCTGTGTTCGGCCAGCCTGCGTGGGATTCCTGGCATGTTTGAAGGGTGCCAGGCGAAAATGTCCCAGTTCTCGCGCAAGTGCTCTCGTAGTGCGGCATCTACGGCGGGGTTTAGTTGTGCCCCGATGCAAGCTGTTTTTGTAGGGTCCGTTGGATGGACTTGGAATTTGACTATTTCATCCGCCGGTTTAAAGGAGGTAGACTTGGATCTCTTATCGAGTATCACATCGTCCCTATTCACCGTGGAGCGCAGCGCAGTCAGTTCTTCAGCTGCTAGGGCTTCGGATAATTCCTCGAGGGCCGGTGCGGCTGTCTTGTTTTCGGCACGGAGTGTTGTGTCCGGATCACTAGCAAGAGTGATAATTCCATTAGGCCCGGGCATTTTGAGCTTCATGTACCCGTAATGGGGTATGGCTTGGAAGATTGTGAATGCCTCCCGCCCTAACAGGGCGTGGTAACCGCTACTGAACGGGGCCACTTGGAACGTAATCTCTTCGGACCTGTAATTCTCCGGCGTGCCGAACACCACATCTAGTGTGATTTTGCCTGTACAGCGCGCTTCCTGATTGGGGATTATTCCTCTAAAGGTTGCGCTGCTTCGCTCGATGTGGTTCCAGTCTATTTCCATTTTTTGAAGGGTTTCCTCATAGATGAGGTTTAATCCGCTGCCGCCGTCCATGAGTACCTTGGTGAGTCGAAAGCCGTCCACAATTGGACTGAGGACCAATGCGGCTGGTGCTCGGGCTGTTCGGAATTTAGGTTCGTCACTGGCATTAAAAGTAATAGTCGTGTCACTCCGTGGGTTTATTGTTGCCACGTGGTAGATTTCGGCAAGGCTGCGGAGTGTTCGCTTTCGCCTATTATTTGATGCGAAGGTCTCGAAGACTGTTAATACCGTACTGGTATCCCTGGGATGGTGCACTGTGGCTTCTGGAATTAGAAGATCTTCGCCACTTTTGGCTACCTGCCGGAGTATCCAACATGCTCTAAGGCTATGAGTTGGTATGGCGCCCTCTGTACTGTGAATTTTACAGGGTCCATTGAGCCATCCCTCCAGTACGGTTCCATGACCTGTAGAGGGTTTTTGCTTTTTGGTGTTTAACCCGGGTGTCTAGTGATAATGCACCCTTTTATTTCGGACTGGGATAGTATTTAGGGCCGGATTGTCCCAAAATTTAATTTCGGTTTTCCAGGCACTTTCCATCGCACAGTACTTTCGTAATATTGATGCCAAGTCGGCAAAGCGTGTAATTTCACGGCGACTTATGGCGTTGAGGATTCCCTTGTCCGTGCAATTATTGCAGAAGAATGAGATTGCGTCTTTCTCGCGGCAGTCCTTGATCCTGTTCATGACCAGGAGGAATCTGGCCCAATAATGGTGTACTATTTCCTGGGGCTCTTGCCTGATCTGGGAAAGATCGCTTATATTTGGGTGGGTGGGTGGAATTGAATCCGAACCCTTACCCGATCTGGGATCCAGGGGCCGAGGAGTTTCCAATTTTGGAAATTCCGGTTCTAGGGTGTTGCCCGATAATCCTGGACCGCTGCCTGACTCTAAGTTCAGGGCTTGGGTGATGTCCTCTCGTGAGCGGGTATCCGGATTGGAGGGCTCGGGAATCCGGACATAGCTAGTCCTCAAGATAGAGGAAGGGTAGCCGCATTGTTCCTCCACCACCACAACGTGATGTGTGACCTGGGGAGAGTTAATCTCTCTTAGATCGGGTTTAGGCCCAATCTGATCGTAGTCCGTAGCGACTACCAGGGCAGCGATGCGATCCAAGAGCTCGTTTAGGGAAGAGAGCTCTATTGGGTCTAATAGCTCGGCGAGTTCCGAGTTGACGTGGGGATTGCTTTTGATGACCCGAGAAGTCATCATCGGCGCATCGGCCGAACAGGCGGTCATGAGGAAACCATCTAGCTGAAGAGTTTGGCCGACAGGCAAAGCTCCCTCAGCAACAGTGCCGTCTTTAAAGACGAGACGAGGCATCCTTCCTTCTGGAGACGGCATAGTGGAACTCTCAATGAAAGCACCAATGTCGGTGTCAAAACCAGCGGATCTCGGGTAGGGGTCCCGAACTATGCGTCTAGGCGGATGGTAACAGGAGACAAGGGACACGATGTTTTTACCTAGGTTCGGGCCCTCTCGATGGAGGTAAAACCCTACTCATGCTTGATTAATATTGATGATATGGGTAGTACAAGTGTAGATCTACCACGAGATCAGAGAGGCTAAACCCTAGAAGCTAGCCTATGGTATGGTTGTTCTTCTGTCCTACGGACTAAACCCTCCGGTTTATATAGACACCGGAGGGGGCTAGGGTTACATAGAGTCGGTTATAATGGGAGGAGATCTACATATCCGTATTGCCAAGCTTGCCTTCCACGCCAAGGAAAGTCCCATCCAGACACAGGACGAAGTCTTCAATCTTATATCTTCATAGTCCAACAGTCCGGCCAAAGGTTATAGTCCGGCTGTTCGGACACCCCCTAATCCAGGACTCCCTCAACATCATTGGATCATAATATGTGGCATAAAGCATCATGTTCAAGTAGGGATTACAACGGGGTGCGGGAGAGTGGACCGCGTAAAAGAGATGAGGATGGTGATGATGATGGTGATGTTGATGAAGACGATCACCGCGGCGATGATTCCCCTCCTGATGGCACTCCGACGCCACCAAGAGAGAGGAGAGGTTCTCCCGTTGTGCTTCCTCCTCCATGGCCTCCCCCCTGGATGGGGAGAGGTTCTCCCTCTGGTCCTTGGCCTTCATGACAATGATGGCCCCTCCGAGATCCTCCCCCATGGCCTTCGGTGATGATGCCCCCCTCCTGCAGGGTGCCAGAGAGGGCCTAGATTGATTTCTCGTGGTTACAGAGGCTTGCGGCGGCGGAACTTCCGATCTAGATTATTTTCTGGAGGTTTCTGTATTTATAGGAGAGGATGGTGTCGAGAACAAGTCAGGGGCCCCATAGGGAGTCCACGAGGCAGGGGCGCGCCCCAGGGGGGTGGGCGTGCCCTCCACCCTCATGGGGCCCACGGGACTCCCCTCTGGTAACTCTTTGTTCCAGTATTTTTTATATTTTCCAGAAAAATTCTCCGTTAATTTTCATCGCATCCCGAGAACTTTTATTTCTGCCAAAAACAACACCACGGTAGTTCTGCTGAAAACAGTGTCAGTCGGGGTTAGTTCTAATCAAATCATACCAAAATCATATAAAACAATAGTAAACATGGCATGAATACTTCATAAATTATAGATACGTTGGAGACGTATCATAGGCCCACAAGTCAGCCACCAAATCTGCCGGGTCCTAGCTGTCATCGTGAGTAATAGTTTTTTTGGCATAACAAGGAGGCACTTCCTTCCATGTGAAGATACAGCCGGTGGGTCCCACCTGTCAGGGGGAGGAAACAGCTTAATAAAGGAAAACATAGGTTCAGTTTTGCTTTCTTATAGAAAAATAGAACTGAGCTGTGCATCGTCTTGAAAAAACAAACATAACTTGGGCTGCTGATGTTATAGACAAGCTAGGTCGGGAGGCCCAGAGGCCGCTTTATACTTGCTGGATCAAAAAAACGTTGAAACATGTCATGGGCTGCCCATGTTAAAAACAAAACCTAGGCCATGGACCTGGTGGGCCCGGGACTGTCAGCCTCTCGACGAACAGTTCTCTCCCGGTTCTCTTCTCAAAAAAAAGTTGTCTCCCGATTCCTCTTGTTTTGTTGACCATGTTGGGAACGACAAACGGCGGCGCCGTGGCGAGAGCACCAAGGCGGAGGACGACGTCGAGACCTCAGACCGAATGAACCAGAGCGGGGGAAGACGCTGGCGGAGGGGAGTATGAGGGTTTACTTGTTTGGGTGCAGGGTGGGCCTGGACAATGTGTGGGAGTAGAGGAATGACCTGACCAACGCCATAGGCTATGATGGCCAGCCGTTGTATAGGAAGAGGACGGAAGATTGAACAAAATAAAGAAATACAAATGGATAGGTGGTTGGTCCCATATGTCTGTGTACGAGACCTGTTGGGTTCACCTGAGAAGGGGAATATGTTTGGAGGAAGGAGGTTGAAAGCACGACAACCGAGTGAACTAGTTTTTTTTGAAACGGACAAGTGAAATAGTCACATACATAAGCAAATAGCAACTAAAAAAGCAAACATGTTAATGGGTTCTTAGAAGAAATATTTCAGACAAAACAGATAATTAAGACACATAGGCTAATGCATGAAACACTCAGATGATAAAGGTGCTTATAAATAGATAAAGTACGACATCTAGACCTTCCTGGCACGCTTGATCATGACGCTACGGCTGTCCGTGTACTCGTCGATTACGGGAAGCAGACACGCCCTCATGTCCAAGATCCGCCTGTACATGTCGTAGCATGTGTATGTGTCCTTGGCCGTGTAGGTTATGTAGGCTAGATTCAGAGGTACCTCCCACGTGTTCAGGTCCTTGGTATCATTGTCTTCTTTCATGTTGGCGTAGCAGGGGTCGATGATGGTCTCGGCGAGGTCAACCATGGAGTCCTTCTCTTGCCCGTTGCCGACGATCTTGTATTGCTTCTGGATGTTGACAAGCTTGTTCCACCAGATGGCTGAATCGTCGCGTTCTTCCTTCTCTCCACCTTAGCGAAGGTGCAGTTGGCACTGCCGATGAAACGGGCGAATGCTCCAGAACCTCTGATGGCCCTACAGGAGTGGTAGACGGGAACCTCGTCCCGCACACATACCTGGGCGACCACGATCTGCTGGTCCCTGTCAGGAGACGAATGGATGGGCACAAGGTATAGTCCTGCAACCTTGTGCTTTCTCGTCCTGTAGGTACTGCTTGAACTCGGCGAGGCAGAGCTTCACCGAGTCCGGATCGTTGCTGTACATCACATTCAACTTGGTGCAGCCATTGGACTTAACGACGAACTCAAAGGTGAACTCCTTGCTGAAGTCCATATCCAGCAGGCTCACCCCTCGGATCACCATTGGAGTCTCTTCAAGTGAACGAGTGGATAGGCGGCAGCAATTCATTTTTCAGCTCTTGGGGAACTGGATTCAACAGTAAACTGAGTGTGTACAGGCAACAATAGTTAGTACCCCTCCCTCGCCCGCTGCACGCCCGGCAGAACATGCACCCTCGGTGCATTGAAACGCCTCCATTAAGAAACCTATTCCGGCCACGGTTCACGAGCGGGTCTGTATTGGTACTGTAATAACAAGTGTTAGTGGTCACTTTACTTAAATTTAATTATCTTTAATAGAATTTTATTCTTAAAACAAGCAATGCATTGGCTCGTTCTATCAGTGCCACAGGATCAACATGCACAACAATTAGAATTATTATTCTCAAGACGCACACGATCAACACATTTGTCGCACTTTCACACAGATAATACTACCAAGTTTGAACTGTTTGTTATGGTTGTTGTCCTTTGCATCATCATGCCGTGTTTCCCAGCTTGCAAGATTCAGAACCAACAAATATGATCCAAATAATAAGTACAACAAAGATGCCTACACATCTCATTGATTCCCAGCTTGCAAGATTCAAACCAACAAATAAGATTCAAATAATAAGTACAACAAAGAGGCCTACACATCTCATTGATTCCCAGCTTGCAAGATTCAGAACCAACCCATTAGAGCCTTTTGATAAAGTGAATATCGGGATTAAATCCATCTTGGCTAGCCGTGTCATACAATTCAAGAACTTGGCGAATGCTCTTGACCGTCACAACATCTATAGTTGGGTATTCCTGTTTGCACAAAACAAATAAGAAAGAGCACGATTACTATAATAGTGGCACTCCTTGAACTCAACCTGCAGCTCCACTCGGATGAGGCCAGCCTAGAGTTCCATGATTCAATTCATGCGCCTTTTTCTGCGGTTCACCTGAAATGAAGAAAAGATTGCATCATTCAGCTAGCAAGAAGTACTTGCTCTCATGAGCTGGCAGGTTCTTCTTTAGTAGTTGCACTACAATTCAGCAACATTAAGGTTGGCTATCCTGCTCATGTAAGGTGCAACTATAATTTTCTTATCCTTTTGTTCCACTAAAATAAAGTGCCATTGTGGTAACAGCGATGGCTCATCTTGCAAAAGCTAATAAAATGTTGCACGAGATTACCAGCAGAATTTGATGGAGATTTTGGAAACTCCAATCACCATTTTGTGCAGTTCCACCAAAATTGAGAGATGTTGCCCACGTGACATTTTAGTTAAACTGCACAAGACACTCATTCAAAAAAGAAGTGTTTTGTTCAGTTCACCAAAAGGTCACAATAGCAACAAGGTGAAATGGATATCCCTATCTGCACAAAAAGATAGAAAGTAAACAGTTGCTGGTCAATAAGAATATACGAAACATACACGAAATGAAAAGAAGCATCTTAATTATGTTCATGGCAATCACGCAAGGACAGTAGAAATTTTAAAACATTAGCAATGCTTCATGTTACCGGAAGCATTACGATCAACTATGACATTCATCAAATATGGGATTACTTTAATGGTCGCATTGCTTGTTTACCAGATATAGTAAATGAACAGCAGCTAAAGAGTTGGTTTAAGGGCATGGGACCGTGGGGACACCAGGTCACTCAGCAGCGTAAAGAAGCAACTTACTTATCATACTGGGGAAAACAGTAGGAGTACCATTTGTAACATAGTTTAATTGCATCATATCACTGGAGGCATTAGATTAACAATAACACTGGTTAGACATGTCCTTAAGGTAACAGTGTGATCGCTTCATTTTACATGCGCCCTTACATTAACAACAACAGAAGGTTGGTATAAGGACATGCAACAGTGGATGCATCAACACAATGTACCTACAAGGAGGCATAAAGTGGTGATGCCAAGTTTGTTCATGCTCTGTGAGGGCAACAAATCTAATCCTGGGGACTTTTTACTATGTGAGGGCAGCAAATCTAATCCTGGAGACCTTTTACTACGTGAGGGCAACAAATCTAATCCTGGAGACCTTTTACTATGTGAGGGCAGCAAATCTAATCCTGGAGACCTTTTACTATGTGAGGGCAGGAAACCTAATCCTGGACATACTCTGTTGACTTGTCCACCAACCGCCACTTTCTATCCTTTTTTCAACCAATAGTAGATATGTTCCTTATCCAATTTGTACTGCGTTTTCCCATTATTTCCCTTTTCAACCAAGAGACCGGTTGGGTATCCGGTCTCTACTACTTTCACCCTATTATTTCCTCTTTGAATCAAGTCCTAGATTCATGCTACAACTTCCCCCCTTTCTTCGTTGTTTGAACCAAGTCCTAGATTCGAATGCATGAAGTAGCTTTACCTCTAATAATACTAAAAAATAGGTGGCTTTGGAAGAGTTGATGGGAGTAGAAAAAGATGCACATGTAGACACGTGGGGAGCTGGGGTAGTAGAGCAAGGCCCCTTTCGAAGAACTTATACCTGAGGGTCGTCGGGATGTCGGCGGCGGCAGGTTGGATCTGCGCACAATACGACAAGGAGGAAGAAGGGTCGGAGGACCTCCCGAGCCGGCTCTATGTCAGAGAGAACGACACGGGCCCCTCCGGCAACTGTGGGTTTCCTCCCTCGTCGGCGACGACCGCGTGAACGATGCACCTAGTCCTCTACACACACCGGCCGAAGGGATCCGGCTGGATCTGTGACCAGCGGTGAGCGGAGAGAAAATGTCGCGACTGCTGTCTTGTGTAGATCTGGAGAGGATGAGAGAATGAAGAGAGCAACCCTAGTAAAGAAAGAGCTCATGCCCCTGCCTACATATATAGTGGAGTGATTATCTTTTTATCTCCACAATAAGCGTTTCAATTTGTGTACGTGCCATTAAAGAAAAGAAACTCTCTATTTAACATGACTAACTGTATGACTCCTACTTACTACTAGTAGTATTGTTCACTTGTGCTCCCAGGCCCTCCATTCATTGAACAAGCCCACGGGTGAATAAACATACATTACTAGTATTTATATAGAACGAACAATCTCGAACTAATTTTGGGTAGTTAGAAGATGATGGCGGGGCTTTTCCCGGGCAGTACGCGCGACAGTTTTCGCGTAGGCGGCTTGATAGAGAGGTGAGGAGGATGAGGGAGTAGCGGATTCAACTTACTTACTGCTGGAAAGGTCGGGCTGTGCGATTTAACAGGTGTTACTGCTGGAAAGACTTGTGATATGACTACTCACTATAGTCATGAATTACTGGTGCTACGACCGGGGTGATGCCCCCTTCCGTTGCCCACTCTAATATGGTGCATGACACGTCGAACCGGATGCTAGCTCTCCCACATACTCACGTCGGAGGAGTGTGAACCACGGCAGCCCAGTGAACCAGCAGTAGAAAACAATGTGGTGATATGGCCATAAAAAACAATGTGCTACTGCTAGACTGTAGCATGTACAGTACTACTCCTCTTTGTTTGGATCCCTGAGTTAGAGCTAGTTTGGGTTGAAGTAGCCTCAAAGCATCCAAATAGGAGGGGTTAGTTTGAGCTATTTTGCTCTAACCCAACTAAAAAAACTAGCCCGGTGGAGAGGTTGTAATTGGGTTAGTTCTCCTCGGGCCCACTAAAAGACAACTGAAAAGATCTCCCCTGCCCGCACCAGATCGCTCCCTACGCCCCCCGCATGACTCCTCTCTGTTCCCCGTCGGGCTGCTCGCCCTCTCTCTCCTTCGGCCGCCCTATCCCTCCGGCCTCCGCCGCCCTCCTCCAGCTGCCCTCTCCCTCCGGCCTTCGAAGCTCGCCCCGCTCCCCCTTCACCGGCCGATTTCTCTCTCCGTCATGTGCGGCGGTGGCACATCTACCAGGGAGGTCGCGAGAGGGGTGAGTTTGTTCGTTCCTTCTCTGTCTCACAGCCATATCATTGATCTTGCTCGCTCTAGCGCTAATTCTGATTTGGAAAGTAGATCCTGAATAAACTTGGTATAGATTTGTGGTGCACGCATGGAATTGTTTGATGCTGCTTGAGGAGGTAATAAATCTTTCTAGAGGACCAAGATTCAGTTCACCTTTCTAGGTATTTCAGTTTTCAGGCTTGCATTATTTCTATAGGCCCAAAGATTCAGTTCACCTTTCTAGGTATTTTAGTTTTAGGCTTGCATTATTTCTAGAGGCCCAAAGATTCGGCTCACAGTCGTCGACAAGCGGCCCTGCTACCAATGCCGGTGTCGACCTCAACTCGCAAGCGCCAGCGTCGGAGGGGTTCCTGGGGCTTGGGCTCTACAGAGCCTTCCTCCAGAGCGATGATGATGAGCTCCTCCCTGGGTGCGTGAGGGGCTCCGGGCTTCCTCCCTATCGTGAATGATTTCCGTGATGAGTTAGCTCATGCTTTGTTTCATGGAGTGTATTTTTTTGTGAAGCTTGATTGATGACTTGTATGTTTAAGTGGGATATCTCATTTGTATGGACAAAGTAAAATTTATCATGTTTTGCATGTTTGATTCGTAAAGATGGTTCGTTTATGTCAATTGTGAGCGGGAGGAGGCCACAAAGAGCCGGCCACACCAAATCCGGCTGGAAATAGGGTCCAAAGTAGTCAAATGATCGAGAAATAGCATTTATTGTCAATCTAACGCTGCCATCCATACACCTCTTTGGTTTAGAGTTAGTTCAGGGTTAGAATCTAACTCTAACCTCTAACTGAGTTAGAGTTCTCCTCATTTCGGTTCATCGCAATCATACTTTCCCCATTATGGTGGTTTCAGTATCCTGCGAATCAAAGAGGTCCTTAGACTGGTTTAGGTCCGGTCGTTTTTTATAAACGTGTTATGTCCAAAATTTAATGAACGTGCTCTGGTTTCTACGAAAATAATCCGGTTTCATGTAGTAACTCATTTATTTATTTATTCTTCTGTGGGGGGTTTGCATGTAATTTGTGAGGTCTAAAATGTGAAGTACCCCAGCATATGCTCTGAGTTGTTCATGCACTATGACCCAGATGCTCTATGTCCCACATGTCGGCGAAAGGGAGCACATGGAAATATCCTAGGAGTACATATAGGAGGATAAATGCGTGAAAAATATGTACTGTAAAGCGTAGCTGCGGTTCGAAAAGGAGACCTAAGTGATGACAGTTATAGGTCGCACGCACCCAACTAGTGGTACTAGACATACGACTACTTTTTCCCTCAAAAAACAGAGGTACGAGTGCTCAGTACTCCTATTCTATCAACACGAGTCCCATCTGACAACAGCGTATGTGCCATAGCTAGCTCTTCTCCCTCGTTTCTCTCTTCTAATTCTTAACTCAGCCGAGGCCCGGTGGGCGGGGTGGGGATTTGCCGATGGTCAGTTTGCTCAACTGCGGCCCCACCTCACAGTGAAAATGTTACGACTGGAATAAAAATGCCATATTCTCCCTCCGTTCCTAAATATTTAGATATTTCAAATGGAATACAACATACGGATGTATGTAGACATATTTTAGAGTGTAGATTCACTCATTTTGCTCCGTATGTAGTCACTTGTTGGAATCTCGAGAAAGACTTATATTTGGGAACGGAGGGAGTACTATACTAATAAAACATCAAGGCCACGAGGCGATGCAGTGCTAGTTACAGGAGGCAAGAAGAAGAGATGCATCCATCAACGATGTCCACCTCCTCGACTCAGGGTGCCGACCCACTAAACGGCGGCTAAGTAGCATCGGCTTTCGTGGCCAGGTCGACGTGCTTCTGAACAATGGCGTCCAAAGATTCTAGCCGTTGGAAGAAGACCAACATCTTTCTGTCCTCGCTGGCCTTATAGTGGCCTATGTAGATGATTTCCTCATAGACATGGATGTGCAGGTCGACGGTTTCTTGCATGGCGAGGCGTTGTGCAGCAAGCGCAGCCTCAAGGTGCACATTCTTCGCGCGACCTCCGGCACCTGCAGGGCCACCAGGGCTTGAAAGAGTTCATCACCATGGAGGCCAATGAGGGTGGCAGGCAATGAGGAGCCTGGGTGCGCGGGCTGGAGTAGTACAGCAAGGTCATCCGCGCGCTTCTTGACGGCGATGAACTTGCGGATGGAGTGGACCATCATGCCGTCCATGTGAGAGGCGAAGCCGGCGTCTTGGATGATTTGGCAGAGCTGACTGCCGCTCGTGTCCATCGCCTCCATAGGTGCTTGTGGCTTCTGGTCACTTGGTCTTGGATTGGAGTGAGCAGTGTTGCGCAGAGACTTGGAGTGATGGATTGGAGTGGTGGGGCGCCTTTATATGAGAGTCCAAACTCTGTTGCATTCGCATCATGCTAGCTCTAGTCTGCTTCTCCAACTAATTCCCTCTGCATACTAATTGAGGATGCATCATTGACCGTTCAACGTCTCGGGAACCGCTACCCTCTCCCTCATTGGCATTCAAGCTGTATCAATGTAAACGCGGGTCAAGAAGAGACTAGTTACTACATTGTGCACCGTGACTGTGTGGGGGTGCGACGTGAACGGCAGAGGCATGATGTACTTGTTCCACTTTCTTGTTTTGAACTCGTGACTTGTAGTTACACTCAGTTTTGAATATACTTTATAAGTTTGGTTGTTGCGCCAATATATACAACACTCCGTCCATGTAGGTTGGGTCGCTGAAGTCAAAATTAGACACAAAACACGATGGTGACGGAACAGTCTACCTCCGTCCTGGTTTATTGCTCCCCTCGTAATCCGTGCCAAATTTTAACCATAAAATTGACTAACAAAAGGTTCATGCATGTCACCGAAATTATATCATTGAAAACTATGTCCAAATACAAATCAAATGATATAATTTTTGTTGACATGCACTAACATTTTGTCAGTTAAATCTTTGGTCAAAATTTAGCACAAATTACAAAGGGGACTAATAAACCAGGACCTAGGTAGTAGTACACCAGGTCGAAGACAGTGATACTACAAATAATTAATGCCAAATAAGAGCAAGGGATCACACATGTCATTTACGACTGGAATAAAAATGCCATACACTAATAAAACATTAAGGCCACAAGGCGATGCAGTGTTGGTTACATGACGCAAGAAGAAAGATGTATCCATCGATGACGTCCACCTCCTCGACTCAGGGCGCCGACCCACCGAATGGCGGCTAAGTAGCGGCGGCTTTCTCGGCCTGGTCGACGTGCTTCCGAACAATGGCGTCCAAAGATTCCAGCCGCTGGAAGAAGGCCAACATCTTTCTGTCCTCGCTGGCCTTGTAGTGGCCTATGTATACGATTTCCTCGTAGACGTGGATGTGCAGATCGACGGTTTCTTGCATGGCAAGGCGCTGCCCGGCGAGCGTGGCCTCGAGGTGCACATTCTTTGTCGCGATCTGCGGCAGCTGCAGGGCCACAAGTGCTTCAAAGAGTTTGTCACCTTGGAGGCTGATGAGGGTGGCAGGCAACGAGGAGCCTGGGCGCGCGGGCTGAAGCAGTACGGCAAGGTCGTCCACATGCTTCTTGACGATGGTGAACCTGCAGATGGAGTCGACCATCATCTGGCGCATGCGAGAGGCGAAGCCGGCGTCAATGTGGGCTATGACGCCGGCGGTTGCTAGCACCGTCTGGAAACGCTCCGCGGTGCAGGGCCGCAGGTCGGCATCTTGGACGACCTGGAACAACTGACTGCCGCACGCGTCCATTGACGCCATGGGTGCTTGTGGCTTCTGGTCACTTGGTTTTGGTCTTGGATTGGAGTGGGCAGTGTTGCGTAGAGACTAGGAGTAGATGGATTGGAGTGGTGGGGCACCTTTGTATGAGAGTCCAAACTGCGTTGCATTCACATCATGCTGGCTCCATTCCGCTTCTCTAATTACTCCTACCTCTGCATGCTAATTGAGTGCAGAGGCATCATTGACCGTTCAACGTTTCGGGAACCGCTACCCTCGGCATCGTTGGCATTCAAGTCGTATCAACGTAAATGCATGTCAAAAAGAGACTAGTCAGTAGTAGTATACTCAATATTGTGCACCGCGACCAAGGCGGAGAGGAAAATGAGAGAACTACATAGTATTTATTTACGGTGTAGATTCAGTCATTTTGCTCCATATGTACTACTTACTACTCATTTAGGGTGTAGTCTAGTCACTTGTTGAAATCTCTAGAAAGGCAAATACTTCTTTCCGGTTTATAGGGCTACACTAACAAGTACTAGTACTACAACAGTGGGCTCAAATAGCAATTTTGTATCATGCAAGAGCCTGGCTATATGCGTGCTCCAAGGCACCGCACCACGCCCCACCCCTACACAAAGACTGCCACGTGAGCGTTCACAACTGCCATGTTCGGTTTGCGCTTGGCTCTTCGCCTCATTGAGAAAACGAACAATGATGTTACTACTACTTCTACAGTATCGAATCCACTGCTGCATGTCCGTCCATCGCGTGCGGGAGGTATAGCTTGTTGTAGTATAAGCAAAAGCCTGTCCTTGTCTGCGAGCCACCGCGCGCATGGGCGAGGGAGAAGGCGTGTAGTAGTAAAATCAAGCTTCTCCTTGTGACACGACACATCATAGCACTAGCCCCACATGCTTGCCTCTAAACTTGGCTGAAAGACCCGCAGTGTACAATATATTTGATGTAACCTCTAACATTTAGCCCACCACAAATTAAAATATATATTCCTGTCTTGACCAAATGAGCGTGCAAACTACAATCACCAGGAAGATAGGTAGGGCCAGAAGATTATTTTAAACAAAAACATGTTCGAGACGGCCTCATAGCATGGAGCCGACCCCAATGATTTTAAGCTTACGATTTAAGCTTACAGGCACGGTACACGCTATCCTAGACTGTACACATGAAACTACCACACGAGCGTCCGGGCTGCGCTTGGCTCTTCGCCTCTTTAGGAAGTCGAACTATGATGGAGTACTACTGCAGTGGAGGAGTACTACTGTATGCTTCTGGCCATCTAAAACTGATTGAACTACTGTATGTCCACCGCGTGCGGGAGGGAGAGCGTGTAGCGAAAGCTTCTCCTAGTCCTGCTAGCCACCACGCTCATGGGCGAGGGAGGGACGCAGCTTCATTGACTTACTACTCTTGCCTTTGCGTGTATGACAAGTGGGCCCAATAGGTGGGTGGCCCACCTGTCATGCAGCCAAAGGCAGGTGCAGTTAAGGCACCGGAGCTCAGTTCACGAGGGAGAGGGTGTTGTAGTAGTAATCAAACTTCTCGGTCTTGTACGAGTTGACGCGACACATCAAAGCACTGCACTGGATATATTTCAATAATTTGCGTTTACTGATGCATTAATTAGAACGCATGCGTGCATGCCATGACTCTCCTTTTGATACTTGCATGTGTTGATTTAATGCACCTTGAAGTAGTATGAATATGTGACGGTAAAGCTTTGCAATGCCCAGACCCTAAAGCAAGAGATGGCTGTGCATGAGGCGGGCGAGATCATGCAGACGGAACAGGACCCAATGATGGAGTTCTCTATGGTCTCCATGGACCTCACCTTGCTCCACTGCCCCTTGTGCCTCTGCCCCTTGAAGCCTCCAGTGTATGAGGTTCGAATACACCTCGTCCGTTCGGCTGATCGAGCAAGGTGCAGGTTCCTTGATTGATGTGTTGTTTGATTGATTTGTGAAGTGCAAGGGAGGGCACCTGGCCTGCGCGGACTGCCGCGTCGGGCGCCCTGGGAACCAGCGACAGTGCTAGAAGTGCGAGCGTGGCGGTGGCTTCGGCGTGTGAAACACGGCAGTGGACGCCATCCTCTCCTTGGTGAGGGTGGAGTGCCCACACGAAGGCTGTGGGCTCTACGTCACTTACCACAAGCTCACCGATCACCAGAGCGTGTGCCCGCTGTTGCCCTGCAAATGCCCCGTGCCCGTCTGCGGCTATGAAGGCCCGCTGCCGGCGCTCTCCCACCACATCAGCACCGTACATCCCATGCCCGTGCACAGGATCCAGTACGGCAAGGCGCTCTAGCTGCAAGTGCCACTGTCGGAGCCACGGCTCTTGCTGTTCGCGGAGGAGGACGGCCATGCGTTTTTCTTAGTCGACGGCGTGCTCGACATCGGCGCGCCTATCGCCGTGTCGGCCATCTGCATCGGAGCGAGGGCGTCCCCACTACCGCACTACGTGGCCAAGTTGTGGGCGAACGGCCCGCCGGGGGAGACCAAAGGCAAGACTGACGCCGTCAAGGTGGAAATGGAGGTGACAAGCAGCAGGGATCCCGCCCATGTCACCGTGCAGGAGCTGACCTTCTTCACAGTTCCACCCAAGCTGCTGGCCAGGGCTAAGCTGGTGTCCCTCCACATTCAGATTGACAAGCTCACGTCCTAAATGATTCTACAGTGCCTTCTGTTTATCTTAGTAATATGCTAATATAGGGGTTAGCTTAAGAGATGGTGGGTTTTGGTGGCGATGCAACAATTACTTTGACATTAGATCAGCAGTTAACGTAATTTCCAATAGTCGAACAAATATTTTGTGTCTGTTGGATATAAAGTTCCTTTCGGTAAGAAGTATAACAGCTTATATGCTTGTTTGCTCAGGAAGTGTTGCATACTTGTGCGAGTTTACACGACACATCAAAGTAGTACACTACTACTAGTAGTACTCCCTCCGATCCTAATTTCTCTGCGCATAAGTCGAGGCACAGATACCAAGGAGGGCCTGGTTGTGTCTATACTTGGACAACTCACCATTTGTTACTTCTTGGAGAAGCTCGTGTCGTGTTGGTGCCGTGTATGGCCTGCACATTAACCAAAATCTCGCGCCTCCAGCTTAGCCTTAGCGTTTTAAACTTCTCAATCTCAAGGTCAAGCAGCAACACTACGAAAAAAGACACATCCATGACATTTTGGGCCGAACGAATTTTTTTCTGTCATACTTATGACACTTCTATGACGATAATTGTGACAAAACCCGGTATCATCATAGATCTGGTGGGGTCCTACTTCTATGACAAAAAATCATGAAAGAAAATGGGCTTTTCATCCTGGGCGGGCCGGAGACGCAGCTGCATGACATTCCTACTTCTATGACAAAAAAATCATGAAAGAAAATGGGCTTTTCATCCTGGGCGGGCCGGAGACGCAGCTGCATGACATTCTTTGGGCCGTCCATGACGGAAAAAACCGGGGTAGAAACAAGGGCGAGGCAAATATCAGGGTGTTCTCGGTTAAAGGCGAGTGATCGGGGCCGAGCGATGCACGTTTCTCTCGTACACGCACGTGCGTGGGTGCGAGGCGTTGGGCTCTAACTGAACCCGAGCGGCTGCACTGCAGGCTACACATTACTGAACCCGAGCGATCGATCGATGGCTGTTAACTGAACCCGATCGAGCGATTCCTTCGCTACTGCTGCTAACTGAAGCCGATCGATGCTGCCTCTGGATGAACAGTGAGTGTTGCTAGGGGGGTTTGGATGAACAGTTCCCGGTGGGGGTGGATGAACAGGACCCCGTGGTGTTGCCTCTGGATGAACAGGACCCCGATCGATCGAGCCGGTTGGGGATGGATGAACAGGACCCCGTGGAGGGCTGGATGAACAGGACCACCCCGTGGAGGGCTGGATGAACAGTAGATGGTGGAGGGCTGGATGAACAGTAGCCCGTGGAGGGGTTGTTGAACAGTAGCCCGTGGAGAGGTGAAAGTGCAACTATCCTTGGGTGGTTTTGGTAATTCCTAACAACATATAGCTCATTGAGCTAACATTATTCCAAGATTAATATTTCAGGAAAAGCTCAATGAATGGCATGGCATGGATGAGGAAAGTGGATCCCTCAAAATTCTAAGGACAAAAAAGTTTTGCTCAAGCTTGAAGCTCAAGACTCTACATTTTCTATTTTAGTGATCCAAGATCACATTGAGTCTATAGGAAAAGCCAATACTATCAAGGAGGGATGAGGTGTTGCTTAATGGCTTGCTTGCTCAAAGTGCTTAGTGATATGCTCCAAAACCCTCAACTACCTTCCCACATCCACATATGACCTAAACCAAAAGTCAAACTCAGCCCCACCGATTCTTTCTATTCGGCGCCACCGAGTTTTAAATGTCATAGCCACTGCCACAAACCCTTGGCAAATAGGTCTCACCGATAGGGATCTCGGTCTCACCGAGATGGGATTGTAATCTCTCTGTTTCCCTTCGTAATGTTTTGGTCTTACCGAGATGAGCGATCGGTCCCACCGAGATTGCAATGTAAACTCTCTGTTTCCCTTTTGTAACATTTCGGTCTCACCGAGATGAGCGAATCGGTCCCACCGAGTTTACCAGACCAACTCTCTGGTTAGCTTATTACCAAAATCAGTCCCACCGAGTTTGTGTAATCGGTCACACCGAGATTACATTATTCCCTAGCCCTAACCATATCGGTCCTACCGAGTTGCATCTCAGTCCCACCAAAAATCCTAACGGTCACTAGGTTTGCTGAATCGGTCCGACTGTGTTTAACTATTCGGTCCCACCGAGTTTGGCTAATCGTGTGTAACGGTTAGATTTTGTGTGGAGTCTATATATACCCCTCCACCCACTCTTCATTCGTGGAGAAAGCTATCAGAACATACCTACACTTCCAATACACATTTTCTGAGAGAGAACCACCTACACTTGAGTTGAGCTCAAGATATTCCATTCCAACCATATGAATCTTGATCTCTAGCCTTCCCCAAGTTGCTTTCAACTCAAACCTTCTTTCCACCAAATCCAAATCCTGTGTGAGAGAGAGAGAGTTGAGTGTTGGGGAGACTATCATTTGAAGCACAAGAGCAAGGAGTTCATCATCAACACACCATTTGTTACTTCTTGGAGAGTGGTGTCTCCTAGATTGGCTAGGTGTCACTTGGGAGCCTCCGACAAGATTGTGGAGTTGAACCAAGGAGTTTGTAAGGGCAAGGAGAACGCCTACTTCGTGAAGATCTACCGCTAGTGAGGCAAGTCCTTTGTGGGCGACGACCATGATGGAATAGACAAGGTTGCTTCTTCGTGGACCCTTTGTGGGTGGAGCCCTCCGTGGACTCGCGCAACCGTTACCCTCCGTGGGTTGAAGTCTCCATCAACGTGGATGTACGATAGCACCACCTATCGGAACCACGACAAAAACATCCATGTCTCCAATTGCGTTTGACTCCTCCAAACCCTTCCCTTTACATTCTTGCAAGTTGCATGCTTTACTTTCCGCTGCTCATATACTCTTTTGCATGCTTGCTTGAATTGTGTGGAGATTGCTTGACTTGTGCTAAGATAGCTAAAATCTGCCAAGAACTAAAATTGGGAAAAGGCTAGATTTTTATTTGGTCAAGTAGTCTAATCACCCCGCCCTCTAGACATACTTTCGATCCTACAAGAGGGCTGGTTGAACAGTAGCCGGTGGAGTAGCGCGCGGTGGAGGCTGGATGAACAGGAGCCCGTGGATGAACAGTCACAGGTGGAGGCTGCAGGAGGTCGACGGTGGATGAACAGTACCCCGTGGAGGCTGGAAGGGGTCGATGGTGGAGATGAACAGTATCCAGTGGAGTCCCGTTTTGCGTTACGCCACACTCCTCCCGATGAATAGGACCCCAGTTTCGACCCTAGCGCTCCAACACAAGTCCGTTTCCTCCGTTTTGCGGTACGCCACACCCCTCCCGATCAACATGACCCCGTTTCGACCGTAGGAGGGCCGTTTCCTCCGCTTGCGGTAAGCCAGACCCCTCCCTATGAACAGGATCCCGTTTCAAACGTGTCCGGTCGAACACAAGGCCGTTTCCTCCGTTCTGCGGTATGCCAGGCCTCGTTTCCATCGGCTGTTCTGTCCAAGCCCTCCCGATGAACATGACGACACATTCCGTTCTGACCCAGCCGATTGGCTCCCCATGAACACGACGACGACGCAGTTTCTCCATTCCGACCCAGCCATGTACACGAGCCCTGGCTGTATGTTTGCGCGAGTAGGCGTTCGAGACCCTGCTCGTTTGTACGTACGTGGAAGCTACCGCGGATGAGGAAAGTGGATCCCTCAAAATCATAAGGACAAAAGATTGACTCAAGCTTCAAGATCAAGACTCTACATTTTATATTTTAGTGATCCAAGATCACATTGAGTCTATAGGAAAAGCCAATACTATCAAGGAGGGATGAGGTGTTGCTTAATGAGCCTCTTGCTTCATGTGCTTAGTGATATGCTCCTAAACCCTCAACTACTTTACCACATCCACATATGACATAAACCAAAAGTCAAACTCGGCCCCACCGATTCTTTCCATCCGGCGCCACCGAGTTCCAAATGTCATAGCCACTGCCACAAACCCTAGCCAAATCGGTTTCATCGATAGGGATCTCGGTCTCACCGAGATGGGATTGCAATTTCTCTGTTTCCCTTTGTAACGTTTCGGTCAAACCGAAGTGAGCGATCGGTCCCACCGAGATTGCAATGTAAACTCTCTGTTTCCCTTTTGTAACATTTCGGTCTCACTGAGATGAGCGAATTGGTCCCACCGAGTTTACCTGACCAACTCTCTGGTTAGCTTATTACCAAAATCGGTCCCACCGAGTTTGTGTAATCAGCCACACCGAGATTACGTTATGCCCTAACCCTAACCATATCGGTCCTACCGAGTTGCATATCAGTCCCACCGAAAATCCTAACGGTTACTAGGTTTGCTGAATCGGTCCGACCGAGTTTAACGATTCGGTCCCACCGAGTTTGGCAGATTGTGTGTAATGGTTAGTTCTTGTGTGGAGACTATATATACCCCTCCACCCACTCTTCATTCGATGAGAAAGCCATCAGAACACATCTACACTTCCAATACACATGTTCTGAGAGAGAACCACCTACACTTGTGTTGAGCTCAAGATATTCCATTCCAACCATATGAATCTTGATCTCTAGCCTTCCCCAAGTTGCTTTCCACTCAAATCTTCTTTCCACCAAATCCAAATCCTGTGAGAGAGAGTTGAGTGTTGGGGAGACTATCATTTGAAGCACAAGAGCAAGGAGTTCATCATCAACACACCATTTGTTACTTCTTGGAGAGTGGTGTCTCCTAGATTGGCTAGGTGTCACTTGGGAGCCTCCGACAAGATTGTGGAGTTGAACCAAGGAGTTTGTAAGGGCAAGGAGAACGCCTACTTCGTGAAGATCTACCGCTAGTGAGGCAAGTCCTTTGTGGGCGACGACCATGATGGAATAGACAAGGTTGCTTCTTCGTGGACCCTTTGTGGGTGGAGCCCTCCGTGGACTCGCGCAACCGTTACCCTCCGTGGGTTGAAGTCTCCATCAACGTGGATGTACGATAGCACCACCTATCGGAACCACGACAAAAACATCCATGTCTCCAATTGCGTTTGACTCCTCCAAACCCTTCCCTTTACATTCTTGCAAGTTGCATGCTTTACTTTCCGCTGCTCATATACTCTTTTGCATGCTTGCTTGAATTGTGTGGAGATTGCTTGACTTGTGCTAAGATAGCTAAAATCTGCCAAGAACTAAAATTGGGAAAAGGCTAGATTTTTATTTGGTCAAGTAGTCTAATCACCCCGCCCTCTAGACATACTTTCGATCCTACAAGAGGGCTGGTTGAACAGTAGCCGGTGGAGTAGCGCGCGGTGGAGGCTGGATGAACAGGAGCCCGTGGATGAACAGTCACAGGTGGAGGCTGCAGGAGGTCGACGGTGGATGAACAGTACCCCGTGGAGGCTGGAAGGGGTCGATGGTGGAGATGAACAGTATCCAGTGGAGTCCCGTTTTGCGTTACGCCACACTCCTCCCGATGAATAGGACCCCAGTTTCGACCCTAGCGCTCCAACACAAGTCCGTTTCCTCCGTTTTGCGGTACGCCACACCCCTCCCGATCAACATGACCCCGTTTCGACCGTAGGAGGGCCGTTTCCTCCGCTTGCGGTAAGCCAGACCCCTCCCTATGAACAGGATCCCGTTTCAAACGTGTCCGGTCGAACACAAGGCCGTTTCCTCCGTTCTGCGGTATGCCAGGCCTCGTTTCCATCGGCTGTTCTGTCCAAGCCCTCCCGATGAACATGACGACACATTCCGTTCTGACCCAGCCGATTGGCTCCCCATGAACACGACGACGACGCAGTTTCTCCATTCCGACCCAGCCATGTACACGAGCCCTGGCTGTATGTTTGCGCGAGTAGGCGTTCGAGACCCTGCTCGTTTGTACGTACGTGGAAGCTACCGCGGATGAGGAAAGTGGATCCCTCAAAATCATAAGGACAAAAGATTGACTCAAGCTTCAAGATCAAGACTCTACATTTTATATTTTAGTGATCCAAGATCACATTGAGTCTATAGGAAAAGCCAATACTATCAAGGAGGGATGAGGTGTTGCTTAATGAGCCTCTTGCTTCATGTGCTTAGTGATATGCTCCTAAACCCTCAACTACTTTACCACATCCACATATGACATAAACCAAAAGTCAAACTCGGCCCCACCGATTCTTTCCATCCGGCGCCACCGAGTTCCAAATGTCATAGCCACTGCCACAAACCCTAGCCAAATCGGTTTCATCGATAGGGATCTCGGTCTCACCGAGATGGGATTGCAATTTCTCTGTTTCCCTTTGTAACGTTTCGGTCAAACCGAAGTGAGCGATCGGTCCCACCGAGATTGCAATGTAAACTCTCTGTTTCCCTTTTGTAACATTTCGGTCTCACTGAGATGAGCGAATTGGTCCCACCGAGTTTACCTGACCAACTCTCTGGTTAGCTTATTACCAAAATCGGTCCCACCGAGTTTGTGTAATCAGCCACACCGAGATTACGTTATGCCCTAACCCTAACCATATCGGTCCTACCGAGTTGCATATCAGTCCCACCGAAAATCTTAACGGTTACTAGGTTTGCTGAATCGGTCCGACCGAGTTTAACGATTCGGTCCCACCGAGTTTGGCAGATTGTGTGTAATGGTTAGTTTTTGTGTGGAGACTATATATACCCCTCCACCCACTCTTCATTCGATGAGAAAGCCATCAGAACACATCTACACTTCCAATACACATGTTCTGAGAGAGAACCACCTACACTTGTGTTGAGCTCAAGATATTCCATTCCAACCATATGAATCTTGATCTCTAGCCTTCCCCAAGTTGCTTTCCACTCAAATCTTCTTTCCACCAAATCCAAATCCCGTGAGAGAGAGTTGAGTGTTGGGGAGACTATCATTTGAAGCACAAGAGCAAGGAGTTCATCATCAACACACCATTTGTTACTTCTTGGAGAGTGGTGTCTCCTACATTGGCTAGGTGTCACTTGGGAGCCTCCGACAAGATTGTGGAGTTGAACCAAGGAGTTTGTAAGGGCAAGGAGAACGCCTACTTCGTGAAGATCTACCGCTAGTGAGGCAAGTCCTTTGTGGGCGACGGCCATGATGGAATAGACAAGGTTGCTTCTTCGTGGACCCTTTGTGGGTGGAGCCCTCCGTGGACTCGCGCAACCGTTACCCTCCGTGGGTTGAAGTCTCCATCAACGTGGATGTACGATAGCACCACCTATCGGAACCACGACAAAAACATCCATGTCTCCAATTGCGTTTGACTCCTCCAAACCCTTCCCTTTACATTCTTGCAAGTTGCATGCTTTACTTTCCGCTGCTCATATACTCTTTTGCATGCTTGCTTGAATTGTGTGGAGATTGCTTGACTTGTGCTAAGATAGCTAAAATCTGCCAAGAACTAAAATTGGGAAAAGGCTAGATTTTTATTTGGTCAAGTAGTCTAATCACCCCGCCCTCTAGACATACTTTCGATCCTACAAGAGGGCTGGTTGAACAGTAGCCGGTGGAGTAGCGCGCGGTGGAGGCTGGATGAACAGGAGCCCGTGGATGAACAGTCACAGGTGGAGGCTGCAGGAGGTCGACGGTGGATGAACAGTACCCCGTGGAGGCTGGAAGGGGTCGATGGTGGAGATGAACAGTATCCAGTGGAGTCCCGTTTTGCGTTACGCCACACTCCTCCCGATGAATAGGACCCCAGTTTCGACCCTAGCGCTCCAACACAAGTCCGTTTCCTCCGTTTTGCGGTACGCCACACCCCTCCCGATCAACATGACCCCGTTTCGACCGTAGGAGGGCCGTTTCCTCCGCTTGCGGTAAGCCAGACCCCTCCCTATGAACAGGATCCCGTTTCAAACGTGTCCGGTCGAACACAAGGCCGTTTCCTCCGTTCTGCGGTATGCCAGGCCTCGTTTCCATCGGCTGTTCTGTCCAAGCCCTCCCGATGAACATGACGACACATTCCGTTCTGACCCAGCCGATTGGCTCCCCATGAACACGACGACGACGCAGTTTCTCCATTCCGACCCAGCCATGTACACGAGCCCTGGCTGTATGTTTGCGCGAGTAGGCGTTCGAGACCCTGCTCGTTTGTACGTACGTGGAAGCTACCGCGGATGAGGAAAGTGGATCCCTCAAAATCATAAGGACAAAAGATTGGCTCAAGCTTCAAGATCAAGACTCTACATTTTATATTTTAGTGATCCAAGATCACATTGAGTCTATAGGAAAAGCCAATACTATCAAGGAGGGATGAGGTGTTGCTTAATGAGCCTCTTGCTTCATGTGCTTAGTGATATGCTCCTAAACCCTCAACTACTTTACCACATCCACATATGACATAAACCAAAAGTCAAACTCGGCCCCACCGATTCTTTCCATCCGGCGCCACCGAGTTCCAAATGTCATAGCCACTGCCACAAACCCTAGCCAAATCGGTTTCATCGATAGGGATCTCGGTCTCACCGAGATGGGATTGCAATTTCTCTGTTTCCCTTTGTAACGTTTCGGTCAAACCGAAGTGAGCGATCGGTCCCACCGAGATTGCAATGTAAACTCTCTGTTTCCCTTTTGTAACATTTCGGTCTCACTGAGATGAGCGAATTGGTCCCACCGAGTTTACCTAACCAACTCTCTGGTTAGCTTATTACCAAAATCGGTCCCACCGAGTTTGTGTAATCAGCCACACCGAGATTACGTTATGCCCTAACCCTAACCATATCGGTCCTACCGAGTTGCATATCAGTCCCACCGAAAATCCTAACGGTTACTAGGTTTGCTGAATCGGTCCGACCGAGTTTAACGATTCGGTCCCACCGAGTTTGGCAGATTGTGTGTAATGGTTAGTTTTTGTGTGGAGACTATATATACCCCTCCACCCACTCTTCATTCGATGAGAAAGCCATCAGAACACATCTACACTTCCAATACACATGTTCTGAGAGAGAACCACCTACACTTGTGTTGAGCTCAAGATATTCCATTCCAACCATATGAATCTTGATCTCTAGCCTTCCCCAAGTTGCTTTCCACTCAAATCTTCTTTCCACCAAATCCAAATCCTGTGAGAGAGAGTTGAGTGTTGGGGAGACTATCATTTGAAGCACAAGAGCAAGGAGTTCATCATCAACACACCATTTGTTACTTCTTGGAGAGTGGTGTCTCCTAGATTGGCTAGGTGTCACTTGGGAGCCTCCGACAAGATTGTGGAGTTGAACCAAGGAGTTTGTAAGGGCAAGGAGAACGCCTACTTCGTGAAGATCTACCGCTAGTGAGGCAAGTCCTTTGTGGGCGACGGCCATGATGGAATAGACAAGGTTGCTTCTTCGTGGACCCTTTGTGGGTGGAGCCCTCCGTGGACTCGCGCAACCGTTACCCTCCGTGGGTTGAAGTCTCCATCAACGTGGATGTACGATAGCACCACCTATCGGAACCACGACAAAAACATCCATGTCTCCAATTGCGTTTGACTCCTCCAAACCCTTCCCTTTACATTCTTGCAAGTTGCATGCTTTACTTTCCGCTGCTCATATACTCTTTTGCATGCTTGCTTGAATTGTGTGGAGATTGCTTGACTTGTGCTAAGATAGCTAAAATCTGCCAAGAACTAAAATTGGGAAAAGGCTAGATTTTTATTTGGTCAAGTAGTCTAATCACCCCGCCCTCTAGACATACTTTCGATTCTACAAGAGGGCTGGTTGAACAGTAGCCGGTGGAGTAGCGCGCGGTGGAGGCTGGATGAACAGGAGCCCGTGGATGAACAGTCACAGGTGGAGGCTGCAGGAGGTCGACGGTGGATGAACAGTACCCCGTGGAGGCTGGAAGGGGTCGATGGTGGAGATGAACAGTATCCAGTGGAGTCCCGTTTTGCGTTACGCCACACTCCTCCCGATGAATAGGACCCCAGTTTCGACCCTAGCGCTCCAACACAAGTCCGTTTCCTCCGTTTTGCGGTACGCCACACCCCTCCCGATCAACATGACCCCGTTTCGACCGTAGGAGGGCCGTTTCCTCCGCTTGCGGTAAGCCAGACCCCTCCCTATGAACAGGATCCCGTTTCAAACGTGTCCGGTCGAACACAAGGCCGTTTCCTCCGTTCTGCGGTATGCCAGGCCTCGTTTCCATCGGCTGTTCTGTCCAAGCCCTCCCGATGAACATGACGACACATTCCGTTCTGACCCAGCCGATTGGCTCCCCATGAACACGACGACGACGCAGTTTCTCCATTCCGACCCAGCCATGTACACGAGCCCTGGCTGTATGTTTGCGCGAGTAGGCGTTCGAGACCCTGCTCGTTTGTACGTACGTGGAAGCTACCGCGGATGAGGAAAGTGGATCCCTCAAAATCATAAGGACAAAAGATTGGCTCAAGCTTCAAGATCAAGACTCTACATTTTATATTTTAGTGATCCAAGATCACATTGAGTCTATAGGAAAAGCCAATACTATCAAGGAGGGATGAGGTGTTGCTTAATGAGCCTCTTGCTTCATGTGCTTAGTGATATGCTCCTAAACCCTCAACTACTTTACCACATCCACATATGACATAAACCAAAAGTCAAACTCGGCCCCACCGATTCTTTCCATCCGGCGCCACCGAGTTCCAAATGTCATAGCCACTGCCACAAACCCTAGCCAAATCGGTTTCATCGATAGGGATCTCGGTCTCACCGAGATGGGATTGCAATTTCTCTGTTTCCCTTTGTAACGTTTCGGTCAAACCGAAGTGAGCGATCGGTCCCACAGAGATTGCAATGTAAACTCTCTGTTTCCCTTTTGTAACATTTCGGTCTCACTGAGATGAGCGAATTGGTCCCACCGAGTTTACCTGACCAACTCTCTGGTTAGCTTATTACCAAAATCGGTCCCACCGAGTTTGTGTAATCAGCCACACCGAGATTACGTTATGCCCTAACCCTAACCATATCGGTCCTACCGAGTTGCATATCAGTCCCACCGAAAATCCTAACGGTTACTAGGTTTGCTGAATCGGTCCGACCGAGTTTAACGATTCGGTCCCACCGAGTTTGGCAGATTGTGTGTAACGGTTAGTTTTTGTGTGGAGACTATATATACCCCTCCACCCACTCTTCATTCGATGAGAAAGCCATCAGAACACATCTACACTTCCAATACACATGTTCTGAGAGAGAACCACCTACACTTGTGTTGAGCTCAAGATATTCCATTCCAACCATATGAATCTTGATCTCTAGCCTTCCCCAAGTTGCTTTCCACTCAAATCTTCTTTCCACCAAATCCAAATCCTGTGAGAGAGAGTTGAGTGTTGGGGAGACTATCATTTGAAGCACAAGAGCAAGGAGTTCATCATCAACACACCATTTGTTACTTCTTGGAGAGTGGTGTCTCCTAGATTGGCTAGGTGTCACTTGGGAGCCTCCGACAAGATTGTGGAGTTGAACCAAGGAGTTTGTAAGGGCAAGGAGAACGCCTACTTCGTGAAGATCTACCGCTAGTGAGGCAAGTCCTTTGTGGGCGACGGCCATGATGGAATAGACAAGGTTGCTTCTTCGTGGACCCTTTGTGGGTGGAGCCCTCCGTGGACTCGCGCAACCGTTACCCTCCGTGGGTTGAAGTCTCCATCAACGTGGATGTACGATAGCACCACCTATCGGAACCACGACAAAAACATCCATGTCTCCAATTGCGTTTGACTCCTCCAAACCCTTCCCTTTACATTCTTGCAAGTTGCATGCTTTACTTTCCGCTGCTCATATACTCTTTTGCATGCTTGCTTGAATTGTGTGGAGATTGCTTGACTTGTGCTAAGATAGCTAAAATCTGCCAAGAACTAAAATTGGGAAAAGGCTAGATTTTTATTTGGTCAAGTAGTCTAATCACCCCGCCCTCTAGACATACTTTCGATCCTACAAGAGGGCTGGTTGAACAGTAGCCGGTGGAGTAGCGCGCGGTGGAGGCTGGATGAACAGGAGCCCGTGGATGAACAGTCACAGGTGGAGGCTGCAGGAGGTCGACGGTGGATGAACAGTACCCCGTGGAGGCTGGAAGGGGTCGATGGTGGAGATGAACAGTATCCAGTGGAGTCCCGTTTTGCGTTACGCCACACTCCTCCCGATGAATAGGACCCCAGTTTCGACCCTAGCGCTCCAACACAAGTCCGTTTCCTCCGTTTTGCGGTACGCCACACCCCTCCCGATCAACATGACCCCGTTTCGACCGTAGGAGGGCCGTTTCCTCCGCTTGCGGTAAGCCAGACCCCTCCCTATGAACAGGATCCCGTTTCAAACGTGTCCGGTCGAACACAAGGCCGTTTCCTCCGTTCTGCGGTATGCCAGGCCTCGTTTCCATCGGCTGTTCTGTCCAAGCCCTCCCGATGAACATGACGACACATTCCGTTCTGACCCAGCCGATTGGCTCCCCATGAACACGACGACGACGCAGTTTCTCCATTCCGACCCAGCCATGTACACGAGCCCTGGCTGTATGTTTGCGCGAGTAGGCGTTCGAGACCCTGCTCGTTTGTACGTACGTGGAAGCTACCGCGGATGAGGAAAGTGGATCCCTCAAAATCATAAGGACAAAAGATTGGCTCAAGCTTCAAGATCAAGACTCTACATTTTATATTTTAGTGATCCAAGATCACATTGAGTCTATAGGAAAAGCCAATACTATCAAGGAGGGATGAGGTGTTGCTTAATGAGCCTCTTGCTTCATGTGCTTAGTGATATGCTCCTAAACCCTCAACTACTTTACCACATCCACATATGACATAAACCAAAAGTCAAACTCGGCCCCACCGATTCTTTCCATCCGGCGCCACCGAGTTCCAAATGTCATAGCCACTGCCACAAACCCTAGCCAAATCGGTTTCATCGATAGGGATCTCGGTCTCACCGAGATGGGATTGCAATTTCTCTGTTTCCCTTTGTAACGTTTCGGTCAAACCGAAGTGAGCGATCGGTCCCACAGAGATTGCAATGTAAACTCTCTGTTTCCCTTTTGTAACATTTCGGTCTCACTGAGATGAGCGAATTGGTCCCACCGAGTTTACCTGACCAACTCTCTGGTTAGCTTATTACCAAAATCGGTCCCACCGAGTTTGTGTAATCAGCCACACCGAGATTACGTTATGCCCTAACCCTAACCATATCGGTCCTACCGAGTTGCATATCAGTCCCACCGAAAATCCTAACGGTTACTAGGTTTGCTGAATCGGTCCGACCGAGTTTAACGATTCGGTCCCACCGAGTTTGGCAGATTGTGTGTAACGGTTAGTTTTTGTGTGGAGACTATATATACCCCTCCACCCACTCTTCATTCGATGAGAAAGCCATCAGAACACATCTACACTTCCAATACACATGTTCTGAGAGAGAACCACCTACACTTGTGTTGAGCTCAAGATATCCCATTCCAACCATATGAATCTTGATCTCTAGCCTTCCCCAAGTTGCTTTCCACTCAAATCTTCTTTCCACCAAATCCAAATCCTGTGAGAGAGAGTTGAGTGTTGGGGAGACTATCATTTGAAGCACAAGAGCAAGGAGTTCATCATCAACACACCATTTGTTACTTCTTGGAGAGTGGTGTCTCCTAGATTGGCTAGGTGTCACTTGGGAGCCTCCGACAAGATTGTGGAGTTGAACCAAGGAGTTTGTAAGGGCAAGGAGATTGCCTACTTCGTGAAGATCTACCGCTAGTGAGGCAAGTCCTTCGTGGGCGACGGCCGTGATGGAATAGACAAGGTTGCTTCTTCGTGGACCCTTCGTGGGTGGAGCCCTCCGTGGACTCGCGCAACCGTTACCCTTCGTGGGTTGAAGTCTCCATCAACATGGATGTACGATAGCACCACCTATTGGAACCACGCCAAAAACATCCGTGTCTCCAATTGCGTTTGAATCCTCCAAACCCTTCCCTTTACATTCTTGCAAGTTGCATGCTTTACTTTCCGCTGCTCAGATACTCTTTTGCATGCTTGCTTGAATTGTGTGGAGATTGCTTGACTTGTGCTAAGATAGCTAAAATCTCCCAAGAACTAAAATTGGGAAAAGGCTAGATTTTTATTTGGTCAAGTAGTCTAATCACCCCCCTCTAGACATACTTCCGATCCTACAAGTGGTATCAGAGCTTTGGTCTCCATTTGCTTTGATTTCCATAGCTTTTGGTGGTCATAGCCTTGGTTTCACAACCTAGGAGAGTATGGCGTCTAGCAAGGGTAATTATCACTGTAGAGGTCCTTACTTTGATGGAACTAATTTTGCTAGTTGGAAGCATAAGATGAAAATGCATATTCTTGGACATAACCCCGCCGTTTGGGCTATTGTGTGTATTGGTTTGCAAGGTGAATTCTTTGATGGGAAAGAACCGAACCGTGAAGCCACCGCGGAAGAGTTGAAGATGCTGCAGTACAATGCTCAAGCTTGTGATATCCTCTTCAACGGATTGTGCCCCGAAGAATTCAACAAAATCAGCCGTCTTGAGAATGCAAAGGAAATTTGGGATACTTTGATTGATATGCACGAAGGTACCGACTCCGTCAAGGAATCCAAATTGGATGTGCTTCAAAGTCAACTTGACAAGTTCAAAATGAAGGATGGTGAAGGTGTCACTGAAATGTACTCTAGGCTTGCTCTTATCACAAATGAGATTGCCGGCTTAGGGAGTGAAGAGATGACCGATAGATTCATCATCAAGAAGATCCTAAGAGCCTTGGATGGAAAATATGACACTGTGTGCACATTGATCCAAATGATGCCCAATTACAAAGATCTCAAGCCAACGGAAGTCATTGGAAGAATTGTTGCTCATGAGATGTCACTCAAGGATAAAGAGGAACTTCACAACAAATCAAGTGGTGCTTACAAAGCCTCATGTGAAGCTCCCACATCATCAAGTGAGAAACAAACCTTCAATGAAGAATTGAGCTTAATGGTGAAGAACTTCAACAAGTTCTACAAGAGTAGAAGCAAAGATAGAAGCTCCAAGTCAAGGTCCTACAATGACAAAAGATCTTCTAGTTGAGAGCGACATTGCTACAATTGTGGAAGGCCCGAACACTATTCCAATGAGTGTACAACCCCCTACAAGAGAAGAGAAGATTCTTCCAAGAGAAGAAGTAGAAGAGAAGAATCACCATCTAGAGAAAGAATGAGTAGAGATGATCGTTATGAACGCAGATACTCACGGAGAAGCAAGGATTCGGAAAGAAAGGACAAGTCATCAAGGATCTACACAAAACGAAGACATCAAGCTCATGTTGGTGAATGGGTATCTGGCTCCGACTCCGACAACCACTCCGAGAGAAGCTATCACTCTGATTCCTAATATACTCAAGATGAAGGTGTTGCCGGTCCAGCACTTGTGACAACCAACTCCTACGACATATTTGACTCACCAAATGAAGGAGTTGGAACATGCTTCATGGCTAAAGGCCCAAAGGTACCACATCCCGAGTATGTTGATTTCAATAGTGATGAAGATGACTTGTTAGGTGATGATGATTTACTTGTTGACAACTCTAGTGCTGAATACTATGATGAAACGTCAATTAATCATGCTAAAACGAATGACAATGATAAGGAGAAAATTGAGTCTCTAACTAAAGAACTAAACACTCTTAAGTTAGCTCATGAAACTATCTTAGGAGATCATCAAGAACTTTTAAGGACTCATGAGAAATTACGCTTAGAAAAGCTCAATCTTGAGCAAGAGCATGAGTTCTTAAAAGCAATCAATGATGATCTTCGTAAGAAAAGTTCTTCTTACATTGCCAAGCATTTACTCTTATCCATTTACATGCCTAAATTCAAGTCTAGTAACAAGAACAACAAAGATTCTTCCTCTAGTAGTAACAATGATCATGCTAAATCCAATATTGTTGCTTCTAGTAGTTCTCTTGATTCCACTAATGATTCTCTTAGCCAAGTTACACTTGAGCAAGAAAATAGCTTATTGAAGGGAATCATAGAGAAAGGAGTTTACAAGAGCCTTGCCGAAAGTAAGCAATTCAAGGAAATTGTACGCAAGCAAGGAAGGCACCGGAAGAATCAAGGTGTTGGTTTTGAACGAAAGTTCAATGCCAATGGAGTTGAGTGGGAAGAAGATCAATACCCCAAGACGAAGTTTGTTCCTCAACAAGAGAAGTATGATCCAACTTCTTTTAAAGGGACACAAGCTCAAGATGATCTTCCACCACAAGACTACAAACAAAAAGGCAAGGACAAGCTTCAAGAGGAAATTGATGCATTTGAAGAAGTTCCTAAGACCTTAGTCAAGTGGGTTCCCAAGACGACTTCAAGTTCTACTTCATCAAGTACAACTACAACACCAAGGATTCCCATCAAGATGGTGTGGATCCAGAAGAAGAAGAAATAGAGAGTTCTTGAGGGTGACTCCGCCAACATACTTCACTCTTATCATCTTGGCAATAACAACTGCAATCAACTTCCACATCTTGCACTAGTTCAAGGAGTCACAAACCCTCTTGTTGGTAAGACAAGGGACAAGGTAACCTAAAAGCTTCCATAGACATCATCTTGTGTATGCATCACTCTGTGTCTATGGATATTCTTGTTTGTTCCTTGTGGGACTAACCCGTGTAGGTATTGAAAGTGCAACTCACTCCAATGGATTGCTCCAAATGATCTACATCCACATTGAGCATCCACATCTTCAACATCTACATGAAGTCATCATCGACAAAACCCAAGGTTAGTTCATCCCTCTTAGGGGGGATCTCACATCTAGGGGGAGCTTTACTCTAAGAATTGAGCTAAAGCAACTCTAATGGTGTGAACACAACAATGCTTTATGTAAAAGTGGTAACCCCACTTGTGCTTAAACGATGAGTATGACCTATGATCAAATGTTCTCATTTGAGTCCTAAGTCAATATACTCATATGTAGATGACCTAGTCATCGCCAATTGCTTGATAGATGCTAGAATTGGTTGTGCATGCTTTTTCACATATTTCAATTGCCATTTTATTGTGTGAGCATGTTGATTGCATATTTTACTCATTCGAGGACATCCACTTGTTGTTTTGATTGATTGGTTTTCCTTTCTTTTGCCAAGTGGATGGACAAGAATGCCTAAGAACCCTCTCTAGCTATCTATGCTTTTCTCGTCTCAAACTCTATTCATGCTACATCACAAAATTTGATCAAGTCAGATTCAAACCACTCTGTGTGAGGAGCACTCGGAGTCCCCGATTTGTCATAGACTTAAACTTCCAAAACTTCTTTGTGTATTTCGGTCTGACTGATTCCTCCATTTCGGTCACACCGAGATCACTAAGTCGATCTAGGTTTTCATCTCGGTGCAACCGATTTGAACTTTTCGGTCACACCGAGTTGCTGTAACTATCAACAGTTATGAATCTCGGTGCCACCGAGTTGTTCCACTCGGTCAAACCGACAAGGTCGGGCTATATATACCCACGGGCAAAATTTTGGAAATTTCTCCGAAGTCTTTTCGCCTGCGCTTAGCCCGCTCTGCCTCCAGGGTCTCCGGATCGTCCTCCTCGTCGCCAGCCGCCTCCTGTCGCTGGTCGCCGCCGCCGTCAACGGATTTCGTCTCTGCCGTTGCTGCCGTAGCGAGTTCATCGCCAAACTAGGGTATGGACTCGACCATAGTGCTATCCACGTCTGATTCCTAACACATTGTGTTCATTATGATTCTTGCTACGATTGAAACACTTCTATCCAGTCAAAACAATCCTTAGAATAGATGCGATTCGAAAATTTAGGTTTAGGTTTCCGCCGAAACCATCTCGGACACATCGGGTTGCAGAACTCGGTTCCACCAATCCGGCCAAGGCCATTGCACATGTGATTCTCGGTCTGACCGAGAATTGCAAATCGGTGTGACCGAGTTCAGGACTTTGTGAAACCCTAGCAGTCTCGGTGCCACCAAACTGTGACTCGGTCTGACCGAGTTCACTGGTTT
This sequence comes from Aegilops umbellulata, assembly GCA_032464435.1. Classification (NCBI taxonomy): domain Eukaryota; kingdom Viridiplantae; phylum Streptophyta; class Magnoliopsida; order Poales; family Poaceae; genus Aegilops; species Aegilops umbellulata. The sequence continues at coordinate 112,310,992 of CP136060.1, read as the reverse complement.
TGGTTCCAAAAGCTGCTTCGGTATCACCGAGTTTGCAAATCGGTTGGTCCGAAATGCTTTCTGTGGAAAACTAAAACTAAGTCTTTGACTCATTCTTTTGCAAAAATCTCTGCATTTTGTGATGCTCATCCACTCTACCTCATCTACAATCTATTCACAGGGTCTGCAGTCAGTGTTTGCAACATATCTGACCAAAGTGACAGCCAGAACAAGTCAGAGGAGCAGATTAACTTGAGTGAGGGCACTAGTCCCTCTAGTAGCTCTGATGAGGGTAGCAGAAGCACCCCAAGCAACTTGCCCAAGGCTGCCACTAGAGCAAGCAAGAAAAGGACTTCAGAATCTGAGGATGAAGATTATGTGGCAGAGGAAGAGGAAGCCACCTCAAAGAAGAAAGTGCTCAAGAAGGAATATGGCACAACTGCTTTAGTTAAGCCAGGAATACAGAAGAAGGCACCTGCAAGGAGAGTTCCTACTTCCAAGCCTAGGAAGGTTGCCACTGGAGAACCATGAAGTTCACCATGGAGTCTGAAGAAGAAGCTGGTGGCCAGGACAAAAAGAAAAAGAGAGTCAGAACCACTACAGCCAGAGTTCTTGGCAAATCCTCCATGAGGAGAGACTCTGAGGAAGAAGAGGAAGAAGAGGTTGCTGCACCAGCACCAAGGCACAGAAGCTTATGGGTGATGCTATAAGGTCAGGGGCTGCATCATCAAAGCCCAAAGAAGCACCCAAAGTTGCCTCCAAGCCCAAGAGTGCACCTAAGAGGAACACTAGGAACATATCTGCTGCTGAGAAGAACAAGGTGTCGGTGGGAAATGACACCTATGGGATCACAAGAATCCCTACTACGGTTGCGGGGCGCAGGGTCGCGAGAAGAGAGGATCAAACAGATAGCACACGGTTCCTTTATCCAGGTTCAGGCCGCGAGGATGCGTAAAACCCTACTCCTGCTTTGGTGGATTGTTTGTCTGTGTTCTTGAGCTAGCAATGGGCGTGAAGAGCTCCAAAAAGCCGAATCCTCCTCCTGGTCGCCTTAGGCCTCCTTTTATAGGAAAGGGGTTGCCACAGTGGCACACAAGAGGTGGAAAGGGTACAGTAATGCAAGGTCATCCCTTGCATTACATGACAAGGCACATTTAATGCGCCTTGCTTAGGTGTCCTTGCTTTATCGGGGACGGGGGAGAGTCCTGTCTCGTCCGTCGCCGCTCCCTCTTGCGTCGACACGCGCCCTGGCCAGCGGTGCTTGTGGTGCCATGTAGGCAGGCAGGCAGCTAAGGTGGCGCAGTGGTGGGTATCCACGAAGATCTGTACGCCGCCACGCAGGTGCCTGCCCAACTAGTTGGGTCAGCAGCTGCATGCGAACGACGGTGGAGGTGCGACTGGTGCGGGCCTGATGGTGGCCCCACGGGCGTCCTTGGCAAGGGCCTTGCCGGGGCCCTAGCAAGGGTCTTGCCGTGGCGCCCGCTGTCATCCCCGGCAAGGCTCTTGCCGGGGGCCTTGTGGTCCTCCTTGGCTAGGATCCCGCCAAGGATCATCACCTTCTTAAGTGGGTATCTGAACTTGAATGTCTTCACAAAGATCTTCATGCCACCACGGGGATGTCTCCCAAATCCTTGCCCCATGGGGGCAGTGGACTCAAGGGTGGCTTCGCTCCGTAGGTGTGGGGCGAGCTGCCACGGCAAGGGTCTTGCCGGGTTAACTAAAGCTGCCCCCCGGCAAGGATCTTGCTAGGGGGGTTTCTGCTCTGTCCCCTTTGCTCTTTGTGGTCTTGGTCTTGGCGTCGTTCTGCTTCTCTTCAGCTTCGGCCTTACCTTGGCTTACCTCCCTTGCCGTGCTCGGTGTGGCGGCGCCCGTGGCTCAGACTGCCCGTGCACAGTTATAGGGGTACAAAAAGTGTACCCCCCTTTTTGTACATCGACACAAGGCCCCAGTGCCTGACATTGCTGCTGAACAAGAAGAAGAAGGACAAGTTCTAAGGAAGCTCAAACCCAAGATTCCAGACCACAACGATGCTCATCTTGTGGCCGAGGACATGAAGACCAGGAGAGATTCAGGGTTGAGGCTATGGAGAGAGTCAGATCCATATGCCACCAGAAGAAGGACTGTTGTTGATTACAGGTTCCACACAAAGGAACAACAAGACTTTTATGAGACAGTGTTGTTGGACAAGAAACCCATAGTGTGTGACATGAGATGGGTTGACTAGGAGTATATCAAGGAGAATTGAGAACACTATCCTGGAGTGCTTGACAGCTTCTAAGCTTGTGGAGTTGCAGACTTTGTTGGGCAGAAGCTCACAAAGTGGAATGAGGAGCTCGTAATGCAATTCTACTCCACAACACATTTCTATCCAGATGGCGGGATAGTATGGGTGTCTGAAGGCACTAGATACTAGTCTACAGTTGCAGAATGGGCTCAGCTGATCAATGCCCCAGAAGAGCAAGAAGATGACTTGGATGTCTATGCCAAGAAGAAGATGGATCACAATTCCATGTCAAACATGTATAAGGAGATCCCAGACAAAGTTCTTGAGACTTTCAAGTTTGGATCAGTTCATTTTCTTCTGTCAGGGCTGCCTACAATTAACTGGATTCTAAGGCACACTCTCTTGCCCAAGTCAGGTGATCACAGAATGATCAGAGGCCATGCAATTAACTTGCTTCATATATTTGACGTGCCACAAAAGTTCATGGTCATGAGCCTTATAGTTGAGACCATCAAGAGGACAGCAACTGATCAGAAGAGGAGTTGTGGATATGCCCCACATATTCAGGAGTTGATTAACTCCAAGATGGGCACATGCACATACCTGTTGGATAAGGAACACCTGCCCATCCATCCAGATTTTGAGGACAATCAAGTTGTGATGAATGAGAATGAACCATCATCTGCACAAGCTCAAGCAAAGAAGGAGAAGGCAAAGATGGAGAAAGCTGCCAAGATGCCAACTCAAGAGGAGGCATCTGAGTACTTTTTGAAGAACAAGCAGGAGCAGCTCGGTTATCTAATAGCATCAACTCTGAGAATTGAGAAAGGACTGGCCACCCTGACTCGAAACCAAGAGAGCTTGGAAAGAATCATGGAACAAAAGTTCTATGACTTAGATGTGAAAGTAACTGAGATTCAGTCTGCTGTGGAGCAATTACAAGATGATTTGCAGGAGAGGAAGGGCAAAACAACAACTGATGCATTTGCCAGAGTGCCTAGAGCTCAGAGATCATCTGCAGTGCCAGTTCCCGACACCAGAGCCACTACTTCTGCACCAGCTACAGCCTCAGTTCCACCAGCTCCAGCACCTACCCCAGCAGCTCCAACTACTTCAACTGAAGCTTTCGTCCTTGGCGTTATCCAGACCCCACCACCTGAAGACCAAGCCTGAGAGTCGTCTTAGTGCTATGCATTTTCTATGAACTTTTTGGTAACTAGTTGCCAAAGGGGGAGAAAAATGTATAGATCATAGGCTTCGAGAGAGAGAGAGAGAGTTTGCATTTGTTCTCTCTTGTCTTCTTGGTTGAACTTTGTTTGCTTTTGAGTGCTTGAGATACTATGCTTTTATCTGTGAGACATTGATGATCATGTGTTTGATCATAAGCTACACTTATGCTTGTTGGATGATATTATCTTACTTATCCTTATATGATCACTCACTTTGCTTGGTGATGAGTGCATGTATTTTATTCTTATCAATTTTGAGTGCTCCACCAAGATGTATGTGACATGGAAGAGTAACCCATGATCCTAACTCTTCGTGCATTTGCAGTCCAAAGCAAATCTTAAGATATGCACAAATTTAGGGGGAGCTCTTACTTATCACATACTTCTCAAAGCGACGATATCTTTTCTCTCTTATTATCATTTGTCGAAGCTTTGATCTATATGTTGTCATCAATTACCAAAAAGGGGGAGATTGAAAGTGCAACTATCCCTGGGTGGTTTTGGTAATTCCTAACAACATATAGCTCATTGAGCTAACATTATTCCAAGATTAATATTTCAGGAAAAGCTCAATGAATGGCATGGCATGGATGAGGAAAGTGGATCCCTCAAAATTCTAAGGACAAAAAAGTTTTGCTCAAGCTTGAAGCTCAAGACTCTACATTTTCTATTTTAGTGATCCAAGATCACATTGAGTCTATAGGAAAAGCCAATACTATCAAGGAGGGATGAGGTGTTGCTTAATGGCTTGCTTGCTCAAAGTGCTTAGTGATATGCTCCAAAACCCTCAACTACCTTCCCACATCCACATATGACCTAAACCAAAAGTCAAACTCAGCCCCACCGATTCTTTCTATTCGGCGCCACCGAGTTTTAAATGTCATAGCCACTGCCACAAACCCTTGGCAAATAGGTCTCACCGATAGGGATCTCGGTCTCACCGAGATGGGATTGTAATCTCTCTGTTTCCCTTCGTAATGTTTTGGTCTTACCGAGATGAGCGATCGGTCCCACCGAGATTGCAATGTAAACTCTCTGTTTCCCTTTTGTAACATTTCGGTCTCACCGAGATGAGCGAATCGGTCCCACCGAGTTTACCAGACCAACTCTCTGGTTAGCTTATTACCAAAATCAGTCCCACCGAGTTTGTGTAATCGGTCACACCGAGATTACGTTATTCCCTAGCCCTAACCATATCGGTCCTACCGAGTTGCATCTCAGTCCCACCAAAAATCCTAACGGTCACTAGGTTTGCTGAATCGGTCCGACTGTGTTTAACTATTCGGTCCCACCGAGTTTGGCTAATCGTGTGTAACGGTTAGATTTTGTGTGGAGTCTATATATACCCCTCCACCCACTCTTCATTCGTGGAGAAAGCTATCAGAACATACCTACACTTCCAATACACATTTTCTGAGAGAGAACCACCTACACTTGAGTTGAGCTCAAGATATTCCATTCCAACCATATGAATCTTGATCTCTAGCTTCAAGATCAAGACTCTACATTTTATATTTTAGTGATCCAAGATCACATTGAGTCTATAGGAAAAGCCAATACTATCAAGGAGGGATGAGGTGTTGCTTAATGAGCCTCTTGCTTCATGTGCTTAGTGATATGCTCCTAAACCCTCAACTACTTTACCACATCCACATATGACATAAACCAAAAGTCAAACTCGGCCCCACCGATTCTTTCCATCCGGCGCCACCGAGTTCCAAATGTCATAGCCACTGCCACAAACCCTAGCCAAATCGGTTTCATCGATAGGGATCTCGGTCTCACCGAGATGGGATTGCAATTTCTCTGTTTCCCTTTGTAACGTTTCGGTCAAACCGAAGTGAGCGATCGGTCCCACCGAGATTGCAATGTAAACTCTCTGTTTCCCTTTTGTAACATTTCGGTCTCACTGAGATGAGCGAATTGGTCCCACCGAGTTTACCTGACCAACTCTCTGGTTAGCTTATTACCAAAATCGGTCCCACCGAGTTTGTGTAATCAGCCACACCGAGATTACGTTATGCCCTAACCCTAACCATATCGGTCCTACCGAGTTGCATATCAGTCCCACCGAAAATCCTAACGGTTACTAGGTTTGCTGAATCGGTCCGACCGAGTTTAACGATTCGGTCCCACCGAGTTTGGCAGATTGTGTGTAATGGTTAGTTTTTGTGTGGAGACTATATATACCCCTCCACCCACTCTTCATTCGATGAGAAAGCCATCAGAACACATCTACACTTCCAATACACATGTTCTGAGAGAGAACCACCTACACTTGTGTTGAGCTCAAGATATTCCATTCCAACCATATGAATCTTGATCTCTAGCCTTCCCCAAGTTGCTTTCCACTCAAATCTTCTTTCCACCAAATCCAAATCCTGTGAGAGAGAGTTGAGTGTTGGGGAGACTATCATTGGAAGCACAAGAGCAAGGAGTTCATCATAAACACACCATTTGTTACTTCTTGGAGAGTGGTGTCTCCTAGATTGGCTAGGTGTCACTCGGGAGCCTCCAACAAGATTGTGGAGTTGAACCAAGGAGTTTGTAAGGGCAAGGAGATTGCCTACTTCGTGAAGATCTACCGCTAGTGAGGCAAGTCCTTCGTGGGCGACGACCGTGATGGAATAGACAAGGTTGCTTCTTCGTGGACCCTTCGTGGGTGGAGCCCTCCGTGGACCTTCATGGGTTGAAGTCTCCATCAACGTGGGTGTACGATAGCACCACCTATCGGAACCACGCCAAAAACATCCGTGTCTCCAATTGCGTTTGAATCCTCCAAACCCTTCCCTTTACATTCTTGCAAGTTGCATGCTTCACTTTCCGCTGCTCATATACTCTTTTGCATGCTTGCTTGAATTGTGTGGAGATTGCTTGACTTGTGCTAAGATAGCTAAAATCAGCCAAGAACTAAAATTGGGAAAAGGCTAGATTTTTATTGGTCAAGTAGTGTAATCACCCCCCCTCTAGACATACTTCCGATCCTACAACTCCGCCAACATACTTCACTCTTATCATCTTGGCAAGAACAAGTGCAATAAACTTCCACATCTTGCACTAGTTCAAGGAGTCACAAACCCTCTTGTTGGTAAGACAAGGGACAAGGTAACCTAAAAGCTTCCATAGACATCATCTTGTGTATGCATCACTCTGTGTCTATGGATATTCTTGTTTGTTCCTTGTGGGACTAACCCGTGTAGGTATTGAAAGTGCAACTCACTCCAATGGATTGCTCCAAATGATCTACATCCACATTGAGCATCCACATCTTCAACATCTACATGAAGTCATCATCGACAAAACCCAAGGTTAGTTCATCCCTCTTAGGGGGGATCTCACATCTAGGGGGAGCTTTACTCTAAGAATTGAGCTAAAGCAACTCTAATGGTGTGAACACAACAATGCTTTATGTAAAAGTGGTAACCCCACTTGTGCTTAAACGATTAGTATGACCTATGATCAAATGTTCTCATTTGAGTCCTAAGTCAATATACTCATATATAGATGACCTAGTCATCGCCAATTGTTTGATAGATGCTAGAATTGGTTGTGCATGCTTTGCCACATATTTCAATTGCCATTTTATTGTGTGAGCATGTTGATTGCGTATTTTGCTCATTCGAGGACATCCACTTGTTGTATTGATTGATTGGTTTTCTTTTCTTTTGCCAAGTGGATGGACAAGAATGCCTAAGAACCCTCTCTAGCTATCTATGCTTTTCTCGTCTCAAACTCTATTCATGCTACATCACAAAATTTGATCGAGTCAGATTCGAACCACTCTGTGTGAGGAGCACTCGGAGTCCCCGATTCGTCATAGACTTAAACTTCCAAAACTTCTTTGTGCATTTCGGTCTGACCGATTCATCCATTTCGGTCATACCGAGATCACTAAGTCGATCTAGGTTTTCAATCTCGGTGCAACCGATTTGAACCTTTCGGTCACACCGAGTTTCAGTAACTGCTTGTAGTTATGAATCTCGGTGCCACCAAGTTGTTCCACTCGGTCACACCGACAGGGTCGGACTATATATACCCACAGGCAAAATTTTGGAAATTTCTCCGAAGTCTTTTCGCCCGCGCTTAGCCCGCTCTGCCTCCAGGGTCTCCGGATCGTCCTCCTCGTCGCCAGTTGCCTCCTGCCGCTGGTCTCTGTCGCCGTCAACGGAAATCATTCCCGCCGTTGACGCCGTAGCAAGTTCATCGCCGAACTAGGGTATGAACTTGATCACTGTGCTATCCTCAATCCGATTCCTAGCACATTGTGTTTGCCATAAATCTTGCCACGATCGAAACGATCTTATCCAGTCAAAACACTCCGTAGATTAGAGTTGAATTGAAAATTTAGGGTTAGGTTTCCGCTGAAACCATCTCGGAACATCCGAGTTGTTGAACTCGGTACCACCGATTCGGCTCAGGACATTGCACATGAGATTCTCGGTTTAACCGAGAATTGAAAATCGGTGTTACCGAGTTCAGGACTTTGTGAAACCCTAGCAGTCTTGGTGCCACCGAACTATGACCCGGTCTGACCGAGTTCACTAGTTTTGGGTCCAACAGCTGCTTCGGTATCACCGAGTTTACAAATCAGTTGATCCGAAATGCTTTCTGAGGAAAACCAAAACTAAGTTTTTGATTCATTCTTTTGCAAAAACCTCTGTATTTTGTGATGCTTATCCACTCTACCTCATCTATAATCTATTCACAGGGTCAGCTGTCAGTGTTTGCATCATGTCTGATCAGAGTGACAGTCAGAACAAGTCAGAGGAGCAGGTTCACATGAGTGAGGGCACTAGTCCCTCTAGCAGCTCAGATGATGGAAGCAGGAGCACTCCCAGCAACTTACCCAAAGCTGCCACCAGAACAAGGAAGAAGAAAACTTCAGAGTCTGAGGATGAAGACTATGTGGCAGTTGAGGATGATGCCACATCAAAGAAGAAAGTGCTGAAAAAGGAATATGGCACAGCTGCTTCAACCAAGCCAGGTCTGAAGACCAAGAGGTCAGCAGGGAGACAGCCTATGTCTAAAGCCAGAGCCTCCTCTCAAGCATCTTTGGAATCTCAACCCAAAGAGGCTGCTGTAAAAGAGAAGAAGGAAAGAAAGAGGGGCAGATGGTGCAAGAAAGTTGATCCAATGGCAGAATTTGAGAAGCACTCTTCTAAAGAAGAAGAAGAAGAAGAGGAAGAGGTTGCTGCACCAGCACCTAAGGCCCAGAAGCTTATGGGTGATGCTATCAGGACAGGGGCTGCTTCATCAAAGCCCAAAGAAGCACCCAAAGCTGCCTCCAAGCCCAAGACTGCACCAAAGAGGAATACTAGAAACATATCTGCTGCTGAGAAGAACAAGGCCCCAGTGCCTGAGACTGTTGCTGAAGAAGAAGGACATGAAGAGCATGTTCTGAGAAAATTGAAGCCAAAAATTCCGGACCACAATGATGCTCATCCTGTGGCTGAGAAAATGAAGATCAGGAGATACTCAGGACTGAGGAAATGGAGAGAGACAGATCCATATGCTACAAGAAGAAGAACTGCTGTGGATTACATGTTCCACACCAAGGAACATCAAGATTTCTATGAGACAGTGCTGCTTGACATGAAACCTACAGTGTGTGACATGAGGTGGGTCGACTGGACCTACATGAAGGAGAATGAGGAACACTATCCTGGTGTGTATGACAGTTTCAAGGCTTGTGGAGTGGATGAGTTTGTGGCTCAAAAGCTCACTAAATGGAATGATGAGCTTATCATGCAGTTCTACTCCACAGCTCACTTCTACCCAGATGGAAGAATTGTCTGGATGTCTGAAGGCACTAGATACCAGTCTACAGTTGTAGAATGAGCTCAGTTGATCAATGCCCCAGAAGAGCAAGAAGATGACTTGGATGTCTATGCCAAGAAGAAGAAGGATCACAACTCCATGGCCAGCATGTACAAGGAAATTCCAGATGCAAACCTTGAGACTCACCAGTTTGGGTCAGTGAAACATTTGCTGTCAGGACTGCCTACTATCAATTGGATACTAAGGCATACACTTCTGCCCAAGTCTGGAGATCACAGGATGATCAGAGGCCACTCCATAAATCTGCTACATATATTTGATGTGCCACAAAAGTTCAAGGTTATGAGTCTGATTGTTGAAACTATCAAGAGGACTGCTGCAGACCAAAAGAGAAGCTGTGGGTATGCCCCACAGATCCAGGAGTTGATTAACTCAAAGATGGGTACTGGCACATACTTGTTGGACAAGGAACACTTGGCCATCTATCCAGATTTCGAGGACAACCAAGTGGTTATGAATGAAGATGAGCCATCCTCAGTACAAGCACAAGCCAAGAGAGAGAAGGCAAAGACAGAAAAAGCTGCAAAGATGCCAACCTAGGAGGAGGCATCTCTGTATCTTCTAAAAAGCAAGCAAGATCAACTTGGCTACTTGATTGCATCCACTCTAAGGATAGAGAAAGGACTGGCCACCCTGACTCGAAACCAGGAGAGCTTGGAAAGAATCATGGAGCAGAAGTTCTATGACATGGATGTGAAGGTAACTGAGATCCAGCCTGTTGTGGAGCAACTTCAGGATGACATGCAGGAGAGGAAGGGCAAGACAAAAACTAAGGCATTTGCCAGAGTGCCTAGAGCTCAGAGGTCAACTGCAGTACTAGTATCAGACACTAGAGCCACTTCATCTGCACTAGCTACAGCTTCAGTGCCTCCAGCTCCAGCACCTACCCCAGCAGCTCCATCTACTTCGACTGAAGCCTTCGTTCTTGGAGTTATCCGGACACCACCACCTGAAGACCAAGCTTGACAGACGTTTTAGTGCTATGCATTTTGTATGAACTTTTTGGTAACTTGTTGCCAAAGGGGGAGAAAAATGTATAGATCATAGGCTTCGAGAGAGAGTGTTGCTTTTATTCTCTCTTGCTTTGGTGGTTGAACTTTATTTGCTTGTTTGAGATACTTGGATGATCATGTGTGTTTGATCATATGCTACATTAATGCTTGTTGGATGATACTATCATTTTATCCCTATTTGATCATTCACTTTGCTTGGTGATGAGTGCATGTATTTAATTCTTATCATTTTGAGCGCTCCACCAAGATGTATGTGACATGTAAGAGTAACCCATGATCCTAACTCATTGTGCATTTGCAGTCCAAAGCAAATCTTCAGATATGCACAAATTTAGGGGGAGCTCTTGCTTTTCACATACTTCTCAAAGCGACAATATCTTTCACTCTTATTATCATTTGTGGAAGCTTTGATCTATATGTTGTCATCAATTACCAAAAAGGGGGAGATTGAAAGTGCAACTATCCCTGGGTGGTTTTGGTAATTCCTAACAACATATAGCTCATTGAGCTAACATTATTCCAAGATTAATATTTCAGGAAAAGCTCAATGAATGGCATGGCATGGATAAGGAAAGTGGATCCCTCAAAATTCTAAGGACAAAAAAGTTTGGCTCAAGCTTGAAGCTCAAGACTCTACATTTTCTATTTTAGTGATCCAAGATCACATTGAGTCTATAGGAAAAGCCAATACTATCAAGGAGGCATGAGGTGTTGCTTAATGGCTTGCTTGCTCAAAGTGCTTAGTGATATGCTCCAAAACTCTCAACTACCTTCCCACATCCACATATGACCTAAACCAAAAGTCAAACTCGGCCCCACCGATTCTTTCTATCCGGCGCCATCGAGTTTCAAATGTCATAGCCACTGCCACAAACCCTAGGCAAATCGGTCTCACCGATAGGGATCTCGGTCTCACCAAGATGGGATTGTAATCTCTCCGTTTCCCTTCGTAACGTTTCGATCATACCGAGATGAGCGATCGGTCCCACCGAGATTGCAATGTAAACTCTCAGTTTCCCTTTTGTAACATTTCGGTCTCACCGAGATGAGCGAATCGGTCCCATCGAGTTTACCTGACCAACTCTCTAGTTAGCTTATTACCAAAATCGGTCCCACCGAGTTTGTGTAATCGGTCACACCGAGATTACGTTATTCCCTAACCCTAACCATATCGGTCCTACCGAGTTGCATCTCAGTCCCACCAAAAATCCTAACGGTCACTAGGTTTGCTGAATCGGTCCGATCGAGTTTAACTATTCGGTCCCACCGAGTTTGGCTAATCGTGTGTAACGGTTAGATTTTGTGTGGAGGCTATATATACCCCTCCACCCACTCTTCATTCGTGGAGAAAGCTATCAGAACATACCTACACTTCCAATACACATTTTCTAAGAGAGAACCACCTAAACTTGTGTTGAGCTCAAGATATTCCATTCCAACCATATGAATCTTGATCTCTAGCCTTCCCCAAGTTTCTTTCCACTCAAATCTTCTTTCCACCAAATCCAAATCCTGTGTGAGAGAGTTGGGTGTTGGGGAGACTATCATTTGAAGCACAAGAGCAAGGAGTTCATCATCAACACACCATTTGTTACTTCTTGGAGAGTGGTGTCTCCTAGATTGGCTAGGTGTCACTTGGGAGCCTCCGACAAGATTGTGGAGTTGAACCAAGGAGTTTGTAAGGGCAAGGAGATCGCCTACTTCGTGAAGATCTACCGCTAGTGAGGCAAGTCCTTTGTGGGCGACGGCCATGATTGAATAGACAAGGTTGCTTCTTCGTGGACCCTTCGTGGGTGGAGCCCTCCGTGGACTCGCGCAACCATTACCCTCCGTGGGTTGAAGTCTCCATCAACGTGGATGTACGATAGCACCACCTATCGGAACCACGACAAAAACATCAGTGTCTCCAATTGCGTTTGAATCCTCCAAACCCTTCCCTTTACATTCTTGCAAGTTGCATGCTTTACTTTCCGCTGCTCATATACTCTTTTGCATGCTTGCTTGAATTGTGTGGAGATTGCTTGACTTGTGCTAAGATAGCTAAAATCTGCCAAGAACTAAAATTGGGAAAAGGCTAGATTTTTATTTGGTAGAGTAGTCTAATCACCCCGCCCTCTAGACATACTTTCGATCCTACAAGAGGGCTGGTTGAACAGTAGCCGGTGGAGTAGCGCGCGGTGGAGGCTGGATGAACAGGAGCCCGTGGATGAACAGTCGCAGGTGGAGGCTGCAGGAGGTCGACGGTGGATGAACAGTGGCCCGTGGAGGCTGGAAGGGGTCGATGGTGGAGATGAACAGTATCCAGTGGAGTCCCATTTTGCGTTACGCCACACCCCTCCCGATGAACAGGACCCTCGTTTCGACCCTAGCGCTCCAACACAAGTCCGTTTCCTCCGTTTTGCGGTACGCCACACCCGTCCCGATCCACATGACCCCGTTTCGACCGTAGGAGGTCCGTTTCCTCCGCTTGCGGTATGCCAGACCCCTCCCGATGAACAGGATCCCGTTTCAAACATGGCCGGTCGAACACAAGGCCGTTTCCTCCGTTCTGCGGTACGCCAGGCCTCGTTTCCATCGGCTGTTCCGTCCAAGCCCTCCTGATGAACACGACGACGCATTCCGTTCTGACCCAGCCGATTGGCTCCCCATGAACACGAGGATGACTAAGTTTCTCCATTCCGACCCAGCCATGTACACGAGCCCTGGCCATACGTTTGTGCGAGTAGGCGTTCGAGACCCTGCTCGTTTGTACGTACGTGGCCGTATTTTCTTTCTTGCACACTGGACGCTGTACGTACGTGTACATGCTACGTGCGTGCCTCTACTACGACATGTGCGCGCCTCTACATCGACCAGTATGTACATACACATTCGTGACAAGAATGACAACGCTATGTACGCTTCGACCAGGTGGGTCCCGACTGTCAGGCACTTCCTTGCCCGCGAAGATGTAGCTGGTGGGTCCCAACAGTCAGGGGGCGAATCGTTTTTTTGCCCGGACGCACTTCCTTGCATGCGAAGATGTAGCTGGTGGGTCCCAGCAGTCAAGGGGAAACATTTTTTCGGAAAATACGGTGGCCCGTCCGGTGGGTCCCCGCTGTCAGGTGGAGGAATAATTATTTTGCGCGTAATAAGGAGGCACTTCCTTGCTGCGGCCGTGGACCCAGCTGTCAGCCTCTCCACGTACAGTCCACGTCCGATGGAAGTCGTTCCTTGACCATGTTGACCACGTCACGCCGAGAGCACCAGGGCGGTGGATGACGGCGAGGCCTAGGAAGGGGACGATGCGGAGCCGGGGAAGATGCGGCAGTGGAAGCCCGCGCGGAGAGGAGTACGAGGATTCACTGGTTCGGCTGCCGTCACCGCAGAATAACACGGGGGTGTGGGCGAGTAGAGGGATGGCTTGGCCAGCGGTCGGATTAGTAGGGGGCGGTGAGGCCTCCGCGGCATCACAGCCGGCCATGGGAGGCACGACCGGCGCTGGTTTGGGCGGCTGGAGCAAGAAGACCAGAGGTTGAAGAAGCACTACGGCTGTTGGATGGACATCGTACGGTCACTAGAGCTAAAATCGTTCATATAGACGAAGTTGACAAAGTCCTCTGTCCCCGTCAACTTAGTAGGCCCACAAGTCAGCCTCCCACTATACTGGGTCCCAGCTAGCAGGGGGTATTCATTTTTTTGCACGTAATAAGGAGGCACTTCCTTGCGTGCGAAGATATAGCTGGTGGGTCCGAGCTGTCAGCGGCGGTAACGTTTTTTTCACGAAATACAAAGGCCCTTTCGGTGGGTCCCAGATGTCAGGTGGATGAATCATTATTTTGCGCGTAATAAGGAGGCATTTCCTTGCGTGTGGCCGTGGACCCAGCTGTCAGCCTCTCCACGCACAGTCTGCTTCAGATGCATGTCGGTCGTTGACCACGTTGACCAGACTGCACCGAGAGCACCAGTGCGATGGACGACGGTGAGACCTAGGAAGAGAACGACACGGAGGCAGGGAAGACTCGACAGTTGTTTCGCACGCGGAGGGGAGTACGACTGTACGAGGGTTTACTGGTTCGTCTGCCGTCGCCGGAGAATAACAACAGGTGTGGGTGAGTAGAGGGATGGCTAGGCTAGCGATGGGAGTATGATGGGGCGGTGAGGCCTACGCAGCAGCACAGCCAGCCGCGGGGAGGAGGGAGCAGGCAGTCCCACTGGCGCTTGTTTGAGCGGCTGGAGCAGGAAAAACAGAGATTGAAGAAGCACGACGGCCGTTGGATGCACATCCAATAGTCACTGCTGGTGCGTCAAACTTCTCTTTAGGAAAGCCTCAAATCTGTGGAAAACAGCATTCAGCCCATCTGCCATTATTTCTAATAATTTACAACCCATTTGCTAATTCTTAAGGTTTTTTTGGAGCCCATATTCTTTTTGTTAGCATTACAGCCCATATTGTGGCCACGGTTAAAAAGTTATACGAAATTTTGCATATTTCGGTGCGGTCCGAACTGTTATTAATCCCAAAATTTCGAGTCACGTTCAAACTGATTTTAAAAATAAATATATATCAATATAAAATTCAACTAATTGTCCACGTATAAAAATCAATGCAATTTAAAATCTCAAAATGAAAAAAAAGAAATTTGAAACTAATTGCCGGTTTGATGTGTTTTAAAAATGTACAGCCCATTTCTCATTACTGATAGGCCATTTTCTCGGCCAGCCAAATGAAGCTCTCCTCGTCTTGAAAGTTTGCAGTCCAACGGGCCTGACAAAGCGACTTACTTGGCAAATCACAAAAAAACAGGGCTGCGGCCATGGACCCAACTGTTAGCCTCTCCACGTACAGTACTCTTCCGATGGAAGTCAGTCATTCACCACATTGACGACGCCGCACCGAGAGCACCAAGGCGGTGGACGACGGCGAGGCCTAGGAAGGGGACAACACGGAGCCGGGGAAGACGCGGCAGTGGATGCCCACGCGTAGAGGAGTACGAGGGTCACTGGTTCGGCTACTGTCACCGCAGGGCTTGGCTAGCTGTGGGAGTAGTAGGGGCGATGAGGCCTCACCGGCAGCACAGCCGGCCACTGGAGGCAGGAGCAGGCGGTCTCGCCGACGCTAGTTTGGGCGGCTGGTGCAAGAAGAGCAGCGATAGAAGAAGCAGCAGGACCGTTCGATTCAAATCCAACAGTTACGGCTGCTAGAATCGTTTGTTGACTAAGTTGACAATCCCTGCGTACGCGTCAACTTAGTAGGCCCATAGGCCAACCTCCCAACCGGTGCGCCCTAGATGTCAGTGGGAGGAATCTTTTTTCGCATAATAAGTAGGCAGTTGATTGCGTGCCACCAACCCGGCGGAGGGAGTAGGGTGGGCCGGGGAAGCCTGCGCGGCATCATAGCAGGCCACAAGAGGAGGTAGCAGGAAGTCCCGCCGGCGCTAGTTTAGGCGGCTGGAGCAGGAAGATTAGAGATTGAAGAAGCATGTCGGCCGTTGGATGGACATCCAATAGTCACTGCTGCTAGAATCTTGTGTTGACTGACAAAGCCTTGCGTAAACAAGTCATCCTCGAAATCTGTGGCGTGTACAACCCATTTGCTATTATTTTTGTAATTTTTACTCATTTTCTAATTCATATGGAATTTATTGCAGCCTGTTTTCCATTTTTAGAATTGCTGCCCATTTTCTGGTTAGTACCAGGGTTAAAAAAATTAACTAAATATGTGGGAAATTTTGAAAATTCGCAAATTTTTGCTGGGGAAAAATTATTCTTGATCCAAAAATTAGTAGCCATACTAAAACAAATTTAAAAATAAATTAGTACTATGTCATGTTAAATCCAATGAAATACTCCCTCCGTCCCAAAATTCTTGTCTTAGATTTGTCTAAATACGGATGTATCAAGTCACGTTTTGGTATTAGATACATCCGTATCTAGACTAATCTAAGACAAGAATTTTGGGACAGAGGGAGTATAAGATATCAGTGAAGAACAAAAACAAAAAAAGAAACTAATATCCCATTTGCTATAATTTTTTTGGAATTTTCAACCCCTTTTGATATTACTTTTAACAGAAACTGACCATACTCGTTGGCCAGGCCGGAATGCATCCCTCCTCATCTTGAAAGATTTGCAGCCCAGTAAGTCGGAGAAAACAAATAGGCCTAGCTTGGGTATTCTTCAAAAAAAAATACTGGGCTACCTATTTTGCCAAAGAAAAAACTGCTGGGCTGGTCATGTTGTTAGACGGGCCACAAAGACCGCACAACCCAGTTTATAGCCTGCTCCTCCGAATTACTACTAAAAAAAGTTATGCAATTCTGCCGTTAATTGACTATACGTTGAAAATGATGTGGGCCCCGGATATCAGCAGGGTGGATTAGAGTAAAAAAAATGAGGGGTTCATCTAAGTAGTAAAAGAGGCGCTTGCTTGTGTTCGAGAGTGGACCTGGTGGGTCCGTACTGTCATACTCACAACTACATTCCTCTCCCGATTCACTATGTTGACAGGGACCATTTCGAAAAAAACTATGTTGACAGGGCCAGACGGCGGCGCCGCGGCGAGTGCACCAAGGCGAAGGATAAAGTGTTGTCGCCAATGTGCTTGGCTGGGTTGGACATTCTTATTGAAAAATAAAAATGGATCGAATCTATTTACGACGTTGACTACGATTTGCATGGGTCCGCTGGTTGCAGGAAGAAAATGCTGGGAGAAAGAAGACTGGTCGCAATCTTTGCCGAAGAATAATATCGACTCAATGTAACGACACTATCATAGGAAATAATATCCTCCTGTTAAATCATAAATTTAATGAACTGGTGCATGAGCATTTAGCTTTATTTATTTATTTATTTACTTATTTATTTTTAGGGGACCATGAGCATGTACCTGGGCCGGATTCATGTGAGAGCCTCCCTTCCAGTTAATTATGGGCTTCTCTATTGGGCCTTCATCAGTGGGCTGCATGTTATCAACAAGTGGAAAATGTGTTCTGTATGAAAAATAGTATGCGCTACGTACGGTACGGGGCACTAAAGGATCGAACCGTGCAACGACTTCCAAAACATTGTGTTTGTCGTTCTAACAACACATTTATTCAACCAACAGACGAAATATACTATTGATTATACATTGAAAACAGCAGCAGCAGCAACCAGGGCTGGGGGTGCAACAGAAGCAGTAAGCAGGCTAGAAGAGTGAAGACGCAGCCATCATTGTAAGTGCATCTAGTGCCCCTTAGTGATTTTGGTGTATTGAAGACTTATAGGTTAAGTATCTAATGCGTTTATGAGTGTACACAGGTCTATAAGTCTATGAGGAGTTTGATATTTACAGAGAATGTCGACCCCTAAAAATGAAGTTCTTCGGCTGAAGACTTTGATATACTGAAGACTTTCTGAAGACTTTGAAAGTGAAGAAATTGGTGTGACCTTGAAGACTTGGTATTCATTCGAGGAACATGAAGCGTGAAGACTTTTGTTTTCGTAGTTTCATTTTCTCTTTCTTGAGTCATAGGAAACACCGTACTGTTAAAGGGGGTCGAGGAAATACTAAGGAGAAAATTTCCATGTGATGCTCAACTCAAATCCTACACCTACCAATCCCTTCGAGTGAAGCCATTGGAAATCTCATACAGTTCAGCCAAATTCTTCAGTCACAGAGATAGAGTTCTTCTGGTCACTGTGGACTTTGCTCTGACTGAGGAGTTAGGAATTCGCCAGTGCGAATTGCCTACACAGTGAGGAACATGATAGCCCTGAGGAATTTGTACCTCAAATTTCCGACCGTTGCTGTGCTGCGCGCCAGCTGTCCCAAAATATCTTGTCCACATAACAGTCATATCATTGAAGGGCATTTATGTCTTATCATGTCGGGCTGCTCCCTAGGCTATAAATAGCCGCCCCCTACAACCACTAACTGGTTGGCTGCTCTGCGAGAACTTGACACTTTTCATTTGGGAGCAACCCATCCTCCGAGGACTTTGAGCGAAAATCATCAAGTGAGGAAAATCCAAACCCAAACCCAAAACACCTACAAACCCAAAGTGATTGAGCATCACTGAAGAGATTGATCCTGCGTGGATCCGACACTTGTTACCTTTGAAGACTGTGCTTCTTCCAGACGGTTAGGCGTCAAGGTCTAGAGCATCCAAGAGGAATTGTGGATCGCCAAGTGACCAAGTCTGTGAAGGTTTGGAAGTCACCTGAAGACTTACCACGAGTGATTGGGCGAGGACTGTGTGTCCTTAGCTCAAGGAGAATACGGTGAGGACTGTGTGTCCGGGACTAGGTGTCCTGGTGTTTAAATACTCAGCCGCTCCAACCAGATGTACAACTGAGACAGCAGTTGGAACTGGTCTACCAAATCATTGTCTTCACCAAGCTTACTGGTTCTATTTCCTCAACACTTTCATTTCCTCATTACTGTGTTGTGTGTTTGTTCATATCTGTGTTTGAAGACTTTGACTGAAGACTTTCTCAATTTCCTCAGTTCAATTTCTTCAGTCTGTTTGTCTTCATCTTGTGCTATCCTGTGTTTACGCTTTCTGTACTCTGTGTTTGTCTTCATTTCATCATGATGACCATGCATGTATTCTGCTATGTTTACCTCTGAGTACTTATTCCGCTGATAGTAGTTCTTTGCTAAGGAATTTCCTCACGAGCAAATTCCTCAGTGAAGAATTTCATAAAAATCGCCTATTCACCCCCCCTCTAGTCGATATAACGCACTTTCAATTGGTATCAGAGCAAGGCACTCCCTTGTTCTGTGTGATTTTGGTTTAACCGCCTGGAGTTTAAGTTATGTCGACCGTAGGTATGATCAAGGTCTCTGCTGGGTGTCCTACCTTCGATGGGATGGACTACCCCTACTGGAAGAATAAGATGTGAATGCATCTTGAGGCAATTGATAACGATCTCTGGTATGTTGTGGAAAATGGTGTTCCCTCCGTCTCACCCTCACTAAACGCTACCGATGTGAAGAGATTCAAGCAACTCGATTCCCAAGCGAAGAAGATCATAAACTCTTGCCCAAGATTGTTATGCTATATATAAAATGAACCATATCGACGAAATTTTCCTATCCCTAAAAAAGAAAAAGATGACCCCTTCTTCCTATCATATGTGTCCATCTGAGTAAGGGTCAGTATGGTAGAGTGAGTGCTTCAGAGACTGCTAAGCTTATCTGGGATAGGCTGTCCAAAGTCAATGAAGGAGTTTCAACTCAACGTGACTCTTGAGTTTATGTTCTTCGCAATCTCTTCAACCGCTTCAAAAGACTCGACAATGAGAATGTTCAGCAAACCTTCGATCGCCTCACTGACATCTCAAATGAGCTGCAAGCACTTGGTGCCACTGACATCACCGACCATGAGGTGGTGAAGAAATTGCTGAGATCGCTTGATTCCTCATTTGACACTCTGGCACTGATGATACAAGAGCGTGCTGATTACAAGTCACTTGACCCCGCTGATATCCTCGAGAGGCTAAACACTCATGAGTTCCAGCTTGCTGAGAAGAGAGATCTCTACGGTTCAAGCTATGGCAGATCACGTGCACTGAAGGCCAAGGCAGTATCTGAGTCCGAAGCTGAAGACTATGGTAGCAGCCTTGGTGATCCTGAAGAACTGAGTCATGATCTAGCACTGCTTGTGAAGAAATTCCAGAAGTTCTCAAGACGTGGTCGCTTTGGAAAACCCTCAAGGAACAATGATTCCTCATCCAGTGACTATAAGAAAAGGCTTTGTCACAAGTGCAAGAAACCAGGACATTACATTCAAGATTGTCCTCAGTGGGAAAAGGAATCAAAGAAGAAGAAATACAAGGATTACAGTTCTAATGATGCGAAGAAAAAGAAGAAGTCCTCAAAATCTTCATCATCAAAATCCTCAAAGTCTTTGTCTCACAAGAAGAGCAGCTCCAAGAAGGCTCGGGCATTCATTGGCAAGGAAATGGACTCTGAGGCTGAATCTGAAGAAAATGAAGCAGAAGAGGAATCTGATGATTCTGAGTCTGGTGTGGCGAGCCTAGGCCTCGCTACTGCATTCGTCAGCAAATCCATTTCCAACGCTGAAGAAAGTGATCTCACCAACAAGGCTGATGAAGGCAGTGATGACTACGCTCCCACCTATTGCTTCATGGCAAAGGGTGCCAAGGTACTCAAATACGCCTCCTCTGAATATAGTGAGGATGAATCTGATGAAAATCTTAAGCCTAGCTACTCTAAACTTGCTAAGATTGTTGTGCAACAACAAAAGGCTTTCGAAAAGGTTCAAAACATGCTAGACAAAAGTGATGATATGTTGGGTGAAGAATTGGATCGCACTAAGGCCTTAACAGAAAATCTTCACAGACTTCAGACCAGGTTTGACAACCTTCAAAGTCATCATAACACTCTCTTATCTGATCATGAGAAGCTTTCTTATGAATATCTTCAAAATAAGCAAGATCTTGAGAAGCTAAGAGTGAGTTATGAAGATCTTCAGAAGGAGCGTGATTCATTACTTGCTCAACAAATCAGCGCTGCTGAGGAAGAATTTATTCCTCCATGTTTAAAATGCATTGAACGAGAATCTGCTAATTCTTCACCTGAATGTTCAAATGCTTCTAATGTTACAAATTCTTCACCTGTCTCTGCTATCACTAATTCCTCATCTGAGGACATTGCTAGTATTACTGACGATGCAGGGCTGAAGGAATTGTACATGACAGACATGTACAAAAGCCTCAAAGGGCATCAGACTCTTTGTGATGTGCTTAAAAAGCAGATCCTCAACAGGAACCCTAGGAAAGAGGGTATTGCCGTTGAGAGAAAACTCAATGCTGATGGTACATATTGGAAGCCTGAGCGGTACCCCAAAACCTCATGGGTTGCTGCAAAGGGACCTCAAGTTGATCCATCTAATTTATCTGGCTATACATGTGAATCTTCTCATTCTTCTGATGAGTCATTTGACTCCAACTATAAACTGTTCAAAAATCAGAATGGTGAAGTATTTGCTAGATATGTTGGCACTAACTACAGGAATGGATCTCCTATGAAGAAAATCTGGGTTCCCAAAAGGTGCCTTGAAAGTCTTCAGGTGAATGTCCTCATGACACCACCTGTGAAGAAAAGGAACCCCAGATCAAATTCCTCACATGGATCAAAGTCCTCATATGAACATCATCGTGCTAACAACTCTGTTTCGCAGGGAAGAGCCAAGGGCTATGAATATGAGCATTATTCTTCAAATTATTATGTTCATAAGTCCTCGAAGAATTTCTCTGCTTATTCATATGCTTACCCTAACCCCTCTTATGTGAAACGAAATGGTTTGGCTGCTTTGCTACCATTCTCATATGGAGCTCGCAGAGTGATGAACTCTTTGCCACCCCTTTAGATGTGGGTGGTGAAGAAAAAGAACTAATATCTTATGTAGGGTCAGGTCTCCAGACGCATTGTAATGTCTGAAGAATTTGCTGGGGACCTGACAAATTGCCTGAAAGGACGCATGCCAACCATGATGAATTGAACTTTCATTTCACACGTCCTCCCTCTGTTTTATCTTTTCTACTGCTTGATGAAATTGATCTGATGAATTGTGATATCATATTCTTCACTACTGAAGTATATGAGGTCGTAAGTTGCACTAATTCATCTGCAGGATGATCAACCCAAAGCCACTGAGTGGGTACTTGATAGTGGGTGTACAAATCACATGACTGGTGACAAGAATCTATTGATGGATGCTCCCTTATCATCGTCACATATGAAGCATATCATCTTCACTGATAAAAGCAAAAGTCAGGTATTGGGTCTAGGTAAAGTTGCTATCACAAAGGATCGACACATGGACAAAGTCATGCTTGTTGAGTCCTTAGGATACAACCTTATGTCTGTCTCAATGCTTTGTGATCTTGATATGGTTGTTGTCTTTGGCAAGTATCGTTGTGTTGTGATTATGGAAGCTGACAATTCCAATGTCTTCGAAGGCTTTAGGAGAGGAGACTTGTATATTGTCGATTTCTCTGCAGATTCACAACCAGCCGTGTGCCTACTTGCAAAAGCTTCAGAAGGATGGCTATGGCATCGACGACTTGGTCATGCAGGCATGAGGAATTTGAACACGCTTGCGAAGAAGAAGCATGTCATTGGCATTGAGAATGTCAAATTCCTCAAGGATCACTTGTGCGGTGCCTGTGAAGCTGGAAAGATGACAAAGGCCAAGCATCCAGCGAAGATTATCATGACCACCACTCGTCCATTTGAATTGCTTCACATGGATCTCTTCAGTCCTAATCATTATTCCTCTGTTTCAAATGAAGCATCTCAATATGGCTTTGTTATTGTTGATGATTACTCTCGTTATACATGGGTACACCTTGTCTCTTACAAAACTGAAGTGCAGGAAGTCTTCAAACGATTTTCCTCGAGGGCTTCAACCAACTTTGGTGTGAAGATCAAGCACATCAGAAGTGACAATGGCACTGAGTTCAAGAATTCGGGTCTTGATGATTATCTTGATGAACTTGGTATTACTCATGAGTTATCTGCTCCTTATACTCCTCAACAGAATGGCGTCGTGGAGCGCAAGAACAGGACTCTTGCTGAGATGGCTCGCACTATGCTCGATGAGTACAAAACCCCTCATCGTTTCTGGGTTGATGCAATTGATACTGCGTGCCATATCATCAATAGAGTATATCTTCACAAATTCTTCAAAAAGACTGCATATGAACTTCTCACTGACAAGAAACCCAATGTGAGTTATTTCAAAGTCTTTGGTGCTAAATGCTGGATTAGAGATCCTCATCACAACTCTAAATTTGCACCGAAAGCACATGAAGGTTTTATGCTTGGTTACGGAAAGGACTCGCACATCTACAGATTCTTCAACAATGTTCTTCACAAGATTGTTGAAACTGTAGATGTGCGGTTCGATGAAACTAATGGCTCGCAAAGGGAGCACCTACCTTCTATGTTAGATGAACCAGCACCTGAGGATTCTATCAAGCACAAGGCTACTGAAGATGTCATTCCTACTGAAGAATCTGCTGAAGAATTCATTCCAGAATGTGAAGAACTTTGAGCTGATGCACCTGAAGAAAATGCTGAGGAAATTGATGCTGAAGAAAATGCTGATCAAATTCCTCAACGACAACCAGCTCATCCTCGCGTTGCAAAAGAAGTGCAAGTGGAGAAGATCATCGATGACATTAGAGCACCAGGTCCTCTCACACGCTCAAAAGCTTCACATCTATCTAACTTTTGTGGGCACTTTGCTTTTGTCTCTATCACAGAGCCCACTAAGGTAGATGAAGCATTTCTGGATCCTGAGTGGATTCAGGCCATGCAAGAAGAATTACGTAAGTTCAAGCTCAACAACGTATGGGAACTAGTCAATCGTCCCGATCCTCGCAAGCA
Organism: Aegilops umbellulata; assembly: GCA_032464435.1. Lineage (NCBI taxonomy): Eukaryota > Viridiplantae > Streptophyta > Magnoliopsida > Poales > Poaceae > Aegilops > Aegilops umbellulata. The sequence continues at coordinate 112,287,325 of CP136060.1, read as the reverse complement.
TAACATCATTGGCACAAAGTGGATCTACCGCAACAAGCAAGATGAAAATGGTGTTGTGGTGAGGAATAAGGCACGACTAGTAGCTCAAGGCTACACACAGGTTGAAGGAATTGATTTCGATGAAACTTTTGCACCTGTTGCTAGACTTGAGGCTATTCGCATATTACTTGCTTATGCTAACCATCATGATATCATCTTATATCAAATGGATGTGAAAAGTGCATTCCTCAATGGTAAGCTTGAGGAAGAAGTATATGTTGCTCAACCCCCAGGTTTTGAAGATCCAAAACATCCTGACAAAGTCTTCAGACTTAACAAGGCCCTCTATGGCCTCAAGCAGGCCCCACGGGCATGGTATGATACATTGAAGGAATTCTTCATGAACAAAGGCTTCACACCCGGTTCACTCGATCCCACTCTCTTTACTAAATCTTATGATGGTGAACTATTTGTGTGCCAAATATATGTTGATGATATCATCTTTGGCTGTACTGACCAACGTTATAGTGATGAATTTGCCTATATGATGAGTGAAGAATATCAAATGTCTATGATGGGAGAGTTGAAATTCTTCTTAGGTCTTCAAATTCGTCAACAGCGCAATGGCATATTCATATCTCAGGAGAAATACCTCAAGGATGTCCTGAAGAAATTCGGCATGCAAGATTGCAAAGGCATCAAAATTCCTATCCCCACAAATGATCACTTATGCACTGATGAAAATGGTACTGACTTCGATCATAAGGTATACCGCTCCATGATTGGCTCTTTATTGTACTTATGTGCATCTAGGCCAGATATAATGCTTAATGTTTGCATGTGTGCACGATTTCAAGCTGCACCGAAGGAATCACACCATAAGGCTGTGAAGCATATTCTTCGGTATCTAGCTCACACACCAACACTAGGATTATGGTATCCCAAGGGCTCGGATTTTGATCTCATTGGATATTCAGACTCTGACTATGCTGGTGATTGTGTGGGCCGCAAGTCAACATCTGGTACTTGTCATTTCCTCGGACGATCCTTGGTCTGTTGGTCCTCGAAGAAACAGAACTGCGTATCACTGTCTACTGCTGAAGCTGAGTACATTGCTGCTGGTTCTTGCTGTGCTCAACTGTTATGGATGAAACAAACACTCAAGGACTATGGCATCAACGTGAAGAATGTGCCTCTCCTCTGTGACAATGAGAGTGCCATCAAGATTGCTCAGAACCCAGTTCAGCACTCGAAGACAAAGCACATTCAGATTGTCATCATTTTCTTCGTGATCATGTGTTGAAGGGCGACATTTCTATTGAGCATGTGAAGACTGAAGAACAGCTAGCCGATATCTTCACTAAGCCCTTGGATAAGAAGAGATTTAGCAAATTGCGGTGTGAGCTAAATATCTTAGAATCTTCGAATGTACTTTGAAAAGGCACTCATCCTAACACTTATGCAAAATTGATGACTTAGATGTGCAACACATGAAGAAACGTTTTTCTTCAATCAATGAAGGATGACACTATAAGTGTGAAGAAATTAATGAAGAATTTGATTCTCAGAACCCTACGACAATTGTACGCGGTGTCTGAAATCATCATTCTTATACGATGGGTCACGCCACCACAAAAGTTGAAAATCTTCAGTTTGAGTTTTTTCCTCAACTTTTGAAATTCTTCGGTTTTTCAAATTCTTCAACTTTGCAAAGTCTTCACTTTTGCCATCGTTTTTCTTCATTGGCTATATATATATATATATATATATATATATATATATATATATATATATATATATATATATATATATATATATGAGTTTATGTCCTCTACAGCATTCACTCATAGCTATTTCTTCAAGTTGGACTTTCTGCTAAGTGAATGTGATCGGACCCTTCCCCTCTATGCTGTACTCAATCCAATCTATTCACAAATTCTTCATGTGCGTTCTATTTGAAACTCGTTCAAATTCTTCACTGTGTCCTTGTCAGCTGAAGAAATTGCGAACGGAAAGTTAAAACTAATCTTATCCAAACTTTTGGTTTTGTCGCTCAAACCGTTTCGCATCCCACGATGCATTATTTTATCCACCCACGATCTCCACTACACAGTACGTGGGTGACACATGTCGCGAGAAGGAGAACGGCCAGGGGCACGTTCGTCCCAAATCTTCGGGCGAGCAGTTTTTCACCGTGGCTATAAATACCCCTGTCCCCTTCCTCACTTCTTTTACCCCGCTCGATCTCACTCTCCCGCTCGAGCTTCCAAACCCTAGCGCCGCCGCTACTCCATCGTCACCGGTGAGGAAGAGCTTCACTGCCTCGACCTCGTCGCCGTCGTACTCGCGCCAACCGTGGAAATCTTCACCTCCGCCGCCGCCGTAGACGTCTTCCTCCGCTAAGTTAGGGCGTGGAAGATCTGCATCGACGAACTTCACTATTTCAACTCATAGTTCGTCGTGTTCTTCGTTTCAGGGTAATTAAAAGCAAATTTTACTGCCCTCTTTGATTCGAAACTTTACTACAAAATCTTCAAAGGTGTTTTATTCTTCAACTCCTCACACACAAAACACCTCACATGTTATCTGTTCTTGATTCATTTCCCTAAGCCTGATTGTCTTCAAGATTCCTCAATTGTGTGGATCCTCGACCTATACAACTCTGGAACCTAAGATATAAAGCGCCTAGTGAAATTCCTCAAGACGCATCTGGTCAAATTCCTCAAACTTGTTCTTTATGAAAAACCCTCTGAGAACGCATATGACCTCTTCAAATTCCTCGCAACTATACTCTGTTCACAGGTACACATGTCCGCTGCTGAATCATTAGGTTCTCATCAACTTAACTCATTTGCAGCGTTCCTCAAAGAAAAGTTGCATACTTCTTCAGAGAACTCAATTGTTCAAATTCCTCAACTGAAGAAAATGGCTGAAGGTAAAAGGCCATAGAAAGGAGGAAAGAAACCTGAGGTTATGACTGCATTTGAAATCCCTGCGGATATTTATAAAGATTACTGCACGCCTGATGAATCCAAGTTTGGCAAAGTAGATAAAAATCAGCGCAAGGTGTGAATCCAGAGGATTGAACGGAGATGGGCACATGAATGGAGGGAGTACAGATATGTTACTCCAAAGTACATGAAGAAATTCGCACTGAACGCTCCATGCCCAAGAGCCCCATTGGCACCTGGCCAAGAGGTAGATCCCACTAGCATCAAGCATGGTGAGGATTTTCCTGAGGAATGGGCCAAGCGCCAAGCTAAATTGGCAAGGCAAGACAGAGAAGCAGTGAGGAAATTTAATGAAGACTCTGCTGCTGCTGAGGCTTCTGCCAAGCCGAGGGAAGCGATGCTCAAGAAGCCCGCTCGCAAGCCAAGTGCTTCATCAGCAATGCCCTCACGACCAAGTTCCTCTGCAATGCCCTCACGACCAGACACCTCAAAATCTTCAAAGCAAATTCCTCATACTGCTCCTGCTCCACCAAAGTCCTCAGCACCTCCTCCACAGTCCTCAGCTGTCCCGACAAAATCCTCAGCACCTGTGCATCTGGCCTCGTGCCAAAGGACTACTGGCATCTCAATTGCCTCTGGTATCTCAGCTAGTTCCTCAGCTTCACCCAGTTCCTCAGCTGGACTCTCTCTCCTGAAGAAAAAGGCTACTGCTGGACACGGCACTCACCCAAGTCCTAAGAAGAAGCAGGTAGTCTTCACTGTACCATCTGATGATGATGAAGCTGATGAAGAAGAACTTGCTGAAATCATCAGGGACCGCCAAGAAAGGGCTGCTAAAGCCAAAGGCACACCTGTGCCACTGCTGTTGGATCCAAGGGCGATCCTCGATTACATTGATCTCTGGCATAAGGATCCCAACACACCTATGCCTGACTTCAAGCTGACACCTGGCCAAAGTCACATGCTGACTCACTTCATCCAACAGGAGAAGTGGAAATATGATAGGGCCAGAGAGATCAAGAAATCGCAGTATCGCAAAGAGAAGCTGCTGAAGAAAAATGTTGTCAAGATGACACCTGAGGAACTCGTCAAGATGCAGGCTGAAATCAAAGCCCTCAGCGACAACTTTGATTCTTACTATGCTGATTGGCAAGGAGCCAAGGTCAGATTTGTGAAGCTGACTGATACTTTCACCAAGGGTGCAGCTCCAACTCAACGAGAAGTTCCTCACGCTGAAGCATTTGTTCAGCAAACTGAAGAACATGCCAGTACCGCTGATGAAGTTCAGTCTGCTGAAGAAAATGCCAGTTCCAGGGCTGATGACTCTACTCCAGCCACTGAACAAATTGCCAGGGCATCCACTAGTGGTGCGCCTGAAGAAACTGAATAAATCAGGGCAACTGCATCAGTTGCGCTTGAGGAAAATCAACCAGATTCCTCAGCTCCACCTGCGCCTACGCCAACTCCTATTCTTCCTTCTTCACTAGATGTGAAGAAGACCAAGACTGCAGAGCGAGCTGCAGTGAAGAAAAGGAAGGCATCAAATGCTTCAGAATCTTCAGCTCCCAATAAGATGAAGCCGCAAATCCCATTGATGCCATTCCTATCTCATCCATGCCATCAAAGGACCTTGTTCCTTTTGGTGAAGAGTATGTGATCCCAAGTGGATCAGATGAAGAAACTCAATCTGCTGCTTCCTCAGAGCAGATTGATGAAGAAATTGAAGTGGATGCAATCCCTTCAACCCCATTGGTCACATCACCAATGCCTCGGGTTGATGCTGAAGAGGCCGGTGTTGAAGAAATTGATGATGAAGATGTGGATATTGGAAGCACAACCCCGTTGATGAATGACGACTTTTGGGAAAGTCAGCACCCCAATTCCCCACTCTTCACCCCACTTCAGCAAATTCCTCACTCACCTGCACCAACTGTTCCGATGGGCTCTGAAGAAACTCATCCCACTACATCCGTGAATGAAGAAATTCCAGCCACTATTGCTGAAGAACTGTTGCTGAAACTGAGAAGGTGACTGCACCTAAGGAGGAACCAGAAATTCCTCAGCCTGAAGAACCTGAGATCGTGATTCCTGAGGTAGTGATGCAACTCACTGACACTCCTCTGCCAAAGCCCAAGGATCCGTTCTCAAAGAAGCAAAAATTCAAGGCTGAAGACTTCTTTGGTGAGCACGTGTTCTTCACTGAATACAACCCCTATGACTCTACTCGCATAAGGAAGAGGCGTTTCTGGACAGCAAGCCAGGCAAATTTATATTCCTCAGTGCTTTTCAACAAGGACAAAGTCCTCGACCATGCACATATACCTCACGTGGATATGGAGTCAATGCCGTGCTTCACGCCAGTCCTCAGTGTTCTTCATGACGCTGGGCTGCTCAACTTCTGCACTGACATATGCGATTGGAATGAAGAACTCATTCTTCAGTTCTATGCAACACTGCACATCACCGGCAACTCTGAAGATGTGAATTCATGGGTTTTGGACTGGATGACCGAGAACACACATCATAAGGCCCCAGCATCTGAATTGCTTCGTGCCCTTCCTCTGAGTCCACCCACTGAAGATGCACGTTGTATTTACAACGAACCTGAACTTTCAAATCACTATATGCAAGTGCTCATGAAGCATTTGAAGCCAGGGCAGGCCCCTCAAACCACATTCCTCGTCAAGGAATTGTTGTATGTGCCAAGGACTGTCTATCGCATTCTGACGAAGACAATGAGTCCCATCAAAGGCCACGATTCAAGTGATGAAGAAGTCGTTGGCATCATGAAGAATATGCTTTTCAACATCATTCATGGCGTTCCCATCAACTTCCATGATTTCTTCATGAGGACTCTGGCCAACATTGCTATGTCACCATTTGAGTTGAAGCCTTATGCACCTTGGATTATGAGATTTATCAGGACAAGGTCTTCACTCAACTACAAAGATGAAACTCTCAACCACTACAGCTACTTGCCTCCCATTGAAGTCCTCAAAAGGACATTTTCCTCAGCTGAAGAAAAAGGCAAAGCCACTGCTGTGATAGATGAAGGCATTCGTCCATTGGATGGTCAATTTCGCAAGGCCGCATCATATTCCACCAATGATGACTCTGCCACACATGACACTGCCGCCAACACTGCCAAGCCAAATCCTCAAGCCACAACACCCCGGGTGATGACTGACCGTGAGTTACTCCTCAGTCTTCATCAAAAGGTTGATCGCAATGACAAATGGGTCAAGCGTCAGTTTGGTTCAATTCTTCACAACATGACTGCGACACATAATGCAGTGAAGAAAAACCACTACTACCTTCATGAAACCCTCAACCGCACCTGGGCTGTTCTGTCTCAAGTTTACAGCGCTGATGATTTGAAGAAAATGGGTCTCAATGAAGAATTTGCCTGGTCTGCACCTCCTCCGAAGAAATACAAGAAGGTCCCAGTTCCTTCTTTGGTGGCCAGTTCATATTCTTCATCACGCGACACTGATGAAAATGAAGACTTGGACGACACTGCAGCAGGCCCTACATCAACGACCGACCCCAACAACGCTGGTGCTCGTTCATCAACTTGAATATCTTCAGGGGCGTTAGTCCTCAGTTTCGATCCTTTTGGTCATTTGATGACAAAGGGGGAGAAATCTGAGTTAGTCTTCAAGCGGGTCGATAATAAGGGCGTTTTTTTAAGTTACAACTCTCGTTCTTCCGAAACTTTTATTGGATCGAGTTGTAATCTTAAACCCGATGGTGCGCTGATACTTTTGTTGCACTATGCTTTGATACTTTTGATACGCTACTCTGCATGCTTATTCCTCAGTAATATTATCGCACGCATGCTGAATTACATCAGGCACCATATTTCATCATGCATTTCAAATTCTTCATATTATATGTCAAATGCGTGTATGAATTACAATATATAGGGGGAGATCTCCATGATTCAACTCTTCAAGTGTGCATTGCTTCAAAAGCAAATTTCTCACTATGCACATCTTCAGGGGGAGTTCTTCTATATCTTGCAATCAAATTCCTCAATATCAGTATTTATACTTCATATATTTATCCCCGTTGAAAACTTAACCTATGTTGTCATCAATCACCAAAAAGGGGGAGATTGTAAGTGCATCTAGTGCCCCTTAGTGATTTTGGTGTATTGAAGACTTGTAGGTTAAGTATCTAATGCGTTTATGAGTGTACACAGGTCTATAAGTCTATGAGGAGTTTGATATTTACAGAGAAAGTGGACCCCTAAAAATGAAGTTCTTCGGCTGAAGACTTTGATATACTGAAGACTTTCTGAAGACTTTGAAAGTGAAGAAATTGGTGTGACCTTGAAGACTTGGTATTCATTCGAGGAACATGAAGCGTGAAGACTTTTGTTTTCGTAGTTTCATTTTCTCTTTCTTGAGTCATAGGAAACACCGTACTGTTAAAGGGGGTCGAGGAAATACTAAGGAGAAAATTTCCATGTGATGCTCAACTCAAATCCTACACCTACCAATCCCTTCGAGTGAAGCCATTGGAAATCTCATATAGTTCAGTCAAATTCTTCAGTGACAGAGACAGAGTTCTTCTGGTCACTGAGGACTTTGCTCTGACTGAGGAGTTAGGAATTCGCCAGTGCGAATTGCCTACACAGTGAGGAACATGATAGCCCTGAGGAATTTGTACCTCAAATTTCCGACCGCCGCTGTGTTGCGCGCCAGCTGTCCCCAAATATCTTGTCCACATAACGGTCATATCATTGAAGGGCATTTATGTCTTATCATGTCGGGCTGCTCCCTAGGCTATAAATAGCCGCCCCCTACAACCACTAGCTGGTTGGCTGCTCCGCGAGAACTTGACACTTGTCATTTGAGAGCAACCCATCCTTCGAGGACTTTGAGGGAAAATCATCAAGTGAGGAAAATCCAAACCCAAACCCAAAACACCTACAAACCCAAAGTGATTGAGCATCACTGAAGAGATTGATCCTGCGTGGATCCGACGCTTGTTACCTTTGAAGACTGTGCTTCTTCCAGACGGTTAGGCGTCAAGGTCTAGAGCATCCAAGAGGAATTGTGGATCGCCAAGTGACCAAGTCTGTGAAGGTTTGGAAGTCACCTGAAGACTTACCACGAGTGATTGGGCTAGGACTGTGTGTCCTTAGCTCAAGGAGAATACGGTGAGGACTGTGTGTCTGGGACTAGGTGTCCTCGAGTTTAAATACTCAGCCGCTCCAACCAAATGTACAACTGAGACAACAGTTGGAACTGGTCTACCAAATCATTGTCTTCACCAAGCTTACTGGTTCTATTTCCTCAACACTTTCATTTCCTCATTACTATGTTGTGTGTTTGTTCATATCTGTGTTAGAAGACTTTGACTGAAGAATTTCTCAATTTCCTCAGTTCAATTTCTTCAGTTTGTTTGTCTTCATCTTGTGTTATCCTGTGTTTACGCTTTCTGTACTCTGTGTTTGTCTTCATTTCATCATGATGACCATGCATGTATTCTGCTATGTTTACCTCTGAGTACTTATTCCGCTGCTAGTAGTTCTTCGCTAAGGAATTTCCTCACGAGCAAATTCCTCAGTGAAGAATTTCATAAAAATCGCCTATTCACCCCCCCTCTAGTCGATATAACGCACTTTCAATCATTACAAAACGGCTACCAAAAAAGAACAAGTGTATGCATCAAACTAAATAAAGATCCTACTACACCAAGTGTACGCATCTAACTAACTGGCTCAGTGGAGATTGGCTGACGACTTGAACCATATGGGTGCCTGACGGGGGAAACTCCAGCCAGCAGGTTGAAGTCTGATACTTGCGACCCTCTCTCCTACTTTGGGATGCAGAGCGTGGAGGCACATATCAGGGTATGGTGCATGCAGAGACGCATGGTACGCTTGTGTACACACAATTTTTCCTGATGAACGAAACCGCGCTGCCATCATGATCCTTGCCGTCGGTTATCTCCTGGTTAATCTGATAATTCAGTCCAACAAACAGAGATCGTGTACTAAGGCTACTACTTACCAACCGCCACTCAAAAATTCCTGAAGGGCCAGAGAAGTTGGGATCCTACTCAAAGACCTTGTAGTGACTGTGATTGTATTCCGCGAAACAACACATCCGGTACATGCGAACGATCATCAATTGTTCGCCGTCGTCTGATCGAGCCAGGAACCACCTACAACTGCCATGCCGCTTTTATTTGAAAGGTTCTGGGATTAGGAAGGGTAGGGACACCAGGCGGCCTACAACATCATATCAAGTTGGAGTCAAATAACCCTAAAAAAAGTTGGAGTCAAATAAAAAAGGGCTCTTGATGTAGTCAATCTTAAGAACAGCATGTTATGAGCATGAATATTTTTTCAGTAAATGTTGATAGTAATATAAGCAAGCCATCAGGAAAGTAACATACTGATGCAACAGCCGTTTGTAGCGATGACTGGAGTAGGCCAGCAATACGTCCATCCATAGAAGGAGTCGACATCGTAAATGAAGCCCTTGTGTTCAATGGCATCAGAGAAACATGGAGGATGTATGATCCTGCGACGGACGTGCAAATTTATCCACTTACTGCACTGACCTGTCAGATAGGCGAGATCGCGGTTGAAGAACGCAATTAGCCTGAAGTCTTTATAATTCACAGATCTTGTGGGCACTTGGCAGATTACAACCTTGAGCAAATCAAACTTGGTATCATGTTGGCTACTGTAAGATTCCGAGTATTGTGGGCCGCGGTGCCAAAGAAGTGCAGTGTTAATTGAAGGAAGGGGGATCAATCACCGGGTGTACACTCCACGAGCATCCAGCTGCCGCGACCGTCGACGAGCACCATCCAAGACGTGTTCATGCCGACCTAGTACATACCGTTAATGTAGTTGAGGGTGACGGGGATCGGATCGCAGTCAAGGGGGTTGATGCTCGCCACCCTACGATCGTTATGCTGCGTGACACGCCGTTTCTGAAGATCAGGCAGCATCAGCAAGCAAGGAGCTGGCTTAAAAAGCTCCGTCCTGAGGGCTTTGAGTAAACAATACAACCCCGACGAGCACGCGGTGAGCGGCATGGTACTGAGATTGTCCACACGCGAAATAATGAGCTTGATTACCTCTGTGGGGAGCGAATTCCAGCCACTCTTTCGTCGGACGCTGCTCGGTTCTGCCATTGTTAGTGCTTGGGTTTTGGATGAGGGGGAGGCGCCTTAGCGGGGATGGAAGATTGGACGAGGGGGGGAGGCGCCTTAGCGGGGATGGAAGAGCAGACAAAGATGGAGACGCGAATATGTGCTGCGGGAAGTGGACAGATGATGATGACTACATCACGCCGCTTGACTTATGAGACACATACCAGCAGCGTAGGGTCATATCAAAGTCAGACAACTTGCTTCAGTGATCACAGTACTGGTATTCCCTACAGTACCTGCTACTATGCCCTAACTTGCTTCAGTAGAGTACTAGTGGAGTAGGACTCTGCTCTACTACTAGCACCGGAGGAGTAGTATGTTCTAATCTAAAATAGTTACAAACTTCAATGCCCGAGCTTGGAGTGACTACGAACCGCCATCGGTGCTAACTCCAATCCCTAGCAAACGTTTGCTGGGAGACATGGCAGTTGCAAACGCCCACGACGTAGTTACAGTATGTGTGTAAGGGTGGCAGTTTTGTCAAATACTATGGCTTAAAAACAGGCCACCCTCGGATGGAAATCTGACAGTTACGTGGGATTCGCCAGGATTGAGCTCGTGCCGAACAATCGCCAGATATCATTACTAAAAAAGGTTAAAACACCCGAAGCTATAACTTGCACTTGCTGACCACTAACAATGGTACTAACATAGTTGTAAAATGGTCAAAGACCGAGTCTACGTGGTGTTTGGAATTATATGCAAAAAATTAGCAAGATGCCCGTGCATTGCATGGAACATCAAGATGCATTTTTTTTACAAAACACGTGTTGTGATTGACCCATGCAGGAGTAATCCCATGTGTAAAAACTAATGATATCTTGAGAATTTTATCGGAAAATGGATGTCGACCATTTCATCGAAAAAATGATATGTCAAGAAAGATGATAGAGGTGAGGAGGAGTGGGGCGTGGTGGTGACTGGTGGTCGGACTGGGCGGAGGCATGGGGATAGACGGCGCCGGCAGCGGTCACCATGCCAGATTGTTCCAAAGACTTCCTTTTGTAATTGCTCCTCAATGAGGTTGTGGGAGATAAGGATGAACGAGGCAAGGCCTTATCTGTAAATGTGGAGAGAGGTGCGGGTATCTTTTGTAAATTTGTCATAGTTTGCTTTCTATCCGTCAGATATAGATCAGACAATCTATATTATAAGATGGCAGGCACACCATCATCACCAACTCGGTTTTTTTCTCTAGTCCTACTCCTACAAAAGACACAGTTGGTTATGATGGTGTGTCTGCCATCCACCATTTCTAACCATTAGATCTGCATCTAACGGATGTGATGTAAGTTGTGGCCTTTTGCAACAATTCCCACTTCTCTGCTCCAGTTTAGACAAAACCCCTTAGTGTCTTGAAACCAACCACATTCCTCCCTTACTTCATCAAAACAGCCCAAAGAATATATTTGGAGTGAAACATAAGATTTTACTAGTACTATGTCTTACTACTATTCTTCTTGCAGTTGGTACTACTGCTCGTATCTTCGTGTTCCTACTGTAGTTAATACGTTCGTACTAGTAGTATAATTTGGGTCAGTCGATTTGTGAAAGAAGTTTGACGAAGTGAAGGAAGAAGACGACAGGGTGCCCATGATCTATCTTATTAGTGTTGGGTGTGGAATGCAGTTCGCCGAAAAAAATGGATCGTGCCCGGGGTTAAACGGATGGCGTGTGTGGGGGGAGCATGGCGGTGGCAGGCGGTTCAGGGGAGGGCGCAGTGGTGGCGGCAGTCGGTTAGGCGTGTGGTGGGCTGACAAGATGAACCGTGCATCTATTTCGGAGGTTGAAGAAGCCCTTCTAGCCATCCATGTTGCATCAAACGGCTCAAAAGAGTCGACTGGCCCAAATTGCTCCTTCAGATTGCAGGATCCACGTGGCATTCAAGGTCTCGAAGGTAGATTCCGCGTCCGCACCCGGTTTGCGGGCTTGACGCGCGCGCGACCGGCTTCCGCCGCGACTGCCACGATGCGCGCCTCCTCCGCGCAGGCGGAGACGACAATGACACGCTAGTTCCTCCTCGCCGGCATGCTGGAGCACGCGCTCGTCCTCCTCTTCGTATGCTACATGCATAGACGCGACTCCACCAGCTGCTCGCGTGCTTGGCAGCGGGCGGCATCGCAAGGAGGGACTGCAAACGACGTGAGCGGGCGAGCCTTCGGCTTGGCGGCAACATGGCGGTGATGGGCGAGAAATTTTTGGCCGGAGCAGGTGGGCGCTGGCATGCGCAACAGCGACGGCGGCATATTGATGAGTGCGCGTATGGGAGCTTAGTTTAGTTTTATATAGGGTTGGTCAAACTTAAAAGAAAACCGTACTAGTACACGTAAACATTATACTTAGGGAACGCTTTTATTAGTTACCACAACCACGATATGGAATCTTGTGCAAGCGCGTGAACCGCGGCCGCGCGATCGATCGAACGGTGCATCGCCGTGTCGCGCTCGAAGGACATCCATCGAACCTTTTTGTGTGTGTGAAAACAATCCCCGAATATTACTCAACTTTTTTTCCGGGAAAAGTTCTTGACGCTACAATATTTCTATATATTTGAATTTAGCTCCAGTTCGTGTTTATTTGGATTTGGAAGTTTTAGGTGCGCCCTAGTTTTTTTAATACTGATTTTTTGTGTGTGACTGAGAGAGAACGTGTGTATGTGTCCATATGTGTGTTGTGGCGGAAGGGCAATGTGGAGACGGTGTGCGTGTGATAGAGACATAGAGAGGTGTGAATGTGCAAATGATCATGCATGAGTGAGACATAGACAGATGCCGATACGTTGTATATACATGAGAGAACGGTCTTCTATTTTACTTGTGTGTGTGTGTGTGAGAGAGATAGAGAGGAGAATCCGTAACACAACAACCATCTCTCTCGATTCGTCCCTCCCTCGCACGATCGCATGTAACACATGCATCAACGTGCACATTTTGGCACCCTCACCCGGCCCATGCCCACCTCAAGGCCCGCACATCGCTCTCTATCTCGCATGCACAATCTCTTCGTGAATACCCTATTTAGCAAGTAGCTTTCCGTCACATACACACACATTTCTCTCCTTAGGTTTGCTTTCTCTCAATATCTGACACACACACACACAGAGAGAGAGAGAACACAACACACACACAACCCCTCCCCCGAGCACACAATTCATCCCCATCCAAGGTTATATGGCGACCACTCTCGCTTGTGCTTCTCTGCACTCCAGCATGCACAACACCTCAATCTTCAAAGAGGGCATCGAGGAGATCGAAGACGGCGACCACACTGCGCTAGAGAATGCGGGGCCATTTGGAATCAGGATGATGTGACGACGACTGACTGACTCCTCCCCCACCCTCTCTCTCTCTCTCGCAAAAAATACCAATCCCTCTCTCCCTCGCACAAATTTATCAATCCCTCAACCCACGAGATCCTTCCCCTCTCGTCCATGTTTTTCCAGCTCTCTCATCAAACCTGTTGTCTCTTCTCCTTCCACATGTATAGAATCCGGATGCACACGCATCTCACGTATATTACATGTCTCGATCTTTCTCACAGACCTAACTTCTTCCTCTCTCTTTCTCTCTCTCTATCTCCCTCTCTCTGTTTCGTTAGGTTTGTCTCCTACTCTCTCGTCCACATACATACAATCTTTCCCTCCCTATCTGCTCCATCTTCGCAACCTCTCTCCGCACGTTTCATTCACACATTGCGATATGTTCAAAATGTTGCTTTTATGATGGCTGATGTAGAGTTATTGCTGGTTTTGTTGCATCCTACAAAGTAATAACTATGAAATGCATTTTGATTGTCATTTGACTGGGATTATGCGAGTTTGAGCATGTTGTGAAGTACTATAGACCTCGTATACATCTTGGAATTCGACAATGATTGTAACTATTGAATTGTATAGACCATTACATTCAAAGTCAGTAGGCTAATATATTTATGTCACAATTTCAACAAATGATTTATTCAGTACATACTAAGAAAAAAAATGTGTACACACTATTTTTATTTAAGTCCGCGTATTAGCATTGGTCAAAGTCAAGTTTTGTAAACTCTCAGAAAGTTTATAACAAAAAATATTAACATATACAATAACAAATAAATACCATTAGATTCATTATTGAATGTAATTTCACATCATACATATCTGTTATGGTAAATGTTTATATTTTTCTATAAACTTGGTCAAACTTTAGGAAGTTTGACTTCGATCAAACCTAATATGCAGAGTTTACTAGTACTACTCGCTAGTTGCTTAGCCGAATCACCCAACACGCCACACGGGGAGTTCAGTGTCACAAAATTTTGAGGTCGGCGAGAAAATCTCCCGCGACCATGATTCGACCAGTGGGAAGTTACCATCATAGCCTTCGGAATAGGCCTACGGATGATGGTTGGTAGGGGGCTGTTTTCATAACTTCAGGTTCACCCTACCCAGCCAACCCCACCCGGCACCCAGAGTACTACACCTGAATACTCCCCATTTTCTATCCCCACCGCAAAATAGACTTCTCCATGGCACCGCAGCCTTCGTGCTCCTCCCCTTCTACATCGACGCACTCCTTCACCACAGCACATCTGCCTCATCGACGACATCGTACGCTGCACTGGAGCTGGTCCACCGTCATCGTCGTACACAGAGCCTCTTCTCCGGCACCGTCTTCCACGGTCTTGGATCTGCTTCCCGGAAGCCGACGCCAAGCGCAGAAGCACCACCGTCGTGGACAATGAACTGACTCCCGTTGCCGACCATGACTCACAGAGGCCGCCGCGACCATCGTTCTCCTCCTCGATTGGTAATGTGTGTATTGAATCACTTAGCAGTACATGTGCAGTTCCAATTTTTTTCATACCTACCCTTCAAATTTCTGGGTGCTATTGCTCCCGTAAAAGTAATTGGTTATAGCCTCCATTTTTCTTGCCATGTTGAGATTTTAAAACCACGAGTGAGAACATGCAGAGGAGCAATGAAGACCAAACACGGGATATTGGGGACATCTTCAAGGAGCATGGCAAGTTAAAGAGGAGCTACACCGAACCTGTAAAACGAGCTTTGGTAAGTAACACCCTTTCAATTACTTTCGTTTAGCCTCGTGTTCTTCGATGTGTATATGTTGTAGTTTCTGTTTCTCTTAAGCCTCACGTTCTTCGATGTGTCATAAGAAGAGTCTTAATCGTCCTAATGCTTTCGTTTTTAGCTTGATGTAGGAAGTGGATGTTCTCACATTGTAGTCTGTTTTTATTTTTTTTCCTTTTGAATTTACTTCTCCCAGTTCTGTTTATCTGGCTTCTACTAAATGGATCTGGGTTGCTCTGAGTATTGATATAAAAAGAAGTAACTTCATGTCAGGATGTAGTTCCTGCGAGGAGGGAAGTATGGTCAACCTCGAGATCATGTTTCCAGAATGAGGCTGGATTACACACAAGGTGCCAGTTCCCTAATGATGCTAGATTAGACACAAGGTGCAAATTCCCAGATGATGCTCGATTACACACAAGCCAGGTGGAGTCGTCAGCTGTTCGTGTCCTCGTGGCTCTAGTAAAGGCTAAAAGAAAGCGTGCAGCAACCCTTGAGAATGTAGCTGAGTTCCTGAAGAAGTGAAAAGAGCAATCAGATGCTCTCTTCACCCATGCCAAAGAAGAGATGGAAGAAGCCAGAAATAAGCTAGCAGAGGCAGAGCAGGCTAGGCATCTCCTGCTTCTAAAACTATTGTCAATACAAAATTTCCTTCATAGTAGCTAGGTTCAAATGTTTATTTAGTCAGCATGCCTGTTGTGATGTCCGTGCATCTACTGATGTGGCACAAAATATATATATTTTTCGGGTCATGTAATAACAATAATTACTTTCCAAATAATAACAGACGAAGCATTGGACATGGTATAGTTCACGCGCAAGCCCGACATTCCAATTTCAACTTCCACATCAAAATCATGTTCACAGATATCTCTACATGCATACATAATGTCCACAACCATGATTCACTTCAAAGCTAAAAAAATTTGAGGAGAGTTATGAATAAAGAAAAACGTCTAGTTCCTGCTACCAGTGTGAGCACAACAAGTCAAGACCATGCGTAATTAATTATATTTTGGTCATTTTGTGTTCTAAAATGCCGGCCGGCTTGCGGAAGGACGTGTTGCTGACACACGCGCGGATTCAATGAAGGCAGGCGGGGCAGTCTAAAGCCGGTTGCATGCAGTGAGGAGGCGTGTTCAGCCGGGCCTGCAGCGAGTGGGGCCCTCTTGGCCAGCGTGCCGGTTCAATGCCTGCGCTATGAGAGGTCACGTCCGTGTCGGAGCAATCACTCCCTCCAGTCCTTTTTTGTTTGCGTATAACAAAATCTCGTTTTCCATTCACATTTTACAAGTAGAATTCATGGACAAACTTTGACCCAAAATACGATGGGGACTAGTAAACCAGAACGGAGGTAGTAGTTTGTTTTAATCAAAGAAGGGTTTCCCCTTCCGATTTTCATTACTGAAAACCAACATCTAAATCTAAACCATAGTATTTGCCCTAGAGCTACCAGGTTCAACATCTCGCAACATAAACCCATACAACCATACACCAAGGAGGTACGTAGTACTATGAGTTCCATTTTCGCTCCATACCAATCGTTCTAAAAACTACTTAGTACTTATAACGCGCCATTGAAAATCAGAACTCTTAACCCCGCTAAAAAGATATTTTAAACGTGGCTACTCGATCTGTGGCAACTGGCGAGCCACCGCCTCCAAATCGTTCACCTGTGGTCCCGACCATCAACTCCTACGGATCAAATTATCACGCGAGTTGACTATTCATACAAAGGTGCGCTCCACCACGTACCCGGTACCCGCGAATGCAGCAATCACGCACCTAGGGTTTTAGGGTTTATTTGATAACGTTGCCTTTACGTAACACTCATGTGTGCGAGAGAGCGAGAGACCGACTGCGTGTGTGCGCCTCTTCTCTTTGTATATGTACTCCACCGTTTGTCTAGTGTCCAAAAAATTATAATAACTACTAGCAATGTGCCAATGCATTGCCACACGATCAGAGTAGATTAATACACATTCACCGATTTGATAGAAAAAAGTCTAGTTTTGAAATACGTATATCACTAAAAAAATGTTATGTTTCACTCAAAATATATTTCTTTGGCGGTTTTGATGAGATAAGGGAGGAATGTTGTTGGTTTCAAGATTCGAGAAGTGGTATATGTCTAATTTCTACTCTTACTAGCAAGATGCCCGTGCGTTGCACGGAACATCAAGATCTTGTTGGAGAAAAGGATGAACGAGGGAAGGCCTTATCTGCAAATGTGGAGACGAGTGCGGGTAAATTGCCATATTTTCGTTCCTATCCATCAGATATAAATCGGACGGCCTATATTGCAGGATGGAAGGCCCACCATCATCACCAACTCTGTTTTTTATCCCTACTCTTATAAAAAGCATAATCGGTGATGATCGTGTGCCTGCCATCCTGCAATATAGGCCGTCCGATAAATATCTGACGGATAGGAAGGAAACTATGGCAATTTTGCAAAAAGATACCCACACCCCTATCCACACTTGCAAATAAGGCCTTGCCTTATTCATCCTTTTCTCCCACAAGATAAACTACTCATACAAATGGATCTTCATGTTTCGTGCAACGCATGGGCATCTTGCTAGTTGTTGCAAAAAGCCCATGTGTGTGAGAGGGAGAGGGAGAGAGGAGGAGGACGGAGTGCATGTGTGACAAAGACACAAAGAGTGTGTGTGCGAGAGGTATCAGCTTAAAATGAGGCGATAGTGTGTGTGTGCACAACCGAGAGGGCGTGTCTCAAGAAGGGAAGAAAAATCTACATAGATACAAGGAGCGGGAGAGAGACATGTATGCGATAGTGGAAGCACGAGTGTGCAGGTGTATAAACCTATCTAGAGGCTAGTCGATAAATGTTTGTGAGAGAAATACGAGTCGGGGTGCGAAAGCGAGAGTTTTGTGTGTGTGAGAGAGAGACGGTAGTCGGGAAGGGGAGTGGAAGCAGGAGTTGTGTGTGTGAGAGAGAGAGGGGGGGGGAGTTTGTCTGATCGGTAAACAAATGAATAATGTCAGTCTGGGATGGAGACGAAAAGGAGACCGCAACAAATGTTGTGTCTACAGGAGAGAGAGAGAGAGAGTAATTTTAGTGGTATGATTCATATCTAGAGACATATAGGGTGTGTGAGAGAATCCTATAGAGAGGAAGACAAAGTGAAAGACGAGTGGAGACTGTGTGTGTGGCGGTGAAAAAGAAAGCTTAGGTACCTAGTGATACGAGAGAACGGTAGAGACGTGAGTGATAATGAAAACCGTGTAATGTATAATCATAGGGAGAGTGCGACACTTCTCAAGGGAGACGTCGAGAGACCATGTTTGCGAGGATAGGAGAAACATGAAGTGAGCGTGCGGGTGAGCTGGAGAAAAGAGAGTGATAGCTACATGAAGGAGCATGCATGAGAGAGATGGGCGTGAAAGGAGTGAACATAAAAGGGATTCAAATATTTCAATTCGAGATGACGATACATGTAATCCATACTCGAACCAAAGTTGATCTATCAAACATGCATACTCATATGAATTCACGCGCATCTATGTTATTTAATATGTAGATATTACTGATCCATACATTTTAGAAGAACATAATTTGGTTTAATTTTTTGAATTCAACCTTATGATTTTGAGATCATTGTATTCGTAAATCATATTATACATATAAGGGAGCAGAATTCTTTGTTGTGCTTTTGAAAGTATATATAAAAAAATGATGTATATAAAATTTTATTCCAATCGAAAATGGATCCCGCCCGAAAAAATAGAATACAAACGAGATTCGAATTGAGTTGGCACGGTAAACGTGCACTCTGCAAAATTTGAACGAAGCGGGGAAAGTTGCAGTAACCGCCCGAAACCAAAATCTGTGAGATGGAAATTACTACTGCCTATCCCTGCCATGCAAAGCCTATATGCTCGATTTCTATAGGTTTCGATAGGGTTAGGTTTGTAATTTCACTCAAACATGACATCACCGCCTCTCACCTTGAGTCATACACGGTGGGCACCAAAACACAGTGTGTCCTTGACTGAAATCGACTCCCTCCCCGATTCATACACGGTGGGCGCCAAAAACAAACTCTCGTCGACAAATATTCGGTGTATGCGAGATTACCGTCCTATCCCCAACCGACTAAGTTTGTAAATTTCCTCGCATTTGAGACAAGCGCGCCCTGAAGACATGGTTCACCCCTTCCTCTCCACCTCCATTTCCCCATTCGTACTCCGTGGGCGCCAAAACAGCCTCTCCACCCCAGCCTCCTTCGTCCGCCACCCCATCCACCACCGTCCTCCTCCACCATGCCGGAGCTGATACCCCGCCGCCTCCGTCCATTACAAGAGATCGACCTCTCTCATCCACGGCTTTGGACCGGGATCCTTGCATCCCGTCCTCTTGCTTCATCCCCACCGTCGTCCACCTTGCCGGCGCCGCTCCTACGACCGTCTCGTCCACCGCGCCCCACCGCCACCGTCTATCCTCCTAGATCTGCTTCCACGCCGTCGACAGCCATCGCTACCGCAGCATCGTCAAATTCTCAGCAGATGCATACACGGCGCTGCACCAGAGGCGGTACTCTTTCGTATCTGCTCAACTTATTTGTCGCAGCAAGAAAATAGATCGCCACTGCTTTATTCTGATTTCTTGTCCATCACTTACTTGCTAGTTGAAATAAAACATTGGTTGCGAAGTTTCCTTTGTCCGGTTTGCACCTTCAGATCCGCCATGGCACGCTCAACACTATACTCCCAATGCTTATGGTTTTCACCTTTTATATTCCACACTAGTTAAATCACAGTAGACTAAATTTCAAAATTGGGTCAGTCGATTTTTCAGAGCTCGCTGGAGTTCGCCGATGCGAACGAAGGGGCTCGGGTGGGGACTTTGGTTGTGGGGGGGGGGGGCGGTGGTGGGGCCTCGCTGAACGAACAAAACTTGACGCGGGTGGGTGAGGGGGTGGGGGTTGGGGTGGGGGTGGCGGAGGAACACAAGCTGTGGGGGCCGATGGTCCGGCCGGCGACCCGTGTGGTGTTTTGTATGGGAAGAATTAGAGACGAGGAAGAAGAAGGGTTAGGAGACGTAGGATCTTCATCCCAACCGCCTGAAATGGTCGACTGACCCAAATGACAAAAGTCACGCCACTATGCAGACATGCCTTTATATTCAGTACCATCATCGTACCTGCTTAGCACTGCTCCTGAATCCATCAAGCTAAACAACGTGCCACTCATAATTCCAAACTTGTTGCTCAAGTACGAATCCGATATGATGCTAATATTACTAAAACAGATAACATTTAATTGGTCAGCTAATGTTCCTACTTTACTTTCGAAAAAGCACGTGCACCACATATAGAGAGACAACAGGGAGTTGCTTTCTTAATGCGCTCTGGTTCATCATGTGTGGGCACTGCGCAACAAACATTTTATTATCCAAAATCTGCTTGCTCTTCTTTAGCATGTTCCTCTTCCGTTCTTCTTTAATAAGCACTCTCTCCGTTCCTAAATACAAGTCTTTGTATGGATTCCACCATGGACTACATATGGAGCAAAATGAGTGAATCTACACTCTAAAATGTATCTGGATACATCTGTATGTGATCCATAGTGGAAATCTCTACCAAGACTTATATTTTGGAACAAAGGGAGTATGATAGTAGTACAGTATGTTCCTTGTAGTGAAGATGAGCAGGGACATTTGCAGTGTATAGGTCTATACGGTCGGTTGGTATGGACACTTTGAACTCTTCGGGCCTCTTTGATTCGTAGGATTTTGTAAACATGGGAATAGGATTTGTAGTGGCCTGCCCACTTGAATCCTATAAGAATAGCAAGGAAATGCGGGGAGTTGTGTCGCCTTTGAGAGTTACACTGATATTAACAGTACCGTACCTTCAGTTGAAGAGAGCTGGTATCCGAAGCCTTTCTAGCCGTACCGGCAATACTAGCACATATATTCCAGCAAGTTCCACTTTGCTGATTTTACTCTGATGCTTACGGTTTTCCCGTTATATCTACACTATGATCTGTGTAGCTGCTTTGTGTCGCACTAGCAGCAATCCACTCTTGAAGCTAAACACCGCAATGACTTACAAAATTGGCACCAAGGCGTTGAGTACCACTCTGGATGCAATGAAACTCATATGCTCCCCACCTGTTGATTCTTGTTCAGAATATGATCCTAATGACTATTCTAACCTCGAGGAGTCAAAGGCAGATGGCCTGTCCTGCTCACCCATCAAGGTGTCTGTTCTAATTCGGCAAGGTTTTATTGATTCACGTATCTTGCATATGTTGTCTTGCATTTCTTCTACTTTGTTGCAACGCCATCTGCTTAGTTTACTCATCATATATGTCGAGATGCCATGCCCATCCATTATCAATACATTTTCCATCTGTCATCATACCATGTTTTTTCACTCAAATGTTGTTCTTGTGCATCAGACATCAAAAAGGAAGAGGGTGATTGCTGAACCTGAAGGAGCACCACCGAAGTCCTTGGAAAACGTGGCTGTGCTGGAGAAATCAGACAACACACCACTTATATTGGTTGTACAACCAGTGACACAAAATGTAGGACCGACTCCAGCAGACTGTACCCATACTTCACTGGCCACACCACTAGCCGCACCACACAGGACCTGCACTCCAGCAAAAGGTATGCCGATTTCAGTTGCCATAGCACCAGCCGTACCACAGAAAAATCCCACTCCAACAAAAAGTACAGCGAGTCAACCGAGCGAAGACCTATCCCAACTGCAGAGACGGCCAATTCCTGCAGATTGGAACCCCATTCCAGTTATTCCCAGTTTAAAAAAAAAGCTTTCAATGTTGTTAGGGACTATGTGCATATATTCCCATCATGGGAAGATTATAGTGAAGACAAACACCATTTTCACATCTTCCTGTCCCACTTACGTGTAAGTGCTATTATTCATGGTGATTATTTTCCTGTTTTCTGCTGATTGAACACATCAATAATTTACATTACATTGTTGTAAGTAGGGAAGGGTCAATGTGGATAGTCATGACGAGAAAAGCTTGCTCGCACTTTTCAACGAAGCATTGCAGCAGTATTGGTGTTACCTGAGGAAATTACATTTTGATGGCAAGTCTATAAACGAACTTCTGGTGAAGTCTCCTGTGCTAAATTTAGAAGAAATTGAATGGAAAAACCTTGTTATGCACTGGTCTCATTCCGAGGATGAGGTACTGTCTATGATACTGCATGACAATTTGAACTTCTACTTTTCCGCATGTGCCTTACGGATCTTCTTTGCAGGAAATCTGCTCGAAAAAGAATTCCGGTTTGAAAAGAACGACAGGATATTGCAAATATGCTGCCCGCTGCTTTGCTCTTGTTAGTACCTGTTGTCCTGTATCACTGTACTTACATACATACCTAGTTCATTATGTGACAGCAGTATGCATGATAGCTTGCTTATCAATTGTTCGCTCCAAATTATCAGATCTGTATGAATGGTTACATTAGTGTAGAATATATCCAATGCCAATGGAAATTTTTAGCTCTGCATTGTTCTTGTAAGTACCTGTTGTCCTTTATCAGTGTACTTATATTGACAGGTAGTTGTTCATGTACCATCACTCTGCAGCTTATTTTCCTTTGCCCTCCATTTTCTACACATAAGATCTATATTTACTCTTACATAAGGTTGGATAACACCGATGGTACTGAAGAAGTTTAGCTCTGCATTGCTCTTGGCTGTACCTTTTGCCTGTATCGTTGTACTTACCTTTATAGCTACTTGGTTATGTAGCATCACTCTTCATCTTATCTTAAATATTCTCCATTTTTTCTTATATTGTCACATCTATATTTACTCTTAACAAAATGTAGAATAAAGGCAATGCTTATGAAGGAGATTATGTGGTAAACTTCTTGAATTGCCCCCCCCCCCATCAGCATGGAAAAGGGCTTTATAGAGCCTGCCTTCACCAATAATGTAAGTTTGTCCTTCTGAAGCCTTCAAACTTTGTTGTGTATATTTGGTTAGGCATGACTTCAACAGCTGTTCATTTTTGGTGTTTGCATTAAATTGCATGTTTAAAGTTTATTATGTAGTTCATAAACAAAAGTTTGTCCTTCTCAATTTAAGTTTTTGGTTATACAACCAAGTTCCTTCTTCATACCATGTAAATTAAACTATACAGAGCAAGTGATCTTCTTTTGCACTGCATGTATGCTTCTGTTCTTGATCCGTAATCCAGTGGTGTGGTGAGCCTACCCACTACAACACAATGTCATATTCTGCAATGTCTTAACTATGAACAATGTCATATCATTCTACTATTATTTAAACCGTCTCTTTATTTGCCAATCTGAAATGGGATAAATTGACAACACACTAACCATTGATACTTATGAGTTCTTGATCTGTAATCGAGTGGTGTCATGAAGCTGGCAACTCCTTCACCATGTCATTTCCTGCCATGTCTTGACCTAAACAATAACATATTGTGTTAATGCAATTTTAAATTGTGTCACTTTATTCGTTAGTAAGAAATGTAATGAATTGTCAGCACTGATACTTATGTGCAAAACATGTCATCTGTCAGCTTGTTTATCTTTCAGAGTGAGGAGGATATAAGTGTTAAACAAGCGCAGTCTCATCAGCTTGCTCGGCTACTTGCGCTGCAGCTCCTCAGCAGGGCTAACCTTTCTTGAACTCTGTTGAAGTGTTGTTGGTTTTGTATATTATGTTGTCGGCGTGTTTAGTTGCACCGGTGGCGATCTTTGATGCCACGTGTATGTAATCTGTTGTCTTCTTGTGCTTTATTATCATAGTGGCGAACTTTGATGCCCAGTGGATGTAATATGCCGTAATTTCTTTATTGTACAGTCTAGGTTTTTTCTTATTCACGATGCTGCAGTAATTTTACTTTATATATACCTGTCTTCGCAGTAAATCGGCCAAACCGTAAAATTACGGTACATAATCGGGCCGTCATGCAATCACGATGTATGATCTGCATCAAGGGCCACATCATCTTGGTCCGTTAGAAGGCCTAAATGTAAGCTGGCCCACTAGTAGATTCGGGCCTTTAATCGGCCGAGTAAACTGCCGACCCTCTTTTCGCAAGAAAACTCAATGGGCTTTTAGTAGGCTGAGAAGTAGGTTGGGCCTGAAACGTGTCGAACAGCTCACGGGCCGGCAGAAGCCCGAAATGGACCCCGTCCCATGATTGTGCCAATCAAATCACGGGCTTTTAACAGGCCAAAATTGTCTCGGTCCTTGTTTGGCCCAATCAAATTATCGGCTGCGAGCAGGCCGGATGCAAACCGGACCGTAGTTAGGCCCAACTATATGACAGGCTTTTAACAAGCCGAAATTAATATAGGGCTGAAATGTTAAACGGGCCCTTAACAGGCCGAAACTAATATCAGGCCGAATTACTAAATGGGCCTTTAGCAAGTGGGCCCAAAAGCATAGCGTCCAGTTGACGGGCCGAATCTGATATGGGCCATAATTTAGCCCAAAGCCTCTTATAGGGCCGGAACTGATCTGGGCTGTAATTTGGCCCAGAAAGTGGTAGGCTTTTAACGGGCCGGATCTCATATGGGCCATAGTTAGGCCCGGAACGTGGCATTCCATTAATGGATCGGATCAAATATGGGCCGGCATTTGGCCCAAAACATGGCGGCCAGTTAATGGGCCGGCCTACTAGGGTCCTCAAAATCTTGTGGGCCTATAGCTGGGCCGGCCCATTAATGTCGGCGAAATCTCGTGGGCCTTTAGCTGGGACGGCCCATTATGGTCCACAAAAATTTTGTGGGACTTCAACTGGGCCGGCCCATTATGGCCCGCAAAAATCTTGTGGGCCTTTAGCCGGGCCGGCCCATTATGGCCCGCAAAATCTTGTGGGCCTTTAGCTGGGCAGCCCATTATGGTCCGCAAAATCTCGTGGGCCTTTAGCTGGGCCGGCCCAATATGTTTCGCAAAATCTTGCGGGCCTTTAGTTGGTCCGGCCCATTTAAACTTTATGGGCCGCTTTTGGGCCGGTCCACGTGTCAACATATCATAGGCGCATCTCGCCCATCGGATGAGTGATACCTGTGCCAACGCGGAGCTGACTCATGTTTCCGTCAGCCAATCAGAATTTTACACGTGGAAAATCCCCATTGGTCTGGGCTATTAATGGGTTATTGGATCCAAAACCAGACCCGATAGCTTAACGGTGTTCCGTTACGGTGGATGCCACCTTTCAGTCACCCTTGACAAAAGCACTTCTGTGACGCGTGATTTATCGTCATGGAAGTGGACACTTCCGTGATGATAATTTTGGTAATGTCATGGAATACTTCTACGACAACACATATATGACTATCTTGATTCTATCATAAAATTGTCATGGATGTACACGCATGACAGAAAATGTGACCTACTATGACAAACACGTATCATCACGAAAGTGTAGTTTTTTGGTAGTGCAACGTGAAACCTATGATAGAGCCAATCGGATGGTTGAGAACGCTACAATTTATAGCTACAGATGCGTGTGTGAGAGAGGACGAGTGCGTGCGTGCACCTCTTATCTTCCTGTATAACATACTAAACTCAGAGTACAAGTGTATGTGGGTGGCATCGACCTATGGAGCTAGAGATGGTGCGTGCGAGAAGTCCCAAGAGATAGGTGTAATGCGTCTGAAAAAAAGAGTAGTATATAGCTCGCCACGAGGTTATTCCCGTCGAACGCCCGAATAACCGTAAGATATGTATCCGATGGTGCCAGTTATTGCACGTACACAACAGTAGAAAAAGAACTACCATGGCATATGCTACACCACGGCCGAGAACACATGCCCACGTTACACCATCCGGGAATAGTGCCGCACTTCGAAACTAGAACCGTCAATAAATTTTGAGCTTGCGTCTCTTCACATTCCAAATTACTACTACCACGCTATATTTAATTGCAAACCTATTCACACCGATCACAACCCAAACGGTTTCCCACTTCGGAGTGTATTAGTACTCGGTTATAAATACTACTATGCCAATATGACTGCACATTCCTCCTCAACTCTGCATCCACAAAAACAAACAAGTCATTCAGCATCCTTCCCTTGTGTCTGCCATGGCCAGCGTGAGTTCTGGGTTAAGAGATTACCACCAGGGAGAGGCGAGCATGGAAGCATAACCATGAGAGATGTCCCTCCTCATCGCGAAAGCAGCTGACATGTCCAGCCGTGCGGCAGTAGCAGCACAGAGGTCCCGCCGTGCCGTCGAAGCAGCACAGAGGTCCTGCCGCACCATTGATGTAGCAGACTGGTCCGGCCACGCCATGGAAGCAGCATAGATGTCCCATCGCGCCGCCGAAGCATCACGGAGGTCCCGCCGCGCCACGGCATCCTGGGAAAATTTCTCGCGGGCAGGCGAGGACTCTTATAGGCGCATGCATGCGATCATCCATAGCCAGATGGATCAGTTCTCTGTCTGGGCGAGGTTGCAGGACGAGGCTACCGGTGTCATCCGGCAACTAGGGGAGGGCAATGCGAAGCTCCGGGCCAAGCGCAACCTGCTGAGGGCGAAGATCGCCGGAAGGGTGAAGTAGGCGGAGGAGACCGCTGCCTTTTGCATAGGACGGACGTCATCGTCAAGAAACTTATGTACGAGAATGCCATGCTCCGCATCAAGCGCAAAAGGCTGGTGGAGGAATCCGCGGATGCTGCCAAGCAGCGTATTAGGACATGAAACTGATGAAAGAGATCATCTCCGCTCGCTGCGAGAACTAGACTCCACGACCTGCAGCGCATAAAGAAAGTAGAGATCAGCGACCCATATCGTTGTATGCGTCTTCCTTCTTCTTGTGCCCTTGTGTATTTCGGGCATAGCCGCATGTGGCTTTTTAATTGTCTTCCTAATTCTGTAAGACAATTATTATCCATTGTCGTCGTCCTTATATATTCATCAGTCTTGCTATTAGTCGTAGTAGATGCTATATAGGTCTGTCGGATCTTACATCAAGATCCATGCAAAATTTTCTTTTCAGATTTTCTCTCTCTCTTAAATCTCAGTCGTGTGAGACATAGCCACGCCATTAAACAGAGGTTCAGGAGCCATTAATGGAGACCTTGGGAGAGAGGTGGATGGCAGATGGAGGTCAAAGTGCTCTCCTCCCGATAAGCACGCATAGGGGTCTGATAGCACGCCTCCCGTACTCAAATAGCTACCCTGCACGACGCCTCCTAGCTAATAAAAAAAGGGGACACATGGCGGCATGTAAATGGTAATAAAACGCCCACGGTTTCAATAACACTTGTGTTTCCAATTGTAACATGACAACACATGTCCCAAAATGACTTTGTTGATTGTTAATGTGTGCGCCTTCGCAAATCGGACAGCAAAATTACCACAGCATGTTGGTGCCATGTCATGACACCAAGCCAAGTTTCAGGATTTTCATGCGTGTTTTGGATTTACAGGAATTAAAAAACCAAGTTTATCAATGTTTCCAGCCGAGACACGATGCCCAGATATTTGAATTTCATTCCCATTTCTTGCATGGGATCTACAAATTTACCCGAGGACACACATGTGGTTTTTCAACCAACTTTGGTGCACTCGAGCATTTGCTTGTATTTCAAATTTGAATTATGCACACAAAGGTGACACGTTCCCTCTCAGAACCATGAGCCTTCTTGAGAGAAGTTCCGGTTTGCAAGAAGCTTATACCAAAACTTGTTCCTATTTGGCCAATTTTTTACCACAACATGGTAGTACCATGACATGACACCATGCCAAGTTTCATGATTTTTAGGCGTGTTTTGGATTTACAAGAATTTTAAAACCAAGTTTCTCAATGTTCTCGGCTGAGCCACGATGCCCAGATGCTTGAATTTCATTCCCATTTCTTGCATTGGACCTAGAAATTCACCCGAGGACACACATGTCATTTTTCAACCAACTTTGGTGCAGGGAGCATGTGCTTGTAGTTCAAATTTGAATTATGCACATTAAATGACCAGACACTCAATTAATGTATAAAAAAGGCCAAACGAACCCGGAATAATTCCAAAATTTATCAGAGCACTCATGTAGTTCTATGTTGCCTCTGTAAAGAAACTCAGGGGGGCAGCGTATATCGTTTCGCACTCAAAGGTGACACGTCCCCTCTCAGAACCACGAGCCTTCTTGAGAGAAGCTCCGGTTTGTAAGAAGCTTATACCAAAACTTGTCCCAAATCGGCCCAATTTTTTACCATAGCATGTTAGTGCCATGACATGACACCATGCCAAGTTTCATGATTTGCAGGCAAGTTGGATTTACATGAATTTAAAAACCAAGTTTCTCAATGTTCTCGGCCGAGTCACGATGCCCAGATGTTTGAATTTCATTCCCATTTCTTGCATGGGACCTAGAAATTCACCCAAGGACACACATGCGATTTTTCAACCAACTTTGGTGCACGGGAGCATGTGCTTGTAGTTCAAATTTGAATTATGCACATTAAATGACCGCAAACTCTATTAATGTATAAAAAAGGCCAAACGAACCTGGAATAATTCCAAAATTTATCAGGGCACTCTGTAGTTCTATGTTGCCTCTGTAAAGAAAATTCAAGGGGGGCAGCGTATATCGTTTCGCACTCAAAGGTGACATGTCCCCTCTCAGAACCACGAGCCTTCTTGAGAGAAGCTTCGGTTTGCAAGAAGCTTATACCAAAACTTGTTCCATATGGTAGACAACAATATATATGTTCGTAGGGTGGAGTAAAATGTTCATATATGATGGAAGATCAAAATGTACGAGTACATCCATTATAAACCGCAAGGTCACCTAACGATATATTCGAATTCAACAGAACGTGGATTCAAAAATTGAAATTCGAGATCTTGGCATTTGTAATCATATAAAAAGAGACATTACTCTTTCTTTTGGTGGGAATTGATTTCTTTTTTGTTGTTGTTGAGGGAAGTGCAAATCGATTTGCTACTATACATGGTAATCATCGATTCCTCCAGTGAAGCCGAGGCCAACTCGGTGCCACCAGGGAGGTTCTGCACTCACCACTGCATTTTATCTTTTATTCGATCTCACGGGGCAGCCGGTGCTCGATACCGAGCAGCCATGGCGGGTCTCCATTGACGGTGCCGTCGCCTACCACTTCATCCACAACATCTCTCCCCCAGGTCGTTGCTCCCTCGGCGGTGACTTCCACACCGGCACTAGTTGCAGCTGCTCCGGCTCTCGCTCGCGCTGCTGCTACTGCTCCGGCTCTCACTGACGCTGTGGCTCTGTTCTTGCTGTCGGTCACGCTGTTGCACTGCTCTTGCTTTCGTTCGTGCTGCTGCTCTGCTCTGCTGTTGCCTTCGGTCGCGCTGCTGCTCCGTTCTTCCTCTCGTTCATGCTGCCGCTATGCTCTTGCTTGCGCTGCTGCTGCTGCTGCACGACCTCCGGCAGCTACAGGAGTTGCTGCTTTAGCACTCGCTCGTGGTGCTGCTGCATGACTTGCTCTCCACAACGATCAGACACCAGTCCGCCCTCCACTCCTCCCACTTGCTGCGGAGCTCTCCCTCTAGATAAGCATCCTTCTTACCGGCTTTCGAGATCCAGGCGATTCCGCCGGATAAAGGTTCTCCTTTCTCAACCCGAGGCGAAAAGAAATGGCGGAAAAGAGCTACGTTTGGATGGATCCCGACAAAGTTTTTGCAGAGATGTGCGAAAACTGCCATGGTCAGGACAGCATTGGGGGTGAAATCAAGAAGGTGGAGCCCGTAGGTGTTCATGACATCGCAAAAGAATTCTGAAAAGGGGGGCAGAGCCCGCAATAGAAGAACAAGGCAAAGAAGGGATACCCAGTGGGATACTTATCCCAAGCAGTGGCTGGGAGTACCTTCAGCTCCGCGTCCCCGTCGACCAGCAGAGGTAGAAGTCCTCCTTCAGCTCCACCGCCTCAAGCCTCGGAAGGAAGAGTGCCCGCTCCTTCCGCAGCGCCGCGAGCCGCTGCGCCTCGGCCGACTTCGCCTTCTCGGCTTTCGGAGCCATGGCGGAAAGGGGGAGTGAGGACGGCGATGTTGGCGGTGCTGGTGGCGCTGGGGGCAGGGCGCTGCTCTCCTTCGGCTTTGGGAAGAAGGGGAGTGGCGGAGATTCTCGAGGAGGGAATAGCAACGGGCAGATGGGCGAACTGCCCCTGTTCCCCCTGCTTATAAGGAGGGAGGGGGCGGACGTTTCGCCTTTCTGAATAAAGAAACCACCCACGACCTCTCCCACGACGCCGCAATCGACGCGTGCCGTTCGGGGAGGGCGTGGTGGATGCGGAGCAAGGTGCGACGTGACCCAGGCCATGCGTGCCCGTGCCCTGTTTTGGGCCTGGCCCAACAGCGCTCGGCACCGTGTGTGGCCCAGGCCCGGGGGCTCCTGTCGGTGTACTAAAGTAGGGGTACCCTAGTATCCCGAACTTGTGCACGGGCAGTCGCAACACCCCGCGGCAAGGCCCGCCAGGTGATCGCCAAGGATCTCTATGGTTCTTTTGGAGCCATTCGAGAACAAAGTATTTAAGCCAAGGAGACAAGTCCCCGGCGAGAGGAGCTTGCCGGGAAGACCGCTCGAGGCACAAGACCCCGGCAAGAGGAGCTTGCCGGGAAGGCCAACCAGAGCATCTCAAAGAACCTGCCGCGACGCGCCACGCGTCCCGGCAGGACTCGGCGAGCGACAAGCTCCCGGACGCGGCAAGACAACGGCCGCGGCAAGGCACTTGCCGCGGCGGGCAACCACTCTGTACCCGCGCTCCAGCTCACCCACCTACGTGTCGCTCCGGGACCCTTCCTGGCGTACGTGGCGGGAGGCTGTGCAGCCAGGGGTACACTGTGGCATGCAGCGCTGACAAGATCACTATCATGGCAAGCAGTGGCGCCCCCGACGGTCCCTTTTCTGCACCGTCTAGGCGACGTAGATAGGCATTTAATCCCTTTGTCCCCTGCCGTCAGGGTTAGGTATGATACATTGTGTAGGTAGCTGTACCTACCACAGCATATTTCCATTTTTGCCCTTACCTACGTTGCCACCTGTTGGAGACCCCTTGAACATATAAAAGGAGGCCCATGCACAACATAGGGGGGGATCGGACCCCAGAGAGCGATCTCTGAGAGGAAAACAGAAGAACGCTCGGTCTCGTTAGCTGCTTGCGTGTACTGTAGCACTCAGCGCTCCCGAGCAAGAACTCAATACAATCCACAAAGCAGCAGTAGGAGTATTATCTCTCCGGAGAGCTCCGAAGCTGGGTAAAAAAAACCCGTGTGCTTCGCCTCGATCCGCTCTTCGCGCGACCTCCGCCCCCCGCCAAACCGAGAAGGGGCTCCGTCCCCGTAGGTGCTCGGGGAGCCAGAAAACCCCGGCATCTTTGGCGCGCCAGGTAGGGGGCGTCGAGGTTGTGTGAACCTGATCCGGCGTTTACGCGAGCTAAATCTTCATCGACTTCATCGACATGCCGCCGAAGAAGAGGGCTTCGGAGGCGGCTGCGCCGTCCGCGTCGAATCCACCGCCGCGCAGCAAATGACCGGTGGGGAGGACGCCGGCGTAAGAATGGGCGTCGACGAGGGAGCCCATGGTGCCACCAAGTCCAAGGACAAGACCGCGCTACCCGTCGGCGGCGTAGTCGGCTCCCACGATGACCGGGCGTCCGTAGACGCACCGCGCCCATCTCAAGAGGCGTAGGACCGGCAGCGTCGTGGTACTCACGGTACCATACGCTCACTGGACCCAAATCGAGCTGGCGGATCCCGGGATGCTCAAGGCCAACATGCACGCCAACGTGCTGGCGCGAGCGAGGCACGGTCGCCTGGACGGAATACTGCTCCTTCTAACATCCTTGGAAGTCCGAGCATATCCTGCTCCTCGCACCGTT
Organism: Aegilops umbellulata; assembly: GCA_032464435.1. Classification (NCBI taxonomy): domain Eukaryota; kingdom Viridiplantae; phylum Streptophyta; class Magnoliopsida; order Poales; family Poaceae; genus Aegilops; species Aegilops umbellulata. Next base: position 112,255,297 of record CP136060.1, on the reverse strand, counting down.
CGCCACCGCTACCCGCCACTCCAGCGGAAGCTTTGGCACGAGCTCAACTACTCCTGGACTTCCCTCCAACGCTAGACAAGATCGACGACTGGAGGGCCACCATTCAGAGTCTCATCGGCTTCGCCAATGGCGACACTCCACGGCCGGCGACCACATCGTAGCCGCGGCAGGCCAGCCAAGTGCAAGCCAATGGCAACAAAATCGGTGGGGGTGCAACCACCGTGCACTCTCCGCCCCAAAGGCCAAGATCGCCGACTCGCCAGGTCTGCCACGACAGCGACTCCATTGCTTCCTCAGATCCGCAAACTCGTCGCGATCAGCGCCACGTTCTTCACGAACGGCAGCAAGAAGACGCTCGTACCCGCATCGAGCGCCCAAGAGAAACGCGGCGTCAATCAGACCGACGCGCTGGCCCCGCTGTCGACATGCAAGCGCCAGGGGAACCAGGCGACCTGCCGTACGCGGTAGGTTGCCCTGTGTTTACTCGTGTGTTGCGGCAAGTCCAGTGGCCCAGCATGATGAATTTCAAGCCAGACGTACCAGAGAAGTACGACGGCAGGCTGCATCCGTCGGAATTCCTCAGCATCTACACCATCGCGGTGCAGGCTGCCGGGGGGCGAGACGACAAGATCCGCGCCAATTACTTCCCTCTAGTGCTCAAGCCCAACGTCAGGTCCTGGCTCATGCACTTGCCGGAAAACTCCATATCTTCCTAGGCAGACCTATGCCATCAGTTTGTTGGCGCCTTTACAGGCGGCCACAAACCTCATGGCCAGGAGAGTGATCTTCACCTGCTTGCCCAGAAGGAAGGGGAGCCTCTACGCAAGTACATCCAGAGATTCAGCCAAGTGCAACGCAACATCCCAGACTTCCACCCTGCCGCGGTCATCAGTGCGTTCCACCAGAACGTGCGTAACCGCAGGATGCGGGAGGAGATGGCGATGTGCAAGATCAGAGACGTCAGTGAGCTGTATGCCCTGGCCGACAGATGTGCACGTGCTGAGGAAGGGAGGAAACTCCCCGGTGAGAACGTAGGAACAGGAGGATCTGACAGCGATGATGCCGCCCCGGCAAGCAAAAACCGGCAGCGGAACAACAGGAAGAGGAAAGGCAAAGATGTGCTAGTTGTCGAGCAGTCCGGCAACAAGGGTGGCGCCAAGACAGCAAAGACTGGTAGCTCCGGCAAGGAGGTTGCCGCATGCGCCAACTGCCAGGCTGTGGCGGCCGCCGACAAGCAGGACGGCACCAACAAGCAGTACTGCAAGATTCACCGCACCAAAGGCCATGACCTCCAGAGCTGCAAGAAGGTCGAGCAGCTCGTTGAGCTGCAAAAGGCCGAATACGAGCGACGCAACAAGGAGAAGGCCCAAGGAGGTGCTGGAGGATCCGATACGAAGCACACCGGCCGGAGGGGACGCCGCGGCAACGCCAAGTAGCGGCAAGGCGACAGACCTCCCCGCGGCCGCGACAAGGATAAAGATGACGACGACGACGAAGACATGGATGACGCCGAGACCAGCGAGCAGGAGTTCCAGAAAGCCACAGAAGTTTTGTGCGTTGATGGTGGTGCTTCTCTGCATACTTCACACTGCCAACTCAAGAAGTGGGTGCGGGAAGTCAATGCAGCAGAACCACCCGTTGAGTCACGCAAGCTTCTGAAATGGTCTAGCACGCCTATCATCTTTGATATTGAGGACCACCCCGATCGCACAACTGCTGTCGGGTGTTTGCCGATGTTGGTTTCACCAACTATCCGCAACCTCAAGGTCACTAAGATGCTAGTTGACAGCGGGGCCGGCTTGAACCTGATCTCCTCCGTTGTGCTCCTGAGACTCCAAGTCCCTGACAGCGAGCTCGAAGAGACCGGCACGTTCCAAGGAATCAACCTGGGAAGGAGCAAGCCGAAGGGGAAGATCACGCTGCTGGTGACGTTTGGCAGCGAGCTGAACTTCAGGACTGAGAGGATCACTTTCGACGTTGCCGATTTTCCATTGCCTTACGATGGAATTCTCGGTCGTCCAGCGCTCGCCAAGTTCATGGCGGCCTCTCACTACGCGTACAACATGCTGAAGATGCCAGGCCCGATAAGTGTCATCTCTGTACATGGCGACAAGAAAGACGCTCTTATCTGTGCCGACAAGATCTACCGGGAACTAGCAGCCGCCGCAGATCGGGAGACACTTGCCGCTGAAGCTCCCGGGGGGAAGAAGAAGACCAAGTCCGGCAAGAGCTCTGATGCCCACTCCGGCAAGCGCACCTCTTCGGAGTGCTGCGCTACCGTCGAGGACGCACCATCGAGCTCCACCGGCAAATGTAAGAAGACGATGGCAGCTCCGCCAGTGACCAAGAAGGTGTCCGCCAAGGAGGGCGGCACTGGTGGTACCTTCACCATCAGTGCCACTCTCGACCCTAAATAGGAAAGCGCGCTCGTTGCTTTCCTGCGGGCGAATGTCGATGTGTTTGCGTGGCAACCGTCTGACATCCCCGGCGTTCCCAGGAAAGTAATCGAGCACCACCTTGCCGTCTGTCCTCATGCGCGGCCCGTCAAGCAGAGAGTCAGGAAACAAGTAGTGGAGCGCCAAGAGTTCATCACCGAAGAGATCAAGAAGTTGGAAGCAGCGGGCCTCGTCAGAGGAGTGCTCCATCCTACGTGGTTGGCCAATCCTGTAGTCATGCGCAAGGCAAACGGGAAATGGAGACTTTGCATCGACTTCACCGATGTCAACAAAGCTTGTCCCAAAGACCCATTTCCCTTGCCGCGCATTGACCAGATTGTCGAAAGTGGCCGGAAGTGGAACCAGTGAGGAAGGTGACAGCACAGTCAGCAGTCAAGTTCTTCAGGTCGATTGTTTGCCGCTTCGGAATCCCTAACAGGATCATCACCGACAACGGTACACAATTCACGAGTCGCACCTTCATGCAGTACGTCCAAGACCTTGGCGCCAAGGTCTGCTTCGCTTCTGTTGCTCACCCCAGGAGCAACGGTCAAGCAGAGAGGGCAAATGCTGAAGTGCTGCGTGGACTCAAGACCCGGACTTTCGACAGGCTGCACAGGTGCGGAAGAAACTGGATCGAGGAGCTGCCGGTGGTTCTTTGGTTGATCAGGACGACGCCAAATCGAGCCACTAGCCAGACACCTTTCGCTCTAGTCTATGGAGCAGAGGCAGTTATCCCCATGGAACTCGTATACGGGTCACCTCGAGTGCTCGCTTATGATGAGCTTGAGAAAGAGCAGCTGCGACAAGATGACGCGCTGCTCCTTGAGGAAGACCATCTTCAGGCTGCTGTACGAGCTCCTCGATACCAGCAAGCTTTGCGCCGCTACCATAGCCGCAAAGTTAAAGCCAGAAGTGTCGAGGAAGGCGACCTTGTTCTTCGGCGCGTTCATTCCGCCAAGAATTCCAACAAGTTGACGCCAAAGTGGGAAGGCCCTTACCGGGTGAAACGAGTCACTAGGTCTGGCGCTGTCCGCCTTGAGACCGAGGATGGCTTTCCGGTGAGCAACTCCTGGAACATCGAGCATCTTCGTCAGTTTTACCCGTAAGGCGCGGTTGTCGGACCCTGTCCGGCAACCACCATTTTGTACAAGTCTTGCCGCTGTTGCATGCAATCCTTTGTACAAAGCCAGGCGCAGACCCTGTGCATAAATAAAACTCACGTGCTCCGCACACCCTGTCAATTTCATGCCTTTCTGCATGAATTATCTGACACTTTGTGCAGCGAGCCCCCTCAGTAAGCAATTACGAGCCCTAAGGCTCCATACTATTGTTTTCTCTTTTCTCTTTTTCTCAAGGAAAGGAAGGATGCTTCACCCACAAGTTGATCGGGGGGGAGGAGCTGATAATGGTATGGACCCGGCGTCGTTCAGGAAAAATTTCGCCTTGCCGGGGAGCAAACGACAGGAAAGCTAAGTGCCAAAGTTCGAGCAATCAGATCTTTTAACTTTAAGTTACTTTCCTTGAACGACCATCCTTTGTATGGAAAACCTGTGCGCGGAGGAACCAGCTCGTGGCTAGTTGCGCCCTTACTTTGTTTCGAGTTCGCTCCACAGTTTAAGTGTGCTGCGACTAGAGTCGCGCCCTTACTTTGTTTCAAGTTCACTCAGCAACTTAAGCGAGCTGCGACTAGTCGCGACAAGGTTTCTTGTCGGTAACGGCACCGCCAGCAGGCCGCTGACGTCCCGCACTCAGCGCTCGCGGCAAAGGTGCCTACGCCGACAGGTTCCCTAAAAGCGTAGGGCAAAAACATACAAAGGAAGGAATCGAGTAAAGGAAGTAGCATTGCAATCATGACCTGAAACTGAGTTATATCACAAGATAGATTGTCGCGGCTCTAATAGATTGTTTTCATAACATGACCAGCGACGACAAAAAAGAAGAAGAAGAAAATAGGCGGCCTAGTCTGCGCGGTCGCCCTCAACCCTCTTGATCCCGCTCACCTTGTCCACAATGGGTGCGACGAGGGTCTCGAGCTCCTCCAGATCAGCTTCCGGCGGCAGGGACCTGAGGATGTTAGTGAGGCGGAGGCCCGGGTTGCGGAAGGCCACCTTCATCAGCACCTTTTTGAGAGCTCCCGCGCAGATCTCGCGCGACTCGTCGACCAGCTGCTTTGGGATCCTCTCCCGGAGTTGCTGGAGGGCCGTCGCCACGCCTCTGAAGAACAAGGTGAGCTTGGCGCTGGATGGGAGGCTCCCGTCAGAGCAATACCGAGATCCTCCACCCCCAGCAGCGCCAACTCCTTGTCGATGTCTGCGGCAGCATTCACAAGGCCCCTCGTCCAGCGCTCCATAGTTCCCCTGAAATCGTTCTGGGTGGTGGCGATGCTCTCCAGCAGCTCCTTGTCGGCCTTGATCTCCTTCTTCAAGGCTGCCTCCTGCTCCCTGGCGCCGTCCAGCGTCTTGGTCAAAGTAGCCAGCTTCAGCTCAAGATCCACCTTGGAGTCCTTGGCGGCGTCAAGCTCCTTGACCTTCTCGGCGAGACGACCCTGCAGATCGCCAAAGGTGTAGGCGTCCTTCTCGCGCTCATGCTTGAGCGCGGCAAGTGCTTCACCGTTCGCCTTGAGATCAGTCTCCAGCTGCGCCACTTTCGCCTCCAGCTCCTTCTTGGCGGCCTCGGCGGCTGCGGCAGCGCCCTTTGCTTCCTTGAGGGCTCCGCTGAGTGCTTGCTTGCGCACAGCTAGCTCCTCTTCATGGCTGTCCAGGCTGGCCTTCAGCTGCACCAACTCACCGTCCCGCGCAGACAACTCCTCGGCGGCAAGCCGCTGTTGCTCTGCAATCTCTGCCTTCTCAAGGATGAAAGCCTTCTGCGCCTCATCGAGCTGCACCCGCTCTGCCGCCAGCGACTGGAGAGCTGCCTGGTTGAGGCCTCGGAGCTCCTCCGCGCGCTTCTCCACGTCCACCCCCGCCTTCGCGACAAGCGCTTCGCGGGACTCCAGTTTGGCCTGGCGGGCACGGTAGAGCGACACCAGCTTCCGCAGCAGTCGCTCCTTCTCGGGCTCGTCGCTGTTGCTGCTTGGTGCATCGACCAACGTCAGCCCAGCGGAGGCAAGCACCTCCACGTCAAAGCTTTGTCCTTCGACCGGCGCCCTGGACGTTGACGCCCAGGGGAGGTTGATGAAGATGCCAGCGCCAGCCTTCAAGTAGACGCCTGGCTGGGGATCTTCGGAGCCTGACGCTGCGGCAGCGGCGGGAGGATCGGCGGTCGGTGTAGCGTCTGTCGCTCCTACAGCCCCAGGGTCATCAGTACGATCGCCAGGTCCCTCGTCAGCTGCTGCGGCGGCAGCCTTGGTGGCCTCTTCACCGGCGGGATCTTCAGCGCCGGCCGTTTCTTCGGTGGCAGCGGCGTCATCAATAACAACCTCGGTCTCCATCGGCTCCACAGTGGATGGATCTGACGACCGGAAAAGGAAGAAAAGTCAAGCAAATATCCCAAAAAGAAGAACCCAAGGGAAGTTTATAAGCAAGGAGTACCTGTACCAGGCTCGGTAGTTGGGATCTCCGTTGTCGGGGGGTCGCCGGTACTATCCCTTGCCGGAGACTTCTCCCTTGCCGGGGAGCTCTCCCTCGTCGGAGACTTCTCCCTTGCCGGGGAGCTCTCCCTCGTCGGGGGATTCCCCCTTGCCGGGGAACTCTCCCTCGGCGACGTAGTCGAAGCAGGTGGCACGTCAGGGGTGGCCTCCGGGCGCTCCTGGTGGAGCTGCTCTGCTCCTGCACAAGCCAACAGTCAGATATCAGCAAGCAAATTGTATCCATGCGCGCCTCATAGCTGGAAGTAAACCATATACTTACGCTGGGGGCTGCGCTGGGGGCTGCTCTGAGGAACAGCTGCCGGGTCCGACAAGTTTGGCTCAGGCGCACCCCCTGCTGCCACGGTGGGATCATCCTCGATGACAATCACCGGGACCTTGGCTCTCTTTGCCATTCTATGGGCCAGCGTCCTAAAAAGGAATAAGTTCAGAGTAAAGCAAATGAGATACAAGACAAGACGGCAAGTATTGAAGATATGCAAGTACAACAAGAATCTTACTCATCTTCTTCCTCGTCGGAGCTGAGCGCGGAGAAGTCAAAGCCTGGCCCACCTCCGGCGCGAGGAGGCGGAGGAGTAGGATCCCTTGGCCGCTTGGCGGGAGATGGAGCGGCAGGCCGAGAGGACCCCGCCCCAGTTGCCGCTGCAGCAGGAGGTGTTTCCGCGGCAACAGAACTCGCCGCGGTGGAGCGTGTCGTGCGGCGCGGCGGGGGTTGACTCGCCCGCCGCTCCGCTACGTCCCCGGCCTTGCGAAGACGCCTTCTGGATGGAGCCGGGGGCTCCGCTTGAGGAGCCGGGGGCTCTGCTCGTGGAGTCAGGGGCTCTGCTTGCGGCAAGCTGTCCGAAGATGAAGAGGAAGAGGAGCCAATCTCCAACGAGCCGCTCGTGTCCTCGGCAGGCCCACTCGGCCCGACGTCGTGCTCGGTGGACCTCTTCTCGCCAGCAAGCTCCTCTCGGTCGGCAAGGCTTGCCGCCTCCGCTGCCTCTGCCTCCTCCATGGTGAACCCGAACTCGCCCGCAGCGGCAGCTGCCGCCGCCTCTTCCATCCTGGTGGCGATGCGCTTGAGCTCATCGTCGGTGGTGTCCCGGGTGAGGCCTTTTTTCTCGTCGGCGTCGACCGGCACTTATATCAAGTTGTCGAAGAACGCCCGCACGACATCATCCGCAGGCTCTATCCAGGCTGGATCAATTCCATGCGAGTCGCACAGCGGCATTATCGCACGGATACGGTCGAGCGCGGAGTTGTTGCACAGCGGGACGACGCCCCTCGGCAACCAGAACACTTCGGGATGCTGTGGGTCGTGCTTGAACAGCTCCTGGAGCATCGCGTTGAGCTCCAGGACAGTGAAGTTGAAGTTGAGGCCCGGCCGCAACCGCATGATATCCGCCGCATTCCGAAACTCCCAGGCGGGTCTCCCCCTCTCCTGCTGGGGGGCGATGCGGCGGCGGAGGAAATCTGCGCCAACCGCTCCTACGGTAAGCCCGGCAAGCTTGAGGCGTAGGATCCGGGTGACGGCGATCCTTAGTCTGCCATCTTCCGGGGCCAGGCTACTCCAATCACTGCCGCGCACTACTGGGGTTTCGCGCAGAGCAGTAAACGGCTGCGGGTTCTCCTCAACGATCAGACACCAGTCCGCCCTCCACTCCTCCCACTTGCTGCGGAGCTCTCCCTCCAGATAAGCATCCTTCTTGCCGGCTTTCGAGATCCAGGCGATTCCGCCGGATAAAGGTTCTCCTTTCTCAACCCGAGCCGAAAAGAAATGGCGGAAAAGAGCTACGTTTGGATGGATCCCGACAAAGTTTTCACAGAGATGTGCGAAAACTGCCATGGTCAGGACAGCATTGGGGGTGAAATCAAGAAGGTGGAGCCCGTAGGTGTTCATGACATCGCAAAAGAATTCTGAAAAGGGGGGGCGGAGCCCGCAATAGAAGAACAAGGCAAAGAAGGGATACCCAGTGGGATACTTATCCCAAGCAGTGGCTGGGAGTACCTTCGTGCGCGGATGTGCTCGCGTCCCCGTCGACCAGCAGAGGTAGAAGTCCTCCTTCAGCTCCACCGCCTCAAGCCTCGGAGGGAAGAGTGCCCGCTCCTTCCGCAGCGCCGCGAGCCGCTGCGCCTCGGCCGACTTCGCCTTCTCGGCTTTCAGAGCCATGGCGGAAAGGGGGAGTGAGGACGGCGACGTTGGCGGTGCTGGTGGCGCTGGGGGTAGGGCGCGGCTCTCCTTCGGCTTTGGGAAGAAGGGGAGTGGCGGAGATTCACGAGGAGGGAATAGCAACGGGCAGATGGGCGAACTGCCCCTGTTCCCCCTGCTTATAAGGAGGGAGGGGGCAGACGTTTAGCCTTTCTGAATAAAGAAACCACCCACGACCTCTCACACGACGCCGCAATCGACGCGTGCCGTTCGGGGAGGGCGTGGTGGATGCGGAGCAAGGTGCGACGTGACCCAGGCCGTGCGTGTCCGTGCCCTGTTTTGGGCCTGGCCCAACAGCGCTCGGCACCGTGTGTGGCCCAGGCCCGGGGGCTCCTGTCGGTGTACTAAAGTAGGGGTACCCTAGTATCCCGAACTTGTGCAGGGCAGTCGCAGCACCCCGTGGCAAGGCCCGCCAGGTGATCGCCAAGGCTCTCTATGGTTCTTTTGGAGCCATTCGAGAACAAAGTATTTAAGCCAAGGAGACAAGTCCCCGGCAAGAGGAGCTTGCCGGGAAGGCCAACCAGAGCATCTCAAAGAACCTGCCGCGACGCGCCACGCGTCCCGGCAGGACTCGGCGAGCGACAAGCTCCCGGACGCGGCAAGACAACGGCCGCGGCAAGGCACTTGCCGCGGCGGGCAACCACTCTGTACCCGCGCTCCAGCTCACCCACCTACGTGTCGCTCCGGGACCCTTCCTGGCGTACGTGGCGGGAGGCTATGCAGCCAGGGGTACACTGTGGCATGCAGCGCTGACAAGATCGCCATCGTGGCAAGCGGTGGCGCCCCCGACGGTCCCTTTTCTGCACCGTCTGGGCGACGTAGATAGGCATTTAATGCCTTTGTCCCCTGCCGTTAGGGTTAGGTATGATACACTATGCAGGTAGCTGTACCTACCACAGCATATTTCCATTTTTGCCCTTACCTACGTTGCCACCTGTTGGAGACCCCTTGAACATATAAAAGGAGGCCAATGCACAACGTAGGGGGGGATCGGACCCCGGAGAGCGATCTCTGAGAGGAAAACAGAAGAACGCTCGGTCTCGTTAGCTGCCTGAGTGTACTGTAGAACTCAGCGCTCCCGAGCAAGAACTCAATACAATACACAAAACAGCAGTAGGAGTATTATCTCTCCGGAGAGCTCCGAAGCTGGGTAAAAAAACCCCGTGTGCTTCGCCTCGGTCCGTTCTTCGCGCGACCTCCGTCCCCTGCCGAACCGAGAAGGGGCTCCGTCCCCGTAGGTGCTCGGGGAGCCAGAAAACCCCGGCAACAGCATCTGTCAGAGCGGCCTTGGCGCGGCTGATGCGGTTTACATCTAGCACTTTTTGGTGATGTATTGCACATCATCTATTGTAGATGATATTAGAGTCCCACTTCAGATTAACGTTGTCTGTCTTGTCCTGCTTCAGCCTCGCTGCCGTACACCTCACCGGAGCTGCTCCAACGACGTAACCGTCCATCATAGCGGAGCAGTACCCTCGGCGCCGTTTCCAGAGGCCTCAGATCTTTTTCCTCGACAGTCACACTAGCATCACCATCCTCCACGTACAACCCAATGATGTTGTGGTCGGCAAGGCTATGCCAAAGAGGTTGTACACTCGTTGCATCACTTTGTTACTCTGCATTCATGTAGGTCCCTCGGGGATCCTTTGCTATGGAACTACTATGGTACTACTATTCGTGCATTTGGTTAGAAGGAGTGGAGCAAAGCAAAACTGGAGGATTTTTTCCTTTGGTGTCTCTTTCAAAGAAAAAACGTAGGAATTTTAATATCCACTTGGACGTCCTTTTGAAATTAATATGCATGAAGAACAGAGCTAATTGCATTACTAGCATAATAAGATTCTTATATTTTTTTTTTCATTTTCACGTGGTTTGACTTTAATTTGACCATGTTTCTCCATTCATGTGTTCTTCCAATTCATGTGAACCAAACACCCAGTTTGACAGAAATCCTATGTTTCCAAATGCTCTGCTTTGCACGTGCATTCCTATCCTATTCCTATGTTTTTCTTGTCCTTGCGTTTATAGAATCCTCCAGTTCTAAGGATCCCTTACATATTTACTTCATTTTCAGATAGGCATCAAAGAAAACTTTGTGTGTTATGTCCTGCTCCTGCCGTGCCTTCATCCACCCCACCTGAGGTGCACCATCCATAGAAGCGTTCACTGCAGCAGAGATCCCCCTTGTAGACTTTCTTTCGCTGCCTCAGATCATCTTCCTCGTTGCCGGCAGCCACGCCAACGACATTACCATCATCGGAGTCTTTCGGGTTTGCTTACGTTATACATCGGTTATTATTACCTACTACTTTATCATTCAAACTTGAGTTTTAAAACGCCCGTGGGTCTCATATTGACGCAGCAACGAATAGTATTGGTCTACTATGTGGTTCATCTGGGGTCTTCTATGTGGTTCCTGTTGGGTGGGCAAAAAATAATAGATGATCCATTGTCTATCTTTTTAAACTGGAGCTATAATTTACCCGCTATCATTAGTTTTGGATCAATCCACTCGTTTGCTACCATTAGTCTTGATTTCTGCATGCACCCCTTAGGCCTTACAAAATCTAACTATTTTTTATTATGCATGTCAGTTATTGTACACAATCGTATGGAACATGTAGAGAAAAAGAGAAGACCGTTGCGTGGGAATATAATGTCATGCAGACGTCGCTCCATGGTGGGCGAAGTGGGCCCCCCTCCCACCATTACAGACTGTATTCCAGAGAAAGATAACTGCTCATATGGGGATTCAGAGGGAGCCGACCACTCCTATTTACCACCTGAGGTGTTTGCTCTAACCTGGCATGCTGATGTTGGTCATATCATGCATATGGCCCCTCGCATTGCTTACATTACACATCTTATATGTCATCAGCTTAGTTTAGATTTGCTTTGTGTGAATGCCACCTGTTTGGTTTCTATATCATACTCCCACCGTTCCTAAACATTTGCCTTTTTAGAGATTTCAACAAGTGACTACATACGGAGCAAAATGAGTGAATCTACACTCTAAAATATGTCTATATACATCTGTATGTGGTAGTTGATACGTCTCCAATGTATCTACAATTTTTGATTGCTCCATGCTATTATATTATCCATCTTGGATGTTTTATGGGCTTTACTATGCACTTTTATATTACTTTTGGGGCTAACCTATTAACCCAGAGCCCAGTGCCAGTTTCTGTTTTTCCCTTGTTTCAGTGTTTCACAGAAAAGGAATATCAAACGGAGTCCAAACAGAATGAAACCTTCGGAAAAGTTATTTTTGGAAAGAAAGCAATACAGGAGACTTGGAGTGCACGTCAGGGGATCAACGAGGAGAGCACGAGGCAGGGGGGCGCGCCCACCCCCTGGGCGCGCCCTCCACCCTTGTGGGCCCCTCGTGGCTCCCCTTACCGACTTCTTTCGCCTATATATTCCCATATACCCTAAAACCTTCGAGGAACAGAAGAGATCGGGAGTTCCGCCGCTGCAAGCCTCTGTAGCCACCAAAAACCAACCAGGACCCTGTTCCGGCACCATGCCGGAGGGGGGAACCCTCACCGGTGGCCATCTTCATCATCCCGGCGCTCTCCATGACAAGGAGGGAGTAGTTCACCCTCGGGGCTGAGGGTATGTACAAGTAGCTATGTGTTTGATATCTCTCTCTCTCTCTCTCTCATGTTCTTGAGGAGATACGATCTTGATGTATCGCGAGCTTTGCTATTATAGTTGGATCTTATGATGTTTCTCCCCCTCTACTCTCTTGTAATGGATTGAGTTTCCCCTTTGAAGTTATTTTATCGGATTGAGTCTTTTAATGATTTGAGAACACTTGATGTATGTCTTGCGTGGGATACCTGTGGTGACAATGGGGTATTCTATTGATCCACTTGATGTATGTTTTGGTGATAAACTTGCGGGTTCCGCCCATGAACCTATGCATAGGGGTTGGCACACGTTTTCGTCTTGATTCTCCGGTAGAAACTTTGGGGAACTCTTTGAGGTTCTATGTGTTGGTTGAATAGATGAATCTGAGATTGTGTGATGCATATCGTATAATCATTCCCACGGATACTTGAGGTGACATTGGAGTATCTAGGTGACATTAGGGTTTTGGTTGATGTGTGTCCTAAGGTGTTATTTTACTACGAACTCTAGGGCTGTTTGTGACACTTATAGGAATAGCCCAATGGATTGATCGGAAAGAATAACTTTGAGGTGGTTTCATACCCTACCATAATATCTTCGTTTGTTCTTCGCTATTAGTGACTTTTGAGTGACTCTTTGTTTCATGTTGAGGGATAGTTATATGATCCAGTTATGTTATTATTGTTGAGAGAGCTTGCACTAGTGAAAGTATGAACCCTAGGCCTTGTTTCCTAGCATTGCAATACCGTTTACGCTCACTTTTATCGCTTGTTATCTTGCTGTTCTTATATTTTCAGATTACAAAAACCCATATCTACCATCCATATTGCACTTGTATCACTATCTCTTCGCCGAACTAGTGCACCTATACAATTTATCATTGTATTGGGTGTGTTGGGGACACAAGAGACTCTTTGTTATTTGGTTGCAGGGTTGTTTGAGAGAGACCATCTTCAACCTACGCCTCCCACGGATTGATAAACCTTAGGTCATCCACTTGAGGGAAATTTGCTACTGTCCTACAAACCTCTGCACTTGGAGGCCCAACAATGTCTACAAGAAGAAGGTTGTGTAGTAGACATCAGTAGTCCATTTGAAATGTCTAAAAAGACAAATATTTAGGAATGGAGGGAGTATATGGGAATTATGCAATGCCATCTTCTTTAGCCAGACATCGTATACGTGAATCATGCAATGCCATCCTGTTTAGCTAGTCATCGTATATGTGAATTGTACTGTGCCATGTTTTTATTCCATTTGTCAACAATGTTTATACATTCATCTACCCTTCCTGTGCATCAGCCATTTGAGTCGGTCATGGGAAAATCTGGAGTGAAAACAAGGTCTTCTGAGCAGTCAGTGCTACATGTCGTTGCAGATTTCTTGCTGGTTACAGATGGCTCCTCAGAGGAGGATTCAGAGACAGATGACGAGTCGTATCCCCCCCTCCCGAGGTGCATGCTCTAACTTGGCAGGGTTATATTGCTCATATCATGCATATGGTGTCTTGCATTGCCATGCCATCTTCTTAGATTAGACATGCTTTGTGTGAATGCTTCCTGTTTGCTTTCTATATCAGATATGTGAATTATGTAATGCCATGTTTTCCAACCAATTATCATATATGTGAATTATGCACCGCCATGTAGCCAAGCATCATATATGTGAATTATCTCATGCCATCTTTTTTCATTACGTATTCCATTTGTCGACAGTCTGTGTATATTGAACTACTCTTCATGTGTACCAGCCATTTGAGCCGGTTATGGAAAAATCAGGAGTGAAAAAAAGGTCTTCAGAGCAGGCAATGGTAGCTGTTGAAGCATATATCTCGATGGTTACAGGGAGCTCCTTAGAGGAGGATTCAGAGACATATGACCAGTCCTATATCCCACCTGAGGTGTATGCTCTAAGTTGCAATGTTTATATTTCTCATATCATGCATATGGTGTCTTGCATTGCTTAGTTTAGACATCATATGCACAATATTGAATTCCATCTGCTTAGTTTAGAGATCATACATGCGAGTGCCAGCTGTTTAGTATATGAATCAATTATGTCAATTATATCATGTCATCCTGTATACTTAGACAACATGTATGTGAATTATTTCATCCCAACCTATTTTAGAAAGACATCATATAGTTTTGTCATGTCATCCTATTTAGATACTCATCATATGTTGAATTATGCCATTATATCATGTTAAGTTATCCATCATATATCTGAAACTGTGTCATGCTATCCTGTTTAGTTAGGCATCATATATGTGAAATTGTGTCATGCTGTCCTGTTTGGTTAGACAACATATATGTGAATTAGCACATATGTCTATCATACAATATATGTACGTTCAATTTATTTTCTTGTTTATCAGCCATTTGAATTGGAGGGGGTGATGGCAGTATCTAAGGGAGCAAAAACCCGTTCTTCACAAAAGACAGTGCTACCCATTGATGCAGATAGAACCACGGTTGTACAGGCCCACAAACTAGCCCCACCACACATAATCGAGACTCTTCCAGATTGCACACTGGCACCGTTGGGTAGAGAACTAGCTACAACTCATCTAACCCCAACCCCAGCGGATAGTAACCCACTTCTAGTTGACAAAGAACCATGTCCACCACAGAGTACCCCCACACGAGCAATTTGTAAAGCAACTGCAGTGCCCAAAGCCAGAAGACCACCACGGCAAACCCAAACTACATGTTTAAAGCGGAATAGCAACTGTTCTCAGGTCAGATTCCGTAGCTATGGTCCATACTCCTTTGTTGTTGCATCATTGTATTTACTCATAGCAACTAATTTCGAATTTGAAGGATCCAATTGAAACTCCAATGGCGCAATAGGTATGTTTTAAACCTATTTCTTTAACTGGATTGTTGTTCTAACTTCTTGCTCTATGTTGATTTCAGTTTCAGTTGTATAAACAATTATGTTCTCATGTGATGCACATTACAAGTGTTGCCAATGCTGTGTAGTTTCTCACACTTATATTCTGTCTGTCCTGCTGTGTCTTAAAAATATATGAGTTGAAATGTGTCTCTATCTTGATTTGGCAACATAAACTAGAATGGTATGGAAAATACAGTGACCATAGTACATAGATATATGTTTGTTTCAAGCAGTTATCCTGTCCACCTTACTACTGAACCAATTTCAGGCAGTTATCCTGGCATGCTTGTTTCTCTTGTAGTATGCGAACAGAATATTGGAGAAGAGCACCCCACTATGCAATGGTAGAGAAAGTAATGCAGATAAGGTTCAAGATAGTGAGGCAACCCTGTTGGTCTCCAAGAAAGGTGATAAAACGATCTTGTAGACAGTGAGAAAACCCCACAGTCCTGCATTGATGTAGTGTTCGAGTTACTGGCCAGTCCCACTGGCACAAGCTCTTCGAACTCGTTGCCTAAATCACTTCGGCTTCTTCAGTCTCAACTACAAGCTGAAAGGCATCAGTCAGCTGTGCTGCGGCAAGAAGCCGAAGGACCGAGGAAGTCCCTGCAGAATTCAGATGCATACTTTCTTGTGCAACAACAAGCGCTGGAGGATTTAAGCGCCAAACAAGAGAAAGTTAATAAGCTTGTTAAGCATCTTGCCAGCATTATGGGTATCCAGGATATTGTTTCTTCAGATTTTCTGAAGTGGTTTTAGTTCTAGACTTGTTTTGCTGCGGCGTTTATTTGCACTGGTTTCCAACTTTGACAACCAGTGTATATGATATGCTACTTTGTTCCCTATATTTGCACTGGTGGCGAACTTTGATGCCCAGTGGATGTAATATCCGTAATAGCCGTGATAGCCTAGTGTAAGTTGCTTGCTTATTTATTTCCTTGTTGTCTTGTTTGTTTGTTTGCTTGTAATCACTGCAGTTCTTTTTCCGCGGTTTGCTAGTGGCCGCAATAACCTATTTTTTAAACTAGGCCACAATAACCATGGGCTACATATTTACTGTAGTTGCCATGGGCCTCCTACGGGCCGTAGTAAAATTGGGCCTTCTAAGGGCCGTAGAAACAATGGGCCTTCTACAGGCCGTAGCATCAACGGGCCTTCTACGGGTCGTATGATCGATCGACCAAACATGGGCCAATAACAGACCGCAATATGGGCTGTAAACGGGCTAGATTTTGAATCACCCGTTCATGGGCCGACCATAACGGGCCATCATTAGTCAGCCGTATTTGATGATGCTATGAAAACGGCCCAAAGGATTAATGGGTCACAAACGGGGCGATTGTAACCGCGGGCTGAATTTGGCCCACAAGCAGAAAAGGCTAGTAACGGGCCGTAAGTAACCGAATGCTGGAAATAAGCCCAAGAATAAATGGGCCCTCAGAAGGCCGAAAGATAACTCGGGTTGGAAATGGCCCAATGGAATAATGGGCCATTAATGGGTATAAAGATGTACACTATTCATTGCGGGCCAGATTCACCACGGCCCGTTAATGGGCCAAGAGTTACAAATGGCCTCATATGGGCTGAAAGACATCATGGGCCATACATGGGCCGAAAGTTACAATGGGCTAGAATCATATTGGACGGCCCAGATGGAGCTACTGGGCTTAATTCTGATAGGCCATAACGGGCCGTGAGTTACCGGGCCGTAAACGGGCTATATACGAACAGACCATTAAGAGGCTTTCCATGGGCCGGCCCGTTACCTTTTGACCAAGTCAAACGGGCCGGCCTTTTCACCGGAATGGGCCTCTGTTGAGCCGTACCATGTGTCGACGTATCATAGGTGCCTCCTGTCCAATGAATGGATGACATCTGTCACAACGGTGAGCCAACACGCGTTTCCTCCGGCCAATGACATTTTTACACGTGGAAAATCCTCATTGGTCCGGGCTGTTAACGGGTTATCGGATCCAAAACCGGACCCGATAGCTTAACGACGACCCGTTACGGCAGATGCCACGTGTCGGTCACCCTTGACGAAAGCACTTCCATGACGCGCCATTTATCGTCATGGAAGTGGACACTTCTGTGATGATAATTTTGGTAATGTCATGGAACACTTCTACGACAGCACAAGTATGACTCTTGATTCTATCATAAAATCGTCATGAATATACATGCATGACAGAAAACGTGACCTATTGTGACAAACACGTATCATCACGGAAGTGTATTTTTTTGTAGTGCATAGGGGATGAATTGTAGCTTTTTCGATAAATAAGAGTGTCAAACCCAATGTGGAGCTAAAGGTAGTATTTATATTCTCTTCAAGTTCTATCGACCACCGATACAACTCTACGCACAATTAACATTACCTTTACCTAGAACAAGTATGAAACTGTTTTGTAGGTGTGATGCTAGAACTACTTTGCAAGAATAAAACTAGGAGTACTTTGCAAGATAATAATAGTTAGTTGTTTAGTAGAAAGATTTTTATAACACAAGAGAAGTATTTTGTCCATAGGAAATTGATAAAAAGATCGGTAATCATCATTGCAATTTTATATGAGGGAGAGGCATGAGCTAACATAATTTTTGTACTTGGACCGTATGCACTTATGATTGGAACTCTAGCAAGCATCCGCAACTACCAAAGATCATTAAGGTAAAACCCAACCATATCATTAAGTATCAAGTCCTCCTACTCCTATATGCAACAACCCAGTTACTCGGGTATAAGCTTCTGTCACTCCCGCCACCCACCATAAGCGAATCATGAATGTATTGCAACACATTACAACAGGGATCCCTCATGCTTGAGCGACACATAGGGTACCATAGGACAGCACCAAAATAAAACATACTACTCAAACCAATCATGATCATCAATCAACCCATAGGACAAAACAGATCTACTCAAACATCATAGGATGGCAACAAATCATTGGATAATAATATGTAGCATTAAGCACCATGTTTAATAGAGATTACAGCAGGGAGAATAGGTGTTACACCGCTGTATAGAGGGGGAGAGAGTTGGTGGTGATAGCGGTGAAGTTGTTGGTGTAGATCGCCGTCATGATGACTGCCATGGTGGCGTTTCGATGCCACCGAGAGAGAGAGAGGGGAAGAGAGCCCCCTCCTTCTTCTTCTTCCTTGGCCTTCCCCCTAGATGGGAGGATATTTCCCCCTCTGGTCCGTGGCTACAGGCGGAGGGGCAAGAGCCCCTCCTAGATTGGATCTCTCTCTCTCTCTCTCTCTCTCTCTGTTCTCTTGTTTCATGTTCCTGTTTTCTGGCCGAAAATCGTTTCTTCAATTCCCGGGTATCCGTAACTCCGATTGCGCTGAAATTTTAACAAGTTTTTTTCGGATATAAGCTTCCTTGTGGCCAAAGAAGATCCCTGATATCTACTACACAACTTGTTCTCGTAGACTCATGTTGGGCCTCCAAGCGTAGAGTTTTGTAGGACAATAGCAATTTTCCCTCAAGTGGATGAACTAAGGTTTATCAATCTGTGGGAGGCGTAGGATGAAGATGGTCTCTCTCAAAAAACCCTACAACCAAATAACAAAAAGTCTTTTGTGCCCCCAACACACCAAATACAATGGTAATTTGTGTAGGTGCACTAGTTCGGTGAAGAGATGGTAATAAAAGCGTAGTAATGATAGTAGATATTGATCTTTGTAATAGGAACAATAAAAACGGCAAGGTAGCAATTGATAAAACGGAGGACAAATGGTATTGCAATGCTTGAAAATGAGGCCTAGGGTCCATACTTTCGCTAGTGCAATCTCTCAACAATGCTAATATAATTGGATCATATTACCATATGAAGAATCACTCCAGAGATCCTATCTAGCGGAGAATATAAGAAGAAATTGTTTTGTAGCTATTCTTTCTGATCGATCTATCCAAGAGTTCGTACTAAAATAACACCAAGTTATTCTTTCCAGTCGATCTATCAAGAGTTTGTACTAAAATAACACTAAGTTATTCGTTTTGATCGATCTATCAAGAGTTTGTATTAAAATAAAGCAAAGCAAATTCAGATTCATAATACTCAATCCAACACAAAGAACCTCAAAGAGTGCCCCAAGATTTCTACCGGAGAAGCAAAAGACGAGAATGTGCATCAACCCCTATGCATAGATTACCCCAATGTCACCTTGGGAATCCACGAGTTGAATGCCAAAACACATATAAAGTGAATCAATATGATACCCCATTGTCACCACGGATATTCATAGAAGGACATATATCAAGTGCTCTCAAATCAAAAGTATTCAATCTGATACAACCAAATATCAAAGGGAAAACTCAATTTACAACAAGATAGAGAGTGGAAATCACATTAGGATCCGACTATATTAACAAAGCCTGCGATACATCAAGATCGTGACATCTCAAGAACACGAGACAGAGAGATAGAAAGAGAGATTAAACACATAGCTACTGGTACAAACCCTCAGCCCCGAGGGTGGACTACTCCCTCCTCATCATGGAGACCATAGGGATGATGAAGATGGCCACCGGTGGTGATTTCCCCCTCCCGCAGGGTGCCGGAACAGGGTCTAGATTGGTGTTTCATGGCTACAGAGGCTTGCGGCAGCGGAACTTCTAATCTAGGATTATTTCTGATGGTTGCTCTATTTATAGGATTTTTTGGTGCCGGTTTCATGCGAAGATGCGCCTCAAGGTGAGCACAACCCACCAGGGCAAGCCGGGCCCCTCAGGCGCGCCCTGGTGGGTTGTGCCCTCCCCGTGGCTCTTCTGGCCCTCCCACGAAGCTTCGGGGTTCTCTTTTGTTCCAAAAAAACTCGTCAAAAAGTTTCACATCATTTGGAGAACTTTCATTTCCACACAAAAAACAACACCATAGTAGTTCTGTTGAAAACAGCGTCAGTCCGGGTTAGTTCCATGCAAATCATACCAAAACCATATAAAATTGTTGTAGACATGGCATGAATACTTCATAAATTATAGATATGTTGGAGACGTATCAAGCCCCAACCAACTTACGGTGTGCCCACTATGCATCACAGCGTGCTAAGGGGGGAGGTCGCGCCTTGGTGGGTAGTGGAGCCCGTGGGCCTTCGTTTGCATTGATTCCACCTCCCAAAAATCACATATATTCCAAAATAAATCTTCATAAGTTTTTTTCGCATTTGGATTTAGTTTGATATGCATATTCTGTGAAACAAAAAACATGCAACAAACAGGAACTGGCACTAGGCATTGGATTATATGTTAGTCCCAAAAAATAATATAAAATGTTACCAAAAGTATATAAAAGTTGTAGAATATTGGCATGAAACAATCAAAAATTATAGATACGGCGGAGACATATCAAACTCCTCCTTAATACCAACTCGAGTCATGAAGGAATTCGGCGGCCATTCACACGAGCACACAAGGGCTTCTTGCGGGGGTTCGAGGTCTGGCTCACATATAGCAAGCCTTGGAGAGCTCTTGCAAGAGGAAGCACCTTGGAACATTTTCCTAAGCATATTCTTCTTCTGAAATTTTTAGCGACTCAAAATAAAAGTGAACCAAACTCACCAGGATTATCTGCTAGTACTCCCATAAGTGTCTAGAGGCTATATCATGCATCAAAACTACTTTGGACCATACAAATTCAACATGCAAGCTTAACAACATGGTCACCACAGCAGCAAAAATTTGCTATATATAAAGCACTAGAACAAAAACTAATTTGACCATTGGAAGAGTCACATACCGAAGAATAATCTCCCAAAACAGTTTCAGAAACGGAGTTCAGAGCAAGGATATCAAAAATTGCAGTCAAAGGAGCAAGAACACGGGTTTTAACAAGCTAGTAATTTTTCCTGGAGGAAGAAGAAGGGAGTGGGCTGCTGGGATAAGTGAATGGGTCCGTGTGGGACCCACAAGCCCACTAGGCGCGCCTAGGGGGTGGCACTCCCTGTGAGATTATGGCTCACAGGTGCACCCCCTGGGGTGTGTTTAGTGCCAAATCTTCTTAAATATTTTGCAAAAAATCATACTAAATTTTCGGGGCATTCTGAGAAGTTTTATTTTCGGGTCATTTTTATTGCATAGAAAATTCGGAAAATAGAATAATCATGGCATTTCTACTTTATTAACTTAAATAACAAAGAGTAAATTGTGGGTGCAGTAGGTTGTGCTTACTAAATTCATCGACCACATGTCCCTAAAAAAGAATCCATTAATAAGGTTGATCAAGTCTTAATAACAAACCATTTTCAAATGACATGAAACCGAAGAATCTTCGTATAAAACTAGGTTACCTCAATGGGGTTATGCATCTCCCAAATAATAAGAGTTTCATATTTCTTTTTGACTGAAGGAAGAGGGAATTGAAAGCCTCCAATAATAATTGTCGAAACCTTTTCAATACAATTGATACCGTTCACTTGGAATTGTTTCTTCGGAAAGTGTATCGTATGCTCAATACCATTAGTATGAAAAGTGACCTTGCTTTTGTTGCAATCAATAACAGCCCCTGCAGTATTCTAGAAGGGTTTACCAAGGATAATCAAGATGTTGTCGTCCTCGGGAATATCAAGTATAACAAAGTCTATACGGATAGTAACATTTGCAACTACAACAGGTACATCCTCACAAATTCTAATAGGTATAGCAATAGATTTATCAACCATTTGCAAAGATATTTCAGTAGGTGTGAGTTTATTCAAGTCAAGCCTTCTTGTAGGAACGAAGTATATCTTCCAGAGGGGGTGAATAGGAGTTTTAAAATTTCTTTGTAAATATTCAAACTCTCATAACCCAGCAGCGGAGTGAATGTAAACAGAGTGCATTGAGCGAATGTAAACTAACGAATGGAAACTAAAACATGCATCGAGACAAATCACATGATCGAAACAGTTCAAATGTAAATAGGAGTAGCAGAGGTAACCAGTGATGCTCGATGGCGACAAAGTATTTGGTGTTCGTCCTTCTGCACAAGGACTATGTCTGGTTGGAGGGGTTCTGACTTAACACGGAAGATAAACTCTCTTTGCCCTATTCTCCTCGACAATTGGTTCGTCAACCAATGTCGATCACTCGTGGTAGATACTTGAGGCAATCTACGAAACTTTACAGACTTCTTCTTCGTGAACCACAATTACTCTTGGTCTCTGTAGAAATTGACACCTAACCATCGAGAGAGTTTGCAGCTCCCAAGAGTAATAGGCGGAGCATACTGGACTTAGATTCGAGTGATGTTGAACCACTATCTATTTTTTTGGCTCTAAGCGGGTTTCTCTCGGTGGATTTTAAACTCAAATCACTCTGGAGAGGGGCTTGCTAAGCAATCTTCTCATAATCAAACGGAGCAGCCACTAGACAATGTCGGTGCGGGGTGGCTATTTATAGCCGTAGCCTTCCTTGGTGGGAAATGACCATTTTGGACGCGCGGTCCAGCCAATGGCCAACCGACACGTTCTCAACGGCCAGATTTGAAAGAGCAACGGTAACATTACTTGAGGACCAAGTAATGCAAACTCCTCGGTCAGAGACAAATCTCTCGCAAGGAAGAAGGTCACAGTCTCTTGCCGGCAAGTATTTGCTTGGAAAACATAGATATTTCTCTCGCAACTTTCATAGGATTTGGGTTTAGCATTAGGGAATCAAAGCTTCGAACGCTACACCCCTCTTAATAGTATGGTGGTCCTATGACTCAATAAGGAGAAGAGAAACAACGAAATAAATTCTACGTCTTCACTTCATCTTCAATCTTCTCGGTTGCATGTCACTTCCTTCGGACAAGCACCAAACCAATTGCTTCATGTGAGCAATTTTTGAGGGGTCACTCTGGTCATCATAATCCTCGGTGATAACCTTCACTGCCATGTAGGGGATTAGCTTTGTCGTTTGAATCAAACTCCTCTTGACTCCAGGGACTTGTTACTCTTTGTGCACTAGCTAACACATAAGTCTCGTATTGTTTATGTCAACAAACTCCAAAACATAAGGAGGCAAATTATTGCACCAACTCTTCTATATAAAGAAAAAGGCATAACACTGACATCGGCTCCTAAATCACATAGAGAAGTTTTAACATAAATTCTTTTAATGGAGCATGGTATAGTGGGTATTCATGGATCTCCTAGTTTCTTAGGTGCTCCTCGTTAAAAGAATAATTTGCAAGCATGGTGGAAATTTCAGCTTCAGGTATCTTTCTTTTATTGGTGACAATATCTTTCATGTACTTAGCATATGGGCCGGGGCCATCTTTAAAATATTAGTCAAATGAGTACGCAAAAATACTAGCATAAGCATTTCAACAAAGCATTAAAATTCTTCCACATCTTTATTCTTAGGTGGTTTAGTTGGAAAAGGCATGGGTTTCTGAACCCATGGTTATCTTTCCTTACCATGTTTTCTAGCAATGAAATCTCTTTTATAATAAATATCTGTCAAGTGATCTCAATAGCTACTTCACTACTTCATGCTTGGTGATGTAAGTGGTGCTAAGTGCATGAAGCTCATTAGTGATATCAGTAAGACGGTCGAAGGTAAGCTGGACATTTTCATTGTCAAGCCTCTTGAAGCGGTTGAAGAGATTACAAAGAACATTGATTCTTGAGTCTCTCTGAGATGAGACACCTTCCTTGATCTTGGATAGTCAGTCCCAGACTAGCTTCGCAGAATCCAGAGCACTCACACAACCATACTACCTTTGGTCAGATGACCACATATGACGTTCTTGGCGGTCGAGTCCAATTGTGCATCAGCAGCGCTGACACCTTCACCGACTTTGGGAACGCCAGTCCTGACGACATACCAAAGGTCATTGTCAATGGCTTCAAGATGCATGCACATCTTATTCTTCTAGTAGGGGTAATAAGTGCCATCGAAGATGGGGCACGCAGAAAAAACCTTGATTATCCATGCAGTCGGCATAGCTAAAACTCCAGGTGGTTAAACCGAATCACACAGAACAAGGGAGCACCTGGCTCTGATACCAATTGAAAGTGCTAGTTATCGATAAGAGGGGGTGAATCGGTGATTTTTATGTAAGTCTTTGAAATAGGAAATCTCTTCGAAGACGAGTAACTAAATATGCTATGGCGGAAGATAGATTACACTAAGCATGCTGATAAGTTAGTACAAATGAAGTGAGAAGCAAGGACAGACAACAAGAAAGGTAGTACAAAACATTTCAAGCAGTTAGTGTGAAGACAAATGAGTAATCAGAGTGATAGTCTTCACACAATGTCTTCAAACAGAAGGGAGCTGACAAAGGCTTCACGAAGCTAAACGGTAAGTAAGGGAGTGAAGTGATAGAACCAGTAGCTCGAGGAAGACAATAGATTTGTTTGACCAGTTCCAACTACTGTGACAGTTGTACGTCTGGTTAGGGAGGCTGAGATTGAACTCGGAATACCACGTCTTCACGTTATTCCCCTTGATCTAAGACCCGCAGATATCGCTCAATCACTCAAGTAAGTCTTCAAGGTATACTTCCAAACCTTCATAGACTTCATTCACCGGCAATCCATATGACTCTTGGATGCTCAAAACGCGATGCCTAACCCACTAGAAGATTGATAACCCACAAGTATAGGGGATCAATTGTAGCCTTTCTTGATAGGTAAGAGTGTCGAACCCAACGAGGAGCTAAAGGTAGAATTTATATTGTCTCAAGTTCTATCGACCACCAATACAACTCTACGCATGCTTAATTCACTTTACTAGAACAAGTATGAAACCAGAAGTACTTTGTAGGTATAAAGGGATAGGTTTGCAAGATAACAAAGAACACGAAAATAAAAGCTAGGGTTTTTTAGATAAAGAAACAATTAAGTTAGTTTTAATAGAGAGCTTTTTGTCACAAGAAAGTTATTTGTCCCTAGGCAATCGATAACTAGACCGATAATCATTATTGCAATTTTATATGAGGGAGAGGATTAAGTTAGCATACTTTCTCTACCTGGATCATATGCACTTATGATTGGAACTCTAGCAAGCATCCGCAACTAGTAAAGATCATTAAGGTAAAACCCAACCATAGCATTATAAGGTATCAAGTCCTCTTTACTCCCATAGCAACAACCCCCTTACTCGGGTTTAAGCTTCTGTCACTCTAGCAACCCAGTATAAGCGAATCATGAACATATTGCAACACCCTATAGTGGGGATCCCTCACGCTTGCGCGACACGGAGAGCACCATAGGACATCACCAATAATAAAATATGCAACTCAAAACAATCATGATCATCAATCAACCCATAGGACAAAATGGATCTACTCAAACATCATAGGATAGCCATACATCATTGGGAAATAATATATAGCGTTGAGCACCATGTTTATGTAAATATTACAGCGGGGAGAAGAGGTGTTACATCGCTGCATAGAGGGGGAGAAAATTTGTGATGGCGGTGGTGAAGTTGTTGGTGTAGATCGTCGTCACGATGACGGCCCCAGCGGCGTTCTGGCACCATTGGAGAGAGGGGGAGAGAGCCCCCTCCTTCTTCTTCTTACTTGACCTCCCCCCTAGATGGGAGGAGAGTTTTCCCTCTGGTCCATGGCCTCCATGGCGGCGGAGGGTTGGGAGCCCCTCCGAGATTGGATCTATCTCTCTATTTCTGTTCTGTTTCGCAACCCCGTTTTCTGGCCTTTCACCATTTCTTGAATATCCGGAGATCCCTAACTCCGATTGGGCTGCAATTTTAACACGATTTTTATTCGGATATAAGCTTCCTTGCAGCCGAAGGACACCTCCAACTAACCCTCGGGGTGGCCATAAGCCTGCCATGAGTGCCCTGGGTAGGGAGCGCGCCCCTAGGGCTTGTGGGCCCCTCACGCGTCATCTCACGTTAATTCCACTTCCCAAAAATCACATATATTCCAAAAAATGTGTTCATAAATTTTTGTCGCATTTGGACCTCGTTTGATATGGATTTTCTGTGAAACAAAAAACATGCAACAAACAGGAACTGGCACTGGGCACTGGATCAATATGTTAGTCCCAAAAATAATATAAAAAGTTGCCAAAAGTATATGAAAGTTGTAGAATATTGGCATGAAACAATAATAAATTATAGACACGATGCAGACATATCAAAGATCACAGTCTTCAAGTATAATAAGTCTTCAGTTCATGCAGAACAGAAAGACTTTAGTGATGCTCAAAACACTTTGGGCTCTGGGTGTTTTGGGTTTGTCCTTGCAAGGATTCTCTCTCAAAGGCTTCGGAGGTGGGTTGCTCTCAAACAACAAAATCCGTGCACAAACTCAGAACAACACCAACTTATGGTGGAGGGTGTGGGCTATTTATAGTTAGGAGGAGGCAACCCGACTTGATATGTCTGGAATGAACCTGGTTCAATGGACAACCGACACGTGTCCAACCGACCTTTGCGGTGGCCACAAGCCTGACAGGCACGTAATGGGTAGGGGGGCACCCCCTAGGGCTTGTGGGCCCCTCGGGCATCGTCTCGTACTGATTCCACTTCCCAAAAATCACATATATTCCAAAAAAATCTCCGTAAATTTTTATCGTGTTTGCACTTCGTTTGATATGGATTTTCTGCGAAACAAAAAAACATGCAATAAACAGGAACTCGCACTGGGCACTGGATCAATATGTTAGTCCCAAAAATAATATAAAACGTTGCCAAAAGTATATGAAAGTTGTAGAATATAGGCATAAAACAATCAAAATTATAGATACGATAGAGACGTATCAGCATCCACTAGTAGAAAAGGGGCAAAGGTCCAGGCCGGGTCAGCCCATTAGTCCCGGTTCAGTCTAGAACCGGGACCAATGGGGGCATTGGACCCGGTTCGTGAGCCCAGGGGGCCGGCCAGGCCACGTGGGCCATTGGTCCCGGTTCGTCTGGACCTTTGGTCCCGGTTGGTGGGACGAACCGGGACCAATGGGCCTCACTCCTGGCCCACCACCATTGGTTCCGGTTGGTGGCATGAACCGGGACCAAAGGCTCCCCTTTAGTCCCGGTTCATGCCACCAACTGGGACCAGTGGTGGTTCCTATATATACCCCCCTCGCGCAAGAGCAGAGCACACTGCTCTGTTTTTCTGGCCGAGGGGGAGAGGGCTTGGTGGTGCTCTAGCTCACCTCCTATGCACACAAGGTGTTCGATGGAATGCCTGAGCCACACTACTTAAGCTTTCTCATCTCCAAGCTCGACCTCCAAGCTGCATTTTCCTCAATATTTGTCTAGGTTTAGCGGTCCGTCACGCCCTGTCCCCGTCTTCACCGCCGTCGATCACCCGCGTCGAGCTCATCGCCGGCACCACCGTGGTGAGCCTCTTGTTCTTATCTTCTTTCTGAAAGGAAAAAACATTCTTACTTGTATGTTTACATAGATACTTCTATTAATTTGGACACTTAATTGTATATAATGCACGCAGATGAACCGGCAATGGATGTACGGTGACAGACACACCTCCGAGTACATTAAGGGCGTGCATGAGTTTCTCGATGCAAACAAGCAGAATGGTTTTATGTGTTGTCCATGCACTAAATGTGGGAATACGATGTCTTACTCTAACCGGAAAATCCTTCACACCCACCTGCTTTACAAGGGTTTCATGCCACACTATAATGTTTGGACGAGGCACGGAGAAATAGGGGTTATGATGGAAGACGACAAAGAAGAAGAGTACGATGACAACTATGTGCCCCCTAAATACGGTGATGCTGCAACGGGGGGAGCTGGTGAAGATCAAGAGGAACCAGACAATGTGCCCAATGATGCTGCAACGGGTGAAGCTGCTGAAGATCAAGAGGAACCAGGCGATGTGCCCGATGATGATGATCTCCGTCGGGTCATTGTCGATGCAAGGACGCAATGCGAAAGTCAAAAGGAGAAGCTGAAATTCGATCGTATGTTAGAGGATCACAAAAAAGGGTTGTACCCCAATTGCGAAGATGGCAACACAAAGCTCGGTACCGTACTGGAATTGCTGCAGTGGAAGGCAGAGTATGTTGTGCCTGACAAAGGATTTGAGAAGCTACTGAAAATATTGAAGAAGAAGCTTCCAAAGGATAACGAATTGCCCGACAGTACATACGCAGCAAAGAAGGTCGTATGCCCTCTAGGATTGGAGGTGGAGAAGATACATGCATGCCCTAATGACTTCATCCTATACCGCGGTGCATACAAGGATCTGAACGCATGCCCGGTATGCGGTGCATTGCGGTATAAGATCAGACGAGATGACCATGGTGATGTTCACGGCGAGCCCCACAGGAAGAGGGTTCCTGCGAAGGTGATGTGGTATGCTCCTATAATACCACGGTTGAACCGTCTGTTCAGAAACGGAGAGCATGCCAAGTCGATGCGATGGCACAGTGAGGACCGTAAGAAAGACGGGAAGTTGAGAGCACCCGCTGACGGGTTGCAGTGGAGAAAAATCGAGAGAAAGTACTGGGATGAGTTTGCAAAGGACCCAAGGAACGTATGGTTTGCTTTAAGCGCGGATGGCATTAATCCTTTCGGGGAGCAGAGCAGTAATCACAACACCTGGCCTGTGACTCTATGTATGTATAACCTTCCTCCTTGGATGTGCATGAAGCGGAAGTTCATTATGATGCCAGTTCTCATCCAAGGCCCTAAGCAACCCGGCAACGACATTGATGTGTACCTAAGGCCATTAGTTGAAGAACTTTTACAGCTATGGAATGGAAACGGTGTACGTACGTGGGATGAGCACAGACAAGAGGAATTTAACCTAAAGGCGTTGATGTTCGTGACCATCAACGATTGGCCCGCTCTCAGTAACCTTTCAGGACAGACAAACAAAGGATACCACGCATGCACACACTGTTTAGATGACACTGAAAGTATATACCTGGACAAATGCAGGAAGAATGTGTACCTGGGCCATCGTCGATTCCTTCCGACCAACCATCAATGTCGAAAGAAAGGCAAGCATTTCAAAGGCGAGGCAGATCACCGGAAGAAGCCCGCCATGCGTACCGGTGATCATGTACTTTATATGGTCAATGATTTACACGTAATCTTTGGAAAGGGTCCCGGCGTACTAGCTGTTCCGAATGACGCTGAGGGACACGCACCCATGTGGAAGAAGAAATCAATATTTTGGGACCTACCCTACTGGAAAGACCTAGAGGTCCGCTCTTCAATCGACGTGATGCACGTGACGAAGAACCTTTGCGTGAACCTGCTAGGCTTCTTGGGCGTGTATGGAAAGACAAAAGATACACCTGAGGCACGGGAGGACCTGCAACATTTGCACAAAAAAGACGGCATGCCTCCGAAGCAGTATGAAGGTCCTGCCAGCTACGCTCTTACGAAAGAAGAGAAAGAAATCTTCTTTGAATGCCTGCTTAGTATGAAGGTCCCGACTGGCTTCTCGTCGAATATAAAGGGAATAATAAATATGCCAGAGAAAAAGTTCCAGAACCTAAAGTCTCATGACTACCATGTGATCATGACGCAACTGCTTCCAGTTGCATTGAGGGGGCTTCTATCGGAAAACGCCCGATTAGCCATTGTGAAGCTATGTGCATTCCTCAATGCAATCTCTCAGAAGGTGATCGATCCAAAAATTGTACCAAGGCTAAGGAGTGATGTGGCGCAATGTCTTGTCAGTTTCGAGATGGTGTTCCCACCATCCTTCTTCAATATCATGACGCACGGCCTAGTTCATCTAGTCGACGAGATTGTCATTCTGGGGCCCGTATTTCTACACAATATGTTCCCCTTTGAGAGGTTTATGGGAGTCCTAAAGAAATATGTCCGTAACCGCGCTAGGCCAGAAGGAAGCATCTCCATGGGCCATCAAACAGATGATGTCATCGGGTTTTGTGTTGACTTCATTCCTGGACTTAAGAAGATAGGTCTCCCTAAATCGCGGTATGAGGGGAGACTGACTGGAAAAGGCACTCTTGGAAGTGGCTCAATAATATGTAGGGACGGATATTCTTGGTCTCAAGCACACTACACAGTTCTATAGAACTCTACCTTGGTGACCCCGTATGTCGATGAACATAAGAACAGTCTACGCTCCAAACACCCGGAGCAGTGCGACGACTGGATTACATGTGAACACATCATGACTTTCAGCAGTTGGTTGGAAGCGCGTCTCAGAGGTGACAACACTGTTTGTGATGAGTTGTACTTGTTGTCCAGGGGACCATCTTTGACTGTATTGATTTACAAAGGATACGAGATAAATGGGAATACATTTTACACGATTGACCAAGATCAAACGAGCACCAACCAAAACAGCGGTGTTCGCTTTGATGCAACAACCGAGAAGGGAAAGGACACATATTATGGTTACATAGTTGACATATGGGAACTTGACTACGGACAAGATTTTAAGGTCCCTTTGTTTAAGTGCAAATAGGTCAGTCTGTCAGGAGGCGGGGTACAGGTAGACCCACAGTATGGAATGACAACAGTGGATCTGAAAAATCTTGGGTACACTAACGAACCGTTCGTCCTAGCCAATGATGTGGCACAGGTTATCTATGTGAAGGACATGTCTACCAGACCGAGAAAAAGAAAAGATAAGGAAGCGAATACATCATACGATGAGCCAAAGCGCCACATAGTTCTTTCAGGAAAAAGGGACATCCTGGGAGTGGAGGGCAAGACAGACATGTCTGAAGATTATGAAAAGTTTCATGAAATTCCTCCCTTCAATGTCAAGGCTGACTCAAGCATCCTGATAAACGATGAAGATTATCCAAGGTTACGGCGCAATAAGCAAATGACACAAGCGAAGAAAAAGTGAAGACTTTCTCCCGCAACTATTATGATGATACCATGCCAAATTTCTAACAGACGAGTATGCTATGCCAACTTTTTCAGAGTTCATTTGAAAACTATGAATTTAGGTCGAATTTTCTCTATAGGTGCATCTATGTTCATTTTTTTAGTAAAGTTAATCACAAACTTGTGATTCACACAAATTTCAAAGAATTCAAATTTTAACTATTCAAATTTGAAAACTAATGGCACTAACAGAAAGTTTATAATTTTTATAAAACTAATGGCACTAACAGAAAGTTTATAATTTTTCTAAAACTAAAAGCAAAAAGAACTAAAAAATAAAGGAAAAACAAAAGAAAATAAATAATGCAGAAAACAAAACAAAAAAACTGGAAAAAAAATAGGGCTCGCCCCTGGCCCATGACCATTAGTCCCGGTTTGTGCCACAAACCGAGACTAAAGGGTTGTCCCTCGTTGCACCCAGAGTTTAGTCCCACCTCACCAACCGAAGGGCGCCCACACCGGTTTATAAGCCCGTCCCTCTCTGCCTGGTTGAGCTCCTCTCAAAATGAAAATAGATGCCCCTATACAGGAAATTTGAACTAAATTCACAGAAATTGATTATGAATTTAGGTTTAATTTTCTCTATAGGTGCATCTATGTTCATTTTTTTAGTAAAGTTAATCACAAACTTGTGATTCACACAAATTTTAAAATTTTCAATTTAAACTATTCAAATTATAAAACTAATGGCACTAACAGAAAGTTTATAATTTTTGTGACCTAAAAGAAAAAAGAAATCACTAAAAAACTATAAGTATTTAGTTCTAAGTAGAAATGAAAAAATAAATAGCAAAAACGAAAAAAATGCCTATAATATTTGTTATGACTAACTAAGATTACCAAATTGAGTATAATGATAAAACACAGTAATATTAAATAGCAGGAAAAAGAATGACTCAAAAATCAATTTTTATAGTAAAGTTATTCATAAACTAGTGATTCACACAAATTTAAAAAAAATCAAATTTAAACTATTCAAATTTTAAAACTAATGGCACTAACAGAAAGTTTATAATTTTTGTGACCTCAAAGAAAAAAGAAATCACTAAAAAACTATAAGTATTTAGTTCTAAGTAGAAAGGAAAAAATAAATAGCAAAAATGAAAAAGTAATGCCACCTACTGGTCCACCACGGCCTGAATACGACTAGAAACCCTACCATGGGCCAGGATTCAGGCCCGCAGGAGGCCCAGTAGGCCCACAAGCACATAGTGACAGATTAGACCCGAAAGCCTGCAATTGAGAGGAGCTCGAGAGGGTGGGCGCAGCAGCGCTTATAAACCACTCCCGAGCCTTCTCAACTAGCGAGGTGGGACTAAACTTTTGGGCGCGGGGCAGCAGAAGGCCTTTGGTCCCGGTTGGTGGGACGAACCGGGACCAAAGGGGGGCATTGGTCCCGGTTCGTGGCACCAACCGGGACCAATGGCCCCCTTTAGTCCCGGTTGGTGCCACCAACCGGGACCAAAGGCCGCCGCTTCCCGCCCTTTCGGCTGCTGAAAAGAGATCTTTGGTCCCGGTTGGTGGCACCAACCGGGACTAAAGGGGGCCATTGGTCCCGGTTGGTGCCACGAACCGGGACCAATGGCTTTGCTATATAAGCCAGCACTTAGGAAATTTTCACATTTCCCTCGCCAGTTGCCCCCGACGACTCCGAGCACATCAATGCCGCCAGGCTGCCCCGACGCCGCCCGCCGCCCCCGCCGTCGTCGTCGCCCGCGCCCGTCGTCGCCGCCGCCCGCGCCCTCGCCGTCGCCCGCGCCCTCGCCCGACACCGTCGTCGCGTGCCGTCGTCCCCTGCCCCGTCGCCCGCGCCCGTCGACGCCGTCGCCCGCGCCCTCGCCCGACACCGTCGCCGCGCGCCGCCGTCCCCAGCCCCGACCGCGCCGCCCCTGCCCCGTTGCCGTCGCCGTGTCGTAGTCCCCTGCCCCGTCGCCCGCGCCCATCGACGCCGTCGCCCGCGCCCTCGCCATCGCCCGCGCCGCCGTCCCCAGCCCCGACCGCACCGTCCCTGCCCCGTCGCCATCGCCGTGCCGCCGTCCCTGCCCCGACGCGTCGCCATCTCTTTGAGCACCGCGCCTCTGCCGGCCCCGCCGCCGCCGTGCAAGTTTTTTTAATTATACATGCTATTTTTTACATGTTTTTAGATTTTCATATATATATATATGTATGTATTTTTTAGATATATGTATTTTTTTATGTATGTTCATATATGTATGTATGTATTTTTTACATGTTTTTTGTATGTATGTATGTATTTTTTCAATTGTAATGATGTTTTAAAAATACATATATGCAAAAGTTAGATTTTTAGAAAAGTTATATATATATATATATATATATATGTGTGTGTGTGTGTGTGTGTGTGTGTGTGTGTGTGTGTGTGTGTGTGTGTGTGTGTGTTCTTTGATTTAGTACATTTTAGGTTAGTTTCATTTTTTAAAAAGTTTTATATATTTAGGAAGAAGGAATAGAAGGAAGAAGAAGGAAGAAAAGGTTTTATATATGCAAAAGTTACATTTTTAGAAAAGTTTTATATATCTAGCTAGAAATGTTTTATCCCGGTAACTTCAACACGAGGGGGGTCGATATACCCCCTCCCCGATAATATTATTTTCCCATGTACGTATGTCGTCGTTGTCGATATAACCCCCTCCCGATAACTTCAACACGTGTGGGGGGGTCGATATACCCCCTCTCGACTGTGATAACTTATACCGTGGGAGCACCCCCCGACCTCTCGCTCGACCAAAACTCTCGAGGACACCCAAACCCTAGAAAAAACGATGTCGGTCTCCTACCCCCTCCCGCCGCGCCCCTACCCGACAAACTCTCTCGAGGCCACCCCAAACCCTTGAAGCGTTGTCGAGGCCACCCCAAACCCTAGAGAAGCAGCGTCGAGGCCACTAATTAATATATATGATTCCTTACTGTGATTAGCTAGCTAGTTCTACGTTTGCCACTAATATATCCATCTGTCATGTTTGAATAATAATTGCCATGTTGTAAATATTTGTAGAAACTATGGACACCACCCGAGACGAAGCAAAAGAAGCGTTGTTGAGGGACATAATCGCAATGGGAAGTGATGCCGTCTCGTTGTTTCTCAACGACACCGATGGTCTGGAAGGAGAGGGTGAAGAAGCTGGCTCCGGTGACCTAATGCCGGTGCAAGAAGGAGAACGTGAGGACGGCTCCGGTGACCCAATGCCGGTGCAAGAAGGAGACCGTGATGACGGCTCCGGTGACCGAACCGAGTCCGGCCAGGTATATATATTAGTTAAGCATGTGCTGACTAGCTAATTGATGCAATCATTGTTTTGGTATGTACACATATTAATTAAGTCTTTGTTCTTTTTTCTAGCCCTCCGGATCGAGCACAACTGAGGTAAAGAGACGAGGCCCAAAGAAAAAGTTGAGCTCGGATGGAAGGTTTGAGATCATAGCAATCGCGCCCGACGGCCAACCGATTGAACCCATCCGAACAAAGAACGCATTTGTTGCTCAGTGCGGGGTTCTGGTTAGGGACAAGATCCCGATCAGCATCCAGCAATGGTTAAAGCCGGCTACAAAAGACCCTAAGGTGTCTTAGGTCAATGATATGCAAAAAAATGATCTTTGGACTGAGCTGAAGTCAAATTTCACCATACCGCTAGAGGATGATCCGGAGAAGCCAGTTAAAGAGCAATTAATCAAGTCTTTTGCTCTTAATAGGATGGCAGACCTATTCAGGAGGTGGAAGAAAGAGCTGAATAGGTTTGTCGATAAAAAAGAGACACCAGAATTCAAGGGCAGATATGAGAAGATCAGAGATCACTGGCCCGCATTTGTGGCCCACAAGACATCGGAAAAGAGTAAGAAGATGTCGGCGACAAACAAGAAAAATGCTGCAAAGAAGACGCTTCACCATGGCACGGGGTCAGGTGGCTACCTCATAGCCCGGCCTAAGTGGGCCAAGGCTGAGAATGATCTGGTTGAAAAAGGGATCAAACCAGAGACAATGAACTGGCCAGACCGTTGCCGGACTTGGTTCTTCGTGGCTGGCGGAACCTTGGACCCTGTATCAGGGAAGTGCATTTGGACGGACGATCAATTGGATATACTAGTCAAGAGGCTTCAGCAGTATATCCAAGCAGCGCAGCATGGGACGTTCGTTCCAGACAGAGAGAAGGACGAGCTCACAATGGCCCTCGGGAATCCTGAGCACCCTGGGCGGACACGAGGCACGCCAGGCTCCATTCCGTGGAAGGCTGGGTTTCCGGACGCAGGCGGTTACAAATGCCAGGAGAGGAGGAAGAAAGTGCAGTAGTCCGAACTGTAGGCGCTTAAAGCAAGGGTACTCGAGATAGAGGAACGAGAAGCAAATCGCAGCAAACGAACTGCTGAAGCTTCCCCCGAAGCTACCCCGCCATCTCAGCGGAGAAGCAGCATGGCTTCCACCGAGTTGCTTCAGCCGGAGCATGTCTTGACGGCTCCTGCCAGCTATCCCGTGGATGCTATCACGGAGTCTCAAAATTGCCATCTTATGACGCAATGGATTAATATGAAGGTCAAGGAGGCTGTTGGCTCTGTTTATCCTTCTGAACCTGGCGCAACTTTTCACTGCCGGCCGATTCCAGAAGGATATGCTAGGGTGATGGTGGATGAAATAACGGAGGGATTTGAGAAGCTCCCGCTTGACCACCCTCCTGGTGAAGCGGAGACTCGGCTGGGTTCTGCTCTGAAGACTCCATGCCTACGGCGGAAGGATCTCATCAACCTTCAGAACCGGACGCCTCCGCCTCCTCCTCCTCCTCCGACAACGACGAGTCAGGGCACTCCGCCTCCTCCACCGCCTCCTCCTCCTCCGGCGAGTGACGATCAGGGTACTCGGCCGGCTCCTTCTCCGGCGCGTGGCGGCACTCCGCCTCCTTCTCTGCCTGCGCCTGCGCGCCCAAGCAGCCAGCCTCCTCCTTCTCCGCCTCGTCAGCAAGGGCCGAAGAGACCCGCCGCCGCTCCAGCAGCTGCTCCGGCGCGTCGTAGTCCTTCTCCTCCGCCTCGTAAGCAAGTAAAGAAGACAGCCGCTCCGTCTGCTCGGCCGGCGTCTAGCAGTACAGCCAGAGGCGGGAACACATACAGATTCGGTCCTTCTCTGAAGACTCCAGAGAAGTTACCATACGAGATGAGCCCAGAGGAGAACGCGAAGATCACGCAAACCAAAGCGAAGGAATGGTTTGAAGGGATGAAAGCACATAGACATCCACCTCCGGAGGAGAAGGTAGATCCGGTGAAAGCGAAGCGCACTCTGGCTGCCCTAGCAAAACCACCCAAGTCTCTGTCGAAAGGCAACTATGAGCGCATTATTGCAAAGACATGGGCCGAAGCGGAGCGGTCGGGAAGTACAGTCAGTGATCAAAGGATGAAAGAACGACGAGCAGTTGGGAAACAAATTGCTCAGCTCGGCGAACAAGGGAATCAATCGTGCCCTCCGCTCAAGGTGCCTAGTGACATCGTCGATCCGAGGATGGTGCCCGGTTATAGCAATCTTGAAGATTACCTGCCCGACGATGTACATTATGATCCCATGGACGTGCAGATACACATATACGAGTACGGGAAGCCTCTCGTCAAAGATGAAAAATCTCTAACAACGATGATGCGAAGATTGCATGATTGGTACTTGAAAATCCACAGAGAGTCTGGGGGGAGGAGTACTTTGTATGCGAGAGTTAAACCGGAGCATGACCTCGTTGGAATTGATCTGTTGCCTATTCCATTTGAGGAGTTCTATCAGTTTTTCAATCAATTGGCCCTCGATAAAGCAACGGTCACCTGCTACTGTCTGTAAGTACTACTACTTCTGTCATTAAGTCTCTCTATATAGCTCAGCTCTTTCATTGCATGTATTTATAATTATCCTCACTATATTATGCAGATTGAAGATTGCCGAATTGAACAAAAGACAAATCGGTGATATTGGTTTCGTTAACACATATCTCATAGATGCAACTGAGGTTGAACATCATGCCGCAGATACCGAGGCCAACTTGCTACGATCATTCAAAATAAATGAAAACAAAGATATAATACTCTTTCCTTACAACTTCAAGTGAGTGTTACTGTCTTGTGCATATTCGGTTTCCCTTATATATTAGTCCAGGTTATAGTAATGTAATTGATGAGTTATGCATGCGTGCGCAGGTACCACTATATTCTCCTAGAGATTAGGCTTGAGCAGGGAGTACTAACTGTCTTGGACTCTAAACAAAAAGATCCCCAGGAGTATGCGGACATGACTGAAATCCTCGAGAAGTAAGTTAAATCGATCATTATCCACCATATCAGCAACTTTGTTCATTTCCTGATATCAAGTAATTGTTTTCTTTTGTCTGACAGGGTTTGGAGAAAATTCACCAAAAAATCTCCGGGACTGCCGAAGATGTTGCAATTTAGATATCCGAAAGTAAGTACTATAGTAGCATGTTCGACGCGTCTCATAGCTATTGATTCAAGCGCTAGTTTCATCAATACCATTTGGCATTCTTGCTTATCTGTTTGATTGACCTCTATTTCTTGTAAAGTGGTTGTGGCAGGAACAAGGGAATGATTTCTGTGGATACTACGTTTGCGAGTCCATCCGCCACACGACCTGTGAGCGGGGCGGGTACTCTGACGAACAATATGAAGTGCGTAAGAAAAAATATTCACAATTTTAGTTTATTACCATCATTTGTGTTGAGTTTCATTCATATATATATATATATATATATATATATATATATATATGTATATGTATTGACCCCCTTCTTCAAATTAGATGTTTCGGTAGCGGGATGAACTCCTAGCACCAGATCGCATGCGAGTAATTCAAGAGGAATTGGCGGCATTCTTTCTTGACCACGTGATCGCTGAAGATGGAGAATACTATGTGGACCATGCGTCCGTAATTTAGGAGATTATATTTGTAAGAGATAATTATTGTATATATGTAGCCGGTAGTGTCGGATAGATATACGAGAACTTGTTGTTCGACCAATCTCTCGGAGAAGGAGAGGTGGTCGATATCACTTCTCTCTGTATGCATATATGTTCATGACGATCTTCTGTTTCCTTCGTTTGCTTACTAGCTAGCTATAGCGTGTCTAGTCCTCTCTATACGTATGTATAGTACGTAGCGTCGACCAAGCACGGACATAAGAGAGGACACTTCTATCTATTAATTAGCTATCTAACACGATATATGAAATACCTAAATTAACCCCCCAAAACCCCCAACCCCCCCCCCTTTCAAAAAAAACAAAAACCCCAGCCACAGAAATGCTTACGCGTGGAGGTCTATTGGTCCCGGTTGGTGCCACCAACTAGGACCAAAGGCCCTAATGCCTGGGCTCGGCGCACAGGCCACGTGGAGGCCCATCTGTCCCGGTTCTGGTTTGAACCGGGACTAAAGGGTCAGGGCATTAGTAACGACCCTTTAGTCCCGGTTCAGGAACTGGGACAAAAGGCCCTTACGAACCGGGACAATAGGCATGTTTTCTACTAGTGATCCCCAAGCTTAATTCCTACTCGTCCTCGAGTAGGTAAATGATAAAAACAGATAATTTTTTGTGGAATGCTACCTAGCATAATCTTGATCATATAATCTAATCATGACATGAATATTAAGACACAAGTGATTCGAAGCAATAGTCTATAATTTAACATAAAGACATCAATACTCAGGCATACCAACAAACAATCATGTCTTTCAAAATATCAATGCTAAAGAACGTTATCCCTAAAAAATCATATAGCCTTGTCATGCTCCATCTTCTTAACACAAAGTATTTATCATGCACAACCCTGATGACAAGCCGAGCAATTGGTTCACACTTTTTAACGCACTTCAGCTTTTTCAACCCCCACGCAATACATGAGCGCAAGCCATGGATATAACACTATGGGTGGAATAGAATATGATGTTGGAGGTTGTGTGAAGAAGATAAAAAAGAAGAAAGTCTCACATCAATGCGGCTAATCAACGGGCTATGGAGATGCCCATCAATTGATGCCAATGTGAGGAGTAAGGATTGCCATGCCACAGATGCACTAAGAGCTATAAGTGTATGAAAGCTCAAACTGAAAACTAAGTGGGTGTGCATACAAATTGCTTGCTCATGAAGACCTTGGGCATTTGAGGAAGCCCATCGTTAGAATATACAAGTCGAGTTCTATAATGAAAAATTCCCACTAGTATATGAAAGTGACAACATAGGAGACTCCCTATATGAAAAACATGGAGCTACTCTCAAGCACAAGTGTGGTAAAGGATAGTAGCATTTCCCCTTCTCTCTTTTTCTCTCATTTTTTTCTTTTTTCTTTATTTTTATTTTTTTGTTTTAGGCTCTTTGGCCTCTTTTATTATTATTATTTTGGGCTCTTTGGCCTCCTTTTATTTTATTTTTAAGTCCGAAGTCTCATGCCGACTTGTGCGGGAATCATAGTATCCATCATCCTTTCCACACTGGGACAATGCTCTGATAGTGATGATCATCACACTTTTTTTACTTACAACTCGATATTACAACTCGATACTAGAACAAAATATGACTCTATATGAATGCCTCTAGCGGTGTACCATGATGTGCTATGATCTAGCGTAGCAAAGATATCAAACAACGGACAAGCCATGAAAATATCATGCTAGATATCTCACGAATTATGATCGTGCAAAGCAATATGACAATGAATGTTCAAGCCATGTATATGACGACGATGGAAGTTGCATGGCAATATATCTCGAAATGGCTATGGAAATGACATAATAGGTAGGTATGGTGGCTGTTTTGAGGAAGATATAATGAGACTTATGTGTGATACAGTGTATCATATCACGGGGTTTGGATGCACCTGTGAAGTTTGCACCAACTCTCAAGGTGAGAAATGGCAATGCACGGTATCGAAGAGGCTAGCAAATTGCGGAAAGGTGACAATGGTACAGCGAGGTCCTATGAAAACGGTTTTTAACCCCTTTCCGCGACGGTATTTGGAACCGCTGCCAAGTGAGTGTGGGCGATAGGGGGGTCCTTCCCACACGACCCAGAAACCGTCAGGGATAAGCCATCCGGCCACACACGCTTGGCAAAATGAGGTCATGTGCGACGGGCTAGTGATCAAATACGATTATACATACAGTTGTATTAAAAAATACAATTATACAGGCCAAATTGCTTCCCGTCGTAAGTGCATCCCACACAGTCAGTCCCAACTAAGGGTTTCCATTCGTATGTACATTCCACATAACCAATCTAAGGAATACATTTCCGTTAGTATGTACATCCCAAACAGTCAATCCAAGAAGTATGTTTCCGTTAGTATATACATCCCACACAGTCACTCCAAGGAAAACGTTTCCGTTCGCATGTACATCACACACAATTTTCCCCATTAAATCGTTTGTGATAGTGTTGCCATTGCAGACGATATTAACAATTTTACCGTTTGCGTTGTTGAATGCATCACACACGGTGCATAGAAGGAACCGTGTGGCATAGGCTGTCCATCACACACATTTTTTATGTGGTAAAGGTTTGCACAAGGTGGCCTAACACAAGCAGATTTCAAGAGGAAGTCATGCCTGATTATACATTGATCCAACACGGTTTATTCCTAGAAACTGTGTGCGTTGCCTGAGGTCATTTCCCACGGTGTTTTCTCAATACAGGCTAATCAGCCATTAGCAGGCTAATTGTCCTATTGTTAATAATCCATTTATTACTCTAATAGACATTTCATGTTAAGCACACAATATATTTCATTTTCATCTTAAGGAAGCAGGATTTCATAATTGAAATACATCAGTGTACAATATCATATAGCTTCAGCACTCAGCTACCCCATTACACAACTGCACGAGCACCAAGTTTCACATGCAACATCTATAACCCTTCAAAATTAGCATCATAGACGATACATAGACAGATGAATCTCATCTGGAAAACTATTGAAGCGGAAGGCGAATATTGAGCCTTCATTGATGTTGAAGGTCTTTGCAACTTTAGGCCCGTGCCTCTTCAAGAACACTTCAATATTGAATGTGGGTGTTGTATGAATACCTTCCTCGCCTCCTGACCATACGGGTGGTTTGAGAGGTAATCATCAGTGAACTGCTTTGGAAAGGCCTGAAAACAAGGATATGCATAAATATCTTCTCTAGATTTAAAATGGCGCAAAGGGATTAAAAATACAAGGTATAACAGTTAGTACCATCATGTTGTGAACTGATGTCTTGTTCATTGTGCAGACAAAGATCTTGTTGTTTTTTGTCGCTCATTTCTTTATCCTAACAATCTTTCTGAGTTTCTTGACTTGACAGATACTCATGGACAACTCATTTCCCCATGTGCAAAAAGGGTTGAACAGTGGGTCAAAACCTTTGACAACAGGACCTACATGTGCAAGACCAAATTATTTAAAAACCTAAATATTAGAATGGTTCCTGCAATTACACAATAATGTGCTATTAGACAAAGAACCATGCATGTGCAAACCTTGATTGTAAACCTCAGTGCTTCCCATTGTTTGCCTGCAACACATATAAGGTAGTTACTGATCAGGTTAAGTGATGGTTCGCATGCTATCAGTAAAATATGTTGATAAAAAATATGCACATTGCATATTCATCAGGTTAATTTGAGCCACATGGAAAACCCATTTATCCAAACCAATCATGATTAAGAACTAGGAAATATAGCAACTGTACATGTTTCTCATGTATTAAGTGCAGCCAAATTTGATTTATTCCTCATATGCACAACAATACAAAACTCTACCCACGACAATTGGACATCGCATTGCAGAATTAAACCAAGCATTTAACTAAACACCACAACAAATAAACCAAACATTAACTGAGCACCACATTGCACAATATAACATACTCCTAATAGAAGATCAGATAGTTAACCAAACCAGCATGCATAACAACTTGGAAATCTAGCAATTGTATTTGCTTCTCATGTATTTAGTACAACCAAATTCGATTTATTTCTCACATGGTGTACAATAAAAAAATGCACCCACAACAATTGAACATCGCATTGCAGAATTGAACCAAACAGTTAACTAAGCACCAAAACAAATGAACCAAATGTTAACTGAGCACCACATTGCACAATATATAACATACTAGAAGTAGATATTTAACCAAACCAAGCATGCTTGACAACTTGGAAATAAAGCAATTGTATTTGTTTCTAATGTATTTTGTAAAGATAAATTCGATTTATTTCTCACATGGAAGACAATACAAAATTGCACCCTAAAGAATTGAACATCACATTTGCAGAACTGAACCAAACAGTTAACTGAACACGACAATTAATTAACCAAACAGTTAATAAGTGAGCACCACATCACACAACATATAGGATATATACACTAGAGCAACAGATTTCATGGGAAAAGTAGATAGGACAATTCACTAGAATTTGTTAAGGAAAGGTAGGAGCAGTAGATGCAACGGGTAAATCGAGCATGCTTAACCGACGTAGCTAGCAAACTGAACATAGGTCCTTATAGTGAGCTAATAACACAAGCTACTCCTCATCGTCGGAGATATCGATGATGACTGGCTCCTTGGACATGGAAGAGGGCGAGGCCTCCACATCATGGGTGCCCTCGTCGTAGTGGTGAG
This sequence comes from Aegilops umbellulata, assembly GCA_032464435.1. Taxonomy (NCBI): domain Eukaryota; kingdom Viridiplantae; phylum Streptophyta; class Magnoliopsida; order Poales; family Poaceae; genus Aegilops; species Aegilops umbellulata. The sequence continues at coordinate 112,213,111 of CP136060.1, read as the reverse complement.
TTGCCTGAGCAGCTCCGGGCACCAACCTGCTGGCTCTCATGTTGAGGTAATCATGCAGAGAAAACACCTCGTAGTCTTCATCAAAGGCACCGACGGTGGCTTCGAGAAAATGCCACGAACTATCGTTTAAAGCAGCCAATCGCATTGCGGCTTGAAGGTTTCAACTTGGAAAGGAAGGCGGAAATAGGAGAAATGTGGCTTTTGGTAAGGGGGCGGGGAGGTAGATATTTCCGCGGAAGCCGAAAATTTAGGATCGGTGAAGCGAAAAAACTGGCGCACAAAGTGTCATCAGACACCGTCCCTTATTCAGAAATGTGTATGATATGTGAACATCACAAACGATTCATATAGCTTACCCCACGTGTGATGAGTTTGAACATGCAAATTTTGGTTCGAGTTTCCCTGGTTACAGTGGTCATCCACGGCATTGCATAATTTGGGTACACAAAGGAGATTACACCACACCCACACTTCTTAATCGGGCAAGTTCAGCAATTAAATAGAGATATCTGACCTAAACATTACTCTAACAAAAATTAAAGACCGGTGCACTTAATTAAACAAAACAGAGAGTACTACTCCGGCTGATGCTTGGTGATCTCTGCCGCCTACTCCATGTCCAGCTCGCGCCCGACGATCTCCTGGGGAAGGGGCTCCATGGCATCCATCGCACCATACTCAGAAAGCATCTCGCCATCTGTGTCCGCCATCTCTTTGGAAAAGTCCGTCACGAGCTGGGCGTGGGAGGCCGTGATCTTGGCTTGGACGGGCTCCGTCGTGGCAAGATATGTCGCGGAGGAATGAACGGCTGCTCGAACGCTCTCTGCGATTGCCAATTCTTTGGTTGTGGGTTGCTGACCATTGTCGAAGAAGCTTCATTTGATTTGTGCGGTGACCGCCAGGAGCTGGGTGTGGGCAGCTTCGACATGGTTGTGGGCGGCCTCCATCAATGCTAAGGCCGCCGCTGCGGAATGGACAACTGATGTGCCGCTCTCGCTAGTTGCTATCCCCGAGGCAGATGTTGCTACGAAACGGACAACTATTGTGCCGCTCTCGCCAGTTGCTATCCCCGAGGTAGATGTTGCTGCCGCCACCTCAGAAGCAACAGTGGTCGTTTGGGCTGCCTTGGCCGCTCGGTCGCAGATTGCGGTGGCACTCATGCAGCTTGTTAGCATGCGCATGGCGGTTGCGGCCGCGCGCTGCCGATGTTTCCCTCGTGACACGGGTCCACGTCCCCATCTTTCACTGGCGATGATTGAATAGTGAAATGGTATTTGGGGAGCGAGTTAGTGTGCTTGACACGTCGGATGTGGACTGTAGTCGACGCACCTTCTCGCGTAAGCCATATGCGTACTATACTCGACGGTGCTCCAACATATTTTGTACTGCATCTCACATGGTTGGTGATAATAAACTGTGCGTGATCTACTTGATTTTTTGTCTTGTTTTGAATTACATAATAGGGTCACAATGGCAAAGGAGGGTGTTTGAATTGCTAGAACTTTTATCTGCAGTGAACATGCAACTATAGGTGTGTCATCAAAAAATTGGAATTATTCAGGGTTCGTTTGGACATTTTTATACATTAACTTGGTTTTGTAGCCATTTCAGGTGCACAATTCAAAATTAAACTACATGCACATGCTCCGGTGCACCAAACTGGGTTGTATAATCATATATGTGTCCATGGGTTTATGCTTATGTCCCATGCAAGAAATGGGGATGAATTTCAAACACCACGACATCGTGGCTCTCCGAAACGTTAAGGTACTTGCTTTTGTAATTCTAATAAATCCGAAACTCATCTAAAATTCATAAACATGCTAGGGTAAAAAATATTGTCCCATTTGGGGCATGTTAAGGTATAAGATTCTCACAACCCAGAGCTTCTCACAAGAAGCCTCACGGTTCCGGTAGGGAAACGTGTCACCTTTGTGGACAAAATGATATGCGTCGCCTCTTCTTCCTTTCAATTTTTTCTGGTGTCAACATAGAACAACAGGAGTGTCGTGTTAAATTTTGGAATTTTTCGGGGATAGTTTGGACATTTTTATACATTAACTGAGTTTTCTAGGCATTTATGTGCATACTTCAAAATTGAACTACATTCACATGCTCCAGTGCATAAAAAAGGGTTGAAAAATCGAATGTGTGTCCTTGGTTGCAAGCTTAGGTCACACACAAGAAATGAGAATGAATGTCAAACACCTTGACATTGTCGCTCGGCCGCTAACATATGGAAACATGGTTTTAAAATTCTAGTAAATCAAAAACTCCTCTGAAATTCATGAAACTTGACATGATATCATGGAACGGCATCAACATGCCGTGGTAAAAATATTGTCCCATTTGGGGCAGATTTGGATATAAGCTTCTCACAAATCAGAGCTTCTCACAACAAGCCTGATGGTTTCGGTAGGGAACGTCCCACCTTGGGGGACGAAACGATATCCGTTGCCTCTTCTTGCTTTCAAATATTTTTTCTAGTGTCAACGTAGAATAAGAGAGTGCTGTGTCAATTTTTGGGATTTTTCGGGGTTCGCTTGGCCATTTTTATACATTAACTGAGATTTCTATGCATTTATGTGCATAATTCAAATTTGAACTACATGCACATGCGCCAGTGCATATAAATGGGTTAAAAATTTAAATGTGTGTCCTTGGTTGCATGCTTAAGTCCCATTCAAGAAATGGGAATGAATGTCAAACACCTTGCCACCGTTGCTCGGCCGCTAACATTGAGATATATTGTTTTTAAATTCTAGTAAATCGAAAACGTGTCTGAAATTTATGAAACTTGACATGCTAGCATGGAACGGCATCAACATGTCATTGTAAAAATATTGTCTCATTTGGGGTAGGTTGGGGTATAAGCTTCTCACAAACCAGAACTTCTCACAACAAGCTTCATGGTTATGGTATGGAATGTTTCACCTCTCTGGACAAAACGATATACATTGCCTCTTCTTGATTTCAATTTGTTTTTCTAGTATCAACATAGAACAACAGGAGTGTTGTGTTAAATTTTGGAAAATTTCGGGGTTCATTTGGACATTTTTATACATTAACCGAGTTTTCTATGCATTTATGTGCATAATTCAAATTTGAACTATAGGCACTCGCTCCAGTGCATATAAATTGGTTGAAAAATCAAATATGTGTCCTTGGTTGGATGCTTAGGTCCCATGCAAGAAATAGGAATGAATGTCACACACCTTCCCACCGTTGCTCGGCCGCAAACATTGAGATGCATGGTTTTTAAATTCTAGTAAAGCCAAAACTCGTCTGAAATTCATGAAACTTGGCATGCTATCATGGAGCAGCATCAACATGTTGTGGTAAAAAATTTGTCCCATTTGGGGCATGTTTGGGTATAAGATTCTCACAAACCAGAGCTTCTCATAGCAAGCCTGATGGTTTCAGTAGGGGAACATGCCACCTTTGGGGGCGAAACGATATCCGTTGCCTCTTCTTGCTTTAAAATTTTTTCTAGTGTCAACATAGAACAACAACAGTGTTGTGTCAATTTTTTGGGATTTTTGGGGTTCGCTTGGATATACATTAACTAGGTTTTTTAGGCATTTTATGTGCATAATTCAAATTTCAACTACATGCACATGCTCCAGTGCAGAAAAATGGGTTGACATATCAAATGTGTGTCCATGGATGCATGCTTAGGTCCCATGCAAGAAATGGGAATGGATTTCAAACACCAGGGCACTGTTGATTTCCTGCAAAACGTTGAGATACTTTGTTTTTAAATTCTAGTAAATCCAAAACCCGTCTGAAATTCTTGAAACTGCCATGCTATCATTGAATGGCACCCGACATGATGTGGTATTTTTCGTGTCCGTTCGGAGAGAAGGCTCACTCGAAAAACAGCCAACAAAGGCATTTTGAAACAAATAGCTACCACTTTAACATCTCAAACATTTTGTATAATTTCAATCGTGTGCGTTATGTTAACCATTCACGTGACACCACATGTCACTCTTTGAATGTCTAGGAGGTGTCATGAGGACAGTTGCTTGACTGAACGCAAGGCGTGCGACGCAGTCCACTGCGCAGGCTGACCGAGAGGTATGCAATTGCAATGCGCAGGCTCACTCGAAAGCATGCAAGCTATACGTTGCGCAGGCTCACTGAGAAGCAAGCCCTTTGACTTCCATGGCCGCTCGCCTTGCTCACGTCCTCTCCATTAATGGCACCCTAGACGTTGTTTAATATGGCCGGCCTTATTGTTCGCCTCCCATTCCCCTCCTGTAGACCTCCACCGACGCCATGTTTAATAAAATTGGGTTGCCTCCCAACAAGCGCTATCATTTAATGCCCCTAGCTAGACATGAAGATTTCAATGATGCTCACATAAAAGGTAAGAGTTGAAACATAAAGAGAGCATCATGAAGAATATGACTAGCACATTTAAGTCTAACCCGCTTCCTATGCATAGGGATCTTGTGAGCAAACAACTTATGGGAACAATAATCAACTTGCATAGGAAGGCAAAACAAGCATAACTTCAAAATTTTAAGCACATAGAGAGGAAACTTGATATTATTCAACTCCTACAAGCATATGTTCCTCCCTCATAATAATTTTCAGTAGCATCATGAATGAATTCAACAATATAACCAGCACCTAAAGCATTATTTTCATGATCTACAAGCATAGATATTTTATTACTCTCCACATAAGCAAAATTCTTCTCATGAATAATAGTGGGAGCAAACTCAACAAAATAACTATCATGTGATTGGAAATTAAGATCGAGATGACAAGTTTCATGGTTATCATTGTTCTTTAAAGCATACGTGTCATCAAAATAATCATCATAGATAGTAGGCATGCTTTCATCATAGTAAATTTTCTCATCAAAGCTTGGCGGACAAAAAATATCATCTTCATCAAACATAGCTTCCCCAAGCTTGTGGCTTTGCATATCATTAGCATCATGGATATTCAAGGAATTCATACTAACAACATTGCAATCATGCTCAACATTCAAAGTTTTAGTGCCAAACATTTTAATGCATTCTTCTTCTAACACTTTGGCACAATTTTCCTTTCCATCATACTCACGAAAGATATTAAAAAGGTGAAGCGTGTAGGTAAACTCAATTCAATTTTTTTGTAGTTTTCTTTTATAAACTAGACTAGTGCTAAAACAAGAAACAAAAAGATTCGATTGCAAGATCTAAAGATATACCTTCACTTACCTAGCCTCCCCGGTAACGGCGCCAGAAAAGAGCTTGATGTCTACTACACAACCTTCTTCTTGTAGACGTTGTTGGGCCTCCAAGTGCAGAGGTTTGTAGGACAGTAGCAAATTTCCCTCAAGTGGATGACCTAAGGTTTATCAATCCTTGGGAGGCGTAGGGTGAAGATGGTCTCTCTCAAACAACCCTGCAACCAAATAACAAAGAGTCTCTTGTGTCCCCAACACACCCAATACAATGGTAAATTGTATAGGTGCACTAGTTCGGTGAAGAGATGGTGATACAAGTGCAATATGGATGGTAGACATAGGTTTTTGTAAACCGAAAATATAAAAACAGCAAGGTAACAAGCGGTAAAAGTGAGCAAAAACGGTATTGCAATGATAGGAGACAAGGCCTAGGGTTCATACTTTCACTAGTGCAAGTTCTCTCAACAATAATAACATAATTGGATCATATAACTATCCCTCAACATGCAACAAAGAGTCACTCCAAAGTCACTAATAGCGGAGAACAAACGAAGAGATTATGGTAGGGTACGAAACCACCTCAAAGTTATTCTTTCCAATAAATCCATTGGGCTATTCCTATAAGTGTCACAAACAGCCCTAGAGTTCGTACTAGAATAACACCTTAAGACACAAATCAACCAAAACCCTAATGTCACCAAGATACTCCAATGTCACCTCAAGTATCTGTGGGTAAGATTATACGATATGCATCACACACTCTCAATTCATCTATTCAAACCAACACATAGAACCTCAAAGAATGCCCCAAAGTTTCTACCGGAGAATCACGACGAAAACGTGTGCCAACCCCTATGCATAGGTTCATGGGCGGAACCCGTAAGTTGATCACCAAAACATACATCAAGTGAATCACGTGATATCCCATTGTCACCACAGATACGCACGGCAAGACATACATCTAGTGTTCTCAAATCTTTAAAGACTCAATCCGATAAGATTACTTCAAGGGGAAAACTCAATCCATTACAAGAGAGTAGAGGGGGAGAAGAAACATAAGATCCAACTATAATAGCAAAGCTCATGATACATCAGATCATGCCAAATCAAGAACACGAGAGAGATCAAACACATAGCTATTGGTACATACCCTCAGCCCCGAGGGTGAACTACATCCTCCTCGTCATGGAGAACGCCGGGATGATGAAGATGGCCACCGGTGAGGGTTCCCCCCTCCGGCAGGGTGCCGGAACAGGGTCCCGATTGGTTTTTGGTGGCTACAGAGGCTTGCGGCGGTGGAACTCCCGATTTATTCTCTGTTCTGGAAGTTTTTGGCTACATGGAGTTATATAGGCGGAAGAAGTACGTCAGGGGAGCCACGAGGGCCCCACGAGGCAGGGGGGCGCGCCCTAGGGGGTGGGCGCGCCCCCACCCTCATGGCTTCCTCGTTCCTTCCTTGACGTGGGGTCCAAGTCCATCGGGTGGCTTTCGTTCCAAAAATAACTTCTCTAGTTGATTTTGTTCTGTTTCGACTCCGTCTGATATTCCTTTTCTTCGAAACACTGAAATAGGCATAAAACAGCAGAACTGGGTTGGGCCTCCGGTTAATAGGTTAGTCCCAAAAATAATATAAAAGTGGATAATAAAGCCCAATATTGCCCAAAACAGTAGATAATATAGCATGGAGCAATCAAAAATTATAGATACGTTGGAGACGTATCAAGCATCCCCAAGCTTAATTCCTGCTCGTCCTCGAGTGGGTAAATGATAAAAAAGATAATTTTTGATGCGGAGTGCTACTTGGCATAATTTCAATGTAATTCTTCTTAATTGTGATATGAATATTCAGATCCGAAAGATTCAAGACAAAAGTCCATATTAACATAAAAATAATAATACTTCAAGCATACTAATAAAGCAATCATGTATTCTCAAAATAACATGGCCAAAGAAAGTTATCCCTACAAAATCATATAGTCTGGCTATGCTCCATCTTCACCACACAAAGTATTTAAATCATGCACAACCCCGATGACAAGCCAAGCAATTGTTTAATACTTTAACATTTTCAAAACTTTTTCAATCTTCACGCAATACATGAGCATGAGCCATGGATATAGCACTATATGTGGAATAGAATGGTGGTTGTGGAGAAGACAAAAAGAGGGGAAGATAGTCTCACATCAACTAGGCGTATCAACGGGCTATGGAGATGCCCATTAATAGATATCAATGTGAGTGAGTAGGGATTGCCATGCAACGGATGCACTAGAGCTATAAGTATATGAAAGCTCAACAAAAGAAACTAAGTGGTTGTGCATCCAACTCGTATGAAGACCTAGGGCAATTTGAGGAAGCCCATCATTGGAATATACAAGCCAAGTTCTATAATGAAAAATTCCCACTAGTATATGAAAGTGACAACATAGGAGACTCTCTATCATGAAGATCATCGTGCTACTTTGAAGCACAAGTGTGGTAAAAGGATAGTAGCATTGTCCCTTCTCTCTTTTTCTCTCATTTTTTTGGGCCTTCTCTTTTTTTGGGCCTTTCCCCTTTTTTTGGGCCTTTCCATTTCTTTTTTTGCCTTTCTTTCTCTTTTTTTATTACTCACTTGGGACAATGCTCTAGAAAATAATGATCATCACACTTCTATTTTTCTTACAACTCAAAAATTACAACTCAATACTAGAACAAAGTATGACTCTATATGAATGCCTCCGGCGGTGTACCGGGATATGCAATGAATCAAGAGTGACATGTATGAAAGAATTATGAACGGTGGCTTTGCCACAAATACGATGTCAACTACATGATCATGCTAGCAATATGACAATGATGGAGCGTGTCATAATAAACAGAACGGTGGTAAGTTGCATGGCAATATATTTCGGAATGGATATGGAAATGCCATGATTGGTAGGTATGGTGGCTGTTTTGAGGAATATATATGGTGGGTGTATGATACCGGCGAAAAGTGTGCGGTATTAGAGAGGCTAGCAATGGTGGAAGGATGGGAAAAAGTGCGTATAATCCATGGACTCAACATTAGTCATAAAGAACTCATATACTTATTGCAAAAATCTACAAGTTATCACAGCAAAGTATTACGCGCGTGCTCCTAGGGGGATAGATTGGTAGGAAAAGACCATCTCTCGTCCCCGACCGCCACTCATAAGGTGGACAATCAATAAACACCTCATGCTCCGACTTCGTCACATAACGGTTCACCATACGTGCATGCTACGGGAGTCACAAACTTCAAAGCAAGTATTCTTTAAATTCACAACTACTCAACTAGCATGACTCTAATATTATCACCTCCATATCTCAAAACAATTATCATGCTTCAATCTTTTCTTAGTATTCAACACACTCATAAGAAATTTTCTTTTATTAGTCTTGTATGCCTAGCATATTAGAATTAAGCACATTACCATGCTATTTAAAACTCTCAAAATAATCTAAGTGAAGCATGAGAGTTCATCTATTTCTTCAAAATACAACTACCACCATGCTCTAAAAGATATAAGTGAAGCACTAGAGCAAACAACAAACTACTCCAAAAGATATAAGTGAAGATCAATGAGTAGTCGAATAATTATGCAACTATGTGAAGACTCTCCCATTTAATAATTTCAGATCTTTGTACTTTATTCAAACAGCAAGCAAAGCTAAAGAAAATGACATGAAGCTCCAAGCAAAACACATATCATATGGTGAATAAAAATATAGCTCCAAGTAAAGTTACCGATGAACGAAGACGAAAGAGGGGATGCCTTCCGGGGCATCCCCAAGCTTAGACGCTTGGTTATCCTTGAATATTACCTTGGGGTGCCTTGGGCATCCCCAAGCTTAGGCTCTTGCCACTCCTTATTCCATAGTCCATCGAATCTTTACCCAAAACTTGAAAGCTTCACAACACAAAACTTAACAGAAAACTCGTGAGCTCCGTTAGTGAAAGAAAACAAAACACCACTTCAAGGTACTGTAAATAACTAATTATTTATTTATATTGGTGTTAAACCTACTGTATTCAAACTTATCTATGGTTTATAAACTGTTTTACTAGCCATAGATTCATCAAAATAAGCAAACAACACAATGAAAACAGAATCTGTCAAAAACAGAACAGTCTGTAGTAATGTGTAACTAACGCAAACTTCTGGAACTCCAAAAATTCTAAAATAAATTGGTGGACCTGAGGAATTTGTCTAGTAATCATCTGCAAAAAGAATCAACTAAATAGCACTCTCCAATAAAAATTTCTAGCTAATATCGTGAGCGCTCAAGTTTCTGTTTTTTACAGCATGATCATAAAGACTTCACCCAAGTCTTCCCAAAGGTTCTACTTGGCACAGACACTAATTAAAACACAAAACCACAACTAAAAATAAGCTAGATGGATTATTTATTCCTAAACAGAAGCAAAAAGCAAGAAACTAAAATAAAATTGGGTTGCCTCCCAACAAGCGCTATCATTTAATGCCCCTAGCTAGGCATGAAGATTTCAATGATGCTCATATAAAAGATAAGAGTTGAAACATAAAGAGAGCATCATGAAGAATATGACTAGCACATTTAAGTCTAACCCACTTCCTATGCATAGGGATTTTGTGAGCAAACAACTTATGGGAACAATAATCAACTTGCATAGGAAGGCAAAACAAGCATAACTTCAAAATTTTAAGCACATAGAGAGGAAACTTGATATTATTGCAACTCCTACAAGCATATGTTCCTCCCTCATGATAATTTTCAGTAGCATCATGAATGAATTCAACAATATAACCAGCACCTAAAGCATTCTTTTCATGATCTACAAGCATAGATATTTTATTACTCTCCACATAAGAAAAATTCTTCTCATGAATAATAGTGGGAGCAAACTCAACAAAATAACAATCATGTGATTGGAAATTAAGATCAAGATGACAAGTTTCATGGTTATCATTGTTCTTTAAAGCATACGTGTCATCAAAATAATCATCATATATAGTAGGCATGCTTTCATCATAGTAAATTTGCTCATCAAAGCTTGGGGGACAAAAAATATCATCTTCATCAAACATAGCTTCCCCAAGCTTGTGGCTTTGCATATCATTAGCATCATGGATATTCAAGGAATTCATACTAACAACATTGCAATCATGCTCAACATTCAAAGTTCTAGTGCCAAACATTTTAATGCATTCTTCTTCTAACACTTTGGCACAATTTTCCTTTCCATCATACTCACGAAAGATATTAAAAAGGTGAAGCGTGTGAGGTAAACTCAATTCAATTTTTTTGTAGTTTTCTTTTATAAACTAGACTAGTGCTAAGACAAGAAACAAAAAGATTCGATTGCAAGATCTAAAGATATACCTTCACTTACCTAGCCTCCCCCGCAACGGCGCCAGAAAAGAGCTTGATGTCTACTACACAACCTTCTTCTTGTAGACGTTGTTGGGCCTCCAAGTGCAGAGGTTTGTAGGACAGTAGCAAATTTCCCTCAAGTGGATGACCTAAGGTTTATCAATCCGTGGGAGGCGTAGGGTGAATATGGTCTCTCTCAAACAACCCTACAACCAAATAACAAAGAGTCTCTTGTGTCCCCAACACACCCAATACAATGGTAAATTGTATAGGTGCACTAGTTCGGCGAAGAGATGGTGATACAAGTGCAATATGGATGGTAGACATAGGTTTTTGTAAACCGAAAATATAAAAACAGCAAGGTAACAAGCGGTAAAAGTGAGCGTAAACGGTATTACAATGATAGGAGACAAGGCCTAGGGTTCATACTTTCACTAGTGCAAGTTCTCTCAACAATAATAACATAATTGGATCATATAACTATCCCTCAACATGCAACAAAGAGTCACTCCAAAGTCACTAATAGCGGAGAACAAACGAAGAGATTATCGTAGGGTACGAAACCACCTCAAAGTTATTCTTTCCAATCAATCCATTGGGCTATTACTATAAGTGTCACAAACAGCCCTAGAGTTCGTACTAGAATAACACCTTAAGACACAAATCAACCAAAACCCTAATGTCACCTAGATACTCCAATGTCACCTCAAGTATCCGTGGGTATGATTATACGATATGCATCACACAATCTCAATTCATCTATTCAAACCAACACATAGAACCTCAAAGAGTGCCCCAAAGTTTCTACCGGAGAATCACGACGAAAACGTCTGCCAACCCCTATGCATAGGTTCATGGGCGGAACCCGTAAGTTGATCACCAAAACATACATCAAGTGAATCACGTGATATCCGATTGTCACCACAGATACGCACGGCAAGACATACATCAAGTGTTCTCAAATATTTAAAGACTCAATCCGATAATATTACTTCAAGGGGAAAACTCAATCCATTACAAGAGAGTAGAGGGGGAGAAGAAACATAAGATCCAACTATAATAGCAAAGCTCGCAATACACCAAGATCATGCCAAATCAAGAACACGAGAGAGATCAAACACACAACTACTGGTACAGACCCTCAGCCCCGAGGGTGAACTACTCCCTCCTCGTCATGGAGAACGCCGGGATGATGAAGATGGCCACCGGTGAGGGTTCCCCCCTCCGGTAGGGTGCCGGAACAGGGTCCCGATTGGTTTTTGGTGGCTACAGAGGCTTGCGGCGGCGGAACTCCAGATCTATTCTTTGTTCTGGAAGTTTTTGGGTACATGGAGTTATATCGGCGGAAGAAGTACGTCAGGGGAGCCACGAGGGCCCCACGAGGAAGGGGGCGTGCCCTAGGGGGTGGGCGCGCCCCCACCCTCGTGGCTTCCTCGTTCCTTCCTTGACATGGGGTCCAAGTCCATCGGGTGGCTTTCGTTCCAAAAATAACTTCTCTAGTTGATTTCGTTCCGTTTCGACTCCGTCTGATATTCCTTTTCTTCGAAACACTGAAATAGGCATAAAACAGCAGAACTGGGCTGGGCCTCCGGTTAATAGGTTAGTCCCAAAAATAATATAAAAGTGGATAATAAAGCCCAATATTGCCCAAAACAGTAGATAATATAGCATGGAGCAATCAAAAATTATAGAGACGTTGAGACGTATCAGCCATGTATGTACATGCTAGGCTCGTCAAGTTCAACCCAAGTGTTCCGCATGTGCAAAACTGGTTTGCACCCGTTGTATGCGAACATAGAGTCTATCACACCCGATTATCATGTGGTGCTTCGAAACGATGAACTTTCGCAACGGTGCACACTTGGGGAGAACACGATTTTATCTTGAAATTTTAGTGGGGGTCACCTTATAATGCTACCGTCGTCCTAAGCAGAATAAGATGCATACAAGAATTAACATCACATGAAAATCATAAGTTACACGATATGGCCATCATCTTGTGCTTTTGATCTCCATCTCCAAAGCACCGACATGATCTCCGTCGTCACCGGCATGACACCATGATCTCCATCATCGTGTCACCATCGGGGTTATCACACCAACCATGCTTCTACAACTATTGCTATTGCTTAGCAATAATTAAAGCATTACATATCGCTTAATGATTGACACATAGGTCATGCAATAATTAAAGACAACCCTATAGTTCCTGCCAATTGCCGTATTCATCGGCATGCAAGTTGTGATAATCTATACAAAACATGATCATCTCATACATCAAATATACCTCATCATGTCTTTGGCCATATCATATCACATCATAACCTGCAAAAACAAGCTAGACGTCCTCTACTTTGTTGTTGCATGCTTTACGTGGCTGCTATGGGTAACTAGTAAGAACCGTTCTTACCTACGCAAAGCCACAAGGTGATATGCAAGTTGCTATTTAACCTTCTACAAGGACCGCCTTTGTCGAATTCGATTCAACTAAGGTGGGAGAGACAGACACACACCAGCCGTCTTTATGCAACAAGTTGCATGTCGTTGATGGAACCGGTCTCATGTACGTGGACAAGTAAAGTTGGTCTGATCCGCTTCATCCCACAATACCGCTGAATCAAGAAAAGACCAAGGAAGGAAGCAATCTGAATATCAACGCCCACAAACTCATTTGTGTTCTACTCGTCATGTCATCTACGCATAGACCTAGCTCTGATACCACTGTTGGGGAACGTTGCATGAGAAACGAAAAAAATCCTACGCGCGCCAAGATCGATCTAGGAGATGAACATCTACGAGAGGATAGATTGCATCTATATACCCTTGTAGATCGCTAAGCAGAAGCGTTAAGAAACACGATTGATATAGCCGAATGTCTTCGCGATCCAATCACGATCCATCCACGAACTCCCGATGAAGTGTCGAACGGACGGAACCTCCGCGTTCAACACATGTACGGCTTGATGATGCCTTCACCTCCTCAATCCAGCGAGAGATGGTGAAGTAGTAGCTCGAGTCCTCCGGCAACACGACGGTGTGGCAGTGGTTGTGGTGGAGAAATCTCAGTAGGGCTTCGCCAAGCCTCGCGGAGAAGAAGAAGGACTACGAGGGAGAGGAAGGGTGTGGCACACCGGCTCAGAGCGACCGGTTTACCATGCATTGCCAGCCCAGAGACCATGTCTTCTGGCAACACACAACATCTTGGTACAGAAAGCAATCGCTTTATCGATGCTAGCGGATCATAGTTTATCTTACAACAGGTGTCGTGGCCAAGCGGCACACACGGTGCGGCTGAACAATATGTACATTATTTAGTGAACATAAAGGGGCCTCGATCATAACAACTACGCGGCAGCGGAACAACGTCGTAACAGAAACTCCATAGCACAGGGACACCGATGTGGACACGATCTAGACTCGAGCAGCACTCCTTTCCAACGAGACTTTCCTGAAATATGGCATGACACGCCAGGTCAGTACATTGAATGTACTTGCAAGCTCACAATAGGCATAATCATAATGACAAACAATATCATGATAATTAACCAATTTATAATGCAATAATGCTTCAACATGCTATGATCATGCTCTTGTGATAAAAGTCCCTCGGGATTGGCTTACCAACCGTGATCGCTCTTGGATCACAAACGTACCACCATCATGGTCTTGACTAGAAGTATCTCGTGATCATTACGTCGATCACAACCACGAACAATACTTGGTCTCGAACATCTCGATGGCTTTCACCATCATCAATAGTGCAAAGTTCATAACCTAGTGTGCAAAATTTATTAAACGTTGACCCATGGTGTGACCTACTACGAGCGTGTCTGTAACCGTGGACTCAGCTATCGATAGATTATTACACTCTGCAGAGGTAGCACACTGTACCCACACCACGGAACCCATGGCCTCATACTCCCATTCGGGTGGACCAACGGCATTCCGACGAAACCCCTCCATTGCCATGACACTCTCCCAGCCACTCCGACACAATCCCCACTGGGCTAGTCCTGGGTGGCCCCGTGTCTACCAAAGACACAACAACCACCGTCGTGGCCAAAACGATCCCACAAGGGGACCCGGTACCATAATCTCAACAACGGGCAGACAAGGTTACGTCTGCTTATCGGGCCAGGGTAAGCATGCCCATAACCTTCCCTAGTTGGAGGCACCGACCAGAGGCATGACAACGGACCGAATCAAGGCCTCCCATAAGGCAAATCTGGTTGCACTGGGAAAAACTCGATTCAGTGGCACCATGACCCGGCCAACAATATATTCAAGTTGAGTTATATTCAGGTTCAACTTAAAGTAAAAATAACCGGTGTCATAGTATGCCATGAAATGCAACACTAACATATGCATCACATATTAACGGAAATGACTGAGTCAACTATATACACACTAAGCATAAACATCAACAACTCATGCCATTTTTATGGTTAGGATAATTCTCACTTTAAACAGAATATTTTCTAGTAAATTTTTATTATTTTACTCATGCAAGAAAATAACTTCAAGTAATTACTCATATGCATAACAATATTATTCTTTCATCACCACAAATGAATCCTAGTTTCTTTACCAACTAAGTTAGTTTCAAACATTCTGTAAATCAAGCATATTAACTAAAACAAGCACTTAACAGAATATAAATAACATAATAGTTATTTAAATGCATGGATTAAATCTTTCATTCAAGTAAGAAAATCATAAATATTGAAATGGCACCATGAAAATGTTGTTGTGGCTTGCCTTAGTGCAGATGAGGTTCACAACCCTTCTGGTGATCCTCAAGACAAGCCTCACCCTCTGAAAATAATTTTAAACACAAGAAGAAAATATCAAGAACCCTTCTGAAAATCACCAGAAAATCTAGACATTTTAGAAAAATCTCATTTTTGGTGAGCTGTTAGATTTCTTTGCAAAGAACACAATGCAAAAGGAATCAATTCATTTGGACTTATGGTTGAAGAGTTATAGTTGTTTGAAGCTCTCTGGAAATTAATTGAATTTGAATTTAAATAAAACAAATTAGGGGGATGACGTCGAAGGCGTAAAGCCTCGGGACGCCACCACTCGTACGGCTTCGCGTGCGTACTGAGTGGCTGACTAGCGAGCCTCGCTAGTTAGGTGAGCTGGAGGGGGAGAAGGAAACAGAGGAGGCGCGGCTTCACCGGAGCTCACGCCGGCGACGAGGGTTCCTTGGCCAAAACGAGAGGGAGGGATCAAGAGAGGGGATGGAGGCGCACCAGCCCGTACCCGTAGCATAGCTAGGGGTGGTCGGACGGCGTCGGAATCGACCTCGCAAGCGGAGGCAGAGAGCAGAGCTCGTCGAAGACGAAGACGACGGCGAGCAGAGAAAACTCCATGGGCTCCAAGTGGACGGAACGGCTTCACGGAAGAGATGCGGAGGCTCTGGAAGGTTCGCCCTCGCCTGGGAGGGGCTGGAGCTACCGCAACGACCCGAGGGGATCGCCGGCAAGCTCGAGCTCGGGGACGGCGGCCCACGGCCTGCCCAGCCGGGCTACGGCTATCAACACGTTTGTGGAGTGTGCGGGAGTGGAGGATGGTGCTCGAGGAAGCTGGGGGGCTCCTTTTATATGCGAGCATCGGGGGTGGATCGGGCTCCGCCGGGGACACCTGGACACTGCGCCCGGCGACGAGCGGCGTCAGAGAGATGGTGAGAAGGCAAAGCAACTCACGCGGGGACTGTGGGCGAACGGGGACGAGCACAGGATCAAGAGGAAGGCGACAAGCACAGTGCAGAGCGCACTGTGGCGTTGGCCGGATCACGCCCGTGCTCCGTGCGGCGAGCTCTGGCGTCAGCGAGTATCTAGGGGAGTTAAGGGAGTTGAGACGAAGATGGTGGCGAAGTTTGGCGCGCTATGGCGGTCTGGGAAGCGAGCACGCGCGAAACAGAGCGCGCGGCGGCACTTAGAGCGTGTCGACACGCATGTTGGCAGCATGTACACGCGTGGTCACCGCGTGAACTCTTCCCTCAGGCCGACCAGCGTCCAAAGATCATGTCTGGCTTGTTGTTCGTGGTAGTTTTGAAGATTACCACGCTATGGCTTGGCTCCAGACGCAGTAGGAAAGATTTTACAAGCCAAGTAAGTTTCTGATCAGTAACTTTGAGAGGTTACTGAGGTCAAACGGCTGGGAGTTGGACGTTGTGCTTTGGAGGCTAGCAATCATCTACTAAGGTGATGATGCACAAGAAAAATCAGGCACAATGGAGCAAGTAAAATGGTAGTTGCTATAGAAACCACCATTTCTGTCCAGAACAGAAAATATTTTCTGTAGCAAAAATATTCCAAAAGGTGGTGCAATATTTTTGCTCAGGAAGGTGCCCTAGGGGTTCAAAGAATATTTGTGAATTTTCTCAGATTTTTGTGGGCAAGAAAAATTGGGGTTGCTTTGGAGCACATTGAACTAGCTAGGGTTTTTTAGGGGAAAATGAATATTTTTCATTAAAGAAAAATATTCCAAATATTATTTTGGGTAGAACCAGAGAGCGAATGAAGATTAGAGAGGGAAATGAGGCACTTGGGTGAAAGCCAAGGGTACTGGCCCAATCCTTTTTATTGCAAAGGACAAGCCTGGACAAACTCTTATATAGAGAAAAGCGCTCCCGAGGACACATGGAAATATCGTCAAGCTAGTTTTCATCGCGTTCATATGATTCGCGTTCGGTACTTTGATAATTTGATATGTGGGTGCACCGGTGCTTGGGTGATGTTCTTACTTGAACAAGCATCCCACTTATGATTAACCTCTATTGCAAGCACCCACAACTACAACAAAAGTATTAAGGTAAACCTAACCATAGCATGAAACATATGGATACATATCAGCCCCTTACGAAGCGACGCATAAAGTAGGGTTTAAGCTTCTGTCACTCTAGCAACCCATAATCTACTTATTACTTCCCAATGCCTTCCTCTAGGCCCAAATAATGGTGAAGTGTTATGTAGTCGGCGTTCACATAACACCACTAGAGTCTAGACAACATACATCTCATCAAAATATCAAACGAATACCAAATTCACATGACTACTAATAGCAAGACTTCTCCCATGTCCTCAGGAACAAATGTAACTACTCACGAAGCATATTCATGTTCATAATCAGAGGGGTATTAATATGCATAAAGGATCTGAACATATGATCTTCCACCAAATAAACCAACTAGCATCAACTACAAGGAGTAATCAACACTACTAGCAACCTACTAGTACCAATCCAGGACTAGGAGACAAGAATTGGATACAAGAAATGAACTAGGGTTTTGAGAGGAGATGGTGCTAGTGAAGATGTTGATGGAAATTTCCCTTTCCCGATGAGAGGAGCGTTGGTGATGACGACGGCGATGATTTCCCCCTCCCGGAGGGAAGTGTCCCCGGCAGAACAGCTCTGTCGAAGCCCTAGATTTGTTCCGTCAAGGTTCCGCCTCGTGGCGGCGGAGTTTCGTCCCGAAAGGTTGCTTATGATTTTTTCCTCGACGAAAGACCTCATATAGCAGAAGATGGCCATCGGAGAGCCAACAGGGGTCCCACGAGGCAGGGGGCGCGCCCTGGGGGGTAGGGCGCGCCCCCACCCTCGTGGCCAGGTGGGCCCCCCTCTTGTGAACTTCTTCCGCTCAATATTTTTTATTATTTCCAAAAATGACTTTCGTGGAGTTTCAGGACTTTTGGAGTTGTGCAGAATAGGTCTCTAATATTTGCTCCTTTTCCAACCTAGAATTCCAGCTGCCGGCATTCTCCCTCCTTATGTAAACCTTGTAAAATAAGAGAGAATAGGCATAAGTATGGTGACATAATGTGTAGTAACAGCATAATGCAATAAATATCGATATAAAAGCATGATGCAAAATGGACGTATCAACTCCCCCAAGCTTAGACCTCGCTTGTCCTCAAGCGGAAGCCGATAACGATAAATATGTCCCCATGTTTAGAGGTAGAGGTGTGGATAAAAATAAAATACGGACATGAAGGCATCGTGATTTTTCTCATAATAGCAACATATATGAATATTGTCATATGATTTCTTATGCTCAAGTAACAATCTATTCACAATGCAAAGTACGAATCATAAACTTTATTGAGAACTAACAAACTATAATCTCAGTCATTGAAGCAATTGCAATTTATCATAACATCAGAAAGAGTCTATGTCAGAGCTTATAGCAAGTCCACATACTCAACTATCATTTAGTCTTTCATAATTGCTAACACTCACGCGATACTTGTGGTTACGGAGTTTTAATCGGACACAGAGAAAGATAGGGGCTTATAGTTTCGCCTCCCAACCTTTTACCTTAAGGGTAATGTCAACAATAATAAATCATGCTCCCCTACATCCAATTAGATATATCTATCAGGATCTTTCCAACATATTGTGCTTGCCAAAGGATAAAGTGTAAAAAAGGAAAGGTGAAGATCACCATGACTCTTGCATAAGGTAGAGGATAATGATAAAAGATAGGCCCTTCGCAGAGGGAAGTAGAGGTTGCCACGCGCTTTTAGGGTTGGATGCACAAAATCTTAATGCGAAAGAACGTCACTTTATATTGCCCCTTGTGATATGAACCTTTATTATGCAGTCCGTCGCTTTTATTTCTTCCACATCACAAGATCGTAAAGCTTATTTTCTCCCTCACTAATAAGTCATACATATTTAGAGAGCAATTTTTATTGCTTTGCACTGATGACAACTTACTTGAAGGATCTTACTCAATCCATAGGTAGGTATGGTGGACTCTCATGGCAAAACTAGTTTAAGGGTTTTTGGAAGCACAAGTAGTATCTCTACTTGGTGCTAAGAATTTGGCTAGCATGAGGGGGAAAGGCAAGCTCAACATGTTGGATGATCCATGACAACATACTTTATCTCAGATATAAGAAAACATAACCCATTATGTTGTCTTCCTTGTCCAACATCAACTCTTTAGCATGTCATATTTTAATGAGTGCTCCCAATCATAAAAGATGCCCATGATAATATATTTATATGTGAAGCCTCTCTTTCCTTATCACTTCCTATTAATTGCAACGATGACCAAAGTTATGTCTGCCAACTCCCAACAACTTTTAATCATCATACTCTTTCTATGTGAAGTCATTACTCTCAATAAGATCAATATGAACTCTTTGTTTCTTTTTATTCTTTTCTCTTTTCAATTACTCACTCAAGATCATGGCAAAATAATCAAGCCCTTGACTCAACACTAATCTTTATTATATAGCTTCACGGACTCGATTACATAAAGAGATCATAAAGCAAGACTCAAAACTAGATCATGCCATAAACTTTATTCTACTAGATCAAGATACTACTAATAGGATCGAACTAATAAAAACGGTAAAGATAGGAGTGTGATGGTGATACGATACCGGGGCACCTCCCCCAAGCTTGGCAGTTGCCAAGGGGAGTACCCATACCCATGTGATTATGTCTCCTTCTTTGTCGGTGAAGAAGGTGGCGATGATGGATAGTCGCACATCGAGCGTAAGAGGTCCTCCAGCTTGCGGATAATGCCCTTGAGTGCAACAATATGCTCCTTCAACAAAAAAAATTCACGTGTGAGATACTTGTTCTGTATACGAGATAACTCAATCATCTTGAAAGCTTCGATCTCAGTTGGGGTAAGAAGATTATGATCAAGTTGAAGGATGTCTTCCGGTGCCAGAGCTTGATCCTCCGTGGCCTTCTTGATCCCTTCATCCTTGTTGATCTCCATGGGTTCCTCCCTCTTCAGCTCTAACATCATTAGCCAAGCATCGTTGTCACCATTGTTGGAGGAGGGGGACGACATGATGCCTGGCCTTGACAACCCTGGCAGAAGGCAGCTCGAAACAAGAAGGGAGGATAATTGCGTGATACTGGGGTCAAAACCTTCAGGAGAATATATAATGAATTTTTACCGACCAAAATAAGTATCGTGCAAGAAAATGGAGTCCGGAGAGTGCACGAGGTGCCCATGAGGTAGGGGGGCATGCCCAGGGGGTAGGGCGCGCCCTCCGCCCTCGTGGGGCCCTCGTGTCCTTCCCGAACTGCTTCTTATTTTTCTATTTGTCTAAATATTCCAAAACGGAGAAATATTGCCTTAAAAACTGTTTTGGAGTCGGTTTACTTACCGTACCACATACCTATTCCTTTTCAGAGTCTGAAATGTTCTGGAAAATGTCTCTTATGTATTCCTCTGGGGTTACGGTTTCAATAACATTGGTTTCAACATTTATAGGATTACATGAGATATAATGTTTGATTCTTTGACCGTTCACCACCTTCGGATTTGTGCCTTCGAAGTTGTTGATTTTTATGGCACCGAAACGATAGACCTCCTCGATAACGTAGGGGCCTTCCCATTTAGAGAGAAGTTTTCCTGCAAAAAAGCTTAAACAAGAATTCTATAGCAATACATAATCACCTACGTTAAACTCACGCTTTTGTATCCTTTTGTCATGCCATCCTTTAACTTTTTCTTTAAACAACTTGGCATTTTCATAAGCTTGGGTTCTCCATTCATCAAGTGAGCTAATATCAAATAACCTCTTCTCAGCGGCAAGTTTGAAATCATAACTGAGCTCTTTAATAGCCCAATATGCCTTATGTTCTAGTTCGAGAGGTAAGTGACATGCTTTTCCATAAACCATTTTATACGGAGACATACCCATAGGATTTTTATATGCAGTTCTATAGGCCCATAATGCATCACCAAGTTTCTTGGACCAATTCTTTCTAGATCTATTGACAGTATTTTGCAAAATTAATTTGAGTTCTCTATTACTCAATTCTACTTGACCACTAGACTGTGGGTGATAATGAGATGCAATTCTATGATTAACGTCATACTTAGCAAGCATTTTACGGAAAGAACCGTGAATAAAATGTGAACCACCATCAGTATTTAAATATCTAGGGACTCCAAACCTTGGGAAAATAACTTCTTTAAGCATTTTAATAGAAGTGTTATGATCAGCACTACTAGTTGGAATAGCTTCTACCCACTTAGTAACGTAATCAACAGCAACTAAAATATGTGTATAACCATTAGAGGCAGGAAAAGGTCCCATATAATCAAAGCCCCAAACATCAAATGGTTCAATAACAAGTGAATAATTCATAGGCATTTCTTGACGTCTACTAATATTACCAATTCTTTGACATTCATCACATGACAAGACAAACTTACGGGCATCCTTGAAGAGAGTAGGCCAATAAAAACCGGATTGCAATACCTTATGTGCAGTTCTATCTCCCGTGTGGTGTCCTCCATAAGCTTCGGAGTGGCACTTGCGTACGATCTGTTCCTGTTCATGCTCAGGTACACAATGTCTAATAACACCATCTACTCCTTCTTTATAAAGATGTGGGTCATCCCAAAAGTAATGTCTCAAATCATAGAAAAACTTTTTCTTTTGCTGGTATGTGAAACTAGGTGGTATAATTAGCAACGATGTAATTAGCATAATCAGCATACCATGGAGTACTACGAGAGGTATTTATGACATTTAATTGTTCATCAGGAAAGCTATCATCAATAGGTAGTGGGTCATCAAGAACATTTTCTAGCCTAGACAAGTTGTCTGCAACGGGGTTCTAATCTCCCTTTCTATCAACAATATGCAAATCAAATTCTTGTAGCAAGAGAACCAATCTAATAAGTCTAGGTTTAGCATCTTTCTTTTCCATAAGATATTTAATAGCAACATGATCAGTATGAATAGTTACTTTAGAATCAACAATGTAAGGTCTGAACTTATCACAAGCAAATACAACTGCTAAGAATTCTTTTTTAGTAGTAGCATAATTTCTTTGAGCATTGTCTAGAGTCTTACTAGCATAATGGATAACATTTAATTTCTTATCAACTCTTTGCCCTAGAACAGCACCTACAGCATAATCACTAGCATCACACATAATTTCAAAGGGTAAATTCCAATTAGGTGGCTGAACAATAGGTGCAGAGATCAATGCTTTCTTAAGTATTTCAAATGCTTCTACACAATCATCATCAAAGACAAATGGTATATATTTTTGTAATAAATTAGTCAGAGGTCAAGAAATTTTTGCGAAGTCCTTAATGAACCTCCTATAAAAACCGGCATGACCAAGGAAACTTCTTATACCTTTGATGTCCTTGGGACATGGCATCTTTTCAATAGCGTCAACCTTGGCTTTATCAACCTCAATACCTCTTTCAGAAACTTTATGCCCCAAGACAATACCTTCATTAACCTTAAATTGGCACTTTTCCCAATTCGAGACAAGATTAGTTTCTTCACATCTCTGCAAAACTCGATCAAGGTTGCTCAAGCAATCATCAAACGAAGATCCATAGACGAAAAAGTTATCCATGAAAACCTCACAAATCTTTTCACAGAAGTCAGTGAATATAGCCATCATGCATCTTTGAAAGGTAGCAGGTGCATTACATAAACCAAAAGGCATACGTCTATAAGCAAAAGTACCAAAAGGGCAGGTAAAAGTAGTCTTTGATTGATCATTAGCTGACATAGGTATTTGAGAGAACCCAGAATAACCATCTAGAAAGCAAGAGTGTGTATGTTTGCATAATCTTTCTAGCATTTGATCGATGAAAGGTAAGGGGTAATGATCCTTTTTAGTAGCCTTATTTAATTTACGGAAATCAATTACCATCCTATAACATGTAATAATTCTTTGCGGAATCAATTCATCTTTATCATTAGGTACAACAGTGATACCTCCCTTCTTAGGGACACAATGGACAGGACTTACCCTTTGACTATCAGCAACGGGATAAATTATACGTGCCTCTAGAAGCTTTAGTATTTCTTTTCTTACCACTTCTTTCATCTTAGGATTAAGCCTTCATTGATGATCACGGACTGGTTTGGCATCTTCTTCCAAATTTATTTTATGTTGACATAGAGTGGGACTAATGCCCTTAAGATCATCAAGAGTATATCCAATAGCAGCACGGTGCTTCTTCAGAGTTTTCAATAATCTCTCTTCTTCATGTTTTGAAAGGTTAGCACTAATAATAATAGGATATATCTTCTTTTCATCAAGATAACCATATTTAAGATTATCAGGCAACGGTTTAAGCTCAAACACGGGATCACCCTTGGGTGGAGGAGGATCCCCTAGGATTTCAATAGGCAAATTGTGTTTCAGAATAGGTTCCTGCTTAAAGAATACTTCATCTATTTCACTTCTTTCATTCATAAACATATCATTCTCATGGTCTAGCAAATATTGTTCTAAAGGATCACTAGGAGGTACGGCAATAGAAGCAAGACCAATAATTTCATCCTTACTATGCAATTCTTCTTCACGGTGTTGTCTACTAAATTTAGAGAAATTAAACTCATGAATCATATCACCCAAACCAATAGTAACAACATTCTTTTCGCAGTCTATCTTAGCATTAACGGTGTTCAAGAAGGGTCTACCAAAAATAATGGGACAAAAGCTATCTTGTGGGGAACCAAGAACAAGAAAATTAGCAGGGTATTTAGTTTTCCCACACAAGACTTCAACATCTCTAACGATTCCCATTGGTGAAATAGTATCTCTATTGGCAAGTTTAATTGTGACATCAATATCTTCTATCTCAGCAGGTGCAATATCATGCATAATTTCTTTGTATAAGTCATAAGGTATTGCACTAGCACTAGCACCCATATCACACAAGCCATGATAACAATGATCTCCTATTTTAACAGAAATAACAGGCACGCCTACCACAGGTCTATGTTTATCTTTAGCACAAGGTTTAGCAATTCTAGCAGTTTCACCGCAGAAATAAATAACATGCCCATCAATATTATCATCCAAGAGATCTTTAACAATAGCAATACTAGGTTCAATTTTAACTTTCTCAGGAGGTGTATAAGTTCTAATATTGCTTTTACGAACCACAGTTGAAGCTTTAGCATGATCCTTTATTCTAACAGGGAAAGGTGGTTTCTCAACATAGGAAGTAGGAACAACAGGATCATTATAAGTGACAGACTTTTCTTCAACTTTAGTAGGTGCAGCTACTTTTACTTCTGTGGGAGGATGATATTTAAACCACTTCTCCTTGGGGAGATCAACATAAGTAGCAAAAGATTCACAGAATGAAGCTACTATCTCAGAATCAAGTCCATATTTAGTGCTAAATTTATGGAAAACATCGGTATCCATAAAAGATTTAACACAATCAAACTTAGGTGTCATACCTGACTCCTTACCTTCGTCGAGATCCCAATCTTCGGAGTTGCGTTTAATTCTATCCAATAAATTCCATTTGAATTCAATAGTCTTCATCATAAAAGAGCCAGCACAAGAAGTATCGAGCATGGATTGATTATTATGAGAAAGCCGAGCATAAATTTTTTGAAGAATTATTTCTCTTGAGAGCTCATGATTGAGGCATGAATATAACATTGATTTAAGCCTACCCCCAAGCTTGAGTGATGCTTTATCCTTCACGAGGCCAAAAATTATATATATAATTGCGATCACGATGAACAAGATGCATAGGATAATACTTTTGATGAAATTCTAACTTCATTCGTTTATAGTTCCATGATCCCGTATCATCACATAGCCTATACCATGTCGATGCATCTCCCTTCAAAGATAAAGGGAAGACCTTCTTCTTAACAACATCATAGGATACCTGCAAGCTTAAATAATCCACAAACTTCATCCACATAGAGTAGATGTTCATCAGGATGCTTTGTTCCATCTCCTGTAAAAGGATTATCTCGCAGTTTTTCTAACATACCCGAAGGAACTTCAAAGAGAACATTTTCATTTTCAGTAGGTTCAGTAGGTTGAGGAGCAATTCTTTGCTCTACTGGTCGGGGTGAAGATGCCCCGAACAAGCCCCTCAGAGGATTACTTTCCATAGTAACAAGTGACAGTAAATTTCAGGACACTATATAAAATTTTCCTTACCAAATTCCACCTACCAAAGGCGCTTCACTTCCCGGAAACGGCGCCAGAAAAGAGTCTTGATGACCCACAAGTATAGGGGATCTATCGTAGTCCTCTCGATAAGTAAGAGTGTCGAACCCAACGAGGAGCAGAAGGAAATGATAAGCGGTTTTCAGCAAGGTATTCTCTGCAAGTACTGAAATAAGTGGTAACAGATAGTTTTGTGATAAGATAATTTGTAACGAGCAACAAGTAAAAAGAGTAAATAAAGTGCAGCAAGGTGGCCCAATCCTTTTTGTAGCAAAGGACAAGCCTGGACAAACTCTTATATAGAGAAAAGTGCTCCCGAGGACACATGGGATATCGTCAAGCTAGCTTTCATCACGTTCATATGATTCGTGTTCGATACTTTGATAATTTGATATGTGGGTGGACCGGTGCTTGGGTGATGTTCTTACTTGAACAAGCATCCCACTTATGATTAACCTCTATTGCAAGCATCCGCAACTACAACAAAAGTATTAAGGTAAACCTAACCATAGCATGAAACATATGGATCCAAATCAGCCCCTTACGAAGCGACGCATAAACTAGGGTTTAAGCTTATGTCACTCTAGCAACCCATCATCTACTTATTACTTCTCAATGCCTTCCTCTAGGCCCAAATAATGGTGAAGTGTTATGTAGTCGATGTTCACATAACACCACTAGAGGCTAGACAACATACATCTCATAAAATATCGAACGAATACCAAATTCACATGACAACTAATAGCAAGACTTCTCCCATGTCCTCAGGAACAAACGTAACTACTCACGAAGCATATTCATGTTCGTAATCAGAGGGGTATTAATATGCATAAAGGATCTGAACATATGATCTTCCACCAAATAAACCAACTAGCATCAACTACAAGGAGTAATCAACACTACTAGCAACCTACTAGTACCAATCCAGGACTTGGAGGCAAGAATTGGATACAAGAGATGAACTAGGGTTTTGAGAGGAGATGGTGCTGGTGAAGATGTTGATGGAGATTGCCCTCTCCCAATGAGAGGAGCGTTGGTGATGACGATGGCGATGATTCCCCCCTCCCGGAGGGAAGTGTCCCAGGAGAACAGCTCTGTCGGAGCCCTAGATTGGTTCCGCCAAGGTTCCGCCTCGTGGCGGCGGAGTTTCGTCCCGAAAGGTTGCTTATGATTTTTTCCTCGACGAAAGACCCCATACAGCAGAAGATGGCCATCGGAGAGCCAACAGGGGGCCCACGAGGCAGGGGGCGTGCCCTGGGGGTAGGCCGCGCCCCCCACCCCCGTGGCCAGGTGGGTCCCCCTCTGGTGAACTTCTTCCGCTCAATATTTTTTATTATTTCCAAAAATGAATTTCGTGGAGTTTCAGGACTTTTGGAGTTGTGCAGAATAGGTCTCTAATATTTGCTCCTTTTCCAGCCCAGAATTCCAGCTGCCGGCATTCTCCCTCCTTATGTAAACCTTGTAAAATAAGAGAGAATAGACATAAGTATTGTGACATAATGTGTAGTAACAGCCCATAATGCAATAAATATCAATATAAAAGCATGATGCAAAATGGACGTATCAGGTACCTAAGATTTTAAGTCCATATGAAAAGATTCAAAAACTCCAAATTTCAAAATCAACTCAAATGAAAATCAAGCAAATAAAGGAGGGCAAAAACCAGGCTGTCACAAACCTCCCCTACTTAGAATGAATCTTGTCCTCGAGATTCGATTGCTTGGGAAAACCATTCTGGATAATGTGCCCTTAGAAATTCTTCCCGTTCCCACGTTGATTCTGACTCCGTGTGATGCTCCCACTGGACTTTGTAAAACTTCCTTACTTTACTGCGAGTGACTCTTTCCATCTGATCCAAAATTCTAATTGGTCTCTCTTCATATGTTAAATCCCTTGCCAACTCTATCTCAGTCATAGCAGGCTTTTTCTCAGGCGGCGATATGCATCGCCTCAACTGTGAAACATGAAACACGTTGTGCACGTCCGACAATTCAGGGGGTAGTTCCAACTGATATGCAACGGTACCCACTCGAGACATAACTGGAAATGGACCAATAAATCTGGGTGCCAACTTTCCACGAGTCTGGAACCTCTTGACTCCTTTCATAGGAGTGACCCGGAGGTATACGTGTTCTCCGGGTTCAAAACTGATTTGTCGGTGCTTTGCATCATAATAACTCTCTTGTTGAGATTTGGCCAATTGCAATCTGTCTATGATCTCCTTAACTTGTTTCTCAGCCTCCATCATGAGATCCGTTCCGAAGATACGGTTATCTCTAGTTTGTGACCAATTTAAAGGAGTGCGGCACTTACGGCCATACAAAGCCTCATATGGTGACATCTTTAGACTGGTATGGAAACTGTTGTTATAAGGAAACTCGGCATATGGCAGACAGTCTTCCCATTTAGATCCTTGGGTCAAAGCACTGGCTCGCAGCATATCTTCGAGTATTTGGTTTACCCGCTCTGTCTGTCTATCGGTCTGAGGATGATAAGCGGTACTGTATTTCAGCGCTGTCCCCAAGGCTTGATGGAGACGTGACCAAAAAGTGGAGGTAAAAAGTGAACCTCGGTCGGAAGTGATGGTTTGAGGTACTCCATGCAGACTGACTATCCTGGATACATACAGCTGTGCGAGTTGGTCTGCTCGATATGTGGTTCTGATCAGGATAAAGTGAGCAACCTTGGTTAAGGTGTCCACTATGACCCAGATTGCATCATTGCCTCACTGAGTCCTGGGCAGTCCTGTGATGAAATCCATGCAGACATCATCCCATTTCCATTGTGAGACTGGCAGTGGTTGGAGAAGTCCGGCTGGCTTCTGATGCTCTGCCTTCACCTTGTTGCATACGTCGCAACATGCCACAAAATAGGCAATGTCTTTATTCATTCCATCCCACCAAAATATTTGTCGGAGGTCTTCATACATTTTTGTACCTCCAGGGTGAATAGAATATGAGGATTTGTGTGCTTCCGACAGGATTTTCTTCTTTAAGTCTGACTGATTGGGTACACAAATCCTTCCACGGAAACGGAGGGTACCGGATTTATCCTTTGAGAAATCTGGAGTCTGTCCGGCCATCGTACTCTTGACACGTTTCTGTAGATCGATGTCAGCTGGCTGGGCCTTGCGGATTTCTTCCTCAAGTGTGGGGGAAACTTCCAAAATATTAGCAAGGCCAGCATCAACTATGACCAGGTTCAGCTGAGCAATTTCCTCTTGAAGTTCAGGAGGTAAGGATTCCAATATGACATTCAGGATGACAGGCTTTCGACTGAGCGCATCGGCGACCATGTTGGCCTTACCCGGGTGGTAGTTTATTCCAAGATCATAATCCTTAACTAACTCAAGCCAGCTTCGTTGACAGAGATTTAAATCTGGCTGAGTAAATATATACTTGAGGCTTTTGTGATCGGTAAACATTTGGCACCTCTTCCCGATGAGATAGTGCCTCCAAATTTTTAGAGCATGAACCACCGCGGCCAGTTCCAAATCATGGGTAGGATAATTTCCTTCATGCGGTCGTAGTTGTCGCGATGCATAGGCTACTACCTTGTCGTCTTGCATAAGTACGCATCCAAGTCCTTGTCTGGAGGCGTCACAATACACATCAAAACTGCGGTAGATATCTGGAAGAGTTAACACAGGTGCGGTCGTCAGCCGTATCTTTAGCGCATTAAAACTTTTCTCACAGTCCTCGGTCCATTCAAACTTCTTATCCTTTTTGAGCAGCTCCGTCATGGGTTTAGAAATCTTGGAAAACCCTTCAATGAAACGACGATAATATCCGGCTAATCCAAGAAAACACTGGATCTGTGATACGGTTGTGGGTGGCAACCAATCGAGCACATCCTTTACTTTGCTTTGGTCCATGGCTATACCTTCAGCAGATAGAACGTGTCCAAGAAATCCAACTTGCTTGAGCCAAAACTCACACTTACTGAATTTGGCGTATAGCTGATGGTCGCGGAGTCGTTGTAGCACTGCTCAGAGGTGATCCTTGTGATCTTCTTCACTCTTGGAGTAAATGAGTATGTCATCGATGAAGACTACCACGAATTTATCAAGGAAGTCCATGAATACTTTGTTCATCATATGCATGAAGAAGGCAGGGGCATTGGTGAGACCAAAGGACATAACTGTATATTCATAAAGACCGTACCGAGTAGTGAATGCGGTCTTAGGAATATCTTCCTTTTTAATCTTGAGTTGATGATACGCTGTCCTTAGATCAATCTTAGAGAATACTTTGGCCCCACTGAGCTAATCAAACAGTCATCAATCCTTGGCAGTGGATATTTATTTTTGATAGTGACATTGTTCAGCTGACGGTAATCCACACACATGCGGAGGCTGCCATCCTTTTTGTCCACGAAAATAGTAGGTGATCCCCATGGTGAAGAGCTGGGACGGATATATCCTTTCTGGAGCATTTCATCAAGCTGTTTCTTTAGCTCCACTAATTCTGATGAGGGAATCCGGTAATACTTCTTGTATAATGGTGCGGTTCCAGGCACAAGATCTATTGCAAACTCAAGCTCATGTCTGGTGGCATGCCTGGCAATTCTTCGGGAAATACATCCGGAAACTCACTGACAACAGGAATAAATTCCAATTCAGCCACATCGGTGAAAGCCATTTCTTTCTTGGGTATGCTTCTGCGAGCATAGAATTTTGTAGTCTGCCCATTCTGACTGGTCAACGTGACTTCGCGGGTCGCGCAGTTTATGCAAACTTGATATTGGGTCAACCAATTCATACCCAATATAACATCCAACTTATCAGACTCAATGATTATCAAAGAAGTTGGAAAACAGACTCCGTTGATATCAATTTCCAGATTACGGCAGACCAGATTGCTCCTGATTAATGATCCCGGGGTTTGTACAACATGTTCTTGCCCAAAAGCGAACAAGGAAATTTGTTTTGGGCAACAAAACTCCAAGAAATAAAAGAGTGGGAAGCCCCAGAGTCAAATAAAATTACTGCAGGTATGTTATTAATAGAAAACATAGCAATGACGACTTCGGGGTTCTCTTGGGCTTCATCGGCGGAGAGGTGATGAATGTACCTAGTGAGGTTTTGCGGGGTCGGACATGACTCCATATAGTTGACTTGTGGCCTGAATAGAGCTTTTGCCTTGCTGTTCTTGGGGCACTGTCTGGCATAATGTCCGTTTTGCCCACAACTGACGCAAGAATTGTTGCGCTGGCGCTCCTCGTGCACTGGGTTGGTCACGACATTCTTGACTTGAGTGGTGGTCTTGTTATCATTCTGTTGCCAATTGGGCTTGTATTCCACCTGGGTCTGCTGCCAGGTACGAGCCTTTTGCACTGGTTGTCCATCCTTCTTTGGCTCAAACTTGCGCTTGTGGTCGTTGTTAGCGGGCCTATTATCTGATGCAAGCTTGTGCTCCCTTTCAGCAATGAAAGCCTTGTTCACCAGAGTTTGGAAATCTGGGAAATCAAACATGTTGAGAGTACACCGGAGTTGCGGATTTAATCCACCAAGAAATATGTCAATCATTCTTTCTTTGGTGGCCATGTTATAAAGGGAGTAATGGGCCAGATGATTGAATTTTTGCAAATATTCACCCACGGACTAATTTCCTTGGATGAGTGCAAGAAATTCTCGCTGCTTAGTCTTCATAACTCCAGTAGGGATATGATATTTCCGGAACTGCTCCTTGAATTTTGACCAGGTGATTTCTTCATCAGCAGGCAACATGGCTTTTGCATTTTCCCACCATATGGCAGCAGCGCCTTCAAGATAATGAGTTGCAAATGGAACTTTATCACTTTCTTCAATACAGGCAATCTCAAGCTTTTTCTCAATGGTACACAACCAATCGTATGCATCCAGGGGATCAACAACCTGACTGAAACTGGGAGGCTTGGTCCTCTGGAAATCTGATAGCTTGGAATGATGACCATTCTGATTTCCATTATGTCCAACCATAGCTTGCACACTTCTTAATATTTCAATCAGATCATTGTTCCTTCTTTCCTCAAACATACACAGAATTTGCTCGGTGGAGGGAAGATTTGGTGGTGGAGGCGATGGTGGAACGTACGGCTCAGGAGAGTGTCCTGCATGTCGTGCGGAATGACGAACAGGAGTTCCCTCACGAACGTTGCTACTGCTGCCTCCCCGCATCATCCTATTATGATTTTTCCCAAGACAACGCAACCGAGATGAGAAACATTCGAAATAAATTGGGGAAAAGCCAGCAACAAAGCCCGAGAAAAACCGAAATGACGAAGAAAACACGGTGAATAAAATAGAGTTCCAACATAATTATACATAGACTCATACATGAAAGATAACCAACATGCGAGGTTCAACTACTCTCATACAGGCAATGAAACATCATGACTCGTACTACTACATCCGGACATCATCCTGACGACTGCGGATACTCAGAGACTCTACTGCTCTGCTGGTGCTGCGGTGTCCTCTCCTGAAGCGGACTCGGATCCTGAGCTGACGAGGTTAACGGAAACCTTCGGGTTAAAGGTAACACGATGACGCTGCCTAGAGGGCTCTCCCTCAGGGGCAGGGGAAGGATGAATCATCGAGGCTACAGGAGTAGTGAGAAGTGAAACCCACTCAGCAGGAGCACTGAGAGGATTCACGGTCGAGGCACTCGAGCTACTCGGGGGAGTAACTGGTGCAGCAGGGGAACTAGAACTGGCTGGAATATAAGGAGTAAATCCCAGAGAGGATGGAGTAGTGGCAGATCTAGTAGTGACTAAAGCAGCGGCTAAAGCAGTACGGCACGAGTCAGTTCTCGAGCCAGCTCGTGGATCATAAGATAGCTAGCAGTGATATAATGAGCAAGATGGCTAGCAACACTATCAGACTCCGGATCAATGGTAAGGAAACGGACATGACCATTGTCGTACAGAGAAGGATAGTAGTAGAAACCTGGGTGGTTCTGCATCCGGACCTTGTTGTAACGAAGCTCGACAAGGACCTCGACAGCAAACTGGACAGCCTGAGAAGCGGTAGAAGCGTAAGAGGTACGAGTGTAAGTGTTGGAATCGGAACTGGTGCGCAGAGTAACCACTGCGTGATACTCATACACTGAGTCAGCTAGACACTCCCGGTACACACGATAGACTGGATCGTCTCCAAGGGGGTACAGCCGACGCCACACGCTACGAAGGAGATGCGGCGACGTGAACGGCATCAGCTGCAACTGGCACGGATACGGCACCGGAGCCATCTACACTCACAACCATTAGCAGGTTAGCATAAAAATAAAACAAGTGCATGCAATGCAACAACCAGCTACAAATGCTACCGGCACTCAACTTAGACTCATATCTAACGTCCAGTTAACACGTCGAAGTCTAGCGCGGCTCTGATACCAAGCGTTGTGGCACCCTGGCTCAGAGCGACCGGTTTACCATGCATTGCCAGCCCAGAGACCATGTCTTCTGGCAACACACAACATCTTGGTACAGAAAGCAACCGCTTTATTGATGCTAGCGGATCATAGTTTATCTTACAACAGGTGTCGAGGCCAAGGGGCACACACGGTGCGGCTGAACAATATGTACATTATTTAGTGAACATAGCCCCTCGATCATAACAACTATGCGGCAGCGGAACAACATCGTAGCGGAAACTCCATAGCACAGGGACACCGATGTGGACACGATCTAGACTCGAGCAGCACTACTTTCCAACGAGACTTTCCTGAAATCTGGCATGACACGTCAGGTTAGTACATTGAATGTACTTGCAAGCTCACAACAGGCATAATCATAATGACAAACAATATCATGATAATTAACCAATTTATAATGCAATAATGCTTCAACATGTTGTGATCATGCTCTTGTGATAAAAGTCCCTCGGGACTGGCTTACCAACTTGATCGCTCTTGGATCACAAACGTACCACCATCGTGGTCTTGACTAGAAGTATCTTGTGATCCTTACGGCGATCACAACCACGACCAATACTTGGTCTCGAACATCTCGATGGCTTTCCACCATCATCAATAGTGGAAAGTTCATAACTTAGTGTACAAAATTTATTAAACATTGGCCCATGGTGTGACCTACTACGAGCGTGTCCATAACCGTGGACTCACCTATCGATAGATTATTACACTTTGCGGAGGTAGCACACTATACCCAGACCACGGAACCCATGGCCTCGTACTCCCATTCGGGTGGACCAACGCCATTCCGACGAAACCCCTCCATTGCCATGACACTCTCCCGGCCACTCCGACACAATCCCCACTGGGCTAGTCCTGGGTGGCCCCGTGTCTAACAAAGACACAACGACCACCGTCGTGGCCAAAACGATCCCACAAGGGGACCCGGTACCATAATCTCAACAACGTGCACACAAGGTTACGTCTGCTTACCGGGCCAGGGTAAGCATGCCCATAACCTTCCCTAGTTGGAGGCACCGACCAGAGGCATGACAACGGACCGAATAAAGGCCTCCCATAAGGCAAATGTGGTTGCACTAGGAAAATCTCGATTCAGTGGCACCATGACCCGGCCAACGATATATTCAAGTTGAGTTATATTCAGGTTCAACTTAAAGTAAAAATAACCGGTGTCATAGTATGCCATGAAATGCAACACTAACATATGCATCACATATTAACGGAAATGACTGAGTCAACTATATTCACACTAAGCATAAACATCAACAAATCATGCCATTTTTCTGGTTAGGATAATCCTCACTTTAAACAGAAAATTTTCTAGCAAATTTTTATTATTTTACTCATGCAAGAAAATAACTTCAAGTAATTACTCATATGCATAACAATATTATTCTTTCATCACCACAAATGAATCCTAGTTTAACTAAGTTAGTTTCAAACATTCTGTAAATCAAGCATATTAACTAAAACAAGTACTTAACAGAATATAAATAACATAATAGTTTTTTAAATGCATGGATTAAATCTTTCATTCAAGTAAGAAAATCATAAATATTGAAATGGCACCATGAAAATGTTGTTGTGGCTTGCCTTAGTGCAGATGAGGTTCACAAGCCTTCTGGTGATCCTCAAGACAAGCCTCACCCTCTGAAAATAATTTTAAACACAAGAAGAAAATATCAAGAACCCTTCTAAAAATCACCAGAAAATCTAGACAGCTCAGAAAAATCTCATTCTTGGTGAGTTGTTAGATTTCTTTGCAAAGAACACAATGCAAAAAGAATCAATTCATTTGGACTTATGGTTGAAGAGATATAGTTGTTTGAAGCTCTCTGGAAATTAATTGAATTTGAATTTAAATAAAACAAACTAGAGGGTGACGTCGAAGGCGTAAAGCCTCGGGGCGCCACCACTCGTACCGCTTCACGCGCGTACTCAGTGGCTGACTAGCGGGCCCCACTAGTCATGTGAGGTGGAGGGGGAGAAGGAAACAGAGGGGGTCACGGCTTCGCCGGAGCTCACGCCGGCGACGAGGGTTCCTTGGCCAAAACGAGAGGGAGGGATCGAGAGAGGGGATGGAGGTGCACCTGCCCGTACCCATAGCGTAGCTAGGGGTGGTTAGACGGTGTCGGAATCGACCTCGCAAGCGGAGGCAGAGAGCAGAGCTCGCCGGAGATGAAGACGGCGACGAGCAGAGGCAACTCCATGGGCTCCAAGTGGATGGAACGGCTTCACCGAAGAGAGGCGGAGGCTCTGGAAGGGTCGCCCTGGCCTGGGAGGGGCTTGAGCTACCGCGATGACCCGAGGGGATCGCCGGCGAGCTCGAGCTCGGGGACGGCGGCCCGCGGCCTGCCCGGCCGGGCTACGGCTATCTACACATTTGTGGAGTGTGAGGGAGTGGAGGATGGTGCTCGAGGAGGCTGGGGGGCTCCTTTTATGGGCGAGCGTCGGGGGTGGATCGGGCTCTGCCGGCGACACCTGGACACTGCGCTCAGCGACGAGCGGCGTCAGAGAGAGGGTAAGAAGGCGACACAACTCACGCGGGGACTGTGGGCGAACCGGACGAGCACAGGATCAAGAGGAAGGCGACGAGCACAGTGTAGAGCGCACTGTGGCGTTGGCCGGACCGCGCTTGTGCTCGCTGCGGCGAGCTCCGGCGTCGGCGAGTGCCAGGGGGAGTTAAGGGAGTTGAGACGAAGATGGTGGCGAAGTTTGGCGCGCTATGGCAGTCGAGGAAGCGAGCACGCGCGAAACAGAGCGCGCGGCGGCACTCAAAGCGCGTCGACACGCATGCTGGCAGCGTGTACACGCGTGGTCACCGCGTGAACTCTTCCCTCAGGCCGACCAACATCCAAAGATCATGTCTGGCTTGTTGTTCGTGGTATTTTTGAAGATTACCACGCTATGGCTTGGCTCCAGACACAGTAGGAAAGATTTTACAAGCCAAGTAAGTTTCTGATCAGTAACTTTGAGAGGTTACTGAGGTCAAATGGCTGGGAGTTGGAGGCTGTGCTTTGGAGGCTAGCAATCATCTAGTAAGGTGATGATGCACAAGAATAATCAGGCACAATGGAGCAAGTAAAATGGTAGTTGCTGTAGAAACCACCATTTCTGTCCAGAACAGAAAATATTTTCTATAGCAAAAATATTCCAAAAAGTGGTGCAATATTTTTGCTCAGGAAGGTGCCCTAGGGTTCAAAGAATATTTTTTGAATTTTCTCAGATTTTTGTGGGCAAGACAAATTGGGGTTGCTTTGGAGCACATTGAACTAGCTAGGGTTTTTGAGGGGAAAATGAATATTTTTCATTAAAGAAAAATATTCCAAATATTACTTTGGGTAGAACCAGAGAGTGAATGATGATTAGAGAGGGAAATGAGGCACTTGGGTGAAAGCGAAGGGTACCCAAGTGTTTAAGTCCATATGAAAAGATTCAAAAACTCCAAATTTCAAAATCAACTCAAATGAAAATCAGGCTGTCACAAAGGGCAGTGCCGTGGCACGAATCGGTGTGGCTGCCCTCCCTCTACCCCTCTATATATAGGG
This sequence comes from Aegilops umbellulata, assembly GCA_032464435.1. Classification (NCBI taxonomy): domain Eukaryota; kingdom Viridiplantae; phylum Streptophyta; class Magnoliopsida; order Poales; family Poaceae; genus Aegilops; species Aegilops umbellulata. Next base: position 112,176,656 of record CP136060.1, on the reverse strand, counting down.
GGGGCAGAGGAGGAGGGGCGCCCTAGGGTTTCCCCTAGGGGGGCCACCGCAGATGGGGGCGCCCCTAGGGTAACCCTAGGGTGGCTTGCCCCCCCAAGCCAAGTCGGGCGCCGGCCCTAGGTGGGCTCTCCACCCCCTTGGCAGCATGGGATGGAGTGAGAGGGTGCGCCCAGCCCCTTGTGGGCTGGTGTGCCCCCTTCCCTTGGCCCACGAGGCCCCCCAACACTTGTCGGGGCCTCCCGAAACCCTTTTCGGTCTTCCGGCGATAACCCGAACACTTCCGGACTCTGATACCCTTCAACCTATATATCAATCTTCACCTCCGGACCATTCCAGAGTTCCTCGTCATGTTCGGGATCTCATCCGGGACTCCGTACAACCTTTGTTCACCACCATAACAACTCAACTATGTTTATATCATCACCAAACGTTAAGTGTGTAGACCCTGCGGGTTCGAGAACTATGCAGACATGACCGAGACACCTCTATGGTCAATAACCAATAGCGGGACCTGGATGCCTATATTGTTTCCTACATATTCTCTGAATATCTTTATGTCAAGGATTCAGCTAATCACGTATATAGTTCCCTTTGTCCATCGGTATGTTACTTGCCCGAGATTCGATCGTCGGTATCCCCATACCTAGTTCAATCTCGTTACCAGCAAGTTTCTTTACTCATTGCGTAATACAAGATCCTGTGGCTAACTCGTTAGTCACATTGCTTGCAAGCTCATTGTGATGTTGTATTACCGAGTGGTCCCTTAGATACCTCTTCGTCATACCGAGGGACAAATCCCAGTCCTGATCCATGCCAACTCAATAGACACCCTCGGAGATGCCTGTAGAGCACCTTTATAGACATCCAGTTACGTTGCGACGTTTGATACACATAAGGTATTCCTCCGGTGTCAGTGAGTTGCGTCATCTCATGATCGTAGGAACAGATACTTGACATGCAGAAAACGATAGCAATAAACCTGACACGGTCATATGCTACGTTTATAGTTTGGGTCTTGTCCATCACATCATTCTCCTAATGATGTGATCTCGTTATCAAATAACAACTCATGTCTATGGCTAGGAAAACATAGCCATCTTTGATCAACGAGCTAGTCCGATAGAGGCTCTTTGTATCCACACATGTATTTGAGTTTCCGATCAATGCAATTATAGCATGGATAATAAACTACTATCATGAACAAGGAAATATAATAATAACCACTTTATTATTGCCTCTAGGGCATATTTCCAACAGTCTCTCATTTGCACTAGAGTCAATAATCTAGTATTACATGGTAATGAATCTAACACCCATAGAGTCTTAGTGTCGATCATGTTTTGCCCATGGAATAGGTTTAGTCAACGGATCTGCAATATTTAGATCCGTAGGTACTTTACAAATGTTTATGTCCTTCTCTTTGATCGCATCGTGGATGAAATTGAAGCGTCGTTTTATATGTATGGTCCTCTTGTGAAACCTTGATTCCTTGGCCAGAGCAATGGCATTAGTGTTGTTAAAAAACAGTCATTGGGTCAAGTACACTGGACACAACACCAAGATCTGTCATGAACTGCTTCATCGAGACACCTTTCCTTCGCTGGACATGTTTGGCTCCACAAGAGTGTGTGCATCGATCCCATTCGAATTCAGTGGCGACGCCGACGCATACATACAGCGGCTTTACAACGATGGCAACCACACCAGCTACCAACCTGGATACCCCTCATCCGACCCAGTCACTGGATCACCTCCTTATCTTCTCCGGCTGTGCGCTACTACTACTACCGCCTACCGGCAATGCTTATCCCTGCCCCGTCACCGCCGTAAAGGCGCTTGCTTCCTTCCTTGCTCGACCAAACCGCATACAAAAATGACAGTTGATCTCACGCTTACTCAGCTACGTGCGCGAGAATATTCCGTGCTTAATTAGTTTGATAATCCGATACCGTATGAGGATGGAGATAAACTAGGAGTAGATTCTTGGCGGTTTTTGATGGGATCGGCCAATTTCGTGCTTGATGTCGTCGGCGATGGCGACGGTATAATGGTTATCATGTATTCAATCAGTGGGAGCTGAGATGGGTAATAACGACAGGCGCAACTGGCCGAGCTGAATTAGGTAGGCTGCCTGTGGCTGGTGTTTGTTTTCTTTCAGTTTCCTGTCGTGTTCTCCTTGCCGCGCGGGGCCCGGGTGACATGACATGCATGGGAGTTGGTGATGGTTGGTTGGTCAGCTATAGCTGCTGACGTTGGGGCGGTGGCCTTGCTTCTTATCCATCTCATCTCTTTGGAGTTTCTTGGAATAGCAAAACTGCCTCGACTAACTAGCAAACCAAACGCGTTCGATGGGATCGATCATGCTTTCTGTGTTGCTTCTTTGAAAAAAAAAACAATTCTTGTTTGTTAAACACAAACGACAATTAGGTGGTTGCTATGTGGCGTTCTCATTGCCTCGTACATACGCCCGTTGCAGTAATCCTTTTTTAAGAAAAAAAAATACTTCACACCTAGTGCCGGTATGAAACTAGTACGTATATTTTTAAGGAAAAGTAAAGAAAAAAAGTTCCGCATACACCAGCCCTTGCTGCTCCAATCCCTCGGCTTTTTTATTTTTTTTGAGCGGTTCCAATCCTTCAGCTAGCTCCAGGGCTCCAATGTGCAACGCCTTCTACGGCCTTTTCTTCTTGAGAAACGGCTATGGCCTGGTACTACTACTACTAAAGTTGTAGAATATCTCAGCCCACTTCTCATCCAAGGCCCTGTAACGACCATTAGTAGCTAGTACAAGCTTACAGTTCCCGCAACATTACGGGATCAAGCCCATTAGTCCAAGCACCTCCCTCACCTCCCTCGGCAACAAATAAACCACCCCAAAAACAAGGCAACAAATAAACCACCCTCGGCCAAACAAGTTCTTCGGAAATAGTCAAAACAAGCAGACAAGCTGTGAACATAAACAGAGCTAGAGGAGCCATGTGCCGCGACTGTGCTAAATCATTAGTACATTATGTGTCTTTCGGGCCACCCTTCTTCGCAGCTTCAGCAGCGGCCTTCTCTGCTTCAATCTCAGCAACATACTCATCGATCTCCTCTTCCTCAAGCTGGCGAAGACCATCTTTGTGCGTCATCACAGCAATCTCAATGTTCTTGCCACCACTCTCGACAACCTACAGAGAAGGGGCGACATCAATTCAGTGTTATTGCGCCAATATAAATGGAAGACAAACCAAATATTCAGGCTAGGCTGAAGATACAAGAGGATACGCATTTCAACATATGATTAATTGTGATAAATTATGATGTTAATTTGAGATGTTATCTTAGATGGAAAAACTTGAGATATTATTCAACACAGATTTAAGCTGAAGATACAAGAGGATATGCCACTCTCGGCAATCTACAGAGAAGGGGGAGATCAAATCAGTGTCATAGAGACAATTATCAATAGAAGACAAACCAAAGATTTATTCTGAAGATACAAGAGGATATGCATTTAAACATGGGATTAATTGTGTCAATTGTCATGTTAACTTAAGAATATGCTAGGCAGAGCCAGCGAAAGCCTAGGGCTAATCCAGGTTAAACACTGTATTCTCATGTAATGTTTGCACTTCCCACTAGGATTTACATGGATTCTCTGGGGCAACACCGCAACAGGCATGGCTGCCCCAGACATATTATCTCTGTCCCTATCTGAGATGGAAAATGCCACCTATCCGGTACATATTTTTTGGGATGGCAGATATGCATTTGCCTCTAAAGGAGTAGGGCCTTTTGGTGACCGAGCTCCAAGGATCCCTTTATTTTTGAAAAATTCAAAATTCAAACTTCCCGGTTTCAAAAAAATCTGAAAAAAATATGCAAGTATACGAGGATGAAATGTATGTGTGTAAAAATTCAGGATGAAATATCTTGAAATGCAACCTTTACAAAAAAGGCAAATTTCTGGACTTTTGAAGATGAATAGTATCATGTGTTAAAAAGCCCCAGATTTGTTTTTTCTTTGCACAACCTTCATTTCAACATATTTTGTTCTGAAAATTTACACACATGCACATTCTGCCATCATGTATACTGTATTTTTTTTCAGATTTTTTTGAAATATAAAAATATGAATTCTGATGAATTTTGAATTTTGCAAAAGGAGGCCTCCATGGAGCTCGGCCTCCAAAAGCAATTTTCGCCTCTAAAGATACTACAAAGACTACACAGTTATACATCTTATGCGCTACAGTACTTCTGGGTAACCTCTGCCAGCCAGTACTCCCTCACTACCAGAATATAAGATGTTATGACAGCCAATATATGAGTACATTAGTTGTAACAACATCTTATATTATAAGACAGAGGGAGTAGCTTTGTTTCAGTAAATGAGTCACAAAGCATGCCAATTACATAATGTGCAATGATACACAAGTACAGAAGCAACAATACAGAGTCAACACAGTTACATCCTCTGTATGCTATACAAAAGCAACAATGAAATTGGCAAAGCACAGCCAAGTTTTCAAAATTTGACGTACACAAGTAATTAGAGCATGTACAACCATGGTTGCCTAATTTCGGGCCCTATACGCCCGCGGACCTGTCTGGGCACGTACGCGGACAGTGACCGAGCAGCCCACATTTGTCCCAGTCCACAACCACACCCCACATTTTTCCGTCCCCAAATCCATACAAAAGCATACAAACTACGTAGATTATCATAGAACATAGCAATCCGATGTAGATAGGCGTAGGCATTGGCGGTGGATGGAGCGTTATCGTCGAGGAGGACGACGAGGAGGAGATGATCAACGTCATGCGACGGGCGACGCGAGGCTGCTCCCTCACGAGCCATGCGGCGGCGAAAGCCACCGCCCTCTGCCTCGCCAACCTCTCGGACTCCTTGAGCCCGATGCGGAACACCACCGCATTTTTGCGGCTCCGTTGACGGATGTCCGTCTCTCCCAAGGTGTACGAGCAGCGCATGGCATCGCGGAGGTGTACGAGCGGCGGATGGCACCGGGGAGGGCCTCGTTGTCGTCGCTGGTGGGCGGTGGCGGCTCTGGCGTAGATCTGCAAGACCCGCAGCCAGAGCGGATGGAGGTTGTAACGCCCCGGATCCGATGCGCCAGGTGTCCGCCAGTTATTCGCCGTCCTTGCCATGTCATTTGCTTGCGTGTCGCATCTTGCCATGCCATCATCCGCATTGCATCATCATATTTTTCGAAACTTGCATCCGTCCGGGTTCTCCGAGTTCTCTCCCTTGTCCGTTCTGAGACCAACCACACTTGCACCGCGCCCGCGGCATGTCCGAATATTATTTTATAAGTGGCCGAGAAATGTTCTCGGAATGGGGTGAAACTTGTCGAGCGGCCTTATTTTAGTGTAGACAGACCGCCTGCCAAATTTCATCGCATTCGGAGTCCGTTTGATAGCTCAACCGTTAAACATATAGCGGTACCGTTGCCGGTACTTTCGTCGGACGTTTTCGGTCTCCGGAAACAGTTACCGGGCCTCTTTCTCCTCTCCTCTCATCTCAGCCCAACCTCTCCAGCACAGCCCACCTAGCCCTCCACTCTGACCGGTGCCATCGGATCGTGATCCGAGGGACTGGAATGCCCCAAAACCCCCAACCCTAGCCCCTCTTTCTATAAATGGCAGCCCCCCCTTGCCATTTTTGTCATCCCTAACCTCCTCCCTTGATTTCCGCACCATCCCAATCATCAGCCGCCGCCCCTCCTCCGTTTTCCGCGCCGGCCCGCTCCACCTCCGCCACTTGGCGCCGCCGCCGCCACATCTCCTGGCCATTGAGGCGCCGCCACGTCGCCCCAGTGCCCGCGCCCGCCAATCCCCCCGAGCCATCTGTCCCTGCCTGCTTCCCCGCGCCGCCAGGCCCGCGCGAGGCCCGCCTGGGCCCCGATCTGGGCCCGAGGCCCGCAGCCGCCGCCCGACCGCATCTCCTCCCGCTCCCCGTCCCCGAGCTCCAAGGAGGAGCTCCCGCACCAGGCCCCGCCGGCGTCCACGCCGCAGCTGCTCGCCGGAGCTGCCGCGAGTTCCACCACGCCGGACCCCAGGTCCCGCCGCCCTCTCTCTCCCTTCCTTTTTCCCCTCTCTCTCCCTCACGAACTCTCTCTCTCTCTCTCTCTCTCTGTGCAGTAGGAGCCGCCGCCGCCTTGGAGACCTCGTCGCCGGCCTCCTCGGCCTCGCCGTCGCCGGATCCGCTGGCCCCATGCCCGGATCCGCCCGTTCCGTCTGTCCCGGCCGTCCCCGCGCTCATCGCCGGCGTTGTCGCCGTAGACCGCCGCCACCGTCCAGACGGGATCGGGAGAAGCCCCGATCCGCGTCGCCCGCCGCCCGCGTCGCCCGCCTCCAGCCACGCGCGCACCTGGGCTGCCTCCCTCCAGCGCCCCAAGGCCCAGCGCCATCCTCCCTCCGCTAGGGCCCAGATCTGCCAGCTCCCAGCCGGCCTGCCAGGCCTCTCCACCGTCTGGGCCGAGGCCCATGGTGAGCCTCTAGCGCCCCTGCTCCTGTTGGCCCAGCTAGATTTGGCCCATGGTGAGTTTTTTTTTCCGTTGGACGAATTTCCTATTTATCCAGCGAATTACCTGTTTTACAGTAAACCCCCTAAACTTCATGCATATAATAATTCTTGAACCGTGCATCGGATTAAAATGTTTTATATATGAAAAATGCTCAGAAAATTGTGTAGTTTAATAATATCCAACTTTCATGCATGTTTAAAATGTTTAACTTGCTGTTTGTTTAAATTTGCACAAATGCCATGTTAAAATGATTTAATTCATAACTAATTAACCGTAACTCGGATTTAAATAAATTATATATGTAAATGGGGTGGAAAAATGCCTAGTTTAGCATGTTGCACTTTATTTTCCTGTTTAACAACTTTAAAATATGTTTTAGGCAGATCAGAACCAAATTCAATATATGCAAGTGAGGGGTTTTCCGGAATTGTTGTTTGTTGTTCCGGCCTCATTTAAACTTGTCTAGATAGATAGTTTTGTTGTGCTTCACCCCTTGCCATGTTAATCAACATTTAATATTGTTGGGTACATAAACAAGAGGGAACTAAATAATTGTTGTGGTGTTTCGTCAATATGCAACCCGTTGCATATTGAGCTCCACTTAATTTGTAGTGTTGTTTGTTGCACTTTGCCATGCCATGCATCTTTAAACCGGACATGCATCATACTTGGTTGTGCATCATGCCATATTCATGTGCTGGTTGTTTACTATGTTGTGTGTTTCTTTCCGGTGTTGCTTCTTCGGGTTGATTCCGTTATCATCGCGTTTGTGAGGACCCGTTCGACTACGTCCGTTTGTCTTCTTCATGGTCTCGTTCTTCTTCCGTGCGGGATCTCAGGCAAGATGACCATACCCTCGAAATCACTTCTATCTTTGCTTGCTAGATTGCTCGCTCTTTTGCTATGCCTATGCTGCGATACCTACCACTTGCTTATCATGCCTCCCATATTGCTAAACCAAGCCTCTAACCCACCTTGTCCTAGCAAACCGTTGTTTGGCTATGTTACCGCTTTGCTCAGCCCCTCTTATAGCGTTGTTAGTTGCAGGTGAAGATGAAGTTTGTTCCTTGTTGGAACATGGAGATGTTGTTCCTTGTTGGAACATGTTTACTTGTTGGGATATCACAATATATCTTATTTAATTAATGCATCTATATACTTGGTTAAGGGTGGAAGGCTCGGCCTTATGCCTGGTGTTTTGTTCCACTCTTGCCGCCCTAGTTTCCGTCATATCGGTGTTATGTTCCCGGTTTTTGCGTCCCTAACGCGGTCGGGTGATTTATGGGACCCCCTTGACAGTTCGCTTTGAATAAGACTTTTCCAGCAAGGCCCAACCTTGGTTTTACTATTTGCCTACCACCTATCCCTTTTCTCTTGGGTCTGATCAACCTGAGGGTCATCTTTATTTAGCCCCCCGGGCCAATGCTTGTCTAAGTGTTGGTCCAAACTAGAGCACCGTGCGGGACCGTCCCTTGGCAACTTGGGTTATGTTGGTTCCTGTACGCTTCGCTTATCCGGTGTTGCCCTGAGAACGAGATATGTGCAGCTCCTATCAGGATGTCGGCGCATCGGGCGGTTTTGCTGGACTTGTTTTATTACTGTCGAGATGTCTTGTAGCCGGGATTCCGAGACTGATCGGGTCTTCCCGGGGAGAAGGAATATCCTTCGTTGATCGCGAGAGCTTATCATGGGCTAAGTTGGGACACCCCTGCAGGGTTTTGAACTTTCGAAAGCCGTGCCCGCGGTTATGGGCAGATGGGAATTTGTTAATGTCCGGTTGTAGAAAACCCGAAGTTGATCTTAACTAAAATACACCAACCGCGTGTGTAACCGTGATGGTCTCTTCTCGGTGGGGTCCGGGAAGTGAACACGGTTGTTGGAGTTATGTTTGACGTAAGTAGTTCAGGATCACTTATTGATCATAGTTGTTCGACCGTGCTTTTGCCTTCTCTTCTCGCTCTCATTTGCGTATGTTAGCCACCATATATGCTAGTCGCTTGCTGCAGCTCCACCTCACTACCCTGTCCTACCTTTAAGCCTAAATAGTCTTGATCTCGCGGGTGTGAGATTGCTGAGTCCTCGTGACTCACCAGATACTTCCAAACCAGTTTGCAGGTGCCGATGAGTCCGTGCAGGTGCCGCACTCGAGCTCAAGGAGGAGCTTGATGAAGATCTTGTCCTTTTGTTGTTTCGTTCTAGTCGATCAGTAGTGGAGCCTAGTTGGGGTCGATCTTGGTCCTTTGTCGCTTTTGAGGTTCTTCTTTTATTTTGGCTCCGTAGTCGGGCCCTGATTGTACTTGGTTGATGTATTGTTTTATTCATGTAATTGTGTGAAGTGGCGATTGTAAGCCAACTATGTATCTCTTTCCCTTATGTATTACATGGGTTGTGTGAAGATTACCTCACTTGCGACATTGCTTTCAATGCGGTTATGCCTCTAAGTCGTGCTTCGACACGTGGGAGATATAGCCGCATTGAGGGCGTTACAAGTTGGTAATCAGAGCCTTCCCCGACCTTAGGAGCCCCCACTGATTGATCGTTTTTAGCGGCCGAGTTGTGTCTAGAAAAATGTTTTGAGTCATTTAGGAATTATATATCGGAGAGTTTAGGAATTCTTTTTACTCCCCAGTCCCTTCGACCTTCTGGTAAGGCTTCCTGACGTAGAGTTTTGACTCTTCTCTTCTCAAATTTCACTAAAAAATTTTTTTAGGATCACGCGGGTATATTACAATCGTTCCGATGGTTTTATGATGACAACATTGTCTTGGTTGCCTCCTGACATTTAGGGGTTGTGGCAGTGTCCCGGGGAGTTGAGCTCCGAGGTGTTGTCGTCATAATCTTATCGTTGCGGTTTTGGAATACCTGAGTCTAGTACGACCGACATCGAAAATCTCTTTTGTACAGTTGTTGGTGAGATAACCCTGATAGCCCAGTACTGTGGCGAGTGCAGGAGTATTGCCATGACTCGTATAACGGATGCTTTTCGAAGGTTGAGGTAGATGATTTCCGAAGATTTCTTGGTTATGTGTTGAAGGATGGATACAGCTGGTTGTAGGATTTGCTAGTTTGGGTGAGATTTTATGCTTCCCCTGTATCCCCAACACCTGATTGCATAACCAGAAAGTTTCGGGAGTTTATAAGTGGGAATTCAAGTACCTTGTAGGATATCTTTCCAACAGACACAAGATACGATATGGGATCTATCATATGTTTGTTTCCGGCTTATTCTGCAAGCCAATCCTTTGTTTTTGTTTTGTTTTGTGGTATTCGAGTTGCTTCAATGTCAAGTGTTGAATCCATACTTTTCCTAAATGGTGTTCTCTTATTTCTATGTGAATACTAATCCTTCTTGATCATCAAGATTGTCATGTTAATCCTTCTTCAACCGGTGTGCTTCCCTTCAAGTTCATCATTTTCGTTCAATTTCTGCCAGATCAGTTATCAGTTCTTTCCAACGGTGTTTGCTTCATCCGTTCCAAGTTGTCGTTGATTTTACCGCCCTCCCACCCTTATTTCTTCAAGGACGCAGATTTCTTAATCAAGTATCCATTTTATTCATGTGAAGCTTCTTCATTCTTTCCTTCAATATTCTTATCCGGTGATTCCCATGAAGATGCTCAACAGTTTCAAGTTCGTCATTCGTCATTCTTTTCTTCTCCGGTGGATTCAATTCAAGCGTTATCGATCATATCTTTTCCCCGTTTCTAATGTTTTCTCATACCGGTGCACCTCACAATCTTTCACCTCTCTCTATTCATTTGTTCCGGAGTGATGAAGATATCTCAGAAGATTCAAGTTTCCATTCTCAATTCACTTAAGTTCTTTTGAGGATGCTATCTTATTCAAGCCATTTAATTCAACCGGTGCAATATCCCTTTCAAGCAATCACTTCAACGGTGTATCTTTTGAGTGGGCCCTAACCCACAGGTCTTTTCCCAGGATCTTACCTGACTTTTCTAATCTTCCCGGAGCTTCTAAAATTCTTTTCGAAGTTTGACGTAAGAATGAATTATCATCAGTCAAATGTCTTTCTCCAAGATCTTTCAAATTCTTTTCATCATTGGTTCAACCTTTCCAATTCTCATTCCGGAGTGTCTCATCAATTCATGGTGGTGTTTCTCATCATCATTCTCAACATTTCAAGACTGAAGAAGAGTTTCTCTTAAATCTTGCTCCATTCTCTTCAAGATTCATTGTTCTAGCTTTTTGCCATCCTCTCTTAATTGTTTTCGATTGTGAGAATTATTTTCAACCATCCGGAGCAATTCAGGAGTCTTTTCAGTTTGATTCTCCGGAGCCCATCATCTCAGAATTATTCATTCTCAGCTTGCGGCTCTCGTTCTCCAAATCTTACCGGTGCATCATTCAATATTCTCTAATCAGTTCATGATCTCTTCGTTCTCATGTATCTAAATCCTAGCAAGCATCTTCGTTCATTTGCTTACTCTTCCCGGTGTTTCTTTATCTTTTCCTTTGTTCATTTTCAATTCTTACGGTGGTTCGTTCAAGATCCTTCTTCCTTTGTTATCATATAGATTCATTCATTCTTTCCAATCCTACCGGTGGTTCGTGGAAGACCTTCTCAAGTCTGTGCTATATCTCTCTTAATCTTTTCTACGAGAATAAGTAGTATGCCAAATCCATTGCTTGTCATCAATTTGAATTGGTGAAGGATAAGCATAATGTAATTCTTATTCTTGTTTCATCGAGTAAATTCTATTCCTTATTCCGTAGGTTCTTCAAATTCTTGATTTCAATTGTTTCATCTTTTCTTTTTCCGGAGTTCCAAGTGTTCCGCATTATCTCACCACGGAGATCCATCTAAATCATTGCAAGGCTTCAATCTTATTCTTTTCATCCTACAATTCTTTTTGATCATTCTTTTACTACCGGAATTCTTCATGGAGGCCCTACTTGGTGGTTTATCAAGGATTCTTTTCATTCTTCAATGGTTCATCAGGATTCCTCTCGAAGTTAAGATCCGCCAAGCTACTCTAAATTAAACATGGTGTTCTACACATGTTTTGTTTGCAGGAGTTCAAGCATTTCTTCATCTTACATTTCAAAGTGCAATTTTTTTCTATCTTATCTTTCGAGGCGGTATTATGTCATTCTTGATAACTTGAGTTCATGTCTCATGTTTCACATGTTGTCAACAATGAGGTTTAGTAAATCCATCAATCTCTTCATTGGAGTTATCTTGGGTTATATTTCACCTAAAGCCTTCCCTAAGGATTGCTGCTATTTATGGTGATTATCAATGACCCAAATTCTTCGTTTGTCCTCCCAGTGAAATAAGTCTCTCGTCTCCTTGGTGATATAAATCCAATCGTTGGTTTTCGTTAGTGGCAGTTTATCACCTCATAATTTTGGGATGTCTCCCATAAGTCCACATCAAGCTTATCCTTTTCGTTGTTGGTTTTCCAACAACTCCGTTCAACCTTTTCTCCGTAAGTTTTCTCTTTCAATTTTATTTGGTAGAAGTTATCATTTTCTTCTCCATCCCTTTATTCCAATGATCTATCTTCTTTTCGTTCTTCCGGAGGCATGGTGATGTTGCTCTCTTCACTCATCATCTCAAATTGTGAGGATCGTGTCCTTTTTCTTGCATTATCCATTTTAACCGGAGTGTCGTGTCCTTCATTCAAGTTCTATCATCTTATCAAGTCTTGCATCCCTTCTCAACCGGAGTGCTGTCTGAAATCTTTCTTACCCCTTGTGCCATTCTTTTAATTGTTGTCGAGGCAGTGTGTTGTCGATTTCGTCAAGTATCATCCCATCTTCTCAAGTTCATATTGATCCCTTCCATTTTCCAACCGGAGCGTTATCGTAATTGATCAATATCGCTCTTTGTACATCTCGTTTTAACCGGAGTGTTATATCATCTCTTCAATATCTTTTCATCTCATCAAGTTTTTCTTTTCAGTCGGAGTGCTGCCCATATCATATCATTCTTATTCCTTCCTATCTTGTTTTAAACGGAGTGGTTTCAATATCTATCTTATCACTAAACCTCTTGATTCTCGTCGTATCACTTGTTCCTTTTTTCTAACGGAGTGTTTTCAACATTGTTCATCTTCTTTGTTTTCGTTCTTTCATTTTGTTCAACCTTTCAAGGTTCTTTGTTGTCACTCTTTTGTAAAAGAAGCAACTTAGTTTTACCTCTTCTCCTTCTCTTCCGTTTTCCCCTCCGGTGCCATTCTAGATCTCGGGTCGAGATCCTTTCGTAGTGGTGGAGTGTTGTAACGCCCCGGATCCGATGCGCCAGGTGTCCGCCAGTTATTCGCCGTCCTTGCCATGTCATTTGCTTGCGTGTCGCATCTTGCCATGCCATCATCCGCATTGCATCATCATATTTTTCGAAACTTGCATCCGTCCGGGTTCTCCGAGTTCTCTCCCTTGTCCGTTCTGAGACCAACCACACTTGCACCGCGCCCGCGGCATGTCCGAATATTATTTTATAAGTGGCCGAGAAATGTTCTCGGAATGGGGTGAAACTTGTCGAGCGGCCTTATTTTAGTGTAGACAGACCGCCTGCCAAATTTCATCGCATTCGGAGTCCGTTTGATAGCTCAACCGTTAAACATATAGCGGTACCGTTGCCGGTACTTTCGTCGGACGTTTTCGGTCTCCGGAAACAGTTACCGGGCCTCTTTCTCCTCTCCTCTCATCTCAGCCCAACCTCTCCAGCACAGCCCACCTAGCCCTCCACTCTGACCGGTGCCATCGGATCGTGATCCGAGGGACTGGAATGCCCCAAAACCCCCAACCCTAGCCCCTCTTTCTATAAATGGCAGCCCCCCCCCCTTGCCATTTTTGTCATCCCTAACCTCCTCCCTTGATTTCCGCACCATCCCAATCATCAGCCGCCGCCCCTCCTCCGTTTTCCGCGCCGGCCCGCTCCACCTCCGCCACTTGGCGCCGCCGCCGCCACATCTCCTGGCCATTGAGGCGCCGCCACGTCGCCCCAGTGCCCGCGCCCGCCAATCCCCCCGAGCCATCTGTCCCTGCCTGCTTCCCCGCGCCGCCAGGCCCGCCCGAGGCCCGCTTGGGCCCCGATCTGGGCCCGAGGCCCGCAGCCGCCGCCCGACCGCATCTCCTCCCGCTCCCCGTCCCCGAGCTCCAAGGAGGAGCTCCCGCACCAGGCCCCGCCGGCGTCCACGCCGCAGCTGCTCGCCGGAGCTGCCGCGAGTTCCACCACGCCGGACCCCAGGTCCCGCCGCCCTCTCTCTCCCTTCCTTTTTCCCCTCTCTCTCCCTCACGAACTCTCTCTCTCTCTCTCTCTCTCTGTGCAGTAGGAGCCGCCGCCGCCTTGGAGACCTCGTCGCCGGCCTCCTCGGCCTCGCCGTCGCCGGATCCGCTGGCCCCATGCCCGGATCCGCCCGTTCCGTCTGTCCCGGCCGTCCCCGCGCTCATCGCCGGCGTTGTCGCCGTAGACCGCCGCCACCGTCCAGACGGGATCGGGAGAAGCCCTGATCCGCGTCGCCCGCCGCCCGCGTCGCCCGCCTCCAGCCACGCGCGCACCTGGGCTGCCTCCCTCCAGCGCCCCAAGGCCCAGCGCCATCCTCCCTCCGCTAGGGCCCAGATCTGCCAGCTCCCAGCCGGCCTGCCAGGCCTCTCCACCGTCTGGGCCGAGGCCCATGGTGAGCCTCTAGCGCCCCTGCTCCTGTTGGCCCAGCTAGATTTGGCCCATGGTGAGTTTTTTTTTCCGTTGGACGAATTTCCTATTTATCCAGCGAATTACCTGTTTTACAGTAAACCCCCTAAACTTCATGCATATAATAATTCTTGAACCGTGCATCGGATTAAAATGTTTTATATATGAAAAATGCTCAGAAAATTGTGTAGTTTAATAATATCCAACTTTCATGCATGTTTAAAATGTTTAACTTGCTGTTTGTTTAAATTTGCACAAATGCCATGTTAAAATGATTTAATTCATAACTAATTAACCGTAACTCGGATTTAAATAAATTATATATGTAAATGGGGTGGAAAAATGCCTAGTTTAGCATGTTGCACTTTATTTTCCTGTTTAACAACTTTAAAATATGTTTTAGGCAGATCAGAACCAAATTCAATATATGCAAGTGAGGGGTTTTCCGGAATTGTTGTTTGTTGTTCCGGCCTCATTTAAACTTGTCTAGATAGATAGTTTTGTTGTGCTTCACCCCTTGCCATGTTAATCAACATTTAATATTGTTGGGTACATAAACAAGAGGGAACTAAATAATTGTTGTGGTGTTTCGTCAATATGCAACCCGTTGCATATTGAGCTCCACTTAATTTGTAGTGTTGTTTGTTGCACTTTGCCATGCCATGCATCTTTAAACCGGACATGCATCATACTTGGTTGTGCATCATGCCATATTCATGTGCTGGTTGTTTACTATGTTGTGTGTTTCTTTCCGGTGTTGCTTCTTCGGGTTGATTCCGTTATCATCGCGTTTGTGAGGACCCGTTCGACTACGTCCGTTTGTCTTCTTCATGGTCTCGTTCTTCTTCCGTGCGGGATCTCAGGCAAGATGACCATACCCTCGAAATCACTTCTATCTTTGCTTGCTAGATTGCTCGCTCTTTTGCTATGCCTATGCTGCGATACCTACCACTTGCTTATCATGCCTCCCATATTGCTAAACCAAGCCTCTAACCCACCTTGTCCTAGCAAACCGTTGTTTGGCTATGTTACCGCTTTGCTCAGCCCCTCTTATAGCGTTGTTAGTTGCAGGTGAAGATGAAGTTTGTTCCTTGTTGGAACATGGAGATGTTGTTCCTTGTTGGAACATGTTTACTTGTTGGGATATCACAATATATCTTATTTAATTAATGCATCTATATACTTGGTTAAGGGTGGAAGGCTCGGCCTTATGCCTGGTGTTTTGTTCCACTCTTGCCGCCCTAGTTTCCGTCATATCGGTGTTATGTTCCCGGTTTTTGCGTCCCTAACGCGGTCGGGTGATTTATGGGACCCCCTTGACAGTTCGCTTTGAATAAGACTTTTCCAGCAAGGCCCAACCTTGGTTTTACTATTTGCCTACCACCTATCCCTTTTCTCTTGGGTCTGATCAACCTGAGGGTCATCTTTATTTAGCCCCCCGGGCCAATGCTTGTCTAAGTGTTGGTCCAAACTAGAGCACCGTGCGGGACCGTCCCTTGGCAACTTGGGTTATGTTGGTTCCTGTACGCTTCGCTTATCCGGTGTTGCCCTGAGAACGAGATATGTGCAGCTCCTATCAGGATGTCGGCGCATCGGGCGGTTTTGCTGGACTTGTTTTATTACTGTCGAGATGTCTTGTAGCCGGGATTCCGAGACTGATCGGGTCTTCCCGGGGAGAAGGAATATCCTTCGTTGATCGCGAGAGCTTATCATGGGCTAAGTTGGGACACCCCTGCAGGGTTTTGAACTTTCGAAAGCCGTGCCCGCGGTTATGGGCAGATGGGAATTTGTTAATGTCCGGTTGTAGAAAACCCGAAGTTGATCTTAACTAAAATACACCAACCGCGTGTGTAACCGTGATGGTCTCTTCTCGGTGGGGTCCGGGAAGTGAACACGGTTGTTGGAGTTATGTTTGACGTAAGTAGTTCAGGATCACTTATTGATCATAGTTGTTCGACCGTGCTTTTGCCTTCTCTTCTCGCTCTCATTTGCGTATGTTAGCCACCATATATGCTAGTCGCTTGCTGCAGCTCCACCTCACTACCCTGTCCTACCTTTAAGCCTAAATAGTCTTGATCTCGCGGGTGTGAGATTGCTGAGTCCTCGTGACTCACCAGATACTTCCAAACCAGTTTGCAGGTGCCGATGAGTCCGTGCAGGTGCCGCACTCGAGCTCAAGGAGGAGCTTGATGAAGATCTTGTCCTTTTGTTGTTTCGTTCTAGTCGATCAGTAGTGGAGCCTAGTTGGGGTCGATCTTGGTCCTTTGTCGCTTTTGAGGTTCTTCTTTTATTTTGGCTCCGTAGTCGGGCCCTGATTGTACTTGGTTGATGTATTGTTTTATTCATGTAATTGTGTGAAGTGGCGATTGTAAGCCAACTATGTATCTCTTTCCCTTATGTATTACATGGGTTGTGTGAAGATTACCTCACTTGCGACATTGCTTTCAATGCGGTTATGCCTCTAAGTCGTGCTTCGACACGTGGGAGATATAGCCGCATTGAGGGCGTTACAGAGGTGGCCTGCGCGGCCCTCTGCAGTGATACGTGCGGCCCTCAGACTCCAGCTGCCTTGCAGGCACGAGCAGCCAGCGCCGACTAAGAGGAGCAACTGCTGGCGGTGCCGGCGCCACTGATCACCCTACAGCCTAACCGGGGAAGGCACGGACCACGTCGTGCGGCGGTGGAGCGCGGAGCTGCAACTATCCACCCGGGCCGCCTGCGACACTGGCGAGGAGCTCCCGCCCCGGTCCATCCGCGAGTGGCGGAGGGTAATGCGGAGTGCTAGTCGTCCGGCACGGACGAGCTCGAGGAGTCCACAGCAAGCGCCGCCCAGTCGATCTCGTCGGAATCGCTGCCGGATCCGTTCCCGGCCATGGCGGAGGGGAGGGGATAGGGCGGAGAGAGGAAGGGGAAGGAGACGGCAGTGGAGAGGAGAGGTCAAGACAGTGAGGTTTGACTAGGGTTTGGTCGTCCGGCTGAGGTATTTGTGGGGACAAGGGTGGGAACGGCGTGGGCCATAGTGGGCCGGACTGACGTGGCGGCGGTGTCCAGATGCGTCTGGGCCTTCCCATATCTGCCCCATATATGGGCTGGGTATGGGGGTTGCCGGACAGCTCGGACATTTGAGCTGCGTTTGAGGAGGCCGGTGTGGCTTCTTTCTGTCCAGGCAGTGATCATACAGGCCGACCGGGCGTTTTGGGCGGATATGGGGCGACCGGGCGTTTGGGGCGGATATGGGGCGACCAGTTGTTGATGCTCTTAGACTATTGACATGACAGAACCAACTTTTGAAAGAAAACTATACTCAAATACTCCTTCTTTAAAGTTTTATAAGACGTTTTAGGCCACTCAGAGGGAGTACTTGCAATAACATACAAGTGCAGATGAAATTGGCATTGCAAATTGCTGCGACTGCAGGAGCAAAACAACAGACGACGCCTATGAGCATGTACTCTCGTTAGTACAGTACAGACGAACAAGTATCACCCTAAAGTGGCAAGCACACGCGAGAATCACTCCTATCTCACTGAATTTTAGTTTCACTGCGATTTGAATGCAGTCGATAAAAACAGATATAGGAACTTGATCTAGCTTTGTACTAAAGTGAGCTTTATAACAAGTAAACCATGACTAAGAACAAGCACTTTGCTGGCTGACCAAAGAGAGTGCACATAAACTCTAGGCATGAGCATTCCAATTAGATCAGTCAATTGGCATATAATCACTTGAATGAATTTAAAAAAATCCTCCCCCATTTGTCATATGTTAGAACATCTGTCTTCACATGAGCAGTTACTGATATAATATTTTGAATGCAACAAGCATCAGGAAACTGACCTAAGTTTGTATTAAAAGTGAGTTATATAACCAGTAAAGCATGATTAACACCAAGCACTTCGCTTGTTGATAAAACAAAAGAACACACAGAAACTCTAGACATGAGTATTCCACTGACACCTTGAGTAAGGGCAGCTACGTTCCATTGTCAGCGCCACATGGTGCGGCAATTAATCAGTCAATTGACATATTATCATTCAAAAGAATGAAAATGTGTCCTCATATGCTTAGTTTTTTTTCTTTTTGACAGTGTGTCCTTCTCCTATGCTAATTACTCTCTATAGTCCATTTGGCATCTCTTGGAGCATCTGTCCTCAGATGAGCCATTACCATTTTTTTTATTGACACAATTATTGGTATTCTGCTTCTCGCACATTTAACAAAAATACAATAAAATGGCAGTATGATTCTAGCTCCTGGTCGGATATGATAATTTGTTGTGAGCTATGTAGTATACCTCAAGGAGGGCTCGGATGGTAAGCTTGATGGTCTCCTTGCCGGACGTCTCCTTGTAATTCTTCTCAAGGAACTCGCGCATGGAGTTGGAGTTGCGGCCGGTGGCGTTGGCCTTCCAGGCGGAGAAGGTGCCGGAGGGGTCGGTCTGGTACAGCGCCGGCTTCTCAGTATAGGGGTCGAAGCCAACTATAAGCGTGGAGAGCCCGAACGGGCGCACCCCTCCGCTCTGCGTGTACTTCTGCTGCAGGCCGGCGATGTAGCGCGTGATGTACTCGACAGTGACGGGGTCCTCGACGGTGAGGCGGTGGCTCTGGCACTCGACGCGCGCCCGGTTGATGAGTACGCGCGCGTCCGCCTTGAGACCAGCGCAGGCCAGCGCGATGTGGGTGTCCAGGCTCGCGATCTTGCGCACGGACCTGTGAAATTCGAGGGAGGGAGGGATTTCCGGTTAGAAAACAACGAGATCCGGTCGATCCCGCGGCGTACGCGCGGGGAGGGAGGAACGGACGGGTTTTAGGTCGCCTACCTGGAGTCCTGGAGCTTGGGGGTGGACTTCTTCTCGACACCGAGGACGACGGTGTCGACGCCTCGGACGCCGACGGCGGCGTTGCCCTTGCGGACGGCCTCGAGGGCGTACTCAACCTGGAAGAGGTGTCCGTCGGGGGAGAAGACGGTGATCGCTCGGTCGTAGCGGGCCATCGGTGCTGGTGCGCGTCGTCGCCGGTGAGTGAGGCTTTCGCTTTGGGAGTTCCGGTGCGTATGCTGTTTACTTTCGCAGTCCGGCACGGCCACTGAGACTCTGTTCTGTTCTTTTCTGTCCTTTCTTGCGAGAGAAGAAGGTAAACTACATTGGCAAGACTTATTCCTCCAAGGGCTCCTTTGATTATTTTCGTAGAAATTTAGAGGATTAGAATCCTTTAAAAAATCCTACGTTTGTGTTTGATTCATATGATTGAATTAAATTATATAGGAATTTTTTCTAAGATTTTCCTTAACCACTTCCTATTGGGTTTCTAGCATCCACTCAAAACTCTTTGAAAGAATTTCTTTTCTTTCCATGATATGATGCAACCAAACAATCCCAAATGGTCTAGGATTGAGGCGAAGATGGCATTCCAATCATATGTACTTTTTTGCTGTATTTTCAGAATCATGTGAATCAAAGAGGCTCTAAAAGAATACAATATAGATTCCGAGCACGTGAACTCGTTTGATCCAGTCTGGACTCTAATTCAGTTCCAGATCCCCAAGAATGAAGACTGCACTTCTCGCCTGAAACTACTAGTCCGGCCCAAATTGAAATCAACCTCGAGCCGCCTAAGAACTCCGTCCAGGTCCCGAAGAAGCGTTGGGTCCTCATACCAAAGGTTCCCAGCCGCAGTGCCAAGGGCAACCCCCATCTTCTATGCCAGCATCGCCAACTCCAAAAGCAGCTCCTCAGCGTCCTCCACGGCAATCTCCGGGAGAGGAACTGCGACAAAAATATAAAAAATAAGGACACACAAGCTCTGCAAACTATAGAAGAATGAAGCCCGCATATGCATACGTCTCGCGACAGCCTCCATATGCACGCGGCGCTCTTGCGCATGCCTGAGTTGGGCGGACGTGTCGAACAGCGAGTTTTGATGCTACACAACGTCCTCCTCAGACTTCTTGCAGAACTCATTGCGATTCCAGAGCTCCAACGCAAGGTCTCGTCCTCATTACCGAAGCGATAGGGACCATTAATGGCAGTGATCATACAATGCATAGTCTCACAAATAAGTCACATACTTGTTGATACCACATCACTAATAATGTCCAAGGACTATAATTATTAATGTATTCATAAACATATTTAGAAAATATCATCATACATCATTGCCACTAAGACATATCTTCAACACACGCACGCTCCAAATTCCCATTGGCCCGCTGTGGGACCTCAAGTTGTTCACGCAACTCTGAGTTCTTAGAGGCCACCTTGTTGTTCTGGCATGCCAACGCTTGCAAAGAAGATGAAGACATATTTAATAACATCAATGGCTAGATAGGCGAAGGACGCCATTAAAGAAGAACTAAGCCCGATTCCAGGTTGATGCCGCACTTAGTCCCAGGGGCTACGATTACCATAAGCACAAAGCAAATGACAAATAAATGAAGGAGCTATCTAAATATTGGACTCCACCGATAGGCCATCCCTCCGGATGGAGTAGTAGAAGAGCTTCATCTCATCGCCAGCGCATCCATGGCGGTCCTGGTCCTTCTAGCACATCCGCCCTCAGCTCGCTCCCCTTTGGGAGGAGAGACGGCAGTGACACCACGACTGAATCTGCCGCCAACTTCCTCTTCTTCTTCCTCACCTTCGGGCAGTAGCCTCCATCTTCGAGACATCGACGACGGACTTCAATATAAAAGTAAAATTATTGGCAAACGCTTCTTTTTTCTTTTTTCAAATTGAGGGGCGCCTAGCCATGCATGCATCATTCCACCATTTGACGACAATGTTTATAGAACTCAAGCATATGGTTGAAATATCAATTATGTTTTTATATATACCAAAAAGAACAAGGGAATAAATTCCCTTTTACATGCAATGGAGCATGATGAAAAGGTTGTTGCTCGCGAGCTTAACAAGCACTCAAAAGTTCAACTTGTTAAGGATCATGCTCGTTAGTTCATGAACCAAGTCCACAATCAATTTTCTGGATGAGCTTAATGAGCGAGCTCACATGTTTCACGAGCAACTCATTTGGCTCGTTGTTAATCCCAAGGGTCCTGCCATCTAGCCCATTAGTAATTATCAAGGCTCGAATGCTCAACCTAATATAATTATTGCTAGTTAAATCAAAACCATCATTAAGTGCGGGACAAGAACTACCGCCAACAAAACCCAGATCATCTACAACCACTTCCTTCCCTTCTCGCCGTCGCTAGAGTGTGTTGTTGGGCAAATCCCATGCCGCTTTGGCAAGGAGGTCCTACTTGTGGATGGTGTCCTGATGCATCGATTTGGCGAGGGGTCTATGTGTCTTGGTCGGGGCAACAAGACGGCGGTGTTGCCCTGGTCTAGAAATAATGCCCTCCTCGGTCTAACCTCGTTCTTTCTAGCGGTTAGCGCTGGTGGATGGCATGCGGAGGTGTGTCTCCGACGAAACTTCATGGATCCGGTCAGTTTTGGTCTCCGGTGGATCCATCTGGATTCGGTCGACGTTCATGGTGTGTGGAGTATCTACATGATCTTTACGATGTCTTCTTCTCTGGGGTGACTATTTGCTATGAAGATTACGACATTTGGCGTCTTCTGATTTACATCAACAACTTGTCAGATGTTGTTTCTACAAGCTTCTGAGTTTAAATATGTTTGCTCCACCGAGGCGGAGGCCAGGAGGCAACATCAAACTTTGCTCACGGTGCCTAACCAATGGATGTAGGAGTAAGATTTTGGCACACAAGGAATTTGATGTATTTTTTGTGTAAGGGTGTGTTCGCAAAGACTGTGATACAGTTAATGTACTCCTTTCGTTCCACAATGTAGAGACCCGATGTCACCTATCTTGTTCAACATAATGGTGGACATGTTGACAATTCTGATAGGAAGAGCTAAAGAAAATGGCCTAGTAGGTGGTCTCGTCCCGCATCTAGTGGATGGTGGAGTGTCCATTCTACAGTACGCCGATGATACTATCATCTTCATGGAGCATGATCTGGCGAAAGCAAGAAATATGAAGCTTGTGTTATGTTTATTCGAGCAGTTGTCGGGGTTAAATATTAACTTCCATAAAAATGAATTGTTCCGCTTTGGAAGAACTAAAGACGAACAAGAAGCTTACAAAAAACTGTTTGGATGTGGGTTGGGTTCGTTGCCTTTTACATATTTGGGCATACCGATTCACCATCGCAAGCTCTCTAACAAAGAATGGAAGTGCATTGAAGATCGATTTAAAAAGAAACTAAGTTGCTGGAAGGGCAAACTTATGTCATATGGAGGCCGACTAATTCTCATTAATTCGGTGCTCACGAGTATGCCAATGTTTCTCTTGTCCTTCTTTGAGGTACCAGTAGGGGTACAGAAAAGACTAGACTTCTATCGATCGCGTTTTTTCTGGCAGAGTGACGAGTTAAAACGAATATACAGACTTGCTAAATGGGATATTATTTGTAGGCCAAAGGACCGAGGTGGTCTTGGCATTGAAAATTTAGGGTGAAGAAAGATGCTTACTCAGCAAGTGGCTGTACAAGCTATCTGTAGAGACCGATGCCACATGGGCCTAGATTCTGCGTAATAAGTACCTTCATTCTAAGACCTTGTCTTAGGTGATGGTCCGACCAACCAATTCGCCTTTTTGGAAAGGACTGGTGAGAGTGAAATCAACATTCTTCCATAGGACAAAGCTTATCGTTGGTAATGGTACTTCCACGAGATTCTGGGAGGATACGTGGCTAGGGGAGATGCCTCTAGCTATCCAATATCCTTCTCACTATAATATTGTTCAGCGTAGAGATGCTTACGTTGCAACAGTATTACAGTCCAATCCTCTAAATATTTAATTCAGAAGGATTTTGGTGGGAAACCGTTGGGAAGCTTGGCTCCATCTTGTGAGAAGATTGATGGATGTCCACCTTGCTCAGCAGCCAGATCAGTTGCACTGAAAACTAACCAAGAATGGAGTGTTTTCGGTAAAATCCATGTATTTGGATATTATCAACTCGGGCTCTATCCCTCGATCTGTGCGTATTTGGAGAGTCAAAGTGCCCCTAAGAATTAAAGTGTTCATGTGGTTTGTCCACAAACAAGTCTTTCTCACTAAGGACAATTTGGCAAAACATAACTGGATAGGATCTCGAAGATGTAGCTTATGTGATCATGATGAATCTATCAAACACCTCTTTCTTGATTGCCCATGGCCAAAATTTTATGGCGGTCTGTCCATATAGCGTTTAACATTTCTCCTCTAAATAGCATTCACACGTTATTTGGGATGTGGCTAAATGGAGTTGAGACAGAAACAACGAAACATATCCGTGTAGGAGTATGTGCTTTATTATGGGCTATATGGAACTGCAGGAACGATTTGGTTTTTAACAGAACAATACATATTTATTTATTGCAGGTTATCTTCCGGGCCACTACATTGATCCTTATGCGGTCGCTACTCACTGCGATGGATGCCAGGGAGCGTATGGTTACTGGGTCTATCCGTTGGGAGACGGTAGCGCGGGCTATCTTCAACCGGTTTGGATGATGATCATGTAATAGGATAGGTGTTTAGTTTCCTATCTATCTTTATTCCGCCGGTTGTGGCTATCCCGTTTCCATGTATTTAGCTCTATGTGAGCATTTTTGCTTTTTAAGACCTGGAGACTTTGCTAAACTGTTTGCTTATTAATAAATTGACCGCATGCATCGGTCTGATGCAGAGGCCGGGGGATAACCTCCTTAAAAAAACAATATAGTGCACATAGAATTTTTTTTTCAAAATTCAAGCTTATCAAACTTTGACTAAGTTTATAGAGAAAACTATCTATATCTATAATACACACATGTACATTACCAAAATATAACTCATGATGTACGATATGTATTTGGTATTCTAGATGTACCTATTTTTTTATAAAATATGATCAAAGTTTGCATAGTGTGACTTTTGGTAAAACCTATATGCACTACATTTTGGAATGGAGGAAGTATGACTTTAGGCCTTTCTGAAAGCAAAAAAGAATGCTCTCTATACACTTAACTTGAGGTCATCCATGTTCAAATACATGGTTGACTAATCACTGATGTTCAAACCATGAAGTCATCCATGTTCAAACTTTTTTTTATTGTGCTACTATTTTGAAAGTTTCAATTTTGGGAAAGGTTGCTGCAGTTGTACTCAGCTACATGTTTAACTATTCGCTACATGTTAAAATTTTGAATATGTGATACAATGCTTTTGTGTTGTTTCCAACTTCACCGGTACACATGAGCACTCAACTTAATGAGTGTTAGCTTTAACGAGCTTATCGAACCGAGCTTCAATGATCATGAGTTTAACGAACGGAGCAACTCGTTTATCTCATACCTGTCCATCGAAACAGACCATTTCTCTTAAAAACTTCTACCCTTCAAACACCGTACATATTTCTAAGCTTAGATTGCATCTGAATTCCAACAAAATTTAACACAATTTATTGACCTGAAGCGGTGTTAATAAATGATGGAGCTAATAGGTGATAATCAAATACGGAGGTAATTGAATTTGTCGACATCATCAAGATTTGTTGTTTCCCTCTCTCACGAAAAAGAGACTCAACCAGGATACGGAGAGTAGATGCCACTGCAAGATTGACAATTCTAGAGATCGCGTCTTCCGAAATGCAAACTTTGCAGTGTCATCAGTCTAGATTTTGTTTTCATCGATGTCCTAAGGGACCAAATCAGACTCATACTTGAAAACCTCTTGTATGCATTTATGATGCACGGGGACTTCTGCTATCTTGCCCCTCCAAAAATCGTACCTGCAAAACATATGCAAAATTAGTAACACTTCGCTTGCGAATAATGAAGATTGTAACGAAGATTTGAAAGAGAATTAAGCGAGCGATTTCATCACCAGATCACTCTGTATACACTGTTGAAGAATGCGACCTCGGAGGAGCAGAGATCCCTGAGTATAAGGGCTGTCCCTTCCTGCATCCCGAGATTCTTCAAGTTCACCGCCATCTTCTTCTCCCATCTCTCCTGCTGCCTGCCGTAGTCGGCGATCACCCACACCTCCGCCTCCTCATCCACGATCACTACCAGGCACAGCTTCCCCTCCACCGTCACCAGCTTCTTCTTGCCAGCCCACCTGTCCGTTCTGTCCTTCACCTCCGGCGGGAGAACAATGAGCCTCCACGCCTCGCTCTTCATGTCGAAAGCGAAGATGTCCTCGGCGGCGCTGACCCTGTCCGGCCACCGGAGCCAATGCATGGCGCCGTGGGCCCTCACCGCCGGGCCGGCGGCCACGAGCGACTCCGGCCACACCATCACGTCGGCCGAGCGCCGCCACGCGCGCCTCCGCGAGTCGAAGATCTCGCAGCGCAGGTGGTCACGCAGCGTCGGGACCGAGAGCCGGAGGATTTTGAAGTCCGCCGCGGCGCCGGCGCCGGCGGGGCGCGCCACCATCGCGGTGACCGCCGTGGGGAAGCGCAGCCTTGGGTTGGGCAGCGCCCGCCACTGCCGCGTGGCGGGCTTGCACGCATAGTAGCATCGCGCCGACGAGGCCTTGCCGCCCATGCGCGCGGCGGCGTCGGCGTCGGCGTCGACGCAGCACGCGAGGCCGCGGTGCGCGGAGACAGCCTCAACGCGGACGTGGGCGGACGGCAGGAAGTCGAGGGAGACGGACGGGTCAGCGTCGGCCTGGGAGGGGTGCATGGAGACGAAGGTGGCGGAGTAGCGGTTGCGCGCCATGCCCTGGACGAAGTATCCCGAGACGACGGCGTCGGCGCGGCGGCGGCAGTGCAGCGGCGAGAACGCCGGCTCGTACGTGAGCCGGCGCCATTGGGCAGACACCTGGCGGCACGCGGAGAGGTCGTCGAGGGAGACGCGGGTGAGCATCTCGAACATCTGGTCCTCAGGCAGGCCGCCGCTATCTTCGTCATCGCCACCACCATTGCCTTGCTCCGGTTCGCTTGACATGGTCGTCCGATCGGCTCGTCCCCGTGACCCGGGCGCTCGCTGGGTAATACGAATCTGAGTTCGGGCCAGAAGAGACCGGCTACGTTGGCTGCGTCAATTAAACAACGGCGAAATAACTGCGAGGGTTAGGGCGGGAGGAGGAGGTAAGCTTGAGAACCAAGAAATTTGTGTACAAGACCACTTGAGAACCAAGAAACCCTCCCAACGATCTCCCTCGAAAATAGAAGAAACCCTACGATCAGAAGGCTGCGGCCGAGGGCAAGACTGTTGGGCCGTTGGATGAAGATCAGAGGCTGCTGCTCAGTCAACCGGGCCTAGTCTATCTATCCCCCAAAACAAAAGAACGAGTTAGCTGTGCAAGTATGAAAGGAGCAGCCAGCCACACGGCTACTGCGGTAGACCTTGGCGCAGAGCCGCGTACCGCAGGCCTAAGAAAAGATGGAGAGCCTGGCTGTCCATCGAATTCAAGGCAACATGACCAATGGAACTGTTGAATAAAACTTGCGCTGTCTAGTTTAGGACTTTAGGTGCCCTGGCAGAACTTTGTACACTACCATGGCAGCTGTTTTGCGTTGAATGATCGTACCATGGCAAAATTTGTACACTCGCTACTCATGCGCCAAGCTAGCTGATTAGAGCATCTACAACCGGACCTAGCAAAAGTGGTCATTGGCAGCCGGGCGAAGTGCCGACGCCTCCTCGTCGTCCTCCTATCTGCGAAGACCTTTGAGCTCCAATGTCCGCCTCACAGGGGCGAAACCAGCGTAGAGTCTTTGGCTTCAATTGAACCCATGATAACTTGATGTCACGTACTTGTGTACTATTTTTCTTTGGTATGTACCAAAAACGGAATGTGGCGGCTATCTCGAGTGTACTACATCCGAGTTTGCCAAAAAAAAAGATTAAACGTGATCAAACAAAATCCAAAAAACCTGAAATTTTGAGGCATCAAACCTTGTCAACTTATCAAATGGTCGAGCTTCTTGCAAAATTTCAGCCAAAAATAACATAAACAAGCTCTCACTAAAAAAACGAAATCACTACACAAAGTTTGAACATTGATTTTGTTTTTTTAGTGAGAGATGCTTGGATGTTATTTTTGGGCTGAAATTTTCCGAGATGCTCGAACATTTGATAAAGTTTGATGTTTCAAATTTTTAGATTTTTTGGAATTTGTTTGATCATGTTTTGCCATATATTTTCTGCAAACTCGGTTGTAGTACACCCAAGAATAGAAAATCCACTCTCATAAAAAAAGCATGGCCGAACCCACTAAGCTAGAATCCAAAGTGAGGAGGCAATAAAAAGCCCACAAGCAGTAAATCGCCCCCGTACATTGCCTCTTCGACATCGGTTATTTCGTATGATCGCTATGAAATACACGGCGGCGGCAAACCTCTCTTCGTTCTTATTCGGCTTTAGAAAACTCGCAATCTCTCCCCTGCCCACTCGTGCAACCAGGATGCGTCGTTAGACGCCCACTGTTGAGAGAAAATCGCAATTTGAATTTGTGCTTTGAATCACATCCTCACGTCCCCTCTCTCACGTGCATGTTCTTTTTAGTCCTAACTTTCTAACTAATTATCCTCTTACTTTGATTGATCTAAGAAATGGGATCATATTTCTCAAAGAGAAATTGATCGCCAGGTCCAAATAATGATGACGATACTTTAAGGATAACCATTAGACATAGGCAAGGTGTACACAATGTCAATAATGCAAGAAATATCCCGAACCCGTCTATCCAAAGAGAAATTTATTTAGAGGAGTTCTTATGATATGGTTGATCGGAAGAGAATTTCATCCGGGGATATCATGCACAATTTACTTTTAGTGTAACATAATATGTCATAAGTGATGTTGTATTTTTGTTTGTTATGTTGTTTTTAGTGCTATACTTTTGTTGTAAGATGATGTAAAATTAGAGTTTACACTGGGTCACCTTGCCCTTGAGGATATTTGTATGTACAAGTCTATTTGCTTCACCTATCGCAACTAGCTACTCCACATGTCACTACCGCAACCGTCCTGCTGGGACCGCGACCGGCTATCCCACCCATGGATCAAATAGTGATCTACCTGGTTCACGGTATGTTTCCCTGAAATTGGCTTGATTCCTTGTTGCCTACCCTTCTCGTGCTTAGGTGGGGTTTGTGGTCAGTCAGTCCTTTTTTACCCGACACAAAAAACAGCCTACTATCGCATAAGTTAACATCATGCTTTCAAATGGATCTGCGCCATGGTTCACCGAGATCTTCTTTCTAATGGTTTGCTTAAATTTTAAGTTGCTTTCGTTAGAAATTATTTCATAAATTTTACTTTCCTTCTTTGTTGTTTATTCATAGTCATGTAGGGAACCAGACACCCTCTGATGGTACGCCATGGCCTAATATTCGTTTGGCATACCACCCCATAGACTGAAGCTTTAGTTTGAGAAGATTTGGCCCCACCGTTGCTTTACTTCGTGGCTGCAGTTGTGAAAGGATCGGGAAGAGGGGTCTAGACGAGGGGGGGGGGGAGGTGATTAGACCCTTAACAAGTAAAAGTGGCAGTTTTTAGTTTCTTCAAGTTAAGGTTGAGTTTAGCACATCTTAAAGTGCAGACAATGCATTTTACACAAGCATAGCAAGAGTATGAGCAACGGAAAGAGTAAAGCATGCAAGTGCAAGAATGTAAAGGGATGGGATTGGAGTGCGCAAAAGCAATGGAGACGCGGAGAATTTTTCGCGTGGTTCTTATATGTGGTGCTATCGTACGTCCACGTTGATGGAGACTTCAACCAACGAAGGGCTCTGGGTAGGAAATATCGGTGTGGCCGAGTTGGGAATTTAGGGTTTGGACATATTTGGGTAGAGAAATTGGTTGAGGGTTTTGGAGCAATATCACTAAGCACTTGAGCAAATAGATCATTAAGCAACACCTCATCCCCTTTTAATAGTATTGGCTTTCCTACGAACTCAATGTGATCTTGGACCACTTAAACAAAAATGTAGAGTCTTGAGCTTTTGCCAATCCTTGTCCTCAGCGTTTTGAGGGGGTTTCACATCCTCTTGTCCTTGCCACTCCACTGTTGAACTTATCTGAAATATACTAGATAAAATTATTAGTCCAACAAGGGATATGTTGACATTAATTACCAAAATCACCCAGGGAGTACTTGTGCTTTCAATCTTCCCCTTTTTGGTAATTGATGGCAACATGCATAAAAGCTTCAAGTAAATAATGTGAAGATTTGTAAGTAAAGATTTAGAGGAACATGTAACTTGCATGAGCTCCCCCTACATGCATGCAATCAAGTAATGATAGAATTGAAAGACATGTGAATGCACAACATGATAGAGTAAGTAATGAGTTACATGTATCCTGGCCATATGCATCAAAGCAAAAAAAATGATGTGAGATGTACCTTCATGTTTATGATTCCCTCTGGCAAACAATATGTGCAGAAGTAAAAGATCATCATGCACATGAGTGAGATGCATATACTTACCTTGTGGTTCTTGAAGTGACTCTTGAGTAAGCAAACTTGAGAAAACAAGGTTAAATAACACAAGAGAACTTCAGACCAGAAAGAGATTTCAAGACCCACAAGAATACAAAGACTGGGATGACATGTAATAGGTGAGTACCACAAAGTGAGTACTTCATTTGAATATAAACATGTCCCCAAAGAATTAAGGATTTGCAATAAATTCCAAGGATAGTTCTCCCCGAAGCATGAACTCCCTCTCCCCCTGAATCTAGTACTGGATAATGGGAGAAGGTAGGGTGAGACCAAAGCAAGCTGTAGTTAAGCTAGAGCAAAATGAGATTATAGCAATGTAGGCTCAGAGCAAAATAATAACTGAATACTAACTGGCATGTCTCTCCCCTCTTAAATACATGCAAATTCTCTCCTCTTATGAAAGTGCGTCTCTCTTCTCTTCTTAGAAGAGTTATGTAAGGATAAGCTTTGATGTGCTCTCTATCCCCCTTTGACATCAATTTCCAAGAAGGGCAGTTTTCATGGATATGAGTCAAGTGAGTGTGGTCCTGGAGACACAAATAAGCATAATGAAGCTTAAGATGCAGGTAGAGGGAAAGAATAATTGAGTGGAACTGATAAGAATAAACACTTTAAGATGACAGAAATGTTTGCTCAGTAGTGAAATTGGTGGCACTGATTCATATCGGTCGGTGACTCCGAGATGAGGCAGTCACAGACAGAGCATATCAGAGAGACCGAGTTAGTCCGTTTCGGTTGAACCGATGAACTGTGTACAAGTTGAACCTGTTGTAAGTGCATCTAGTGCCCCTTAGTGATTTTGGTGTATTGAAGACTTATAGGTAAAGGGACTAATTTGTTTGTGAGTGTACACAGGGACTATAAGTCTATGAGGAGTTTGATATTTACGATGAAAGTCGACCTCTAATATTGATGCGAGGATTATGAAGCGTGAAGACTTTTGTTTTCATAATCTCATTTCTCTTTCTTGAGTCATAGGAAACACCGTACTGTTAAAGGGGGTCGAGGTAAAACTAAGGAAACACTTTCCAAGTGATGCTCATCTCAAAGCCTACACATACCCAATCCTTTCGAGTGAAGCCATTGGAAATCTCATACAGTTCAGTCAATTTCTTTAGTGGCAGAGATGGAGATATTCTGTTCTCTGAGGAATTTGTTCTGACTGATGAGTTAGGAATTCGCCAGTGCGGATTGCCTACAATTGAGGAACATGATAGCCCTGAGGAATTTGAGAGCTCAAATTTCCGACCGTTGCTATGCTACGCGCCAGCTATCCCAAAATATCCTACCCACCTAACGGTCATATCACTGAAGGGCATTTATGTCTTATCAAGTCAGGCTGCTCCCCAGCTATAAATAGCCGCCCCCTACAACCACTACGGATTGATTGGAAAGAATAACTTTGAGGTGGTTTCGTACCCTACCATAATCTCTTCGTTTGTTCTCCGCTATTAGTGACTTTGGAGTGACTCTTTGTTGCATGTTGAGGGAGAGTTATATGATCCAATTATGTTATTATTGTTGAGAGGACTTGCACTAGTGAAAGTATGAACCCTAGGCCTTGTTTACTATCATTGCAATACCGTTTACGCTCACTTTTACTGCTCGCTTCCTTGCTGTTTTTATATTTTCAGTTTACAAAAACCTATATCTACCATCCATATTGCACTTGTATCACCATCTCTTCTCTGAACTAGTGCACCTATACAATTTACCATTGTATTGGGTGTGTTGGGGACACAAGAGACTCTTTGTTATTTGGTTGCAGGGTTGCTTGAGAGAGACCATCTTCATCCTACGCCTCCTACGGATTGATAAACCTTAGGTCATCCACTTGAGGGAAATTTGCTACTGTCCTACAAACCTCTGCACTTGGAGGCCCAACAACGTCTATAAGAAGAAGGTTGTGTAGTAGACATCAATATTCTACGGAGATCTTTATCGGTTAAACCGCATAACAACATACGTTATTCCCTTTGTCATCGGTATGTTACTTGCCCGAGATTCGATCGTCGGTATCATCATACCTAGTTCAATCTCGTTACCGACAAGTCTCTCTACTCGTTCCGTAATGCTAATTCCGTAACTAACTCATTAGTCACATTGCTTGCAAGGCTTATAGTGATGTGCATTACCGAGAGGGCCAAGAGATACCTCTCCGGTACACGGAGTGACAAATCCTAATCTTGATTTATACCAACCCAACAAACACCTTCGAAGACACCTGTAGAGCATCTTTATAATCACCCAGTTACGTTGTGACGTTTGATAGCACACAAGGTGTTCCTCCGGTATTCGGGAGTTGCATAATCTCATAGTGAGAGGAACATGTATAAGTCATGAAGAAAGAATAGCAATAAAAATCAACGATCATAATGCTAAGCTAACGGATGGGTCTTGTCCATCACATCATTCTCTAATGATGTGATATCGTTCATCAAATGACAACTCATGTCTATGGTCAGGAAACATAACCATATTTGATTAACGAGCTAGTCAAGTAGAGGCATACTAGGACACTCTATTTTGTCTATGTATTCACACATGTACTAAGTTTCCGGTTAATACAGTTCTAGCATGAATAATAAACATTCATCATGATATAAGGAAATATAAATAACAACTTTATTATTGCCTCTAGGGCATATT
Organism: Aegilops umbellulata; assembly: GCA_032464435.1. Lineage (NCBI taxonomy): Eukaryota > Viridiplantae > Streptophyta > Magnoliopsida > Poales > Poaceae > Aegilops > Aegilops umbellulata. Next base: position 112,144,377 of record CP136060.1, on the reverse strand, counting down.
TCCTTCACCACGACGTTCAAAACGTCTTTCAAGTCCCGATTCTAAGCCGTAAAGCATGGCACACTGAACTATCGAGTAGTCATCAGATCGAGCTTGCCAAACATTCATAACATCGGCACTTGCTCCTGCAACAGGTCTTTCACCTAGCGGTGCATCAAGGACATAATTCTTCCGTGCAGCAATGAGGATAATCCTCAAGTTACCACTACTAGGAAAAAGGCTACTGGTAGCGTGTGTAAATTGGCTACTAGTAGCGTGGGTACCCACGCTACTAGTATCGCACTACAGCTAAATGGTTAGTAGCAGCGCGGGTGCACCCGCGCTACCACTAAATGATTAGTAGTAACGCCGGTGCACCCGCGCTAGTACTAACCTAACACCCACGCTACTACTAACCTAACTACTAGTAGCGCTCACTTTTACCTCACCCTACTACTAACAATTTCTGAATAAAAAAATAAAAGTTAGATGTAGTATTCATGAATGGTAATACGTCCACTGCAAACCAAACCAATGTCGCAGAACCATCTCAAGATTCCTTTTAACATCGGACACACAACCATCATCGAAGTACCCCCCCTAGTGGTCCACCACCAACCTAAACAGATCACTTCTCTAGATGTATCTACCAAGGCTCCAAGTTCAGACGCCGATGTACCCGAATCCTCCCTTCCCCGGACAGTGGCATCGAGGACCTCCACCTCGGAGACCTCCGGTGTCAAAATCACCTGGACGATCATCTGTTCGACGTGGCCACCCGGCTTCACGGCAAAGTCCGCCTCCAAGTGGTTGAAGAGCACAACGCCCACCAGGCCGCGCTAGTCAGTGTAGATCACCCATGCACCCACGTCGGGAAAGTGAAAACTTGTTAGTACGCAAATTGCATCAGTTAAACGAAATAGTATACTACAATTCACAGGACCTATTAAGTTAAGATTCCTTCTCATCTACTCCTTCCGTTCCAAATTATTCGTTGTGGTTTTAGTTCAAATTTGAACTAAAACCACGACGAATAATTTGGAACGGAGGGAGTAGCAATTTAAAGGGGCTCATGCTGAAAATACATGCTTAATTCCTCACTGCCTATTCAAACTAAATATATAGATTTGGCAAATGCATAGAAAAACATAAAGTCCAAAAGAAACACAAAAATGCATATGTGAACTAAATTACTTTGTGTGTTAGCAGATTTCTTGTTAGGTTATTCGCTATATGTAGTACCACATCAGGCAGGGTGACGTGTTTACTTCGCGCCTCAATGTTTGGCACCAAGTTCAGTCTTCGCAGACAAATAGAATACATTGCTGGGCGGGACAAGGCAAAGAAAAACACATAAATTTGTAGTTACTAAATCATTAGCATTAATCAGTGCCTTCTGCCGCGGGGGTCATGTGTCAACTGATTTCAAGTGTGTTCTTGCAAGCTACAAAGATGTTCAGAATTACTTGCAATCTGGTTTTTGCAAGCTACAGAGATGTCCAGAATTACTACTTATCTAGTAGTACTAATGTTGAAAACAGATTATGAAGTAGTCCAGACTCTACATACACGTATGTGATCATCAACCTAGTGGATGTCGTCCGACAATAGAGGAAGTGCATCCTCTATAAGGCACCCAACAAAAAGCTAAGTGACGTCTACTGCTTTCTCAGGCAGGGTGTACAAACTTAACAAAAATGAAAGTGCACTAGCACTATAGAGTCCGGTATATCCAGTTGCTAGGGAAAGTACTAAGGTCTAAGAATGATATGCTACTAAATGATTGATTTTGCTGTTGTTTATGGACATTGACAGGAGCAAGCACATGGCAGGGCCACGAACCTATGCAAAGCATCAATTGTTTTCAGCTCCATGGCAACATGTCCAGTGGAAATCAAAATACTACCCACTTGCACAACTGAACCTACCATGCGCATGCGGGAGGCTACAACTTCCTGAAAAAACAAGTAAAGAAGAGCATCATGGTTTCCTCACCCAAATACAGTGACCCACTCGCCATCTGCCTTCCCTTCGCTGGCCAGAGCCACCGGCTCCGTCCTGGCAGCCTTCGTCGCCTGGGCCATGGAGAATAGAATGGTCAATGGCTCTGCGTGAATATCCAACATATCTCTGATAGAATTACATATGAAGAAAGCATCACTCCTAACAATTTCATCAAGAAAAGGGAAGTTAGCTAACTTATAGGGGAAACAAAACATCAAGATTCTAACTGAACAAAAAGAAACCTAGTCCAACTGCGCATTTGTTTTAGAACAGGAGGATAACCCCCGTCCAACGGCGCATAGGCCTAGTGGAATTTTATTCAAGGACCAAACAAGAGCATCTTTCAGTTTACTATAATATGTAATTTAAATATCACGAAGCAAACATCTATAAAATGACAAGTGAACTATGATCCAATATTGTGCAGAATATTAAAATGAAGGTGGATTTTTCATATTCGAGTTTTTCTTAATAGTAAGTTAAAAGATAAATGAATATATACATAAGGTGGATTTTCACATGCAACCTGTGGTAATTTCAGTTTGTGCTGGCTTCAATTCTCACTCCAAACCTCTATTTCTCTTGTGGGCAACTCAAAATTGTTTACAATCCGTTATCTGCAACAAATAAAATGGACTGAACTGAGTTAAAATAAACATATTACATGAACAGGCCAGACATAAACCTCTATATGCTATGCCGAATTAAGATAAAATAAACACATTACATGAACTGAGTTAAAATGGACTGAACTGAGTTAAATTGACCTATTTCATTTATAAGTGATCTATATGCTATGGCAAGCAACAACTCATTACATGAACAGGCCGACAAGCCATCCTGCGCGTCATGGCGTTGAGAGAGTACCTTGGCGGCCATGGCGTCGTCGGCCGAGCGGAGCGGAAGCAGACGAACAGACGGAGCTCCTGTCCAGGCGCGCGAGCTCCCGATTGGGGAGATGCAGCCGACGCCATGGAGGTGGAGCTCCAGGTCCTAACCCTCGGCCATGGATGTGGAGCTCCAGGTCCAAGCCCTCGGCCATGGTGAGCGGAGGAGTGAGGATGGCAGTGGCGGCAGTCGTGCAGAGGCTTGGTCGGCCGGCTGTAGCGCTCGGGGTTGCAAACACTCATGGATTGGGAGAGGAGAGGAGGTGGAAGGAGGCCGGTGGTGGAGGGGATCTGGATCGGGGCTTGGGTGGAACTTTTTTTAGATAAATGTGGGTGGGTGGACGGTGGAGTGGGACGCTTGGTGGGGTGGGGTGGGGGTGGGAGTATACTAGTAGCGCGGGAGCCTCACCTACGCTACAGCTATCCAGATAGTAGTAGCGCCGGTTTTAGAATCCGTGCTACTACTATGCTACGCGCCAGCTATCCCAAAATATCCTACCCACCTAACGGTCATATCACTGAAGGGCATTTATGTCTTATCAAGTCAGGCTGCTCCCCATCTATAAATAGCCGCCCCCTACAACCACTACGGATTGATTGGAAAGAATAACTTTGAGATGGTTTCGTACCCTACCATAATCTCTTCGTTTGTTCTCCGCTATTAGTGACTTTGGAGTGACTCTTTGTTGCATGTTGAGGGATAGTTATATGATCCAATTATGTTATTATTGTTGAGAGAACTTGCACTAGTGAAAGTATGAACCCTAGGCCTTGTTTCCTAGCATTGCAATACCGTTTACGCTCACTTTTACCGCTTGCTACCTTGCTGTTTTTATATTTTTAGTTTACAAAAACCTATATCTACCATCCATATTGCACTTGTATCACCATCTCTTCGCCGAACTAGTGCACCTATACAATTTACCATTGTATTGGGTGTGTTAGGGACACAAGAGACTCTTTGTTATTTGGTTGCAGGGTTGCTTGAGATAGACCATCTTCATCCTACACCTCCCACGGATTGATAAACCTTAGGTCATCCACTTGAGGGAAATTTGCTACTGTCCTACAAACCTCTGCACTTGGAGGCCCAACAACGTCTACAAGAAGAAGGTTGTGTAGTAGACATCAAGCTCTTTTCTGGCGCCGTTGCCGGGGAGGTGAGTGCTTGAAGGTATATCTTTAGATCTTGCAATTGAATCTTTTTTTTTCTTGTTTTAGCACTAGTTTAGTTTATAAAACTACTAAAAATGGAATTGAGTTTGTCTCATATGCTTCACCTTTTTAATATCTTTTGTGAGTATGATGGAAAGGAAAATTGTGCCAAAGTGTTAGAAGAAGAATGCATTAAAATGTTTGGCACTAAATCTTTGAATGATGAGCATGATTGCAATGTTGTTAGTATGAATTCCTTGAATACCTATGATGCTAATGATATGCAAAGCCACAAGCTTGAGGATGCTATGTTTGATGAAGATGATATGTTTAGTCCCCCAAGTTTTGATGAGAAAATTTATTATGATGAAAGCATGCCTACTATATATGATGATTATTTTGATGACACGTATGCTTTAAAGAACAATGATAACCATGAAACTTGTCATCTTGATCTTAATTTCCAATCACATGATTGTTATTTTGTTGAGTTTGCTCCCACTATTATTCATGAGAAGAATTTTTCTTATGTGGAGAGTAATAAAATATCTATGCTTGTAGATCATGAAAAGAATGCTTTAGGTGCTGGTTATATTGTTGAATTCATTCATGATGCTACTGAAAATTATCATGAGGGAGGAACATATGCTTGTAGGAGTTGCAATAATATCAAGTTTCCTCTCTATGTGCTTAAAATTTTGAAGTTATGCTTGTTTTGCCTTCCTATGCAAGTTGATTATTGTTCCCATAAGTTGTTTGCTCACAAAATCCCTATGCATAGGAAGTGGGTTAGACTTAAATGTGCTAGTCATATTCTTCATGATGCTCTCTTTATGTTTCAACTCTTATCTTTTATATGAGCATCATTGAAATCTTCATGCCTAGCTAGGGGCCTTAAATGATAGCGCTTGTTGGGAGGCAACCCAATTTTATTTTAGTTTCTTGCTTTTTGGTTCTGTTTAGGAATAAATAATCCATCTAGCTTATTTTTAGTTGTGGTTTTGTGTTTTAATTAGTGTCTGTGCCAAGTAGAACCTTTGGGAAGACTTGGGTGAAGTCTTTATGATCATGCTGTAAAAAACAGAAACTTGAGCGCTCACGATATTAGCTAGAAATTTTTATTGGAGAGTGCTATTTAGTTGATTATTTTTGCAGATGATTACTAGACAAATTCCTCAGGTCCACCAATTTATTTTAGAATTTTTGGAGTTCCAGAAGTTTGCGTTAGTTACATATTACTACAGATTGTTCTGTTTTTGACAGATTCTGTTTTCATTGTGTTGTTTGCTTATTTTGGTGAAACTATGGCTAGTAAAATAGTTTATAAACCATAGAGAAGTCGGAATACAGTAGGTTTAACACCAATAAAAATAAAGAATTAGTTCATTACAGTACCTTGAAGTGGTGTTTTGTTTTCTTTCGCTAACGGAGCTCACGAGTTTTCTGTTAAGTTTTGTGTTGTGAAGTTTTCAAGTTTTGGGTAAAGATTCGATGGACTACGGAATAAGGAGTGGCAAGAGCCTAAGCTTGGGGATGCCCAAGGCACCACAAGGTAATATTCAAGGATGACCAAGCGTCTAAGCTTGGGGATGCCCCGGAAGGCATCCCCTCTTTCGTCTTCGTTCATCGGTAACTTTACTTGGAGCTATATTTTTATTCACCACATGATATGTGTTTTGCTTGGAGCGTCGTTTTATTTTCTTTAGCTTTGCTTGCTGTTTGAATAAAATACTAAGATCTGAAATTATTAAATGGGAGAGTCTTCACATAGTTGCATAATTATTCGACTACTCATTGATCTTCACCTATATCTTTCGGAGTAGTTTGTCGTTTGCTCTAGTGCTTCACTTACATCATTTAGAGCACGTTGGTGGTTTTATTTTGAAGAAATAGAAGAACTCTCATGCTTCACTTATATTATTTTGAGAGTCTTAAATAGCATGGTAATTTGCTTAAAATCCTAATATGCTAAGCATACAAGATTTGTAAGAATTCTTATGAGTGTGTTGAATACTAAGAAAAGTTTGATGCTTGATAATTGTTTTGAGATATGAAGATGGTGATATTAGAGTCATGCTAGTTGAGTAGTTGTGAATTTGAGAGGTACTTGTGTTAAAGTTTGTGATTCTCGTAGCATGCACGTATGGTGAACCGTTATGTGATGAAGTCGGAGCATGATTTATTTATTGATTGTCTTCCTTATGAGTGGTGGTCGGGGACGAGCGATGGTCTTTTCCTACCAATATATCCCCCTAGGAGCATGCACGTAATACTTTGCTTTGATAACTTGTAGATTTTTGCAATAAGTATATGAGTTCTTTATGACTAATGTTGAGTCCATGGATTATACGCACTCTCACACTTCCATCATTGCTAGCCTCTCTAATACCGCGCACTTTTCGCCGGTATCATACACCCACCATATACCTTCCTCAAAACAGCCACCATTCCTACCTATCATGGCATTTCCATAGCCATTCCGATATATATTGCCATGCAACTTTCCACCATTCCTTTATTATGCCACGCTCCATCATTGTCATATTTCTTACCATGATCATGTAGTTGACATAGTATTTGTGGCAAAGCCACCGTTCATAATTCTTTCATACATGTCACTCATGAGTCATTGCATATCCCGGTACACCGCCGGAGGCATTCATATAGAGTCATATTTTTTCTAAGTATCAAGTTGTAATTGTTGAGTTGTAAGTAAATAAAAGTGTGATGATCATCATTATTAGAGCATTGTCCCAGTGAGGAAAGGATGATGGAGACTATGATTCCCCCACAAGTCAGGATGAGACTCCGGACGAAAAATAAAAAAAAGAGAAAAAAAGAGGCCATAAAAAAGAGAGAGAACGCCCAAACAAAAAAATAAAAAAATAAAAAAATGAGAGAAAAAGAGAGAAGGGGCAATGCTACTATCCTTTTACCACACTTGTGCTTCAAAGTAGCACCATGATCTTCATGATAGAGAGTCTCCTATGTTGTCACTTTCATATACTAGTGGGAATTTTACATTATAGAACTTGGCTTGTATATTCCAATGATGGGCTTCCTCAAAATGCCCTAGGTCTTCGTGAGCAAGCGAGTTGGATGCACACCCACTTAGTTTCTTTTGTTGAGCTTTCATATACTTATAGCTCTAGTGCATCCGTTGCATGGCAATCCCTACTCACTCACATTGATATCTATTGATGGGCATCTACATAGCCCGTTGATACGCCTAGTTGATGTGAGACTATCTTCTCCTGTTTTTGTCTTCTCCACAACCACCACTCTATTCCACATATAGTGCTATATCCATGGCTCACGCTCATGTATTGCATGAAGATCGAAAAAGTTTTGAAAATGTTAAAGTATGAAACAATTGCTTGGCTTGTCATCGGGGTTGTGCATGATTTGAATACTTTGTGTGGTGAAGATAGAGCATAGCCATACTATATGATTTTGTAGGGATAACTTTCTTTGGCCATCTTATTTTGAGAAGACATAATTGCTTTTTTAGTATGCTTGAAGTATTATTTTTTTATGTCAACATAAACTTTTGTCTTGAATCTTTTGGATCTGAATATTCATACCACAATTAAGAAGATTTGCATTGAAATTATGCCAACTAGCATTCCACATCAAAAATTATCTTTTTTTATCATTTACCTACTCGAGGACGAGCAGGAATTAAGCTTGGGGATGCTTGATACGTCTCCAACGTATCTATAATTTTTTATTACTCCATGCTATGTTATCCACTTTTATATTATTTTTGGGACTAGCCTATTAACCGGAGGCACAACCCAGATTTGTTGTTTTATGCCTATTTCAGTGTTTCGAGGAAAAGGAATATCAAACAGAGTCGAAGCGGAACGAAATCAACTGGAGAAGTTATTTTTGGAAGGAAACCTACCGGATAGACTTCGACCCTACGTCAGAAGATGAAGGAGGTGCTCACGAGGGTAGGGGGCGTTCCCCCTGCCTCGTGGCCCCCCTTCGGTCCACCAACATACTCCTTTCACCCATATATACCTACGTAACCTAAAACTTCCAGAACAGATATTAGATCGGGAGTTCCGCCGCCGCAAGCCTCTGTAGCCACCAAAAGCCAATCGGGACCCTGTTCCGGCACCCTGTCGGAGGGGGGAACCCTCACCGGTGGCCATCTTCATCATCCCGATGCTCTCCATGATGAGGAGGGAGTAGTTCACCCTCGGGGCTGAGGGTATGTACCAGTAGCTATGTGTTTGATCTCTCTCTTTCTCTCTCGTGTGTTCTTGATTTGGCACGATCTTGATGTATCGCGAGCTTTGCTATTATAGTTGGATCTTATGTTTCTTCTCCCCCTCTTCTCTCTTGTAATGGATTGAGTTTTCCCTTTGAGGTTATGTTATCGAATTGAGTCTTTAAAGATTTGAGAAAACTTGATGTATGTCTTGCGTGGGATAACCGTGGTGACAATGGGTTATTCTATTGATCCACTTGATGTATGTTTTGGTGATCAACTTGCGGGTTTCGTGACATTGGGAACCTATGCATAGGGGTTGGCACACGTTTTCGTCGTGATTCTCCGGTAGAATCTTTGGGGCACTCTTTGAGGTTCTATGTGTTGGTTGAGTAGATGAATTGAGATTGTGTGATGCATATCGTATAATCATACCCACGGATACTTGAGGTGACATTGGAGTATCTAGGTGACATTAGGGTTTTGGTTGATTTGTGTCTTAAGGTGTTATTCTAGTACGAACTCTAGGTCTGTTTCTGACACTTATAGGAATAGCCCAACGGATTGATTGGAAAGAATAACTTTGAGGTGGTTTCGTACCCTACCATAATCTCTTCATTTGTTCTCTGCTATTAGTGACTTTGGAGTGACTCTTTGTTGCATGTTGAGGGATAGTTATATGATCCAATTATGTTATTATTGTTGAGAGAATTTGCACTAGTGAAAGTATGAACCCTAGGCCTTGTTTCCTAGCATTGCAATACCGTTTACGCTCACTTTTACCGCTTGCTACCTTGCTGTTTTTATATTTTCAGTTTACAAAAACCTATATCTACCATCCATATTGCACTTGTATCACCATCTCTTCGCCGAACTAGTGCACCTATGCAATTTACCATTGTATTGGGTGTGTTGGGGACACAAGAGACTCTTTGTTATTTGGTTGCAGGGTTGCTTGAGAGAGACCATCTTCATCCTACGCCTCCCACGGATTGATAAACCTTAGGTCATCCACTTGAGGGAAATTTGCTACTGTCCTACAAACCTCTGCACTTGGAGGCCCAACAACGTCTACAAGAAGAAGGTTGTGTAGTAGACATCAATCACACTATCAAAGCGTTTATTCCAACTCCGAGAGGCTTGCACCAGTCCATAAATGGATTGCTGGAGCTTGCACACTTTGTTAGCTCCTTTTGGATTGACAAAACCTTTCGGTTGCATCATATACAACTCTTCTTCCAGAAATCCATTCAGGAATGCAGTTTTGACATACATTTGACAAATTTCATAATCATAAAATGCGGCGATTGCTAACATGATTCGGACAGACTTAAGCATCGCTACGGGTGAGAAAGTCTCATCGTAGTCAATTCCTTGAACTTGTCGAAAACCTATCACAACAAGTCGAGCTTTATAGACAGTAACATTACCGTTAGCGTCAGTCTTCTTCTTGACGATCCATTTATTCTCAATGGCTTGCCGATCATCGGGCAAGTCAACCAAAGTCCACACTTTGTTCTCATACATGGATCCCATCTCAGACTTCATGGCCTCAAGCCATTTTGCGGAATCTGGGCTCACCATCGCTTCTTCCTAGTTCATAGGTTCGTCATGGTGTAGTAACATAGCTTCCAGAACAGGATTACCATACCACTATTGTCGGCGTTCCGGGAACGGGGATCCCCAGACTTGCCTACCTGCGGCGTGGCTTGAGTGGGGGCCAGGCGCGGCCCATCTTCATCAGCTCAAGCTCAAGACCCTCGCGAGGGGCCAAGCCTCGCGGGGCGGACGACAGGAAGCTTACTCAGAGGCAGCCTCATCAGGCAGGCTCGCGAGGATGCGGAGAGATCAAGGCAGGGGTACCTCGCGAGGAGCCCATGACGCAAGCCATGACGATCGAGACCAGGCGGGCGCCGGCCTGCGCAGTGTCCTTGTTTCCCCTTCGGTGCAAAGGGGGCAAGCACAGGCCAAGGCATCGGGCAAAGGTTACCATTCCGGTGCAACGAGACCAAGACCAGCAGGACGGAGATCACCGTGGAGCCCAAGACGACGTCATCACCAGTGCTTTTGGCAGCCGAAGACCACCTTTGGTCAGGAGAACTTGTACTAGATGTTCCCCTTCAAAATGGCCAATTGTTGGCGCCCTTCCCGCTCATTATTTGGGGAGAGGCCCAGTGCCTCTATAAATAGAGCTAGCCACCACAGAGTAGAGGTATCGAGGAAAAACCCCAGACCAAGTAGCACACTTCGCACCAGCTCAAGAACACCTCTCGCGAGGCTGTTCTTCCCTTGTACTGTTCATCATCATCCCATGAGGCAATCCACCACACCACACACTCGAGTAGGGTATTACACCACAACGGTGGCCCGAACCAGTATAAATCTCGTGTCCCTTGTGTTGTTCGTCTTTTGCAGCTTAGACCACACGAGGAGATCGGGCGTAGATTGGTAGGGGAGAGATCTCCGTGCGCACCCCAGTGTTCGAACCTTAAGGGTCTGCCGGAATCCGAAATTCGACATTTGGCGCGCCAGGTAGGGGTGCGCCGGAATCTTTCTTCCGCTGTTCGCGTGTGATCTTCCCTCGTGTTCATGGTTGACGCTCGTCGGGCTCGCGCCGAGCGCCGGGCTGCTCTCGCCACCCGCGTCGCCCAGACGGCGCCCGTCGGCAGACGCCCCCGTCGCCGGCCGCCAACGCCGCCACCGGCCCGGCGGGGAACGACCAGCAGGCTTCATCCCAGCATCCTTCGGTGCGGCGGCATGGCCGCACCGCCACCCCGTCGCTGACTTCAGCTGGTTCGTCGTCTCACGCCCGTCGCGCCCCCACGGACGCGCACTGCGCACTGCTCCTGGCAAGAGAGCTCCTGCACTACCGCCCCGTTGATGACCTCTACGAGGACTGGCTCGCCCGCATCACCGAGCTCGTCAGCGCCGCAGGGGGCTTCCCCTTGCCGTCCCTCTCGTTGCCTCGCCCTCCATTCCGCACAGGGGGCGAGGATCAGGAGGCGCCTCCGCCACCTCCTCCCCAAGAAGTTGCCCTGGCTCCGAGGCGTGCAGCCCCGGGGCGGGACCCTCCATGTTCGGCGCCTACGCATCAAGAAGGGAGCTGCCAGGAGATCCCTCGTCCCCAAGAAGGTGCTTGTGCGCTCCCAGCACCGGCACGCCAGGATCGCGTCCCTGCACCTCCGCGCCAAGACCCCGCGCTGCTCCAAGTGGCGGCGTGTGGTAATCACCAGGAGCAAGCCCAGCACCAGCAAAGGGCGCCGGTGGCCACAGCAGGCTGCCGCGCCTTCACTCCTGAGCTACGCGGCGTCACATGGCCCGGCAAGTTCAAGCCTGATCTGCCTCCCCGCTACGATGGCACAGCGGACCCCGCGGAATTCCTACAGCTCTACAAGCTGGGCATCGAAGCCGCCAACGGAGACGAAAAAGTCATGGCGAACTGGTTTCCCATGGCGCTCAAAGACGACGCCCACACCTGGCTCCTGAATCTGGCGCCTGGCACGATCTCCTCCTGGGACAAGATGCGCACCCGCTTCATCGCCAACTTCTAGGGCACTCGCGACCGGCCCCCGGCCGTGAGCGACCTGTGCCGCATCAAGCAACAGCAAGGGAAACCCTGCAGAAATAGATCCAGCACTTCAACAACGCTCACCTCAAGATCCCCAGGGTGACTGAAGAAGCCATCATCTCGACCTTCTCCGATGGCGTGCGCGACATCAAGATGAAGGAGGAGCTAGCAATCCATGAAGACCTGTGCACATCCCTGGAGCTGTTCAACTTGGCAACCAAGTGCGCCAGGGCTGAGGAAGGGCGCCTCTCCCTCCTCGAGCTCCCGGCAGCCGACCCAGAAGAGAAAAAGCTCAAGGCCAAGGATGTGAAGCGCAAGGGGGCTGCAGTGCTTGCAGCGGAACCAGACACCAAGCGAGGCAGGGATCAACCTGAGTCATCCAAGGACAGCCGATACTGCGTGTACCACGACCTGCACACCCACAACACTAACGAATGTCAAGAGCTCAGAGCCGTGCGAGATGGGCGAATCGGTCGACGCCCCGAGTGCAACAACAGGGGCTATGTCCGAGGAGGAGGAAGAGGTGGAGGACGATGGGAAGACCGTGGCCCACGCCAAGGGTGGCGTGACCGACCTCGCGAGGATCGCTGGCAGGACCAGCCTCGCGAGGGAGGCTGGAGGGATCAGCCTCGCGAGGATCGCCCACACGGCAACACAGGCCTTCCTCCTCTGCCGCCACCCCCAAGGAGGAATGAAGATCAACATCAAGACGAGGGGGCTGGGGGCTTCCAAGAGCCGCGCGCAATCGCTTGCGTCTTGGGTGGCGCCCAAGCCCCAGCATCATAGCGCATCTTCAAGCAGTTTGCTCGCGAGGTGAATGCAGTCCTCCCCAAGCTTGAGACGACGCGCCCTCTCAGGTGGTCTACATGCACTATCACGTTCAGCTCAGCGGATCAGCTCAAGTGCGCGACAACGGCCGGAGTCCTCCCGATGCTTTGCTCCCCAGTCATCAGCAATGTGCAGGTCACCAGGACCCTCATTGACGGCGGAGCAGGGATTAACGTCCTGTCCGTTGAGACATTCGACAATCTCCAGGTGCCGTACGATCAGCTTCAGCCGACCAAGCCTTTCTCAGGAGTCACTGATGGTTCCACTGTCCCAATAGGGCAGGTTCGCCTTCGAGTCACCTTCGGGCAGCGCAACAACTACCGCACCGAGATCATCGACTTCGACGTCGCCCACATTCGCCTGCCGTACAACGCCATCCTCGGGTACCCAGCCCTAGCCAAGTTCATGGCAGTGACTCACCATGGTTACAATGTCCTCAAGATGCCGGGAAGCGGTGGAGTCATCACCGTACCCTATGAAGAAAGAGACGCAGTGTGTTCACTTGAGCGCGTGTTCCAAGCCACAACAGTCGAAGACCCAGATCACAGGAGCAGAAGGCTTCCCGAGGCGACCCTTAAGAAGAAGAAGGCTTCGCCTGGCCCAAGCCATAAGGAGGCAGGCGCCTCCGGAGGTGTTGCGTCAGGATTTGCGCCCGACCAGGGAGCGCTGCCCTCTCTCGCATAGGAAGGCGCGCCCGGCGCCCTCCTCAGGCAGGGCTCGGGGGCTCTTTCTTGGAGAGCCACCGACTTTGCCAAGGTCGCGAGGGAGGCGCTCGGGCACCACTTGGAGGGGTGCTTCCAGGCATGTTTCCCTCAGGAAGGTACAAGGCAAGGAAGACCAAACCCTCAGGAGTTCATCGCAAGAAACACCCAGGAGCTACACGAGTTAAGAGTCATGGGCGGCAACCGCCACTTGCCCACCGTAGCCCCACATCCAGGCGAGGATGGTGGGCTGCGCGTCTGCATCGACGTGCCAGGGCTCAACCGAGCCACGTCTCAGGAGCGCCTCTGGCCTTCGCGCGCGAGGCGCTGCGAGGGACCACCTCACAACTACGTTCGCATGCCTTTCGGCCTGCCGAACACGGCCGCCGCTCATCAGCGCCTGCTGAGGAGCGTTCTGGAGGCTCAGGAGGTCAGGCATTATGCGGTCCTGGCGGAGGTGGAGATGGCCCTCGAAGACCCACTTGTGCCCCTGGGGCCTCCCGAGGCTCCTGGGCCCGGAGGCTCGTGAGGGTCGACGTCTTCACTGTGCATCGCCCGCTTCTTCAGCATCACTTCATATCCTACGGCACCAGGTGACATCTTTCAAGGTTCTATTTTTAGCTGGGAGCGCCCACAGGGCCGCATCATTCCTAGGCCGCGTGGATCCGTCCCCACGGCATGTATCCATTTTGCTTATGCTTTTTACCTACCTTGTTGGGGGCGCCCCTCGGGCTGCACCATCCCCAAGCTGCTCGGGCCTGACCCAGCGGCGTTTGCTTTTCCTGCATCTACCTGAAATGAATTTCCTCCTGTGTGCTTGACATACCCGACCTAATCGCCTGCTCGATTGACGCCTACCTATGGAGCCGCTCGCTCTGGCACGGCATTTGCGTACGGGTCCGTCCCTGCAACGCCGACAAATCTGAGTGGTCGAGCTCTGGCCGCGGCAGCCCTGCAAGGCGCCACCTCACCAGGCCCTCAGTGCCCCGATCACTTCCTCGAAGCGACCAAAGGTTGGCTGGCAACTGTAACGACAGGTCTTGTCTCTCCTTATGATTGGTGTGCAGGACCCACTCCGGGAGTAACGTTGGAGACGCCGTGAGCTAGCTCCCCTCTCTCCGGCATGGACCGCTTGCACATTAAAAGGGGGGCACCTGAGCATCGCGACTCATGGGCTCCTACTGGCTTTCTAGCCCTCACCCCCTGGCCTTGACCCACGGCATCGCGACCTGTCATACCAGCGGCGGCTGAGCTCGCTCGAGGGCCGGGACCTGAGGACGTAGAGCATTAAGGAAAGTGCGGGGGAGTGGGAAGAAGCTCGCGAGGACCCAACCCAGCAGTGCCTCAGCTACCATCGCTCAGGCCGGGCGCCTCGCCGAAGAACTACACCAAACTCAAAAGATAAGTCATGCCCTTACAGGAGTTGGACCAACGCAGCGCCAAACCCTCGCCTAATGCGTCTCCGTCGCGACGACGCTGCCTTCCTTTCTCGCCCAGCGAGGGCTTCTTGAGCGCTAAAGGGGACCCCTCGAGCATCGCGAGTCGGGGGCTCTTACCGGACTTCGGGCCGCTCACCTCCTGGCCTTGACCACGATATCGCGACCTGGCATACCAGCGACGGCTGAAGCCTGCCTGGGGACTGGGACTTGTCAGCGTAGAGCGCTAAGTCCTCGTGAGGATAGAAAGGGAGAGCCAAGCCGCGACAGAACAAGCACCTCGCATCGATTCATATTAAGGATATAATGTTCACAAAAGACATGGCAGGCGCCTTACATACCCCCACGGGGTGTTGCTTCGATTCCTCGCAGGGAACAAAAGGTGCTAGTCCTAAGGAACGCTAATCGCCCGCACATCCACAAGGGATGCCATCATCAATAGTGGGTTGCCCCGCGTCGGCGCCAACCCCATCCAGATCAGTGGCGTCGGCGGCTCGATGCAGCTGCCCCGCTCTGAGCACAGCGTGAGCTCGGAGGCTCGTAGCTGTCGTCGATCGTCTCCGGAGTCGCGAGAAGCTCGGGGGAGCCGCTAGATTCCCTAGCTCCTCCGCGGCTGCCTAAGGAGCTGCTGGAGGGCCGATGGGCGGGCCAGGTCCTCACCAGTTCGTCGCCCCTGCCGCTTCCCTTGGGGCAGCACTCCAGCCGGCGTCCCTCAGCGTCGAAGACCTTGAAGAACATCAGGGAGGCGTCGTCGTATTCGAGATGAATTATGAGGGCACCCTCCATGTGGCAGACCCGGGCGATCTCACCCCGGCCAGCCCCGGGTCATGAAGACCTTGCCCGGAGCGACGACCGCGACCTCCGCTCCAGTCGCAGGGGTGCTGCAGTCGGCGTGCTGCAGCCAGAGCTCCAGAGCCCCGCTCGGCGGCATCTCGAAGGCGAAGGAGGGAGGAAGGCGGATCCAAGAGCTTGGAGGCATGGCGGCGTGAAGCACGAGCTCGCGAGAGGAGCCCTCGGCGTGGACTCCGGGAGGAATGATGCGCACCACCGTGACTTGCCGGCGTCGACGGCGACGTTGTCGGTGTCGCTCGACGCCTTCTCCCCCAGGACCCACGACGTGGGCGTACAAGGGCAGCGGAAACCGAGGCGGCGGCCGCTCGTACCAGGGCCTCGATGCCTCCTATTGAGCGCCCTCATCTCGGCGGCAGAGGACCAGCCGCTTCTTCGGCGGAAGCGGGTCAGGGCCCTCTCGGGGGGCCTTTCCCTTCTCTTCTGCAGAAAACCGGCGGATTGGTGCCATTGGCGCAAGGAGAAGCAAGTACGAGGAGGAAGAAGAAAAGGAGTAGCAGGAAGAGATGGACTGAAGCGGCTCACGCAGTCCCGTACTTATAGCCGGAGAAGGCCAACCGCCGGCCACCATGATCGCAGGTAATCATGACCCGTTTCTTTGCATGAAGGGACTTGTCAACTCGTGCAGTTGCCGAGGCGTCGTGGGAAGCATAGACGCCCACGTCCAAATCAATCACCATGCGGCGCCCGAGGCCGCAGGCTGTTGGGGCCCGCGGCGCTTCGCGCTTGCCCCTTCGCTTCGCTGCTAGGCCAAGCCCGAGCGCGCCTTGGGCCCGGGGGCTACTGTCGGCGTTCTGGGAACGGGGGTCCCCAGACTTGCCTACCTGCGGCCCGCGGCGTGGCTTGAGTGGGGGCCAGGCGCGGCCCATCTTCATCAGAGGCATCCTCATCAGGCAGGCTCGCGAGGAGGTGGAGAGATCAAGGCAGGGGTACCTCACGAGGAGCCCATGACGCAAGCCATGACGATCGAGACCAGGCGGGCGCCGGCCTGCGCAGTGTCCTTGTTTCCCCTTCGGTGCAAAGGGGGCAAGCACAGGCCAAGGCATCGGGCAAAGGTTACCATTCCGGTGCAACGAGACCAAGACCAACAGAGCGGCAGGACGGAGGTCACCGTGGAGCCCAAGACGGCATCATCACCAGTGCTTTTGGCAGCCGAAGACAACCTTTGGTCAGGATAACTTGTACTAGATGTTCCCCTTCAAAATGGCCAATTGTTGGCGCCCTTCCCGCTCATTATTTGGGGAGAGGCCCAGGGCCTCTATAAATAGAGCTAGCCACCACAAAGTAGAGGTATCGAGGAAAAACCCCGGACCAAGTAGCACACTTCGCACCAGCTCAAGAACACCTCTCGCGAGGCTGTTCTTCCCTTGTACTGTTCATCATCAGCCCCTGAGGCAATCCACCACACCACACACTGGAGTAGGGTATTACACCACAACGGTGGCCCGAACCAGTATAAATCTCGTGTCCCTTGTGTTGTTCGTCTTTTGCAGCTTAGATCACACGAGGAGATCGAATGTAGATCGGTAGGGGAGAGATCTCCGCGCGCACCCCAGTGTTCGAACCTTAAGGGTCTGCCGGAACCCGAAATCCGACAACTCTGGTGCGGATCTTACTCTGGTTGACCTACGAGGTTCAGTAACAACTTGATCTGAAGTTTCATGATCATCATCATTAACTTCCTCACTAATTGGTATAGACGTCACAGGAACCGGTTTCTGTGATGAACTACTTTCCAATAAGGGAGCAGGTACGGTTACCTCATCAAGTTCTACTTTCCTCCCACTCACTTCTTTCAAGAGAAACTCCTTCTCTAGAAAGGATCCATTCTTAGCAACGAATGTCTTGCCTTCGGATCTGTGATAGAAGGTGTACCCAACAGTCTCCTTTGGGTATCCTATGAAGACACATTTATCCGATTTGGGTTTGAGCTTATCAGGTTGAAGCTTTTTCACATAAGCATCGCAGCCCCAAACTTTAAGAAATGACAACTTCGGTTTCTTGCCAAACCACAGTTCATAAGGCGTCGTCTCAACGGATTTTGATGGTGTCCTATTTAACGTGAATGCGGCCGTCTCTAAAGCATAACCCCAAAACGATAGCGGTAAATCAGTAAGAGACATCATAGATCGTACCATATCTAGTAAAGTATGATTACGATGTTCGGACACACCATTATGCTGTGGTGTTCCGGGTGGCATGAGTTGCGAAACTATTCCGCATTGTTTCAAATGTAGATCAAACTCGTAACTCAAATATTCTCCTCCACGATCAGATCGTAGAAACTTTATTTTCTTGTTACGATGATTTTCAACTTCACTTTGAAATTCTTTGAACTTTTCAAATGTTTCAGACTTATGTTTCATTAAGTAGATATACCCATATCTGCTTAAATCATCTGTGAAGGTGAGAAAATAACGATACCCGCCGCGAGCCTTAATATTCATTGGTCCACATACATCAGTATGTATGATCTCCAATAAATCAGTTGCCCGATCCATAGTTCCGGAGAACGGCGTTTTAGTCATCTTGCCCACGAGGCAAGGTTTGCAAGTACCAAGTGATTCATAATCAAGTGATTCCAAAAGTCCATCAGTATGGAGTTTCTTCATGCGTTTTACACTAATATGACCCAAACGGCAGTGCCACAAATAAGTTGCACTATCCTTATCAACTCTGCATCTTTTGGCTTCAACATTATGACTATGTGTATCACTACCATCGAGATTCATCAAAAATAGACCACTCTTCAAGGGTGCATGACCATAAAAGATATTACTCATATAAATAGAACAACCATTATTCTCTGATTTAAATGAATAACCGTCTCGCATCAAACAAGATCCAGATATAATGTTCATGCTCAACGTTGGGACCAAATAACAATTATTTAGGTCTAATACTAATCCCGAAGGTAGATGTAGAGGTAGCGTGCCGACGGCGATCACATCGACTTTGGAACCGTTTCCCACGCGCATCGTCACCTCATCCTTGGCCAGTGTTCTCTTAATCCGTAGTCCCTGTTTCGAGATGCAAATTTTAGCAACAAAACCAGTATCAAATACCCAGGTGCTACTGTGAGCTCTGGTAAGGTACACATCAATAACATGTATATCACATATACCTATGTTCACCTTGCCATCCTTCTTATCCGCCAAATACTTGGGGCAGTTCCACTTCCAGTGAGCAGTCTGCTTGCAGTAGAAGCACTCAGTCTCAGGCTTAGGTCCAGACTTGGGTTTCTTCTCTTGAGCAACAACTTGCTTGCTGTTCTTCTTGAAGTTCCCCTTCTTCTTCCCTTTGCCCTTTTTCTTGAAACTGGTGGTCTTATTAACCATCAACACTTGATGCTCCTTCTTGATTTCTACCTCAGCAGCTTTTAGCATTGCGAAGAGCTCGGGAATCGTCTTATCCATCCCTTAATTGCATGTTATAGTTCATCATGAAGCTCTTGTAGCTTGGTGGCAGTGATTGAAGAATTCTGTCAATGACGCTATCATCTGGAAGATTAACTCCCAGTTGAATCAAGTGATTATTATACCCCGACATTTTGAGTATATGCTCACTGACAGAACTATTCTCTTCCATCTTACAGCTGTAGAACTTATTGGAGACTTCATATCTCTCAATCCAGGCATTTGCTTGAAATATTAGCTTCAACTCCTGGAACATCTCATATGCTCCATGACGTTCAAAACGTCGTTGAAGTCCCGGTTCTAAGCCGTAAAGCATGGCACACTGAACTATCGAGTAGTCATCAGCTTTGCTCTGCCAGACGTTCATAACATCTGGTGTTGCTCCTGCAGCAGGTTTGGCACCTAGCGATGCTTCTAGGACATAATTCTACTGTGCATCAATGAGGATAATCCTCAAGTTACGGACCCAGTCCGTGTAATTGCTACCATCATCTTTCAACTTTGCTTTCTCAAGGAACGCATTAAAATTCAACAGAACAACAACACGGGCCATCTATCTACAATCAACATAGACAAGCAAGATACTATCAGGTACTAAGTTCATGATAAATTTAAGTTCAATTAATCATATTACTTAAGAACTCCCACTTAGATAGACATCTCTCTAATCCTCTAAGTGATCACGTGATCAATATCAACTAAACCATAACCGATCATCACGTGAAATGGAGTAGCTTTCAATGGTGAACATCACTATGTTGATCATATCTACTATATGATTCACGCTCGACCTTTTGGTCTCAGTGTTCCGAGGCCATATCTGCATATGCTAGGCTCGTCAAGTTTAACCTGAGTATTCTGCGTGTGCAAAACTGGCTTGCACCCGTTGTAGATGGACGTAGAGCTTATCACACCCAATCATCACGTGGTGTCTGGGCACGACGAACTTTGGCAACGGTGCATACTCAAGGAGAACACTTTTATCTTGAAATTTAGTGAGAGATCATATTATAATGCTACTGTCAATCAAAGCAAGATGAGATGCATAAAAGATAAACATCACATGCAATCAATATAAGTGATATGATATGGCCATCATCATCTTGTGCTTGTGATCTCCATCTCCGAAGCACCGTCATGATCACCATCGTCACCGGCGTGACACCTTGATCTCCATCATAGCATCGTTGTCGTCTCGCCAATCTTATGCTTCTACGACTATCGCTACCGCTTAGTGATAAAGTAAAGCATTACAGGGCGATTGCATTGCATACAATAAAGCGACAACCATATGGCTCCCGCCAGTTGCCGATAACTCGGTTACAAAACATGATCATCTCATACAATAAAATTTAGCATCATGGTTTGACCATATCACATCACAACATGCCTTGCAAAAACAAGTTAGACGTCCTCTACTTTGTTGTTGCAAGTTTTACGTGGCTGCTACGGGCTGAGCAAGAACCGTTCTTACCTACGCATCAAAACCACAATGATAGTTTGTCAAGTTGGTGCTGTTTTAACCTTCGCAAGGACCAGGCATAGCCACACTCGGTTCAACTAAACTTGGAGAAACTGACACCCGCCAGCCACCTGTGTGCAAAGCACGTCGGTAGAACCAGTCTCGCGTAAGCGTACGCGTAATGTCGGTCCGGGCCACTTCATCCAACAATACCGCCGAACCAAAGTATGACATGCTGGTAAGCAGTATGACTTATATCGCCCACAACTCACTTGTGTTCTACTCGTGCATATGAAATCTATGCATAAAACCAGGCTCGGATGCCACTATTGGGGAACGTAGTAATTTCAAAAAAATTCATACGAACACGCAAGATCATGGTGATGCATAGCAACGAGAGGGGAGAGTGTTGTCTACGTACCCTCTTAGACCGA
This sequence comes from Aegilops umbellulata, assembly GCA_032464435.1. Lineage (NCBI taxonomy): Eukaryota > Viridiplantae > Streptophyta > Magnoliopsida > Poales > Poaceae > Aegilops > Aegilops umbellulata. The sequence continues at coordinate 112,123,439 of CP136060.1, read as the reverse complement.
AAGAGGAAGCGTTAGCACAACGCGGTTGATATAGTCGTACGTCTTCACGATCTGACCAATCAAGTACCGAACGCACGGCACCTCCGAGTTCAGCACACGTTCAGCCCGATGACGTCCCTCGAACTCCGATCCAGCCGAGTGTTGAGGGAGAGTTTCGTCAGCACGACGGCGTGGTGACGACGATGATGTTCTACCGACGCAGGGCTTCGCCTATGCACTGCTACAGTATTATCGAGGTGGACTATGGTGGAGGGGGGCACCGCACACGGCTAAAAGATCAACTGATCAATTATTGTGTCTCTAGGATGCCCCCTGCCCCCGTATATAAAGGAGTAAGGGGGAGGTGCGGCCGGCCAGGAGGAGGTGCGCCAGGAGGAGTCCTACTCCCACCGGGAGTAGGACTCCCTCCCTTCCTTGTTGGATTAGGAGAAGGGGGAAAGAGGAGGGAGAGAGGAAGGAAAGGGGGGCACCGCCCCCCTCTCCTTGTCCTATTCGGACTAGAGGGGGAGGGGCGCGCGGCCCTGCCCTAGCGGCCTCTCCTCTTCTCCACTAAGGCCCACTATGGCCCATTAAGCCCCCGGGGGGTTCTGGTAACCCCTCGGTACTCCGGTAAAATCCCGATTTCACCCGGAACACTTCCGATATCCAAATATAGGCTTCCAATATATCAATCTTCATGTCTCGACCACTTCGAGACTCCTCGTCATGTCCGTGATCACATCCGGGACTCCGAACAACCTTCGGTACATCAAAACTCATAAACTCATAATATAACCGTCATCGAAACTTTAAGCGTGCGGACCCTACGGGTTCGAGAACTATGTAGACATGACCGAGACACGTCTCCGGTCAATAACCAATAGCAGAACCTGGATGCTCATATTGGTTCCCACATATTCTACGAAGATCTTTATCGGTCAGACCGCATAACAACATATGTTGTTCCCTTTGTCATCGGTATGTTACTTGCCCGAGATTCGATTGTAGGTATCTCAATACCTAGTTCAATCTCGTTACCGGCAAGTCTCTTTACTCGTTCCGTAATACATCATCCCATAACTAACTCATTAGTTGCAATGCTTGCATGGCTTAAGTGATGTGCGTTACCGAGTGGGCCCAGAGATACCTCTCTGACGATCGGAGTGACAAATCCTAATCTCGAAATACGCCAACCCAACAAGTACCTTCGGAGACACCTGTAGAGCACCTTTATAATCACCTAGTTACGTTGTGACGTTTGGTAGCACACAAAGTGTTCCTCCGGTAAACGGGAGTTGCATAATCTCATAGTCATAGGAACATGTATAAGTCATGAAGAAAGCAAAAGCAACATACTAAACGATCGAGTGCTAAGCTAACGGAATGGGTCAAGTCAATCACATAATTCTCCTAATGATGTGATCCCATTAATAAAATTACAAATCATGTCAATGGCTAGGAAACATAACCATCTTCGATCAACGAGCTAGTCAAGTAGAGGCATACTAGTGACACTCTGTTTGTCTATGTATTCACACAAGTATTATGTTTCCGGTTAATACAATTCTAGCATGAATAATAAACATTTATCATGATATAAGGAAATAAATAATAACTTTATTATTGCCTCTAGGGCATATTTCCTTCAGTTTCCTCATCTGAAGAAGAATCTGACTGCAGTTCTGGGGATCCTGAAGACATTCGAAAGGAGCTAGCAATGCTTGTGAAGAATATCCAGAAGTTCTCCAAAAAGAATAGCGTCGAGAAGTCTTCAAGATCCAGCTCAAGAAATGATGAGGCTTCCACTCGTGACCACAAGAAGAGAACATGCCACGAATGCAAGAAGCTTGGTCACTACATCTCTGAGTGTCCTCAGTGGGACAGGGAATCTAAGAAAAAGAATAAAAGCAAGGAATATAATTCTGACAACAACAAGAAGAAGAAGTCCTCAAAGTCTTCATCAAAGTCTTTGTCTCACAAGAAGAGCTCATCCAGCAAGGCTTGTGCATTTGTTGGAAAGGAGAGGATTTAGAGGAGGAGTCTGCTTCTGAGGAGGCGGAGGTGGAGTCTGAGGAGGAGTCTGATACAGGCGTGGCAAGCCTAGCTCTAGCTTCGGCTTACATCACCAAGTCCATCTTCAACACCAAAGACAATGGCCACGTCGCCGATGCTGAAGCCAACGATGAGGATGACTCTGCTCCAACCTACTGCTTCATGGCATGAGGTTCCAAGGTAAACTCACACAATGCTTACTTTCCAACATCCAGTGAAGATGACTCTGAATGTGAATCCAAACCTAGCTACAAAACACTTGCTAAAATTGCAACTGAACAACAAACTGCTATCGAACACACTCAAAAGTTGCTAGACAAAAGTGATGACCTGTTGGACGCAGAAATGAATCGAACTCAGTCCTTAATTGAAGACATAACAAATCTTCACATTAAGTACGAATAACTTGAAAGTCGTCATGAAACTCTCTCAGCTACTCATGAGAAGCTTTCCTATGATCATCTTCAAAGGAAGCAAGAACTTGAGAATCTGAGAGCGTCTCATGAGGATCTTCAAAAGGAGAACGATTCACTTCGCGCTCAATAGATCAGTTCCGCTCAGGAAGACTTTGAGCCACCATGTTTAAAATGTCTTGAGCGTGATAATGTTGTCTTTGTTGCGGAATGTTCTACTGCTGCTACTGTTGCAATATCTTCAACTGCTGATGTGGTAACTAACCCCTCTTCTGAGGATTCCACTACTATTGCTGATAAGAATGCTAGGTTGAAGCCATTGCTTGAAATAGGGATGTACAAAAGCCTCAAAGGGCATCAGACACTATGTGATGTACTCAAGAAACAGATTCTGAACCGAAACCCTAGGAAAGAGGGTGTGGGTTCGAGAGGAAAAGGAATGTTGATGGTTCATAATGTAAGCCTGAGCAGTAACCCAAAACCACATGGGTTGCTGCAGAGGGACCTTTAGTGGATCCATCTACCTTATCTGGCTTCACTTGTGCTAACCCTATTATCATTGATGAATCCTTTGATGCAAATTATAAACTGTTCAAAAATCATAATGGTGAAGTGTTTGCCAGGTATATTGGTACTAACTACAGGAATGGACCACCTTTGAAGAAGACCTGGGTCCCCAAAAGCTGTCTAGAGAAGCTTCCTGTGAATGTCATCATGACACCACCTGGGAAGAAGACAAACCCCGACCAAAGGCTTCTTATGGTCCAAAGGCTTCATATAGAGAGAGGACCCACCAGGGTCACCCTAACACCAATGTTTTGCAGGGAAACCATACTCAGCCTTATGAATATGAGCGCGTTTCATCAAACCGCTATGTTCATAAGGCCAAGAACTTTTCTGCTTATTCTATGAGTATTATTTACCTCCTGCAAGGCTATTTGCTAGGGCTCTAAAGCCAAAGTTCTTAGATGCTGCACTTAGACTCATTGCTTCTAAGCCACCCCTGAAGATGTGGGTGGTTAAGAAGAATTAACTCTCTTTTGCAGGGAATGGTCTCCAGCCAGAAATCAAAAGCTTCTGACCTTATGCTGGGGACCTAAAACATATTGTGGGACGCAAGATAAAATGCCAAAATGGTCTTACCGTGTAATTTGTCCCAGGATATCTTGACAATCATCCTATCTACCCTAACAAGGATCTAAACTTTGATAGTATGCTTGTTCGTCAAATGTTTATGCTTCACACTTCTCTTTGTGAAGCCTATCCCCCAAACTACACAGTAGGGTACGACTCCGAAGTGTACTAAGTGGATTATGGACAGTGGATGCACTAACCACATGACTGGTGATTGAAGTCTTCTTGTGGATTCAACCCTATGTCCGCCTGACAAAAGTCACATCACATTTGCTGACACTGGTAAAAGCAAGGCATTGGGCCTAGGTAGAGTTGCAATCTCAAAGGATCAGCACATGGATAAAGTGATGCTTGTTGAATCCCTTGGTTTCAACTTAATGTCTGTCTCAATGCTTTGTGATCTGAACATGATTGTGATATTTGGAAAATATTATTGCCTTGTGCTCATGGAATCTGACAAATCTCTATTCTTCAAAGGATATCGAAAAGACGATCTGTATATGGTAGATTTCTCCGTAGGACCACAACTGGCCGTATGTCTTCTATCAAAAGCTTCAGAGTACTGGCTCTAGCATCGGAGGCTAGGGCATGCGGGCATGAGGAACTTGCACACTCTCGCGAATAAGAAGCATGTCATTGGCATCGAGGGTGTCAAGTTCAAGAAGGATCATCTGTGTGGTGCCTGTGAAGCCGAAAAGATGATAAGGGCCAAGCATCCCTCGAAGACAATCATGACAACAACGCGTCCCTTTGAGCTGCTTTACATGGACTTATTTGGCCCTACTCACTACTCTACCCTTACTACCACTGCATGCCTCTATGGCTTCATTATCGTTGATGATTATTCAAGATATACATGGGTGCACATAATTCTCTACAAGACTGAGTGTAGGATGTCTTCAGACGATTCGCCAATCATGCCATGACCAACTATGACATTAAGATCAAGCACATCAGAAGTGACAACGACACAAAATTCAAGAACACCGGCCTCGACACTTATCTTGATACATTGGGCATCACACATGACTTCTCTGCTCCATACAAACCTCAGCAAAATGGCATCATGGAGCGCAAGAACAGAACCCTCATTGATATGACACGAACGATGCTTGATGAGTACAAGACTCCAAGAAAATTCTGGCCTGAAGCCATTGATACTGCTTGCCACATCATCAACCGTGTTTATCTTCACAAGTTCCTGAAGAAGACATCATATGAGCTCCTGACTGGTAAGAAGCCAAATGTCAGCTATTTCAGAGTCTTTGGTCCTAGGTGCTGGATCAAGGATCCACATCACACTTCAAAATTTGCACCAAAAGCACATGAAGGTTTTATGCTTGGCAACGGAAAGGATTCACACTCCTACAAACCTCTTTCACTACAAAGTGGTTCAAACTATAGATGTGCGGTTCGATGAGACTAACAGCTCGCAAAGAGAGCACCTACAAAATGTGCTAGATGAGGCTACACCAAGAGAGTCTATCAAGCTTATGGGTACTAGAGAAATCATACCTTCAGAGGAACATGCTATAGAGGAAATCATCATTTCTGCACCTAATCAGTATGAAGACACTGCTCAGCTGTAGGGACCAGACCTCAAACAGTCTGACCTCTGTGCTCAGGTGTCATCCCTGGATCAGTATTGCTGACACCACACAGTACTTTGAAGGATTTATAACAGAGTAGCAATCACACACTTATTACATCGAATGTCTCAAAGAGAACTTATTACAATAAATATGGCTTAAGGCCATCTAATAACGATAACAGCGGAAGGCTTGGAAGATAAGCGAGTCCATCAACTCCAACGGCATCACTGAGTATAGAACCACGACCTAAAAGGCACCTTACTCGTCGTCTAAAAAGTCTGCAACATGAAACATTGCAGCCCGAAAACGGGTCAGCACATGGAATATGCTGGCAATGTAACACATAGAGAGTAATGAAGGAACAAAGCTATACTACATGCATATATGACTGGTGGAAAGCTCTATGGTTACAGTTTTGCGTAAAGCCAATTTTTCCCTACTGCAAAGGAATAAATTTTATGTAACTATCATGGTGGTTGTTAAACATTGAGAATGGTTGACAGCATCCTCAATCCCAATTAAAGTAATCATCATTAAAAACCCAATAATATTAATTTAGAGTAACATGATGAGATTCACATGATATCCAGGTACTAGATACTCAAAACGTCCATAACCGGGGACACGGCTAACCATGATTAGTTTGTACACTCTACGGAGGTTTGCGCACTTTTCCCCACAAGACTCGATCGCCTCCGTTGATTTCTCGCACTACATGGTGTTTGAGAAACGGATGACCGAGACATAGTCTTTCAAAAGCGCTAGCACCTTACGATGTGATAGACCGTACCAACCTACATCCCCTACATCTGCTAGTCTACCACTGTAAGAGTTCGCACGACTTAGTCAACTATGCCAGAGCCCATAATGGCTTGTTGCTGCACACGGAAGTTTCTAGTTTGAATAATCTCATGATCCCTTTGAGCCTGGGAGGCGGTCCATAAAGAAAACAACAGGCAATCCTGGAATACCCAGGTACCTCAATCCACCCAGATGTGTGTTTAAGTTGCCACCTTAGATAAACCATTAATTAACAATCTCACATCTGTCATGGATATCACTCACCCAATCCACGTCTACTAGCATAGCATGGCATAATACGCAAACGTAGAAGTAACTCCCAAAGGTTTGATAAATAAACAGGTAATAGGTACTACCTCAACTACTTCCCATCCCACAATTTAATTAGATCCTATTCATGCAATGTTTCAGGATTGATCTAATGTAATAAAACTGGGTAGTAAAAGAGGTATGATCAAAGTGTTACTTGCCTTGCTGATGATCCGCGAAACCTAGAGATTCGAAGTAACAGGCGGCACGCTCCGGGTATTCTATCGCAGACAAACAAACAAGCATACAATAAGCACTCATCTAATGCACAGGTAAAACTCAAATAAGAGATCTAACCAGAAAGTTCAACTTAAGGACTCCGGTTTGCAAAAAGAATCAAATCGAACGAAGCAACGAAAATCAAACGGCGAAAGAAAACAACTTCGTTCTGCTAATCTGGACCTAAGTCAAATTTTACAGAAGCAAAAACTTGTTTAGGTTGGTTAAACGGATAGAGGGTTTCGAGACGAAACTCCAGGCGCTTGAATCGCCTGATTCCGATAAACGAGCCAAAAGTTATACTAAAACGAAAATTGGATCATAAATCGTGATCAGAATATCCGCGGAAAATTCGAGAAAAAGAAAAACGACGAACGGATTAACGAACGAGCATTCGTTATCCAGATCTAAACGATGAACGCGTTCATTAAAACGAACGAACGAGCGAACGCTCGTTATTTATCCTAAACCGAAAAAAACCCGATCTAATAAAAAACGAAACTAAAAAAAATAAACCGACGAAAGCCGATCGGTTTAAAAAAACCGGCGGTACGGGTTACGAGGCGCGGCGAACCTCGGCGAGCGGGTCGGCTCCGGCGGCGGGCGGCGGCGCAGGCGGGCGGCGGCGGCGGCGCGTGCGGCTGCGGCGGCGCGGGCGGCAGGGTCGGGGCGGCTCGGGGCTAGGGTTTGCCCCCGGGGTGGGCCGGCTTATAAAGCCCCCGCAGGCCGGGAGTCCTAGTCGGACACGGCCCGTAGGTCGGTTCGGTTTTTTTTAAATAATTACGCTCAGAAGATAAAAATAAAAAGAAATACTAAACGGACTCCAAAAATCCTGAAATAAATTTTCCCGGACTTCTAAAATCAAGCCCGACAAAGTGAACATTTATTTGGGGTCTAAATGCAATTTTGGAAAACGCATATTTTTCCTAAATTCAAATAAAATACCGAAAAAATCCGAAATAAAATCTTATTTGATTTTTATTATTAAATCATCAATATTTCTTTATTTTGGGAAAGTAATTTTATTCCCGCTCTCATATTTTGTAATAGAAATAATTGATGATAAAATAAATAAAATCAAATGATCCTATTCTCAAAATTTGAGAAATCTCAAATATGAAAATAACGAAATCCCCAACTCTCTCTGTGGGTCCTTGAGTTGCTTAGGATTTTCTAGGATCGAAACCAAAGCAAATAAAATATGATATGCAATGATGATGTAATGTATAACATTCCAAATTGAAAATTTGGGATGTTACATCAGCCTAAAGCCAATGCTGAAGATGAAGACAATGATCGGCAGGGGAAAAATCTTTGTCCAGTACATCCTCGCGTTGCAAATGAAGTCCAGATTGAGAAGATAATCGATATCATCAATGCACCTGGTCCACTCACTCGTTCAAGAGGAACACATCTAAAAAAATTATGTGGGCATTTTGCATTTGTATCTATATCTGAACCCAAGAAAGTTGATGAAGCCTTCATGGAATCTGAATGGATTCAAGCTATGCAAGAAGGGCTTCAACAGTTTGAGCTGAACAATGTATGGGAGCTAGTAAAGCGTCTTGATCCTCGCAAGCACAATATCATCGGCACTAAATGGATCTATCCCAACAAACAAGATGAGCATGGTCAAGTTGTCAGAAACAAGGCTCGTCTCGGTGCTCAAGGTTACACACAAGTTGAGGGTATTGACTTTGATGAACCTTTGGCTCCTGTGGCTAGGCTTGAAGTCATTCACATACTGCTAGCATATGCCAACCACAACAACTTTCTTCTGTACCAAATGGATGTAAAGAGTGCCTTTCTCAACGGCAAAATTGAAGAAGAAGTGTATGTTGCACAACCACCTGGCTTTGAAGACCCAAAGCGTCCTGACATGGTATACAAGCTCAACAAGGCACTGTATGGCTTCAAACATGCTCCTCGTGCTTGGTTCCTGAAGAGCAAATGCTTTAGACCTGGTTCTCTAGATCCTACTCTCTTCACGAAGACATATGATGGTGAACTATTTGTATGCCAAATCTATGTGGATGACATTATCTTCGTCTGCACTAACAAGAGATATAGTGATGAGTTTGGGTATATGATGCAAGAGCAATATCAGATGTCCATGATGGGTGAGCTTAAGTTTTTCCTTGGTCTTCAAATCCGTCATCAGAGAAATGGAATCTTCATATCACAAGAGAAATACCTCCAAGATTCCATGAAGATGTTTGGAATGCAAGACTGCAAACGGTACATGACGCCAATGCCAACCAAAGGCCAATTGGGCCCCGACGACAATGGTAAAGAGTTCGATCAGAAGGTATACCGCTCCATGATTGTACATAAGTAGAGCCAATCATGGAGCGGTATACCCCCTGATCGAACTCTTTACCATTGTCGTCAGGGACCAATTGGCCTTTGGTTGGCATTGGCGTCGTGTACCCTTTGCGGTCTTGCATTCCAAACTTGTTCAGGCAATCTCTGAGGTATTTCTCTTGTGATATGAAGATGCCACTTCTCTGCTGACGGATTTGAAGACCAAGGAAGAATTTTAGCTCACTCATCATGGACATATGATATCGCTCTTGCAGGATATACCCAAACTCATCACTATATCTCTTGTCAGTGCAGCCGAAGATAATGTCATCCACATAGATTTGGCATACAAGCAGTTCACCATCATATGTCTTCGTGAAGAGAGTGGGATCTAGAGAACCAGGTTTCAAGCCTTTGGGTGGACCGGTGCTTGGGTGATGTTCTTACTTGAACAAGCATCCCACTTATGATTATCCTCCATTGCAAGCATCCGCAACTACAACAAAAGTATTAAGGTAAACCTAACCATAGCATGAAACATATAGATCCAAATCAGCCCCTTACGAAGCAACGCATAAACTAGGGTTTAAGCTTCTATCACTCTAGCAACCCATCATCTACTTATTACTTCCCAATGCCTTCCTCTAGGCCCAAATAATGGTGAAGTCTTATGTAGTCTACGTTCACATAACACCACTAGAGGCTAGACAACATACATCTCATCAAAATATTGAACGAATACCAAATTCACATGACTACTAATAGCAAGACTTCTCCCATGTCCTCAGGAACAAACGTAACTACTCACAAAGAATATTCATGTTCATAATCAGAGGGGTATTAATATTCATAAAGGATCTGAACATATGATCTTCCACCAAATAAACCAACTAGCAGCAACTACAAGGAGTAATTAACACTACTAGCAACCTACTAGTACCAATCCCGGACTTGGAGACAAGAATTGGATACAAGAGATGAACTAGGGTTTTGAGAGGAGATGGTGCTGGTGAAGATGTTGATGGAGATTGCCCTCTCCCGATGAGAGGAGCGTTGGTGATGATGATGATGGCGATGATTCCCCCTCCCGGATGGAAGTGTCCCCGGCAGAACAGCTCTGCCGGAGCCCTAAATTGGTTCCGCCAAGGTTCCACCTCGTGGCGGCGGAGTCTCGTCCCGAAAGGTTGCTTATGATTTTTCCCTGGACGAAAGACCTCATATAGCAGAAGATGGCCATCGGAGAGCCAGCAGGGGGCCCACAAGGCAGGGGGCGCGCCCTGGGGGGTAGGGCGAGCCAGCCACCCTCGTGGCCAGGTGGGTCCCCCTCTGGTGTACTTCTTCTGCTCAATATTTTTTATATATTCTGAAAATAACTTCCGTGGAGTTTCAGGACTTTTGGAGTTGCGCATAATAGGTCTCTAATATTTGCTCTTTTCCAGCCCAGAATTCCAGCTGTCGGCATTCTCCCTCCTTATGTAAATCTTGTAAAATAAGAGAGAATAGGCATAAGTATTGTGACATTATGTGTAATAACAGCCCATAATGCAATAAATATCGATATAAAAGCATGATGCAAAATGGACGTATCAACTCCTCCAAGCTTAGACCTCGCTTGTCCTCAAGCGAAAGCCGATAACGATAAATATGTCCTCATGTTTAGAGGTAGAGGTGTCGATAAAAATAAAATACGGACATGAAGGCATCATGATTATTCTCATAACATCAACATATATGGATATTGTCATATAATCTCTTATCTTCAAGTAATAATCCAATCACAATGGAAAAGTTTGAATCAGAAACCTTACTGAGAACTTACAAACTATAATCTCAGTCATTGAAGCAATTGCAATTTATCATAACATCAAAAAGAGTACATGTCAGAGCTGTCTAGCAAGTCCACATACTCAACTATCATTTAGTCTTTCATAATTGCTAATACTCACGCAATACTTGTGGTTAAGGAGTTTTAATCGGACACAGAGAAAGATAGGGGCTTATAGTTTCGCCTCCCAACCTTTTACCTCAAGGGTAATGTCAACAATAGTAACTCATGCTCCCCTACATCCAATTAGATATATCTATCAGGATCTTTCCAACACACTGTGCTTGCCAAAGGATAAAATATAAAAAGGAAAGGTGAAGATCACCATGACTCTTTGCATAGGGTAGAAGATAATAGTAGAAGATAGGCCCTTCGCAGGGAAGCAGAGGTTGTCATGCGCTTTTAGGGTTGGATGCACAAAATCTTAATGCGAAAGAACGTCACTTTATATTGCCCCTTGTGATATGAACCTTTATTATGCAGTTCGTCGCTTTTATTTCTTCCACATCACAAGATCGTATAAAGCTTATTTCCTCCACACCAATCAATCATACATATTTAAAGAGCAATTTTTATTGCTTGCACCGATGACAACTTACTTGAAGGATCTTACTCAATCCATAGGTAGGTATGGTGGACTCTCATGGCAAAACTGGGTTAAAGGGTATTTGGAAGCACAAGTAGTATCTCTACTTGGTGCCGAGAATTTGGCTAGCATGAGGGGGAAAGGCAAGCTCAACATGTTGGATGATCCATGACAATATACTTTATCTCATATGCAAGAAAACAAAACCCATTACGTTGTCTTCCTTGTCCAACATCAACTCTTTAGCATGTCATATTTTAATGAGTGCTCCCAATCATAAAAGATGTCCATGATAATATATTTATATGTGAAACCTCTCTTTCTTTATTACTTCCTATTAATTGCAACGATGACCAAAGCTATGTTTGTCAACTCCCAACAACTTTTAATCATCATACTCTTTCTATGTGAAGTCATTACTCTCAATAAGATCAATATGAACTCTTTGTTTCTTTTTATTCTTTTCTCTTTTCTTTTATTCACTCAAGATCATGGCAAAATAATCAAGCCCTTTACTCAGCACTAATCTTTATTATATAGCTCACGGACTCGATTACAAAGAGGGATCATAAAGCAAAACTCAAAACTAGATCATGCCATAAACTTTATTCTACTAGATCAAAATACTACTAATAGGATTAAACTAAGAAAAGCGGTAAAGATAGGAGTGTGGTTGTGATACGATACCGGGGCACTTCCCCCAAGCTTGGCAGTTGCCAAGGGGAGTGCCCATACCCATGTGATTATATCTCCTTTGTTGGTGAGGAAGGTGGTGGCGTTGTTGATGATGCGGGCTTGTCGTCCATCTTCCAAGGCATAGGCTCACCATCATAGAAGGATGATCGAGTCTCCGGGATCCTCAAATCTACAGCCAAACTCATCTTTTTGAATCTATATTCATACTCACAGTTTTGGTTTTGCAGGTCATAGATTTGGGCTTGAAGGTGCTCGATCTTCTCGTGAAGCTTGAAGATGGCCTCCCCGATGTTGTCGGCATCCAGCTTGTGTTTGTTGGTGAACTCCGCGATCATCAGGTGGTTGGAGTTGGATTCCATGTTCCACCATCCCTTGGCACTTGAAAACTTGTTGCTCCATTGCTTCAAGCCTCGTCTCCACGCTTCCGGTCCCCTTCGGTCCCTCAGCATCGCAGATGTGCAGCAACCCATCACGCATCTCAATGGTTTGAGGGTGTCGCAGCACCTCCGCGAGGTAAGGGTTGATGACCTTCTCGAAGAACTTGTCCTTGTAGGCACTTGGGGACGTCATGATAATCTAGATCTGTCAGAAAAACAGCTCGAAACAAGAACAAAGGATAATTGCATGATATAGGAGTCAAAACCTTCGGGAGAATATATAATGAATTTTTACCGACATAAATACGTATCGTGCAAGAAAATGGAGTCCGGAGGGCACACGAGGTGCCCACGACGTAGGGGGGTGTGCCCAGGGGGTAGGGTGCGCCCTCCACCCTCGTGGAGCCCTCGTGTCCTTCCCGGACTGCTTCTTATTTTTCTATTTTTCTAAATATTCCAAGACAGAGAAATATTGTCTTAAAAACTGTTTTGGAGTCGGTTTACTTACCGTACCACATACCTATTCCTTTTCAAAGTCTAAAACGTTCTGGAAAGTGTCTCTTATGTATTCCTCCGGGGTTACGGTTTCAATAACATTGGTTTCAACATTTATGGGATTACCTGAGATATAATGTTTGATACTTTGACCGTTCACCACCTTCGGATTTGTGCCTTCGAAGTTGTTGATTTTTATGGCACCGGAACGATAGACCTCCTCAATATAGGGACCTTCTCATTTAGAGAGAAGTTTTCCTGCAAAAAATCTTAAACGAGAGTTGTATAGCAATACATAATCACCTACATTAAACTCACGCTTTTGTATTCTTTTGTCATGCCATCTTTTGACTTTTTCTTTAAATAACTTGTCATTTTCATAAGCTTGGGTTCTCCATTCATCAAGTGAGCTAATGTCAAATAACCTCTTCTCACCGGCAAGTTTGAAATCATAGTTGAGCTCTTTAATAGCCCAATAAGCCTTATGTTCTAGTTTGAGAGGTAAGTGGCATGCTTTTCCATAAACCATTTTATACGGAGACATACCCATAGGATTTTTATATGCAGTTCTATAGGCCCATAATGCATCATCAAGTTTCTTGGACCAATTCTTTCTAGACCTATTGACAGTCTTTTGCAAAATTAATTTGAGCTCTCTGTTGCTCAATTCTACTTGACCACTAGACTGAGGGTGATAAGGAGATGCAATTCTATGATTAACATCATACTTAGCAAGCATTTTACGAAAAGCACCATGAATAAAATGTGAACCACCATCAATCATTAAATAACTAGGGACTCCAAACCTCGGAAAAATGACTTCTTTAAGCATCTTAATAGAAGTGTTATGATTAGCACTACTAGTTGGAATAACTTCTACCCACTTAGTAACGTAATCAACAGCAACTAAAATATGTGTATAACCATTAGAGGCAGGAAAAGGTCCCATATAATCAAAGCCCCAAACATCAAATGGTTCAATAACAAGTGAATAATTCATAGGCATTTCTTGACGTCTACTAATATTACCAATTCTTTGGCATTCATCACAAGATAAGACAAACTTGCGGGCATCCTTGAAGAGAGTAGGCCAATAAAAACCAGATTGTAATACCTTATGTGCAGTTCTATCTCCAGCGTGCTGGCCTCCATAAGCTTCGGAGTGACACTTGCGTAGGATCGGTTCCTGTTCATGCTCAGGTACACAAAGTCTAATAACACCATCTACTCCTTCTTTATAAAGATGTGGGTCATCCCAAAAGTAATGTCTTAAGTCATAGAAGAACTTTTTCTTTTGTTGGTATGTGAAACTAGGTGGTATAAATTTAGTAACAATATAATTAGCATAATCAGCATACCACGGAGTACTATGAGAAGTGTTTATGACATTTAATTGCTCATCAGGAAAGCTATCATCAATAGGTAGTGGGTCATCAAGAACATTTTCTAACCTAGACAAGTTGTCTGCAACGGGGTTCTCAGCTCCCTTTCTATCAACAATATGCAAATCAAATTATTGTAGCAAGAGAACCCATCTAATAAGTCTAGGTTTAGCACCTTTCTTTTCCATAAGATATTTAATAGCAGCATGATCAGTGTGAATAGTTACTTTAGAATCAACAATATAAGGTCTGAACTTATCACAAGCAAATACAACTGCTAAAAATTCTTTCTCAGTAGTAGCATAATTTCTTTGAGCATTGCCTAGAGTTTTACTAGCATACTAAATAACGTTTAATTTCTTATCAACTCTTTGCCCTAGAACAACACCTACAACATAATCACTAGCATCACACATAATTTCAAAGGGTAAATTCCAATCAGGTGGCTGAACAATAGGTGCAGAGATCAATGCTTTCTTACGTATTTCAAATGCTTCTACACAATCATCAATAGAGACAAATGGTATATCTTTTTGTAATAAATTGGTCAGAGGCCGAGAAATTTTGGAGAAGTCCTTAATGAACCTCCTATAAAAACCGGGGTGGCCAAGGAAACTTCTTATACCTTTGATGTCCTTGGGACATGGCATCTTCTCAATAGCATCAACCTTGGCTTTATCAACTTCAATACCTCTTTTAGAAACTTTATGCCCCAAGACAATACCTTCATTAACCATAAAGTGGCACTTCTCCCAATTCAAGACAAGGTTAGTTTCTTCACAACTCTGCAAAAATCGATCAAGGTTGCTCAAGCAATCATCAAAAGAGGATCCATAGACGGAAAAATCGTCCATGAAAACCTCACAAATCTTTTCACAAAAGTCAGAGAATATAGCCATCATGCATCTTTGAAAGGTAGCAGGTGCATTACATAAACCAAAAGGCATACGTCTATAAGCAAAAGTACCAAAAGGGCATGTAAAAGTAGTCTTCGATTGATCATTGGCTGACACAGGTATTTGAGAGAAACCAGAATAACCATCTAGAAAGCAAAAATGTGTATGTTTAGATAATATTTCTAGCATTTGATCGATAAAAGGTAAGGGGTAATGATCTTTCTTAGTAGCTTTATTTAATTTGCAGAAATCAATTACCATCCTATAACCTGTAATAATTCTTTGTGGAATCAATTCATCTTTACCATTAGGGACAACAGTGATACCTCCCTTCTTAGGGACACAATGGACTGGACTTACCCACTGTCTATCAGCAACGGGATAAATTATACCTGCCTCAAGGAGCTTTAGTATTTCCTTTCTTACCACTTCTTTCATTTTAGGATTCAGCCGTCGTTGATGATCATGAACTGGTTTGGCATCTTTCTCCAAATTTATTTTGTGTTGACATAGAGTGGGACTAATGCCCTTAAGATCATCAAGAGTATATCCAATAGCAGCACGTTGCTTCTTCAGAGTTTTCAATAATCTCTCTTCTTCATGCTCTGAAAGGTTAGCACTGATAATAACAGGATATATCTTCTTTTCATCCAGATAAGCATATTTAAGAGTATCACGCAACGCTTTAAGCTCAAACACGGGATCACCCTTGGGTGGAGGAGGATCCCCTAGGATTTCAACAGGCAAATTGTGTTTCAGAATAGGTTCTGTTTAAAGAATACTTCATCTATTTCCCTTCTTTCATTCATAAACATATCATTTTCATGGTCTAGCAAATATTGTTCTAAAGGATTACTAGGAGGTACGGCAATAGAAGCAAGACCAATAATTTCATCTTTACTAGGCAATTCTTCTTCACGGTGTTGTCTACTAAATTTAGAGAAATTAAACTCATGGGACATATCATCCAAACCAATAGTAACAACATTCTTTACGTAGTCTATCTTAGCATTAACGGTGTTCAAGAAGGGTCTACCAAAAATAATGGGACAAAAGCTATCTTGTGGGGAACCAGGAACAAGAAAATCTGCAGGATATTTAGTTTTCCCACACAATACTTCAACATCTCTAAGAATTCCCATTGGTGAAATAGTATCTCTATTGGCAAGTTTAATTGTGACATCAATATCTTCTATCTCAGCGGGTGCAATATCATGCATAATTTCTTTATATAAGTCATAAAGTATTGCACTAACACTAGCACCCATATCACATAAGACATGATAACAATGATCTCCTATTTTAACAGAAATAACAGGCACGCCTACCACAGGTCTATGTTTATCTTTAGCACAAGGTTTGGTAATTCTAGCAGTTTCACCGCAGAAATAAATAACATGCCCAGCAATCTTATCAGCCAAGAGATCTTTAACAATAGCAATATTAGGATCAACTTTGACTTGCTCAGGAGGTGTATAAGTTCTAATATTGCTTTTACGAACCACAGTTGAAGCTTTAGCATGATCCTTTATTCTAACAGGGAAAGGTGGTTTCTCAACATAAGAAGTAGGAACGGTAGGATCATTATAAGTGATAGTCTTTTCTTCAACTTTAATAGGTGCAGCTACTTTTACTTCTATGGGAGGATGATATTTAAACCACTTCTCCTTGGGGAGATCAACATAAGTAGCAAAAGATTCACAGAAAGAAACTACTATCTCAGAGTCAAGTCCATATTTAGTGCTAAATTTACAGAAAACATCGGTATCCATAAAAGATTTAACACAATCAAACTTAGGTGTCATACCTGACTCCTTACCTTCGTTGAGATCCCAATCTTCAGAGTTGCGTTTAATTCTATCCAATAAATTCCATTTGAATTCAATAGTCTTCGTCGTAAAAGAGCCAGCACAAGAAGTATCAAGCATGGTGCGATTGTTATCAGAAAGCCGAGCATAAAAACTTTGAAGAATTATTTCTCTCGAGAGCTCATGATTGGGGCATGAATATAACATTGATTTAAGCCTCCCCCAAGCTTGAGCGATGTTTTCTCCTTCGCGAGGCCAAGAATTATATATATAATTGCGATCATGATGAACAAGATGCATAGGATAATACTTCTGATGAAATTCCAATTTCAATCGTTGTAGTTCCATGACCCCGTATCATCACATAGCCTATACCATGTCAATGCATCTCCCTCCAAAGATAAAGGGAAGACCTTCTTCTTAACAACATCATCGGGTATACCTGCAAGCTTAAATAATCCACAAACTTCATCCACATATATTAGGTGCTCATCAGGATGCTTTGTTCCATCTCCTACAAAAGGATTATCTAGCAGTTTTTCTAACATACCTGAAGGAACTTCAAAGGGAACATTTTCATTTTCAGTAGGTTCAGTAGGTTGAGGAGCAACTCTTTGCTCTACTGGTCGGGGTGAAGATACCCCGAACAAGCCCCTCAGAGGATTACTTTCCATAGTAACAAGTGACAGTAAATTTCAGCACACTATATAAATTTTTCCTTACCAAAGGCGCTTCACTCCCCGGCAACGGCGCCATAAAAGAGTCTTGATGACCCACAAGTATAGGGGATCTATCATAGTCCTTTCGATAAGTAAGAGTGTCGAACCCAACGAGGAGCGGAAGGAGATGATAAGCGGTTTTCAGCAAGGTATTCTCTGCAAGTACTGAAATAAGTGGTAACAGATAGTTTTGTGATAGGATAATTTGTAACAAGCAACAAGTAACAAAAGTAAATAAAGTGCAGCAAGGTGGCCCAATCCTTTTTGTAGCAAAGGACAAGCTTGGACAAACTCTTATAATGAGAAAAGCGCTCCCGAGGACACATGGCAATATCGCTAAGCTAGTTTTCATCACGTTCATATGATTCGCGTTCGGTACTTTGATAATTTGATATGTGGGTGGACCGGTGCTTGGGTACTGTTCTTACTTGAACAAGCATCCCACTTATGATTAACCTCTATTGCAAGCATCCGCAACTACAACAAAAGTATTAAGGTAAACCTAACCATAGCATGAAACATATGGATCCAAATCAGCCCCTTACGAAGCAACACATAAACTAGGGTTTAAGCTTCTGTCACTCTAGCAACCCATCATCTACTTATTACTTCCCAATGCCTTCCTCTAGGCCCAAATAATGGTGAAGTGTTATGCAGTCGACGTTCACATAACACCACTAGAGGCTAGAAAACATACATCTGATCAAAATATCGAACGAATACCAAATTCACATGACTACTAATAGAAAGACTTCTCCCATGTCCTCAGGAACAAACGTAACTACTCACAAAGCATATTCATGTTCATAATCAGAGGGGTATTAATATGCATAAAGGATCTGAACATATAACCTTCCACCAAATAAACCAACTAGCATCAACTACAAGGAGTAATTAACACTACTAGCAACCTACTAGTACCAATCCCGGACTTGGAGACAAGAATTGGATACAAGAGATGAACTAGGGTTTTGAGAGGAGATGGTGCTGGTGAAGATGTTGATGGAGATTGCCCTCTCCCGATGGCGATGATTTCCCCCTCCCGGAGGGAGGTGTCCCCGGCAGAACAACTCTGCCGGAGCCCTGGATTGGTTCCGCCAAGGTTCCGACTCGTGGCGGCGGAGTCTCGTCCCGAAAGGTTGCATATGATTTTTCCCTGGACGAAAGACCTCATATAGCAGAAGATGGCCATCGGAGAGCCAGCAGGGGGCCCACGAGGCAGGGGCGCGCGCCCTGGGGGGTAGGGCGCGCCCCCACCCTCGTGGCCAGGTGGGTCCCCCTCTGGTGTACTTCTTCTGCACAATATTTTTTATATATTCTGAAAATTACTTCCCTGGAGTTTCAGGACTTTTGGAGTTGTGTAGAATAGGTCTCTAATATTTGCTCCTTTTCTAGCCAAGAATTCCAGCCGCCGACATTCTCCCTCCTTATGTAAACCTTGTAAAATAAGAGAGAATAGGCATAAGTATTGTGACATAATGTCTAATAACATCCCATAATGCAATAAATATCGATATAAAAGCATGATGCAAAATGGATGTATCAGTAACAATCACAGAGGTGCTCCCTTTACCACCTAGCCGAACAATCGGGAATGTAGGGGTAAGCACAGGAGTCAGGCAACCCAGCTTGGCCAAAATCTTAAGTCAAATTGATGCATATTTATGGTTTTATAACGATGATTGCGGAAGGAGGCCCTCGTATATCAAATACAAACGCCGATGATATGTTTATTTTGACTCTGTTGCGACCGTTTATCATTTGAAAGTGGCCCATTGTCGGCTTCCACCCCCTTGTAGATGCTACGCAGGGTGCTTTCGCAATAACAAAACAACCCTTAGCCAACGTCTCAGTACCAAAAGGCGGTTGTGTTAGCGGAAACGAGGCAATCAGACATGCGGGCTTTATAACTTTCACTTAGTCATAGGAGCTTAAAGTTGGGACGCCAGTTACTAGCCCGTAGTTAGTGTTCGGCGACAGTCGAGGTCAAGCCATAAATACTTCGGCCAATGTTACGAACGACCGTCATTTAACATGGGTGGCCTCTATCGATCTTATAATTTAACATAGTCATCAGATCACTGACCAGTTTACACTTATTGTGACAGTCAATTTTCGGCTTTCTCCACCGAGGCACTTAACCATGCTAGCTGGAAGCACAATGGCAATGGTTCTCCCTTTGCACACCTAGCCGAACAAAGTGGAACGTAGGAGGCAAGCACAGGAGCCGGGCAACCCAATTATTGACCAAAGACACAATTCGAAACCGATGCATATAAAGCAATACCCGAGAATGTTTTGCCGAATCTCTAAAGGTGTCTGGCGTTGCACTTCGAGACTTATGCTGGAAACACACAAATAGTTTAAAAGTGCCATAGGCTTAAAAACCAAAAGACTTATACGGAAACTCCACGTCGGAACTAAATCAAGTCAATTGGTGCCAATCCGAAAATTGGTCTAAAAAAATTTGTGCTTCTGTTGTGCTTTAACATGAAACATCCGATCTCAAGACTGCAAGTAGGTCAAGATCAGACCCAGGCTATCCAGCTATTGACCACACACTCGAGTCAAGGAAGGAGTGATAGAAAAAGACTTTGCAACGAACAAGAAGAAAACACACATATTATAAAATGGCTCATGTAAATTTAAGAGCCCCCAGCTAACATGGGTAAAGGGAGTTTCTTTTAACAAACAACTCAAGTGAGCACGGTCGAACCGAACACAAATTAAAAATTTAAAACTTTGAGCATGAAAGCGACTTAGCTGGTTAATGTGCTCGGCATCTATGACGCGGTCCGAGTTTACGGCGGGAGGAGGTCCCAGCCCCTAAGCCCGTCCCGAGATGGAGGAGCGAAGAGCTCGGCACTCCGAAGTGGCGACACAGCACGACCAATGTGGCGAGGTGGAACCCCCCGTCTGTCCGAGGCGACGGAGCAGGCCGACAGTATGACGCCGAAGTTCCCGACGTGGGTTAATGAAGTGATGACGAATCCCCCGATCCAGCCGAGGTGACAGCGCTGCCCAATCCGGATCATTTACCTGTGCACAGAAGATAGTGCAAGCAAGAGATAACAGTAATAAAAAAAGGTTGCATGATTAATAATTCATGCAAAGTGAGTAATAAAAGAAATATGACACGTGCGCCAAACACCCGACGAGGTAGGACCCTCTTGATGATGCTGAAGTCCCCGAGGCAATCGGTATGGCAATTCAATCCACAAGATGATCATGCGAGCCGATTTATGCCAATTGGGACGATGACGTTGGCTTGCTGAAGTGACCGCGTGACGCAGTCGAAGTCGATCACCTACACACATAAAATGGTGTGGTCCAAAAAGAATAATATAAATATATATAAAATCCTTGCATAATTGCTTTTCGCAAAAATAATTTATTTAAAGAGATGTGGCCTGGCACCGAAGTCAATGTCGATGCAGGGCGTTGGCGTGATGCGGTAAAGGCGTGACAAAGCCCGAATTCACAGGTCGGTCCGAGTTCCGGATGCGGCGTTCGCCGAACTATGTACGAAAATTGACCGAACCACCACATGATCGTCGTTAATGCGGCCACCATTTGATAGACATGTGTACAGATGATGGAACAAACCAGAGTAATAATTCCTTGGGAAAAATAAACCCAAACAAGAAAAATTGCTAGGATTAATAGCACCTGGTTTATTTGTTGTAGCAGTCCGAAGAAAGGTTACTCCCAAAATTGGGACTCGATCTGTACACCCATTGCCTGATGGGTGATGAAGCCACAGCATGGCGATGCTGGCAAAGATTGTCTCGCTGATGCAAAGCCATCGGTCCAGCTAACGTAACGAAGCTGGTTGGCCGATGACGCCGAAGTCTCCGGAATAGGTTGATGAAGCTAACGGCGTGGGTTGCCAACACAGGGCAACATGCCAAGGAGATGACATAACTGTGTCGACGGAGGTGGGACGACGAAGTCGGCACGCCTAGGTGACAGTGCGGCCCGGTCTGAACCAATCGCCTGCACACATAAAATAGTGCAAGCCGAAAAGAATAACAATAATATGCTTAAAAAATTCTTCTACTTAATTAATTTAAGTGAAGTAAATAATTAAAGAAATATGGCCTGAATGCCGAGGTGACGGAGCAGGTCGGTAAGGTGACGTAGCAGCCACCATGCCAGCCGATGTGTCGAAGCTGGTCGGCCGGTGACGCCGAAGTCACCGGAGCATGTTGATAAAGAAATAGCGGATCCCCCGTCCAGCCGACGTGTGATACGTCTCCAACGTATCTATAATTTTTTATTGTTCCATGCTACTATATTATCCATCTTGGATGTTTATGGGCTTTATTAAACACTTTTATATCACTTTTGCGACTAACCTATTAACCCAGAGCCCAGTGCCAGTTCCTGTTTTTTCCCTTGTTTTAGTGTTTCGAAGAAAAGGAATATCAAATGGAGTCCAAATGGAATAAAACCTTCGGGAGAGTTATTTTTGGAAAGAAAGCAATCCGGGAGACTTGGAGTGCAAGTCACGGGATCAACGAGGGAGGCACGAGGCAAGGGGGCGCGCCCACCCCCCTGGGCGCGCCCTCCACCCTTATGGGCCCCTCGTGGCTATATATATATATATATATATATATATATATATATATATATATATATACCCTAAAACCATCGGAGAACAGAATAGATCGGGAGTTCCGCCGCCGCAAGCCTCTGTAACCACCAAAAACCAATCGGGACCCTGTTCCGGCACCCTGCCGGGGGGGCTCCCTCACCGGTGGCCATCTTCATCATCCTGGCGCTCTCCATGACGAGGAGGGAGTAGTTCACCCTTGGGGCTGAGGGTATGTACCAGTAGCTATGTGTTTGATCTCTCTCTCTCTCTCTCTCTCTCTCTCTCTCGTGTTCTTGAGGTGATACGATCTTGATGTATCGCGAGCTTTGTTATTATAGTTGGATCTTATGATGTTTCTCCCCCTCTACTCTCTTGTAATGGATTGAGTTTTCCCTTTGAAGTTATCTTATCGGATTGAGTCTTTAAGGATTTGAGAACACTTGATGTATGTCTTGCGTGGGATACCCGTGGTGACAATGGGGTATTTTATTGATCCACTTGATGTATGTTTTGGTGATCAACTTGCGGGTTCCGCCCATGAACCTATGCATAGGGGTTAGCACATGTTTTCGTCTTGACTCTCCGGTAGAAACTTGGGGCACTATTTGAAGTTCTTTGTGTTGGTTGAATAGATGAATCTGAGATTGTGTGATGCATATCGTATAATCATACCCACGGATACTTGAGGTGACAATGGAGTATCTAGGTGACATTAGGGTTTTGGTTGATTTGTGTCTTAAGGTGTTATTCTAGTACGAACTCTTGAATAGATTGATCCGAACGAATAACTTTGAGGTGGTTTCGTACCCTACCATAATCTCTTCGTTTGTTCTCCGCTATTAGTGACTTTGGAGTGACTCTTTGTTGCATGTTGAGGGATAGTAATATGATCCAATTATGTTATTATTGTTGAGAGAACTTGCACTAGTGAAAGTATGAACCCTAGGCCTTGTTTCCTAGCATTGCAATACCGTTTACGCTCACTTTTATCATTAGTTACCATGCTGTTTTTATATCTTCAGATTACAAAAACATATATCTACCATCCATATTGCACTTGTATCACCATATCTTCGCCAACCTAGTGCACCTATACAATTTACCATTGTATTGGGTGTGTTGGGGACAAAAGAGACTCTTTGTTATTTGGTTGCAGGGTTGCTTGAGAGAGACCATCTTCATCCTACACTTCCCACGGGTTGATAAACCTTAGGTCATCCACTTGAGGGAAATTTGCTACTGTCCTACAAACCTCTGCACTTGGAGGCCCAACAACGTCTACAAGAAGAAGGTTGTGTAGTAGACATCAAGCTCTTTTCTGGCACCTTTGTCGGGGAGGCTAGGTATGCGGCACTCACACCCCGTCAACTAAGCTCTTTTCTGGCGCCGTTGCCGGGGAGGTGAGTGCTTGAAGGTATATCTTTAGATCTTGCAATCGAATCTTTTAGTTTCTTGTTTTATCACTAGTTTAGTTTGTAAAAGAAAACTACAAAAAAATGGAATTGAGTTTGTCTCATATGCTTCATCTTTTTAATATCTTTCGTAAGAATGATGGAAAGGAAAATTGTGCTCAAGTGCTAGGAGAAGAAACATATAGAATGTTTGGCACTAAATCTCTGTATGATGAGCAAGATTGCAATGTTGTTAGTATGAATTCTATGAATATCCATGATGCTAATGATATGCAAAGCCACAAGCTTGGGGAAGCTATATTTGATGAAGATGATATTTTTAGTCCGCCATGTTTTGATATGCAAATTATTATTATGATAGCATGCCTCCTATTTATGATGATTATATTGATGAAAGTGGGTTTGGAAGAGTGTCAACTTTAGGAAGTAATGATCCCACTATTTTGGAGGGTGTTGAATCTTATAATATTTATGAAATTGGATTTGGAGAGGTCATGAGTTTATTTAGTGATGAATCCACTATTTCAGAAGAGGTTCCAATTGATTATGAGAACAAATTTGCTATCTATGATGATTATTGTGATGACTTGTATGCTATTAAGAATAATGATAACCATGAAAATTGTCATCATTATTTTAGTTTTCAATTGGATTATGCCTCACATGATAATTATTTTGCTGAGTTTGCTCCCACTATTATTCATGAGAAATTTTTTGCTTATGTGGAGAGTAGTAAATTCTATGCTAGTAGATCATCAAAAGAATGCTTTATGTGCTGGTTATATGGTTGAATTCATTCAGGATGCTACTGAAAATTATTATGAGAGAGGATCATATGCTTCTACATATTGCAATAATAACAAGTTTTCTCCCTATGTGCTTAAAATCTTGAAGTTATGCTTGTTTTACCTTCCTATGCAAGTTGATTCTTGTTCCCATAAGTTGTTTGCTCACAAAATCCCTATGCATAGGAGGTGGGTTAGACTTAAATGTGCTAGCCATATTCTTCATGATGCTCTCTTTATGTTTCAATTCTTATCTTTTATGTGAGCATCGTTGAAAGCATCATGCCTAGCTAGGGGCGTTAAACGTAAGCGCTTGTTGGGAGGCAACCCAATTTTATTTTTGTTCCTTGCTTTTTGTTCCTGTTTAGTAATAAATTATCCATCTAGATTATGTTTAGATGTGGTTTTATGTTTGAATTAGTGTTTGTGCCAAGTAAGACCTATAGGATCTTCTTGGATGATAGTTATTTGATCTTGCTGAAAATTCCAGAAACTTTCTGTTCACGAAAACAATTGTTAAAAATCACCAGAACGTGATAAAATACTGATTCCAATTGAAGAAGATCAATAAACAAATTATCTAGGTCTTCCTATTTTGGTAGAATTTTTGGAGTTCCATAAGTTTTCGTTAGTTACAGATTACTACAGACTGTTATGTTTTTGACAGATTCTGTTTTTCGTGTGTTGATTGCTTATTTTGATGAATCTATGGCTAGTAAAAGAGTTTATAAACCATAGAGAAGTTGGAATACAGTAGGTTTAACACCAATATAAATAAAGAATGAGTTCATTACAGTACCTTGAAGTGGTGTTTTATTTTCTTTTGCTAACGGAGCTTACGAGTTTTCTGTTGAGTTTTGTGTTGTGAAGTTTTCAAGTTTTCGGTAAAGATTCGATGGGCTATGGAATAAGGAGTGACAATATCCTAAGCTTGAGGATGACCAAGGCACCCCAAGGTAATATTCAATGATAACCAAGATCATAAGATTGGGGATGCCCCGGAAGGCATCCCCTCTTTCGTCTTCGTTCATCGGTAACTTTACTTGGAGCTATATTTTTATTCACCACATGATATGTGTTTTGCTTGGAGTGTCAATTTATTTTATTTTGTTTTGCTTTCTGTTTGAATAAAATACCAAGATCTTAAATTCTTAAATGTTAGAGAGTCTTCACATAGTTAAATAAATTATTCGGCTACTCATTGATCTTCACTTATATCTTTCGGAGTAGTTTGTTGTTTGCTCTATGCTTCACTTACATCTTTTAGAGCACGGCGGTGGATTTATTTTGAAGAAATATTTGAACTCTCATGCTTCACTTATATTATTTTGAGAGTCTTAATTAGCATGGTAATTTGCTTTAATTGTGAAATTAATCTTCCATATTGAGTTCATTGAATATCATGAGAAGTTAGATACTTGATAAGTGTTTTGAGATATAAAGGTGGTAATATTAGAGTGTGCTAGTTGGGAAATTGTGAAATTGAGAAATACTTGTGTTAAAGTTGGCAAGTCCCATAGCATGCACGTATGGTAAAATTTGTGTAACAATTTTGACACATAGGTGTTCTTTTATTGCATTCCTTATGAGTGGCGGTCGGGGATGAGCAATGGTCTTTTCCTACCAATCTATCCCTCTAGGGGCATGCGTAGTAGTACTTTGCTTTGAGGGCTAATAAACTTTTGCAATGAGTATGTGTGTTCTTTATGACTAATGTGAGTCCATGGATTGTACACACTCTCAACCTTCCACAATTTTCTAGCCTCTACGGTACCGCGCATTGCCCTTTCTCACAATGAGAGTTGGTGCAAACTTCACCGGTGCATCCAAACCCCGTGATACGATACGCTCTATCACACATGAACCTCCTTATATCTTCCTCAAAACAGCCACCATACCTACCTATTATGGCATTTCCATAGCCATTCCGAGATATATTGCCATGCAACTTTCCACCGTTCCGTTTATTATGACGCGCTCCATCATTGTCATATTGCTTTGCATGATCATGTAGTTGACATCGTATTTGTGGCAAAGCCACCGTTCATAATTCATTCATACATGTCACTCATGAGTCATTGCACATCCCGGTACACCGCCGGAGGCTTTCATATAGAGTCATATTTTATTCTAAGAATCGAGTTGTAATTCTTGAGTTGTAAGTAAATAAAAGTGTGATGATTATCATTATTAGAGCATTGGCCCAAGTGAGGAAAGGATGATGGAGACTATGATTCCCCCGTAAGTCGGGATGAGACTCTGGACTAAAAAAAAGAGAGAGGCCATAAGAAAAAGAGAAAAGGCCAAATAAAAAATGAGAGAAAAAGAGAGAAGGGACAATGCTACTATCCTTTTACCACACTTGTGCTTCAAATAGCACCATGATTTTTATGATAGAGAGTCTCCTATGTTGTCACTTTCATATACTAGTGGAATTTTACATTATAGAACTTGGCTTGTATATTCCAATGATGGGCTTCCTCAAAATGCCCTAGGTCTTCATGAACAAGCAAGTTGGATGCACACCCACTTAGTTTCCTTTGTTGAGCTTTCATACATTTATAACTCTAGTGCATCCGTTGCATGGCAATCCCTACTCCTCTCATTGACATCGATTGATGGGCATCTCCATAGCCTATTGATTAGCCGCGTCAATGTGAGACTTTCTACCTTTTTGTCTTCTCTCATAACCCCCATCATTATACTCTACTCCACCCATAGTGCTATATCCATGGCATGGGCTCATGTATTGCGTAAGAGTTAAAAAGGCTGAAGCGCGTTAAAAGTATGAACCAATTGCTCGGCTTGTCATCGGGGTTATGCAAGATGAGAACGTTTGTGTGACAATATTGAAACATGGCCTAACTATATGATTTTGTAGGGATAAGCTTTCTTTGGCTATGTTATTTTGATAAGACATAATTGCTTGGTTAGCGTGTTTGAAGCATTATTGTTTTTATGTCAACATTAAACTTTTATCTTGAATCTTTCAGATCTAAATATTCATGCCACAATAAAAAGATTTACATTGATAATTATGCTAAGAAGCATTCCACATCAAAAATTCTGTTTTTATCATTTACCTACTCGAGAACGAGCAGGAATTAAGCTTGGGGATGCTGATACGTCTCCAACGTATCTATAATTTTTTATTGTTCCATGCTATTATATTATCCATCTTGGATGTTTATGGACTTTATTAAACACTTTTATATAACCTTTGGGACTAACCTATTAACCCAGAGTCCAGTGCCAGTTCCTGTTTTTTCCTTGTTTCAGTGTTTCGAAGAAAAGGAATATCAAACGGAGTACAAACGGAATGGAACCTTTGGGAGAGTTATTTTTGGAAAGAAAGCAATCCGGGAGACTTGGAGTGCACGTCAGGGGATCAACGAGGGAGGCACGAGGCAGGGGGCGCGCCCACCCCCCTTGGCACGCCCTCCACCCTCATGGGCCCCTCGTGGCTCCCCTGACCGACTTCTTTCGCCTATATATATCAATATACCCTAAAACCATCGGAGAACATAATAGATCAAGAGGTCCGCTGCCGCAAGCCTTTGTAGCCACCAAAAACCAATCGGGACCCTGTTCCGGCACCCTGCCGGAGGGGGGATCCCTCACCGGTGGCCATCTTCATCATCCTGGCGCTCTCCATGACGAGGAGGGAGTAGTTCACCCTCGGGGCTGAGGGTATGTACCAGTAGCTATGTGTTTGATCTCTCTCTCTCTCTCTCTCTCTCTCGTGTTCTTGAGGTGATACGATCTTGATGTATCGCGAGCTTTGCTATTATAGTTGGATCTTATGATGTTTCTCCCCCTCTACTCTCTTGTAATGGATTGAGTTTTCCCTTTGAAGTTATCTTATCGGATTGAGTCTTTAAGGATTTGAGAACACTTGATGTATGTCTTGCATGGGATACCTGTGGTGACAATGGGGTATTCTATTGATCCACTTGATGTATGTTTTGGTGATCAACTTGCGGGTTCCGCCCATGAACCTATGCATAGGGGTTGGCACACGTTTTCGTCTTGACTCTCTGGTAGAAACTTGGGGAACTCTTTGAAGTTCTTTGTGTTGGTTGAATAGATGAATCTGAGATTGTGTGATGCATATCCTTAATCATACCCACGGATACTTGAGGTGACAATGGAGAATCTAGGTGACATTAGGGTTTTGGTTGATTTGTGTCTTAAGGTGTTATTCTAGTATGAACTCTTGAATAGATCGATCCGAACGAATAACTTTGAGGTGGTTTCGTACCCTACCATAATCTCTTCGTTTGTTCTCCGCTATTAGTGACTTTGGAGTGACTCTTTGTTGCATGTTGAGGGATAGTTATATGATCCAATTATGTTATTATTGTTGAGAGAACTTGCACTAGTGAAAGTATGAACCCTAGGCCTTGTTTCCTAGCATTGCAATACCGTTTACGCTCACTTTTATCATTAGTTACCTTGTTATTTTTATATTTTCAGATTACAAAAACCTATATCTACCATCCATATTGCACTTGTATCACCATCTCTTCGCCAAACTCGTGCACCTATACAATTTAACATTGTATTGGGTGTGTTGGAAACACAAGAGACTCTTTGTTATTTGGTTGCAGGGTTGCTTGAGAGAGACCATCTTCATCCTACGCCTCCCACGGATTGATAAACCTTAGGTCATCCACTTGAGGGAAATTTGCTACTGTCCTACAAACCTCTGCACTTGGAGGCCCAACAACGTCTACAAGAAGAAGGTTGTGTAGTAGACATCAACCAGCTCAAGTCACCACTCCGGTGCTTGATTATGACGACTACATGGAACATACCACTCCCTCTCCAAATGCGTCGCCAACATTCCGTAGGCTTCGCAAAGGCCTCAGGCCACATGTCTCCATGACAAGCATTCTAGAAGAGGATGTGCAACACACCAGCTCAGTAGCACGTCAAGTGTTCCCTGAAGCCACCCCTTCTGTGTCTGCTTCTGAGTCTGAAGCTAAAGCTGCTGAAGACATTCCGGTTGCATCAGCCGAAGAAGAAAAATAAGAAGAGAAAGAAGGAGAAAGAGAAGGCACACCCCCTGCCAGTGGTCCAGTCCAACCCGAAGAGAATGTGATCGTGCCCGACCCTCCAGTTGTTGAAGAGATGGAGGTTGAAAACTGTTAGGCTGCCACAGCCAACACTACTGAAGCCAATGACACTGTCATGGCTGAAGACAATGTGGAGCCCGAAGCCAATGCTGCAACTGGCACCATTGGGTAGCCATTCACTTCCGATGACGTCGTTCCTCCACCAAGGCCTCATACTATGGGACGCGCGTTCAATAGTGGTGAGTTGGTGACTGTCAGATGGCCTATCATGGTTCCACCCACTACTTCCGGCCCTCAATATGATTATCACGTGGAGCAGAGGCCTCAGGTTCAGAAGCCAAAGCCAAGATTGCCAAGGCTTCCAAGTGCTGCAAAAACTCAGGGCTCGTTCAGTGTGCTCAGCTTCAGAGACCACAACACCTTCTTTGACAGCGCCAAGAACCCATACACGAAGCCAAAGATATCCTCTGACAGGTTTTGGAGCCATCAACAACGAAGCTACTACTCTTGCATCCTATTCAACCAGGACCGATTTTTTCTGCATAAGCGTCTGGATTGTGATGCTATGGTTGGGCTGCCATGCCTTGAAGAGGCCCTTGACTGTTTTCAGGATGTTGGGCTGCTACCATTTGTGACTGATAAGGAGCACTGGAATGAAGAACTTCTGCTCCAGTTCTATGCTACCTTGCACATTCGAGGCTACAACAAGGATCCGAAGACTTGGATCCTTGAGTGGATGACAGGCGACATTCATCACGAAGCCAAAGCTCAAGACATCATTGAGCTTACTTCCCTGCCCACTCCAGGTGAGTTGTATGAACCTGGTTGTCAGCTTCATCAGAACGAACTGCAAAGCATCTTCCAGAAGCTAGAGCCCAACATGAGCCAGATGTTAAGCATGATGAAGCCATTGCCCCATGACGCCGAATATCCCAAGGAATTCTTTGTTAAGGACCTTGAGTACTTGTCACGCATAGTCTATCACATTCTGAGGCGTACTCTCTGGCCAATCAAAGACAATACCACTGAAGCTAAACCCGAAGGCGCCATGAAGACATTGGTTTTCTATATCATCAATGGCATCAGATTCAACACACGGGATTTCTTCATCCAATAACTTGCAGCCTCTGGGATCGATCTCTTTGGGCTGAAGTTTTATGCTCCATGGGTGATACGGTTGTTCAAGCTTCATTCAACCATCAACTATGAACCTTCGGCGCGCAACCATATTGTTTTTATGCCTGATGTTGATATGTCCATTGAAGCCATCTACCCTGAGCCAGCAAAGAAGACACTCCATCTTCAGAGTACAGAATTCCAAAGCTTCACGCAGCCTATTGAGGGGATTCATGTGCCAAACTCTGCAACTCCTGCTTATCCTGTGGCTGGCAACTTGCATATGCCGCACCGTGCAAACACTGAAGCCACTGCCAGCACCATTGCTCAAAGGCCTCAGAAGCGTCCTCGTGTCCTCAACGGCCGTGAGCTTCTGGTGTCTTTACATCAAAAGCGGGATAGGCATCATGACTGGCTAAAGCGTCAAATGCAGAGTCTCTTGGTGGATGTTAGTCGCATTCGCAACTTGGCCACCAAGAACTCATTCGTTGCGCATGAAGCCCGTCGGCGGTCCTACAAGAGCCTCACATTGCTATGCTCTGAAGATGATCTTCGAAAGATGGCTTCACAGAGAGCTTCAAGTTTCACTCCAGGCCTCCGCAATCTGCAAGCTGGCGTCGCACACCTTCAATTGAAAATTCTGAACATTCCTCTTCGGCTGCAACTATTGTTGCAAGAGTCATCGATGAAGAAGTTGACGCCACTTCACCAACTCTGGTTGCACTACACCACGATTCTGCTTTAGGCCAGTCTGCACCGCCCAACTCCAACGTCGACCCTGCTCCATCATCTACTCCAACTGGGAACGAGTAGATCCTCTATGTCTTCAAACCTTTTTGGTTCTTACTGACAAAAAGGGGAGAAGCATATGAGGTTGATAGTCTTCAACGGGTCCATATGGGGTGGTTGCATTATTTTTGCTAAGTTCTTACAACTATCGTTTTGAAACTATATGGCTCTTGAGTTGTAACACTTGAACTTGATGGTCGTCTGCTACTTTTGCTGCTACTTTGTGATGCGATGATAAATTCTGCATGAAGTCATTCTACAAACGCCCATTTCTCATTATGCATGTCATTATCTTCGTTATTCTTATATATGCATGATGAATTGTCTTCGTAAGTTGAAGAGGATCTCCACAAAGTAAAACCTGCCATGTGCATTTGCATTCAAAAGCACACTACTTATATGCACATCTTCAGGGGGAGCCTTTTGCAACTTATGAAGACAATGACTTTGATCCTTAACTTTCACATACTTTTATCCCTGTTGAAAACTTCAACCAGTTTGTCATCAATCACCAAAAAGGGGGAGATTGTAAGTGCATCTAGTGCCACCCCTAGTTGGTTTTGGAGTATTGACGACAAACTTGGTTGAGGGACTAATGTGTTTGTGAGAATTGCAGGATAACACAGGTAGTAGTCCCTTATTGATTCGGTTTACCTACCAGAGATGACCCCTAAAAATACGTGAAGACATTGAAGACAATGGTGGTTCGTGAATACATTCACGATGAAGATTATGACATGTGAAGACATTCATTTGAAGAATATGGAGTGCGAAGACATAATTGTTTCGTAGTTTCCTTTTCTTCTTTATTGAGTCATAGGAACCACCGTACTGTTAAGTGGGGCCAAGTGAACAAAGTCAGAGTGACTGACGTGATACTCAACCAAAATCCTATATCTTTGAGCGAAGACAATGAGAGCAAATCTTATCCAGAGCTAGATGAGTCAGCTTTGTTTGTAGCCCAAGGAAAGCTGTCGCGTGTGTTTGAAATCTGACCGTTGGACACGTGTCGGTTCCTTAGTGACCCAGGGTTATTTTGGACATATCAAGTCGGGTTGCATCCAGGCTATAAATAGCCCACCCCCTACACCATAAATTGGTGGTTGCTCAGAGTTAGTGCACGGCTTTTGTCGTTCGAGAGCAACCCACCTCTGAAGCCTTTCAGAGAGAGATCCTTGCGAAGACAAATCCCAAAACACCCAGAGCCAAAGAGTGTTAGGCATCACTAAAGTCTTTCTATCTGCGTGACCTGAAGACTTGTTACACTTGAGGACTGTGAATCCTCCAGCCGGTTAGGCGCCGCGTTCTGAGCATCCAAGAGCCATTGTGGACCGCCGGTGAACAAAGTCTGTGAAGGTTTGGAAGTCTACCTTGAAGACTTACGAGAGTGATTGGGTGAGAACTGGGTGTCCCTAGCTTAAGGGGAATAAGGTGAAGACGCGGTCTTCTGGGTTCAATCTCAGCCTCCCTAACCAGACGTTCAGTTGTCATAGCAACTGGAACTGGTCTACCAAATCCTTGTCTTCACCAAGCAACTGGTTCTATCCCACACTTCCCTATACTTTACTGTTTGTCTTTGTAAAGTCATTGCTTGCCTGTCTGATCTGATTGACTTCACTGTGTGAAGACTACTTACTGTTTGGCTTCATACTGTCTTCCATCCTGATCCATACTACCTAGCTGTTGATAGTCTTCGTATTTTCACTACATTGCTTACTTGACTATGGCTAGTCTAGTGTAGTCTATCTTCCCCTGCATATCAATAGGTTCATTTCATTTGTTTGTCTTGAAAGACCTCGTGTTTTGAAGACTTCCATAAAAATCGCCTATTCACCCCCCCCCCCTCTAGTCATAACTAGCACTTTCAGTGTCTTTTATTCATCAAGCATCAATCTCGCAATCTCAATAAGAGTCTGGTTCTTCCTCTCAACAACTCCATTTGTTGAGGTGTGTACGTAGCCGAGAAATCATGTGAAATCCCTTCTCCATCAAAAAGGTATCCATATTAGCGTTCTTGAACTCTGTTCCATTGTCACTTCGAACCTTCTTGATCTTCACTTCAAATTGATTTTAGGCCTTCTTAGCGAAGTTCTTGAAGATTTTTTGGACCTACGATTTCTCATCAAGAAAGAACACAAAGTAAATCTGGAAAAATCATCAACAATGACCAAGTTGAAAGAGTTACCACCAAGACTTTTGTAAGAACTGGGACCGAAGAGGTCCATGTGAAGTAGCTCAAGTGACCTTCTCGTGGTCATGATGTTCTTCACGGAATGAGTTCCTCCAACTTGTTTTCCCTTGGAGTTGTCTCCAAAAGTCACATACTTGTGTGGGCCATCATTTTTGGCAAGCTCATAGAACATGTCTTTAGCTCCGGTCTTGTGATTGATACATCCACTATCAAGAATCTCCTCTTTTCCTCCGGATATGTAATTTTGAAGATTCACCATGAGACTAAGATTCCTCATAGTCTTCTCACATTCGATTTCAAATTCTTCGTCCTCGTCCTAATACCATGCTCAATGTCATAATCATCGTCATGTGTGTAGTCATCACCTAGTTCAAGTGTTCATTAGATTTATGACCATGACAATGTGCAAGCTTGTGAATTCTAATGGTTTCTGCGATGATGCTACTAATGGCTCCAACATCACCCTTGGCACACATAAGATCACGGAGCTCAAATAGACATTCATCAAACTTGGGATCACTAGGCTTCATCTTATGGAAAGCAATGGACTTTTGAAGAATTTCATTCAGTTTTTTCAAACAGTAAGTTGGAAAGCATTCCTCAAGATAATTCAATATAGTATATGCGCATTCAAAGGTTGGCAAGCAAATAAGCACATTTCTAGGCAATCCTCTAATGATAAGATTAACAATCCTAAGATGAACCATGTCAAGATACTCATCGGGGGTAGGATGCAAAGGAACAATGAGAGGCACATAAGGGATAACAATATACTTGTTCAAATCGTATTCATTGAAAATCTCAAGCATCTAACTTTTCCAAGAACCATAAAACTCCCCATCAAGAATGGGCACTCTATGTCTAATACTCACGAACGTAGACTCGCCTATCTCCCTCCAATGGTGATTAAACCAAAGCAATGGAGACCAATGCTCTGATATCAATTGAAAGGATCAGGAAGAGAGGTCTAGAGGGGGGCGATTAGACCCTTAACAAGTGAAAGTGACAGTTTTTAGCTTCTTCAAGTTAAGGTTGAGTTTAGCACATGTTATAGGATACGCAATACATTTTACACAAGCATAGAAAGAGTATGAGTAGCGGAAAGAGTAAAGCATGCAAGTGCAAGAATGTAAAGGGATCTTATTGGAGTGTGCAAACACAATGGAGACGTGGAGAATTTTAAGCGTGGTTCTGGTAGGTGGTGCTATCACACGTCCATGTTGATGAAGACTTCAATCCACGATGGGTAATGGCTGCACGGGACCACGGAGGGCTCCACCCACGAAGGGTCCACGAAGAAGCAACCTTGTCTATCCCACCAAGGCCATAGCCCACGAAGGACTTGCCTCACTCGGGTAGATCTTCACGAAGTAGGCGATCTCCCTGTCCTTACAGACTTCTTGATTCAACTCCACATCATGTCGGAGGTTCCCAAGGGAAACCTAACCAATCTAGGAGACGTCACTCTCTAAAAGGAAATAGATGGAGTGTTGATGATGAACTCCTTGCTCGTGTGCTTCAAATGATAGCCCCCCTCCCAATACTCAACTCTCTCTCACAAATTTGGTTATGGTGGAAGAAGGATTTGAGTGGAAAGCAACTTGGGGAAGGCTAGAAATCAAGGTTCAAGTTGTAGACATGGAAACTCTTGGTCTCAACACATGAGTAGGTGGTTCTCTCTCAGAAAATGAATGGTGGAAGTGTAGGCACGTTCTGATGCTCTCTCCTTGAGTTGGAGGGGTGGAGGGGTATATATAGCCTCCACACAAAATCAAACCATTACACACTTTTGACCCATCTCGGTGGCACCGATCAGAAAACTTGGTGGCACCAATCTGTGTAAAAATATGAACGTTAGGAATCTCGATGGGCCCGAAGGGAACAACTCGGTGGGACCGATGTGCTAGGTCTTAGGGCAAACCTCATCCCGGTGGCGCCAATCGCATCATCTCGGTGATTGCAACATCTGGTGGGACCAAATTGATTGCAACAAGTCAAAGAGAGCTGGCAAGGCCATCTCGGTGGGACCGAAGTGAAGCAATAAGGCAATAGAGATTAGTCAAGCCATCTCGGCGAGACCGATTGCAACATCTCAGTGGGACCGAATTTATTGCAACAAGTCACAGAGAGCTGGCAAGGCCATCTCGGTGGGACCTAGATCCATATCGGTGGAACCGAATTGTTAGGGTTTTGGCAGTGGCTAAGTCCAGATGAACTCGGTGGCTCCGGGTAGGAAATATCGGTAGTTGGGAATTTAGGGTTTGGACATATCTGGGTAGAGAAAGTGGATGAGGGTTTTGGAGAAATGTCACTAAGCACTTGGGCAAATAGATCATTAAGCAACACCTCATCCCCTTTTAATAGTATTGGATTTCCTATGGACTCAATGTGATCTTCGATCACTTAAACAAAAATGTAGATTCTTGAGCTTTTGTCAATCCTTGTCCTTAGCATTTTGAGGGGTTTCACATCCTCTTGTCCTTGCCACTCCACTGTTGAACTTATCTGAAATATACTAGATAAAACTATTTGTCCAACAAGGGATATGTTGACATTAATTACCAAATCACCAAGGGAGCACTTGTGCTTTCAAGTTGGTCTTTGCGCCAATGGCGCAATGGGTCATCTAGTGTTGTTAAAGCCTTGCACATGGAGGAGGGTACAATATGGGTCTTCCTTTACTTCACCTTCTACAACAAACCGACTGTCTTTTGCCGTTCTTTTAACCGTCTCCAATGTTGCTGATGCTAAGTGTTTATGTCAACTGTGACCTACACTGTTGTACTGTACTATTAATTTGGTGGTTGTGATTCTTGAACACATGTTGATCTGTATGATAGAATATAAATATGTTGAGTCGTGCATACATTCGAATTCAAATGCAAATTCTAGTGAATTAGCTATTGCAACAATTAAATTATAGAGAGATAAACACCTTGTGTTTGATGCTACAGATGCTAACACCTTTTTTAGACTTGGTCAAACTTAGGAAGTTTTCCTTCGGATAAATCTAGAATTTTAGTTAATTTGGAATGATGAAGTATGTGCAAAATATGTTTTGTTCATTGTTGCCTATGTTATTCTAGTTTGTTGCATCGTTTTTTCATGTCACGTAGTATGTTGCACCCCCATTTCAACTTTTGTTTTTGTTGCAACAAAATAGAGATTTAGTGTGTGCCCTAGTTATTTTACTGTGTGGGCATGTTTGAACTGTTGCAACACCATAGAATGATTTTTTGAGATCTTGAAAGAAATTTTGCGCACACAAAAAAGTTATATGTGGGAGTTTGATGTTGCAATGCAAAAGATGGAAGTTTCACCCGGCAGATGCCTTAGCATTGGCCCTCTGTGCATTTAATTAAGCAAAAGCATAAACATGATCACAACCAAACAAAGAAGCAATCTGGCCACCAGATGTCGAAACAGGACAAAAAAAACTTTAAGATGAACCGCTGCATCTTCCAAAACTATGATTTGCCAGCATTAGCCGATGAAATAAGAAAGATGCAAGATGAGACGTCGCCTTCAGCTTGTTAGTGCAGAGGTAGCATTAACGGAGAAGGTCAGTTGATGGTGCATGAACAATGGACGTCTGAAGTGAAGAGACCAAAGGCAAAGTGTGACATGGCTAGAACTATTCCTATGCCTACTGCAACGCCAATTGGTACTCCGAGTAGATGATCAGTTGTAACAGCCAGCAGTCAGCATCTTTGCCTGATTGCCTCCTCTTTTGGCTTTCTTTCTCTTTCGGCACCGAAAATCATATCTTCAGTGACAACAGAAAATTGATTGACAGCTCAAACATGATCTGCACATAATGTTACATTTTTTATTTATGTTTTCCTATGCGAACATAATTGCTACTCACAGGTCAACTTCATGATTCACTTGTAAGAAGGCATTTCAGAAAATGAGCTCAAAAGGCAGAGCAATAGTATATTCAGATCTTACAGTCTTCCCACTTCAAAGCTTGCGATCTCCTAGTGATGATACTTGACAGTGCTGCACTGATTAGATTTCGCAAAAAAAAAAAAGAGTTCTGCACTGATTAGGATCCCCACAAAAAAAGTGCGCACAAAGAGAATATAACCCGAAGAATAATGTTTTCAGAAAGGCAATAAAGCAATATGAAATACCACTACTAGAACAACTACAATTGCCAACATGAGGACGCGTCATGTTCTTTATCAACAAGCAAAAAGGCCTAAAGAACATGCTATCCACGTCTCTTCCTCTAGTGCCCTGATCCACTTTTGATCCTAAAAAAAACTCTGCAAATCATTCCTAGGGATGAAGAATCGCCTGCCTTGCGCGGTCATAACAAGCTGAAACGGGGATGATCCCCCTGTGCCGCGGCAAGCACGACCGCCACAGCAATTGCCAGGGCGGCTTGGAAACCTCCGGAGGCCGACCATGATGCCTTGGCGCCTCCACCGGCGCCGCTGGTTTTCTTCAACGATGCCAGCCACACGTCGTCTTCAAGCTGCTCATGGCTCGGCCTCCGCAATGCGTGCTTGTTCGGTCTGCCACTGCGAAGCGTCAAAGGTGATTGATCTAATTAGAGACTCAAATTGCATAGTAATTCTGGACCAGTTAAACCACAACCCAATGTCAGTGGAAGGGATCAACGATGATGAGTTAGACGTGAGACCGCGAGCAAACTCCATGCGTTCTTGCTTTTCCGGGTTCCAATTTCCAAGTAGGCCATTGTAACTTTCTCGCCAAGACCCCACATAGAAAGGTAGAGATGGAACCCCACATGCAAAGGTGGGGATGGAACAAAGGCGAAAGAAAGAACAACTCAATCAATCAAAGCTTCTTTTACTTGCTCAAAGCCTAACTTTGTGACTTTCTCTTCTTTCCCCATTCCCCGCCCCCCATTCCAAATCAAAATCTCATTATATTTTCTACCCCAGAGAAAATATCATTGTTGAGTTGAATCAGATTCAGTCATTCAGATCTGCAACACTGTGATTTCAACTAG
Organism: Aegilops umbellulata; assembly: GCA_032464435.1. Lineage (NCBI taxonomy): Eukaryota > Viridiplantae > Streptophyta > Magnoliopsida > Poales > Poaceae > Aegilops > Aegilops umbellulata. The sequence continues at coordinate 112,084,900 of CP136060.1, read as the reverse complement.
ATCGTACTGTCATAGCATCGGAAACTATTCAGAGGAAGGTAGTACCTGTAAGGATTGGACTGCGGGCAGAAGGTAATGGTGTAATCGGTGTGGTTGCAGGTGAAGGTGGAGGTGGCGTCGTCGTAGGCGTAGCTGTAGGACTTGGGGCACGCCGACTTGAAGAGCTGCGAGTATTGGGAGGGGTGGCACGTGTCAGGGTTCCCGTATGCGCCGTTGCAGCAGTACTCGGGCTTGCCGAAGGCCTCGCAGGCGCTGCGGCAGGCGAGGCCGCCGCCGGAGCGGAGCTCGGAGGGGCAGCGCTCGTTGAGGTCGACGAGGCACCCGGTGTCGGGGCACCCAGGCACGGACGGCTGCACGAGCATGGGCAGGTTGTAGCCGTCGACGAGGCTGACGTCGTAGAAGTCCTTCCCGCCGTCGCCGTCGAGGGTGAACTCCGCGAGCGTGGCGGGCGGGGTGGCCCCGGCGCCGCGGCACTCTATCTCGCCGGAGCCGCAGTCCCCCGTGACGCAGGTGCCCTTGCCGCCGTTGAAATTACAGCCAGAGCGCGCCCAGAAGCGGCCCGACCACCCGGTGGGCCCGTAGATTGAGCGCGACTGGCCCGGCGAGAGCGCGAAGCCGGTGGTCTCCAGCGGCGGCGAGGTGGAGCCCGAGAGCAACCCGGGCCACACCGTGTCCGTGCACCGGTTGGCGAAGGTGAACGTGATGGCGCTCACTACCGGCCCTGTGCGCCGCAGAAAAAAAATACACAAATCCGAACACTCAGTTCACCAAATCGAAAACCAAGCTCGCAGCTCTACCGCCCGGCTCCAAAATCCAAATCACGACCAATCCAACGAGAATACCACTTCCACAAGCACTAGTGGATGGACTGTCGGGTGGATCGATACCTTGGAAGAAGGAGAGAAGGAGGAGGAGGACCGATGCCGGAGAGCCGAGGAGCAGCGACGGCTGAGCCATGGAAGGCCTTCCAAGACTCGCTCTCGAATTGAGGGCGAAACCAGCGAAGCGGCGCTGCGCTGTTGCTTTCCTGTGGAGGAGGAGGAGCTTGGTGACTGGCGAGCTTGCCGAACTGGAATATGGGGGGAAGGCTACGCAGAGGAAAAGGCGGCCGTGTGGTGTGGTGGGAGATGGCGGCGGTTGTAGAGGGGGGAGAGGAGAGTGGGGGGCGAAGTGGGCACGACCGACCGCGGTCTACACTCGCTCAGCTGATTTTACCCAAAAAAAAAGCTTTCGCTCCGCTTTATAAATAAAGCAAATCGCCAAAGAGCACACATACAAGAACTAGTTCAAATATACACACATCCAAGTCTCACAGAGAATACAGAGGTTCTGCTGAGGGCACAGCTCAACAAGCCCAAAAAAAACTAAAAGAAAAGCGTCGAAGAACAAGACAAGCGCCTAGTCAGGTACCAGTGGAGGCGTCGGGGGCGGCGGCGACAGACGGACGGTCATCGAGCGGAGATCGGCGATGAAGACAGAGATGGTGTCGGTCCTGAGGGTGGCTAAGCGGCCGCCAAAGCTGCAAGAAACCAGACATTTTGAAGATAACGTCAGTAGCCCGTCGCAGAGGAGTGCGCTGGATCACAAGCTTATTGCGGATCGTCTAGAGGGTCCAAGCGATGACCCCAATCTCAAGCCACCTAATGTGGCGAGAAGGCAAGGGGGAGTTCTAGAGTTCGGCACACATGTCGGGGAAGTTGGTGTGGCACCAATTTCCACCCACCACTTCGCGGAAGCAACTCCACACGAATTGAGCGGACACGCAGGAGAAGAAGATGTGATTCGAGTCTTCGGGGATACCGCAAAGCGGGCAAAGGCCAGTGCCCGGGCCATTGCGCTTGTGAACCTCAACCCCAGACAGGATCCGACCGTGAATCCATTGCCACATGAAGATCCGGATTTTCAGAGGCAAGCGGATGGACCACACCGTCGTAAGGGGGGAGGGGTGGAGGAGGGAGCGATGGCCTGGTAGAGAGACTTGGTGGAGAATTGGCCCGATGGCTCTAGCCGCCATCTCACCTGATCCTGGCCACCGTCCACCACAGGCTCGTGGAGAGCAACGCAATCCAGTAACTCACGCCACGCGGCGGACTCCGGGGGGGCAAAAGGCCTCCGGAAAGCAAGGCACCCTAAGTCAATAAGGGCCCTCTCAACTGAGATTAAGGGTTCGACAGCGATGGAGAAGAGGTCGGGGAAGCGCGCAGCAAAGGGGGTGTCTCCAGCCCACCGGTCAAACCAGAACAAAGTCGCCGCTCCGGACCCCACCGAGATGGAGGTCCCGATGCGAAAGACAAGGAGAAGTTGGACGACCGACTGCCAGAACTGGGAGCCGCCAGATCTCTGACAGAAGGCTAGGGGTTGTCCACGCAGGTACTTGTTCCGGATGATGTCGAGCCAGAGGCCACCATGACCTTGCGAGATGCGCCAGAGCCATCGGGATAGGAGGGTGATATTCATGCGCTTAGAGCACATGATACCGAGGCCTCCTTATTCCCTAGGCTTGCAAATGTCAGGCCGGCTGACCATATTGTATTTCTGCTTATTGTTGTCGCCTTCCCAATAGAAACGAGACTGGACTTTGGCGATCTCATGGTGTAGAGTTTCGTGAAGGTTGTAGAAGCTCATGAGGAACAAGAGGAGGCTGGAGAGGGATGAGTTAATGAGAATTGTCCTAGCCGCCTTTGACAATCATCTACCCTGCCATGGCTCGATGCGCGTTTGAAGCTTGGCCACGGTCGGGCGCAAGTCCGCAACCGTGAGCCGGGAGTCACTAATGTGCGTTCCCAAGTAGGTCGTGGGAAAGGAGCCCAGGCGGCAGTTAAGCCGGTTGGCAATGGCAAGGGACTCGGCCGGAGAGTAGCCCATCACCATCACATCACTCTTGTCAAAGTTTATCTCAAGGCCAGACATTTGTTGGAAGCAGAGGAGAAGGAACTTAAGATAGGAGATGTCCGTCTCCGAGCCTTCGACCATGATGATGGTGTGGTCAGCATACTGGAGGAGGGAGATCCCGGAGCCGCCGGCCAGGTGGGGGGTGATCCCACGAATATGGCCAGCAGCCTTAGCCTTATCCACGATGGCGGCAAGCGCGTCCACCACCATATTGAACAGGAAAGGGGAGAAGGGATCGCCTTGTCTAACCCCACAAAGGGTGGGGAAGTAAGGGCCGATCTCCCCATTTATGTTAACGGCAGTGCGACCACAAGAGACCTTCTGCATCACTCTGGTGATCCAACGGTTGTCAAAGCCTTTCTGGAGCAAAAATTCCTGAAGGAAGGGCTAACTAACAGTGTCATAGGCCTTATGGAAATCGATCTTCAGGAAAACCGCCTTGAGGTGTTTAGATCGAACCTCATGGAGGTCTTCATGAAGAACAAGCACCCCATCCAGGATATACCGCCCTTGAATGAAGGCGGACTGGTTGGGGTGGGTAATGCGGTCAGCAAGAAGGGTCACCCTATTTGGCGTACCCTTTTGCCAGAATCCGGAAAATCACGTTGATGACCCTGATTGGATGGAACTGGCGGATGTCAGAGGCGCCCGACACCTTTGGGATGAGCGAGATGATCCCATAGTTATGGCGTCTGAGGTCGATGGACCCAACATAGAACTCGTCGAAGATGGCCATGACCTCCGGTTTAATCACGTTCCAGAAGGTCTGGAAGAATTTCACCGGAAGGCCGTCAGGACCCGGAGCCGAGGTGGGGTTCATGCCTCGAATGGCAGCCTAGACCTCGCCCTCGAAGAAGGGGGCCATAAGGGCCGCGTTCTTCGCTTCAGTGACCAGCCGGGGGCCGGTCGAGCAATCAGGGGCCAGGGAGAGGACGCTCCTAGGAGAGGCAGAGAACAAGGACCTATAGAATTTGTCGACATGGGCCCGGATGTCACGGGGGTCCTGCAGGAGGGACGCGCCATCCCAGGGGAGGGGGGTGGTGTTCCGTCTACGACGGCTGAGGGACTCCTGGATTAGGGGGTATCCAGACAGCCGGACTATATCCTTTGGGCGGACTGTTGGACTATGAAGATACAAGATTGAAGACTTCGTCCCGTGTCCGGATGGGACTCTCCTTGGCGTGGAAGGCAAGCTTGGCAATACGGATATGTAGATCTCCTTCCTTGTAACCGACTCTGTGTAACCCTAGCCCCCTTAGGTGTCTATATAAACCGGAGGGTTTAGTCCGTAGGACGAAGAACAACAATCATACCATAGGCTAGCTTCTAGGGTTTAGCCTCTTCGATCTCGTGATAGATCAACTCTTGTAATACCCATATCATCAAGATCAATCAAGAAGGAGTAGGGTTTTACCTCCATCGAGAGGGCCCGAACCTGGGTAAAAACATCATGTCCCCCGTCTCCTGTTACCATCCGCCTAGACGCACAGTTCGGGACCCCCTACCCGAGATCCGCCGGTTTTGACACCGACATTGGTGCTTTCATTGAGAGTTCCTCTGTGTCGTCATCGTTAGGATTGATGGCTCCTTCGATCATCGATAGCGATGCAGTCCAGGGTGAGACTTTTCTCCCCAGGTAGATCTTTGTATTCGGCGGATTCGCACTGCGGGCCAACTCGCTTGGCCATCTGGAGCAGATCGAGAGTTACGCACCTGGCCACCAGGTCAGGTTTGGAAGCTTAAACTACACGGCCGACATCTGCGGAGACTTGATCTTCGACGGATTCGAGCCCCTGCCGAGTGCACCGCATGGTCACGATGAGCATGATTTAGCTCTACAATCGGACAGTGTTCAGGAGACCGCACCGGCAATCGCTCTGACCCTCAATTCGGAGCCACTTGCGCCATCCATGGACGGGTGGATAGACCCCGCCCCGGAGGCCGCATTTTCAGCGGCGATCGAGCCGAGTATCGACCTTACCCTTCACAAGAGCCGTGACGCCAAACTGTCGGATTCTTCCCCGGCCACGGACTCCGAACCGCTTGCGCCCGTGCCTATCGAATCCGACTGGGCGCCGATCATGGAGTTCACCTCCGCGGATATCTTTCAGCACTCGCCCTTCGGCGACATACTGAACTCATTAAGGTCTCTCTCCTTGTCAGGAGAGTCCTGATCGAACTATGTCCGGTAGGATTGGGATGCGGATGACGAAGAAATTCGCCACCCACCCACCACCCATTTAGTAGCCACTGTCGACGATTTGACCGACATGCTCGACTTCGACTCCGAAGACATCAACGGTATGGACGACAATGCAGGAGACGAACAGGAACCACTGCCCACAGGGCAATGGACAGCCACCTCATCATATGATATATATATATGGTGGACACACCCAAAGAAGGCAATGGCGACGGGACAGCGGAGGACGACCCCTCCAAGAAGCAACCCGAGCGCCGACGTCAGCGGCGCCGCTCTAAGTCTCGCCAAGGCAAAAGCGGTGATACCGGCACAGGAGATAATAGCACTCCGGACAGCGCCGAAGATAATGACAATCCCCTACAGCAAGATTTAGAGCAGGAGGATGGAGAAGCCAACCCTCCTGAGAGAGCGGCAGATGGAGAGGCAGAGGATGATAATTACATGCCTCCCTCCGAAGACGAGGCAAGCCTCGACGATGATGAATTTGTCGTGACTGAGGATCCCATCGAGCAAGAGCGCTTCAAGCGCTGGCTTATAGCCATGGCAAATAGCCTCAAGAAAAAGCAACAGCAGCTTCGAGCTGATCAAGATTTGCTAGCTGACAGATGGACTGAAGTCCTTGCGGCCGAGGAATATGAACTCGAACGCCCCTCCAAGAGTTACCCAAAGCGCAGGTTGCTACCCCGACTGGAGGAGGAAGCATTAAAACCTACATCTTCAGCGTATGACGCGGCTGATCGGCCACCTTGTGGCCGCGACAGAGAGGCATTTCAACCAAAAGCTCAGCCCGCACCCCGACGCCACTCAAATAAAAATGACAAGGCACGGGGAAATACGCTAGACCTGCGAGACGTATTGGAGGACAAAGCAAAACACGCAAGATCGATCTACGGATCACGAGGGCGCGCCACTACGCGAGACAATAACCGTCACGCCGGATACAGTAAAAGTAAATCCGGCCGGGCCGAACACAGTGGGCAAGACTCATTTGAGATGCGTCGCGATATAGCCCAGTACAGAGGCGCCGCACACCCCCTATGCTTCACAGACGAAGTGATGGATCACCAAATCCCAGAGGGTTTCAAACCCGTAAATATTGAATCATACGATGGTACAACAGATCATGCGGTATGGATCGAGGACTTCCTCCTGCACATCCACATGGCCCGCGGTGACGATCTACACGCCATCAAATACCTCCCACTCAAACTCAAAGGACCAGCTCGGCATTGGCTGAACAGCTTGCCAGCAGAATCCATTGGCCGTTGGGAAGATCTGGAAGCCGCATTCCTCGACAACTTCCAGGGCACTTATGTGCGACCACCAGATGTCGATGACTTGAGCCACATAATTCAGCAGCTAGAGGAATCGGCCAGGCAATTCTGGACACGGTTCCTAACCAAGAAAAATCAAATCGTCGACTGTCCGGATGCAGAGGCCCTAGCAGCTTTTAAGAAAAACATCCGTGACGAGTGGCTCGCCCGGCACCTTGGCCAGGAAAAGCCGAAATCTATGGCAGCCCTCACAACACTCATGACCCGCTTTTGCGCGGGAGGGGACAACTGGCTGGCTCGCAGCAATAATATATCAAAGAACCCTGGTACTTCGGATACCAAGGATAGCAATGGCAGGTCACGTCACAACAAACACAAGCGCCGTATCAACAACGACAATACTGAGGATACGGCAGTCAATGCCGGATTCAGAGGCTCTAAACCCAGTCAGGGGAAAAAGCTATTCAAAAGAAGCACTCCGGGCCCGTCCAGTTTGGACTGTATACTCGATCGCTCGTGTCAAATACACGTCACCCCCGACAAGCCAGCCAACCACACCAACAGAGAATGTTGGGTGTTCAAGCAGGCCGGCAAGTTAAATGCCAAAAACAAGGAAAAAGGGGCTACATAGCGATGAAGTGGAGGAGCCCCGGCCGCCGAACACCAGAGGACAGAAGGGGTTCCCCCCACAAGTACGGACGGTGAACATGATATACGCAACCCACATCCCCAAGAGGGAGCGGAAGCGTGCGCTAAAGGACGTATATGCGTTGGAGCCAGTCGCCCCAAAGTTCAACCCATGGTCCTCCTGTCCGATCACCTTCGATCGCAGGGACCACCCCACTAGTATCCGACATGGCGGATTTGCCGCACTGGTCCTAGACCCAATCATTGACATATTTCACCTCACTCGAGTCCTTATGGATGGCGGCAGCTGCCTGAACCTGCTTTATCAGGACACAGTGCGCAAAATGGGTATAGACCCCTCAAGGATCAAACCCACAAAAACGACCTTCAAAGGCGTCATACCAGGTGTAGAGGCCCATTGCATAGGCTCAGTCACACTAGAAGTGGTCTTCAGATCCCCGGATAACTTCCGAAGCGAGGAGTTAATCTTCAATATAGTCCCATTCCGCAATGCCTATCATGCACTGCCAGGGCGAACCGCATTTGCAAGATTCAATGCGGTACCACATTATGCATACCTCAAGCTCAAGATGCTAGGACCTCGAGGGGTCATCACAGTCAATGGAAACATAGAGCGCTCTCTCCGCACGGAAGATCACACTGCAGCCCTCGCAGCAGAAGTGCAAAGCAGCCTCTTAAGGCAATCAACCAGTTCGGCGATCAAACACCCGGACACCATCAAGCGCAGCCGGAGTAATCTGCGCCTGGCACGTCCCGAGCTTGCATAGCTATTCGTCCCCCACCCCAGTCCCCGCCAAACGGCGAAATCCGTGCCACGCGTACATTACGCATTGAAAATACCATGGGCATAGGTGGGGGAGGGGGCATGACTACAACAGGCCCCAACACGCGGCTCAACCGCACTAGGGGCTTCCCTCTTTGTTATTTTTTCTCTCTTTTAGGACTTTACTCTCTGGAAACCCTGTCCGACAGTACGACCGCCGGACACACGATACAACAACCAAGGAGGCAGAAAAGCTACATCGCAGCATGGAACTCCCAGGTGGTCTCTGATAACAAGTGAAATACCTGCTTTAAATACCATTCCGCAGCTTGCCCTTGGAGGGGACATGTCAAATAGTCCTATTTTTTGCTTATCACACTACTTGTATCATTATGCTTCGACACACCTTTTTGAATAAACAATGCATAGCACTAGTCTATTATCGCATTCTCTATTCTTTTTTATATATGTTCATTCATGACATTCAGCACCCGTACACTCTGGTACGGCAAATACGCCAGGGGCTTAAGCGTATCCCATAATACGGCGTGAGAAGTCCGGACACTTTCGACAGTGCGGCACCCCGAACTTATAGCATTATATGCATCAGCTCCGAATCATGTCTTGGGTCAATAGTTGGGTTTGCCCGGCTCCCATGTTTTGGTACCTTACGTTCTACTTTATCGGCTAAGGTAGCACTGGGAGAACTACTGCGATTGTGCCCCGGTTCATCTGGGCAAGCACCTCAGTAGAGAAAGCTAAAACTGACTGTCATGATAAGGCGAGAGTTGGTCGCTGTTCGAGAGGTCTCGAGTCCCTAAAGACTTATGCCGCTTAGGGCGAGGAGTCGGCTTTGTCCGGCTTAGGCGTGTATAGCGCCCCGAATTCGGCCTTCCAAACACTAGGGGCTTCGCCAAAATTTAAAATTGTAGACTTCTATGGCTAAGTGAGAGTTCATAGTCTGATTGCCTTGTTCGTTGCGCTGAGCAGCTCCCTCGAAGGACCCAACAATGGGAAAAAGAGTGCTCAGATTTATCCCGAACACCCTAGCACTCGTGGCATGGGGGCAGAAGCCGACGACTGGCCATCTCTCAGATTTGATAAACAGCCGCACAGAAGGTAATATTTTAAATTCAAACAAGTGTTGCATAGCGCATATGAACAAGTTTTCATAATACAGGATCACACGAGCAAGTTCATTCAAAAATTACATCCTTCGCACACTCGTCCGCCACAAGACGGGCACCCTTTAGGACACCCTCATAATACATTTCAGGGTGGCGATGCTCCTTGCCCTGCGGCGGCCCCTCCTTCACCAGCTTCTCGGCGTCCATCTTGGCCCAGTGCACCTTCGCACGGGTAAAAGCCCGGCGTGCACCTTCGATGCAGACGGACCGCTTTATGACTTCCAGCCGTAGGCAGGCATTCACAAGCCGCCTCACCAGGCCAAAGTAGTTGTTGGGAAGGGAGTCGCCAGGCCACATCCGGACTATAAGGCCCCTCATGGCCTGTTCGGACGCCTTGTGCAGCTCGACCAGTTGCTTCAGCCGGTCGCTCACAGGCATCGGGTGTTCGGTCCCAGTATACTGAGACTAGAACAACTTCTCCGTCGAGCTTCCCTCCTCGGCCTGGTAGTACTTTGCAGCATCCGACACGCTACGGGGCAAATATACGAATGCTCCTGGAGAGCTCCGGACTCGGGTAAGTAACAAGTAATTTACTTTCACATGCTTGCTTTGCATAATGAATGCCTTACCCGCCGCTATCTTCCTCATCGCCTCAATTTCCTGGAGGGCCTTTTGGGCTTCAGCCTTGGCATGCTTTGTGCTCTCGAGGTCCGCGACAAGCTCACACTCTCGCGTCTTCGAGTCAAGCTCCAAAGTCTCGTGCTTCTTCACAAGAGCCTAGAGCTCTTGCTGCACCTCGCCCACCCGTGCCTTTTGTTTCTCCCGCTCGGTGCGCTCCTTGATTGTTTTGTTTTCGGCCTCGGACAGCGCTTGCTTCAGGGTCGTCACTTCGGTCGTAGCCCCTGGCACATCCATGAAGATCCTATCATTTTGCAACCACATCTTTATATATATATATATATATATATATATATATATATATATATATATATATATATATATATAGACAAGGTATTACTTACCTTTGTTCTCCTCGAACTGTCTCTTGGCAAGGCCGAGCTCTTCCTAGGACCGCTCGAGGTTCTGCTTCAGTACGGCGACCTCCGCAGTCAGTGCGGCAGAGGTTAGCAGTGAAGCCTGCATACGCATATAGACATACTTGTATTAGACTCCTGCAGATATTATTTGATCCTCTATTTGGCTTTTCTTTGTGAACACCAAACAGAGCATCAGGGGCTACTGTCTATGCGGTAATATTTTCCTATATTCTAATACTTACCTCAAAGCCTGTTAGAAGGTTGGCACAGGCTTCAGTCAGTCTGCTCTTGGCGGACTGAACCTTCTTGATCACCGCACTCATAATAGTGCGGTGCTCTTCGTCGATGGAAGCGCCACTAAGCGCTCCCAACAGGTTGTCCGGTGCCTCTGGATGGACAGAGGTCACCGGCACGGGCGGCTTGCCCCTCTTGGAAGGGGGGCGCCTACCGGAGTCCGGAACCATTGAAGGTACCGGCGCGGTGTTCGGCTGAGGGCCGAACTTGGAGCCCTTGGGAGTCTTGCTCCCTTTGCGCCTGGAGTCCGGAAGGTCGCCTTGAGGCGCCTCCAGGACTACCTCCCCTCGGCTGGTTCCCCCTTGAGACAATACCTCGGCATTGTCCGTGGGGCGAGGAGAGGAGGCGGTCGGAAGTGAATCGCTGTTCATATCCGACGAATCCAAAGAACCGCCCGACGAGGATACGTCGATATGGGCTCGGGACGGACTGCATAATCATATTCAGCTTTAGGAGAAGCAGTGCGACAAAAGTATGCTGTGAGTTACTCTGGTATCCGAATACTTATGACTTTGCCAGGGGCTTGGCCCTGGGTAACCACTCGTCTTCACTGACGGCGGCGGTGGTGGAACAGTCCGGAAGGAGAGTTCTTCCCTTCTTGGAACCTTCGCCCCCCCTGGTTAGGGCGGCCTTCCTTTTCTTTTCTCCCCCGACTGGAGGGGGAGAACCGTCGTCTTCCTCCTCCTCGTTTTCATGGGAGGAGTGCGTATCATAGTTATCGGATGATGAGTCCGATACCACCTGGCGCCGGGAACTCTTTCGGGTTCCCGTGGACTTCTTCTTGGTCTTCTTCTCCGGCACCTCATAAGGAGCCGGAGTCCGCATCTCCGTTAGGAGAGCGTCTACAGGGTCTTCGGGCAGAGGGGCCGAGCAGTTAATCTGCTCCGAGGTCTCCACCCAGTCCTGTCAAAGGCATGGGAGCTCAGATCCCGCACAGTTAAACTATGGAAAATGAATACCCTATAAGTAATAAAAGAGCTTACCGCGCCGGCTTGGCGCTGCGCGCTGAGCCCACGATCCTCGGTAAGGGGAGGAGGAACCTCGGCACTCTTGAACATCACCTTCTAGATGTCCTTGTGCGTCGTGTCAAAGAGCTCTCTCAGAGTCTGGTGCTGAGCCGGGTCGAACTCCCACAAATTGAACACCCGTTGTTGACACAGGAGGATCCGGCGGATGAGCGTGACCTGGACTATGTTGACAAGCTTGAGCTTCTTGTTTATCATATTTTGGACGCAGGGCTGGAGTCCGGTCAGCTCTACCGGATTACCCCAGGGCAGGCCCTTCTATTTCCAGAAGGTGAGCCGCATGGGGATTCCGGATCGGAATTCGGGGGCCGCCGCCCATTTGGTGTCACGCGGCTCGGTGATGTAGAACCACCCCGATTGCCACCCCTTTATGGTCTCCACATAGGAGCCCTCGAGCCATGTGACGTTGGGCATTTTGCCCACCATGGCGCCTCCGCACTCCGCATGCTGGCCACCCACCACCTTCGGTTTGACGTTGAAGGTTTTCAGCCATAGGCCAAAGTGGGGCTTGATGTGGAGGAAGGCCTCACACACGACGATAAACACCGAGATGTTGAGGATGAAGTTCGGGACCAGATCATGAAAATCCAGGCCGTAGTAGAACATGAGCCCACGGACAAATGGGTGGAGGGGGAATCCCAGTCCGCGGAGGAAGTGGGTAAGGAATACTACCCTCTCATGGGGCCTGAGGGTAGGGATGATCTGTCCCTCATCTGGGAGTCGGTGTGCGATATCCCCGGACAGGTATCCGGCTCCCCTCAGCTTTTTGACGTCTCCCTCCGTGACGGAGGAGACCATCCACTTACCTCCTGCTCCGGACATGTTTGGAGAGGTTTGAGGAGAAGGATGCGGACTTTGGCGCCGGAGCTCGAGTGCGCAAGAATGGATGAGCAAGGAGGAAGAAAGCGTGGGTAGAAAAATGTGAACCCTTATCCCTTTATAAGGGCGGACGAAACTATGCGCCCCCTCCAACCTGGTAAAACTCGCTTATCCCCCAAGCGCCGTAATTGATGGCGCGGTTGGGTTACCCTCGCCCGTATTGATGGAAATCCCGTAATAAAGGGGACACGATCTCTGCTTCGACAAGACTTGCCAAGGAAACTGCCTCGCAAAACACGCCGAGGTTGGTTGTGAAAAACGATTTGAATGATGACCTGGCTGTGGTGTAATTTTCTTTATTGTGGCATGAATGTTTAGATCCAAAAGATTGTAGACAAAGGTTTAATATTGACATAAAAATAGTAATACTTCAAGCATGCTAACCAAGCAATTATGTCTTATCAAAATAACATAGCCGAAGAAAGCTCATCCCTACAAAATCATATAGTTTGGCCATGCTTCATTTTCGTCACACAAAATGCTCCCATCATGCACAACCCCGATGACAAACCAAGCAATTGTTTCATACTTAGCCTTTTCAAACTCTTTCAACTTTTACGCAATATATGAGCGCAAGCCATGGACATAGCACTATGGGTGGAATAGCATATGATGATGGAGGTTATGTGAGAAGACAAAAAAAAGAGAAAGTCTCACATTGACGCGACTAATCAACATGCTATGGAGATGCCCATCAATTGATGTCAATGCGAGGAGTAGGGATTGCCATGCAACGGATGCACTAGAGCTATAAATATATGAAAGCTCGTCAAAAGAAACTAAGTGGGTGTGCATCCAACTTGCTTGCTCACGAAGACCTAGGGCATTTTGAGGAAGCCCATCATTCGAATATACAAGACAAGTTCTATAATGAAAAATTCCCACTAGTATGTGAAAGTGACAAAATAAGACTCTCTATCATGAAGATCATGGTGCTATTTTGAAGCACAAGTGTGAAAAAAGGATAGTAACATTGCCCCTTCTCTCTTTTTCTCTCATTTTTTTGGGGCTTCTTTGGCCTCTCTTTTTTTCGTCCGGAGTCTCATCCCGACTTGTGGGGGAATCATAGTCTCCATCATCCTTTCCTCACATGGGACAATGCTCTAATAATGAAAATCATCACACTTTTATTACTTACAACTCAAGAATTACAACTCGATACTTAGAACAAAATATGACTCTATGTGAATGCATCCGACGGTGTACTGGGATGTGCAATGAATCAAGAGCGACATGTATGAAAGAATTATGAAGGTGGCATTGCCACAAATACGACGTCAACTACGTGATCATGCAAAGCAATATGACAATGGTGGAGCGTGTCATAATAAAAGGAACGGTGGAAAGTTGCATGGCAATATATCTCGGAATGGCTATGGAAATGCCATAGTAGGTAGGTATGGTGGCTATTTTGGAAGATATAATGACGCTTATGTGTGATAGAGTGCATCATATCACGGGGTTTGGATGCATCGGCGAAGTTTGCACCAATTCTCAAGGTGAGAAAGGGCAATGCACGGTACCGAAGAGGCTAGCAATGATGGAAGGGTGAGAGTGCGTATAAACCATGGACTCAACATTAGTTATAAAGAACTCACATACTTATTGAAATAATCTACAAGTCATCAAAACTAAGCACTACGCGCATGCTCCTAGAGGGATAGATTGGTAGGGAAAGACCATCGCTCGTCCTCGACCGCCACTCATAAGGAAAGCAATCAAAGAACACCCCATGCTTCAAATTTGTCACACAACGTTTACCGTACGTGCATGATACGGGACTTGCAATCCTTAACACAAGTATTTCTCAGTTACACAATTGCCCAACTAGCATGACTCTAACATTACCACCTTTATTTCTCAAAACAACTATCAAATATCAAACTTCTCATATTATTTAATGCAATCTATATGAAAGTTTTTATTATACCCATCTTGGATGCCTATCTTATTAGGACTAATTTTATAGCCAAAGCAAATTACCATGCTGTTCTAAAAGACTCTCAAAATAATATAAGTGAAGCATGAGATATCAATAATTTCTATAAAATAAAACCACCACCATGCTCCAGAAAGGTATAAGTGAAGTATTAGAGCAAAACTGTCTAGCTCAAAAAATATAAGTGAAGCACATAGAGTATTCTAATAAATTCTGATTCATGTGTGTCTCTCACAAAAGGTGTGTACGGCAAGGATGATTGTGGTAAACTAAAAGGCAAAGAATCAAATCATACAAGACGCTCCAAGCAAAACACATATCACGTGGTGAATAAAAATATAGCCTCAAGTAAAGTTACCGATAGATGAAGACGAAGGAGGGGATGCCTTCCGGGGAATCCCCAAGCTTAGGATTTTGGTGTCCTTGAATTCTACCTTGGGGTTCCTTGGCCATCCCCAAGCTTAGGCTCTTGCCACTCCTTGTTCCAAAATCCATCAAATCTTTACCCAAAAAATTGAAAACTTCACAACACAAAACTCAAAAAGAAAATCTAATGAGCTCCGTTAGTATAAAAAAACAAATCACCACCTTAAGGTACTATAATGAACTCATTATTTATTTATATTATTGTTAAACCTGATGTATTCCAACTTCCCTATGGTTCATACCCCCTGATACTAGCCATTGATTCATCAAAATAAGCAAACAACACACGAAAAACAGAATCGGTCAAAAAACAGAACAGTATGTAGCAATCTGTATCAAACGTATACTTCTGTAACTCCAAAAATTCTGAAGTAAGCTGTTGGACGTGAGGAATTTGTCTATTAATCATCTGCAAAAAGAATCAACCTAAAATCACTCTTCAGTAAAAACTGGCAGCTAATCTCGTGAGCGCTAAAGTTTCTGTTTTTTACAGCAAGATCGCAAAGACTTCACCCAAGTCTGCCCGAAGGTTCTACTTGGCACAAACACTAACTAAAACATAAAACCACATCTAAACAGAGGCTGGATGAATTATTTATTACTAAACAGAAACAAAAAGCAATAAACAAAAATAAAATTGGGTTGCCTCCCAACAAGCGCTATCGTTTAACACCCCTAGCTAGGCATAAAGCAAGGATAGATCTAGGTATTGTCATCTTTGGTATGAAGTCCATAAGCGGCTCTCATAATAGATTCATAAGGTAATTTAATTTTCTTACTAGGAAAGTGTTCCATGCCTTTCCTTAACGGAAATTGGAATCTAATATTTCCTTCTTTCATATCAATAATTGCACTAATCGTTCTAAGGAAAGGTCTACCAAGAATAATATGACATGAATGATTGCAATCTATATCAAGAACAATGAAATCTACAGGCACATAATTCCTACTTGCAACAATAAGAACATCATTAATCCTTCCCATAGGTTTCTTAATGGTGGAATCCGCAAGATGCAAATTTAAAGAACAATCATCAAATTCACGGAAACCTAGCACATCACACAAAGTTTTTGGAATCGTGGAAACACTAGCACCCAAATCACATAAAGCATAGCATTCATGATCTTTAATCTTAATTTTAATAGTAGGTTCCCACTCATCATAAAGTTTTCTAGGGATAGAAACTTCTAATTCAAGCTTTTCTTCATAAGATAGAATCAAAGCATCAATGATATGTTTGGTAAAAGCTTTATTTTGATTATAAGCATGAGGAGAATTTAACACGGATTGCAACAAGGAAATACAATCTATCAAAGAACAATTATAATAATTAAATTCCTTGAAATCCAAAATAGTGGGTTCATTGCTATGTAAAGTTTTTACCTCTTCAATCCCACTTTTACCAATTTTTGCATCAAGATCTAAAAACTCTGAATCATTGGGACGCCTTTTAACTAAAGTTGACTCATCTCCAGTCCCATATTTATCAAGATTCATATTGGAAAACAAAGATTTAATAGGAGACACATCAATCACTTTTAGATCTTCATCATTATTATCATGAAAACTAGAAGAACACGCTTTCACAAAGCAATCTTTTTAGCACGCATCCTAGCGGTTCTTTCTTTGCACTCATCAAGGGAAATTCTCATGGATTTGAGAGACTCGTTGATATCATGCTTAGGTGGAATAGATCTAAGTTTCAAAGAATCAACATCAAGAGAAATTCTATCCACGTTCCTAGAAAACTCATCAATCTTAGGCAATTTTTCTTCAAGCAAAGCATTGAAATTCTTTTGCGAAATTATAAATTCTTTAACACTAGTCTCAAACTCACAGGGCATCTTATTAAAATTTCCATAAGAGTTGTGATACGTCTCCGTCGTATCTACTTTTCCAAACACTATTGCCCTTGTTTTGGACTCTAACTTGCATGATTTGAATGGAACTAACCCGGACTGACGCTGTTTTCAGCAAACTTTCATTGTGCTATTTATGTGCAGAAACAAAAGTTCTCGGAATGACCTGAAACTCAACGGAACATCTTTTTGGAAAATATTAAAAATACTAGAAGAAAACTCCACGTCAGGGGGCCCACACCCTGTCCACGAGGGTGGGGGGCGCGCCCCCTACCTCGTGGGGCCCCTGATGCTCCACCGACCTCAACTCCAACTCCATATATTCACTTTCGGGGAGAAAAAAAATCTGGGAGAAGGATTCATCGCGTTTTACGATACAGAGCCGCCGCCAAGCCCTAAAACCTCTCGGGAGGGCTGATCTGGAGTCAGTTCGGGGCTCCGGAGAGGGGGATTCATCGCCGTCGTCATGATCAACCATCCTCCATCACCAATTTCATGATGCTCGCCGCCGTGCGTGAGTAATTCCATCGTAGGCTTGCTGGACGGTGATGGGTTGGATGAGATCTATCATGTAATCGAGTTAGTTTTGTTAGGGTTTGATCCCTAGTATCCACTATGTTTTGAGATTGATGTTGCTATGACTTTGCTATGCTTAATGCTTGTCACTAGGGCCCGAGTGCCATGATTTCAGATCTGAACCTATTATGTTTTCATGAATATATGTGAGTTCTTGATCCTATCTTGCAAGTCTATAGTCACCTACTATGTGTTATGATCTGAACCCCGAAGTGACAATAATCGGGACCACTCCCGGTGATGACCATAGTTTGAGGAGTTCATGTATTCACTATGTGTTAATGCTTTGGTCCGGTACTCTATTAAAAGGAGGCCTTAATATCCCTTAGTTTCCATTAGGACCCCGCTGCCACGGGAGGGTAGGACAAAAGATGTCATGCAAGTTCTTTTCCATAAGCACGTATGACTATATTCGGAATACATGCCTACATTACATTGATGAATTGGAGCTAGTTCTATGTCACCCTATGTTATGACTGTTACATGATGAACTGCATCCGGCATAATTCTCCATCACCGATCCAATGCCTACGAGCTTTTCACATATTGTTATTCGCTTATTTATTTTTCCGTTGCTACTGTTACAATCACTACAAAACCCAAAAATATTACTTTGCTACCGTTACCGTTACTTCCAGATTACTTTGCTACTAAATACTTTGCTGCAGATATTAAGTTATCAAGGTGTGGTTGAATTGACAACTCAACTGCTAATGCTTGAGAATATTCTTTGGCTCCCCTTGTGTCGAATCAATAGATTTGGGTTGAATACTCTACCCTCGAAAATTGTTGCGTACTTGTGGGTTATCAAGACTATTTTATGGCGCCGTTGCCGGGGAGCATAGCTCTATTCTTTGAGTCACCTGTTGACCATGTCAATGCTATCTCGAAGCATGTCTGTGGTACTCCGTTCTTCAACAAGAACGTTTGGAGCCCAATGCTAATTGTTTCTTGCTCAACTACCAAACACCGTTGTATGGATAATGTCATGAAAATTTCTCTCCCTCACCTAG
Source organism: Aegilops umbellulata (assembly GCA_032464435.1). Classification (NCBI taxonomy): domain Eukaryota; kingdom Viridiplantae; phylum Streptophyta; class Magnoliopsida; order Poales; family Poaceae; genus Aegilops; species Aegilops umbellulata. The sequence continues at coordinate 112,066,945 of CP136060.1, read as the reverse complement.
AGGCTTTCCTACTTAATATCATGTCATGGTTATCATGCTCTGTTCGTCCTTGGGAAGGATATACCCCTGAAGTATGTGTTTAAACACATTTTCCTTTCCATTGTTCTGTTTAAACTGATGATCACATTTTCCTCTCCATTGGTTTGTTTGATCTTTCTTGTGATCTATATAATCTAAGCAGTAATAATTCACTTCTTATGTATAAACCTCGTTGTTCCACTCTGTCAGTAATACCCTGTTGCTACTGTTGATGACATTTCGGTAACGGCCGATGGATGAGAACTTTGCCTCTTGGCCCGCCTCGTTTCAACGAGCAGGAAAATGGTTCTCTTCGTCCCTCGCCTTGGTACCAACGATGTTGCTGACATATAACTGACATGCTACCCTCTGACATGTCTTGCTATCACGACCGTGCAAGATGTCAGCCCCCTTTCTACTTTTACCCAAATGGTGGGCCCATAACCCACAGCTCCACAGGATCGAAACCTGACTCTCATGTATACCCCTATTTCAAAAAAAATTCCTCACGCTTGGTTTCATATGTAATTCACGAGCCACCTTCCGAGAGATCACCAATTCTGGTATCAGACAAAATACATATTCCTGTCGCTCTCAAACCCTTTCACACTCTGTTTCGGGCAACAAACGATTGCCTACCCAATTGAAGCTTCTTATTGTACCTTCTTACCTTGCTCTCGATGACTTCCTTGAATTTCAACTCGAGAGATGCCTCTTTGCAACGTTCACTGAGATAGTCCCCAGGTACCTATCTTGTGTTGAGCTCCATCCTTCCCGAGTCTTTCCCCCTTACCCCACCCCCTTAAATCTCGGGAGGAGATTTCTTGTAGTGAGGGAGAATTGTGACGCCCGGATACTTAAGCTACAGTAATCCTCTGCTGATGATGCCACATCACCGATGATTACTGTTGATAAACTCACATTGGTTCGAAACTGGTTCAAATTTCAAATTCAAATTAAAGTCCAAAATTTAAAGTTTCTCAAACATGCGAAATTAAAATGTTCAAAGGGTTGTAAATATTCCATAACTAATTATGGTAGCGGACCAACATTTTTTTTTCAAAGTTGCTTAATGCCCTAAACTATTTATAGCAGTGGCTAAAACAATTATTAAATGCCTTTAGTTAATAAACAAATGCAAAACTATTTTGTTAGGGTGCCAAAATAATTATGGCAGTGGTCTAACTGTTAATACTAATTTAGGGACTAAGTTTGTGTTTTATAAAACAAAAAAAAAAGAAACTAGTAGAAAGCAGAAACTGAAAAAATGTAAAATAAAAAAATCATAACGAAAGGCCCCTCCCCTCCCCCTGGACCACTTGGCCCAGTTGGTCTCCTGGCCCAGCAGCCCACCTCCACCGACTCATCCTGTTCCTCTCGCTACAGGAGGCCACAGGGGATCGTGGCGCCCATCCGCGCCGGCCATGCCATGCGTGGAGGCCATCCACCGCCTCCCCGATGGCTACAAGGGCAACCCCCAAGCCCCGCTCTCTTCCTCGGTCGAACCCTAGCCGCCACTCCTCACCTCCGTCTCTCGCTCCTTTCGATTTCTTCGACGCCCGAGCCACCGTCACCATGGCCGTCGACGATTCACGCGCCCACCATCGACCTTGGGCCCTAGGACCTTGTCCAGAAGAACCGGCATCGTCTGCTACGTCATCTACTCCCACCAGGTCAAGTTGGGATCCACAACAACGAGCGCATCGTCGTCGTCCTCTTCCTCTGCCCGTCGGGGATCTCCTTCGATCCCGTCTGCCCTGCTGCTACTAAGCTTTCGCCGGGCCCCCTTGAGCCTTTTAGGTGAGCTCCTCGTTGAAACCCCTCTCTTCCCCACGCATCTCCGTCCCCGCATCTCGCCGCGCCACCGTTGTTGTTACTTTTGCTTTTGCCCGCATCGTGCTCACCCTGGCCGTGGCCGCACCCCTGTGAACCCCCGTGCGCTCGTGGCCTCGCTTCTGCCATTTTGCTGCTGCTTGCGCCGCGCCCCGCGCCGGGTCGCGCCTCGACCGGACGCGTTGCCCCGCTCCCGGCCGCCCTGGTAGCCCCCGGGCCCCGAGCCGCTCGCACCGTCCGCCCGCGATGGACTCGCCGCCGTCCGTCTCATCCCGCAGCCCCGCCATCGCCCTGCTCGCCGTTTGCCATTGCTGGTGTTGCTCCCGCTGATAGCCACTGCTACTGCTGCTACCTACGCTCCGCGAGCTGTCCGCCTGCTGCTCTACTTGATGTCGCCACTAAGTGTAGCTCCGCTGCCCGTCGCCGCCGTGGGCTGCCGATTCCGTTGCCGCCCTGTTGTCGCTGTCACTGCTGCCGCCTCTCCCCGTGCTGCTCGCCTGCTATGCTGTTGTTGTCGCTGCTGCACGTGCGCGCGTGCTCGAACCGCAGCAGCGCCTGCTGCCGCTCGCGCCGCCCGACGCCGCTCCCTTGCGCCGGCGGCTCCGCGCCTTCCCTTGCGCCCGCCCGCGTTCGCGCCTTGGCCACCCCCGGTGTCGCGTGCTTGCTGCGTACGTGGGCCGCTCGCTCGCGTCACGGTGTTGGTGCACTGCCTCGTCCACGCCACGCCACTGCAAATGCTCTGCTTAGTACTATAGCTACGCTGGCTAGCTTTTGTGTTTCCACAATGAGTAACCCCCTAGACAGTCCCTAAACTGCGGTTAAACAATTATTAACATGACTAAAAATAATATGAGTAGGAAGTATACTTGAGAAACTCCATTTTATCCCACTGGACCAAATCCTTTCAATGCATGGATTAAATCCTACAAAAATCACAAAATGCCATCTTCTCTTAAACCTAGCATTGTGTGTGTATACAGCCACCACTGGCCATGCCCGATTGCTTGTTGTGTGTGCGTGCTTTGTGTTTCTGGCCGGATGGGCCACTACCAAATGGCCGACCATAGATTAGGATTAGTCTTATTTAATAACTAACCCAAAACAGGTATTGGTACTAAGTCTAGATGCTATGTAGAATGACTTAGGGGCCCCTCCACAATTTTGACTAATTAAATAATCTGATATACAAATGACCCTATGACACTTGGGCCCCGCTATGACCCTGTTGACTAGTCAACCTTGACTGGTCAACTGCTGACTAACCCCCCTGGCCCCACCTGTAATACGCTCTGGCTAGAGTAGCATTAGGTGACAAAATTATTTACTTTTTTTAATTCGAATTAATATATTCCAAAAAATGTTTAGATCCTTGAAAAATCATAGAAAATGATCTGTAACTCGGATGAAAAAGTTTTATACATGAAAGTTGCTCAGAACGACGAGGCGAATCAGGATACACAGCCCGTTCGTCCACCACACATCCCTAACATATTCAACTCGCAACTTTCCCCCTCCGGCTCCTCTGCCCGAAAACGCGAAACACCGGGAATACTTTCCCGGATGTTCCTCCCCTTCGCCGGTATCATCTATCTCTGCGTTAGATCACCTCTAGCATCACGTTTGTCATGTTATGCTTGATTGCTCTGTTATTTATTGTGTTCCCCCTTCGTTACTTTTCCGGTAGACCCGAGACCGCTGCCGGTACCCCTGTGATCGACTACGGTGTTGACGACCCCTCCTTCTTGCCAGAGCAACCAGGTAAGCCCCCCCCTTGATCACCAGATATCGCCTACTCTCCTCTATACTGCTTGCATTAGAGTAGTGTAGCATGTTACTGCTTTCGTTATTCCTATCCTGATGCATAGCCTGTCTTTGATACTGCTGTTGATACCTTTACCTGCAATCCTACTGCTTAGTATAGGATGCTAGTGTTCCATCAGTGGCCCTACACTCTTGTCCGTCTGCCATGCTATACTACTGGGCCGTGATCACTTCGGGAAGTGATCGCGGGCATATACGATATACTTTACACTGTTACATTACATGTGATACTGTTCGGAGATGGGGGCTGAAGGGGCAGTTGGCTCCATCCCGGTAGAGGTGGGCCTGGGTTCCCGACGGCCCCCGACTGTTACTTTGAGGCGGAGCGACAGGGCAGGTTCAGACCACCTAGGAGAGAGGTGGGCCTGGCCCTGTCGGCGTTCGCGGTTACTTAACACGCTTAACGAGATCTGGGTATTTGATCTGAGTCTGGCCATTTGGTCTATACGCACTAACCAACTACGCGGGAAAGATATGGGCACTCGGCGTCGTGGTATCAGCTGAAGCACTTCTTGACGTCAGCGACTGAGTGGCGCGCGCCGGGTTAGACCGCGTAACGTGACTTCCGTTGTACTGGAGGTTGCTAGGTCTGCTCACCGGCCGCGTACGCAACGTGCAGGTGTGCTCAGGGCGATGGTCCCAGACCCCTGCGCGCATAGGTTTAGACCGGCGTGCTGACCGCTCTGTTGTGCCTAGGTGGGGCTGCGACGTGTTGATCTTTCGAGGCCGGGCATGACCCAGGAAGATGTGTCCGGCCAAATGGGATCAAGCGTGTTGGGTTATGTGGTGCACCCCTGCAGGGAAATTTATCTATTCGAATAGCCGTGTCCCTCGATAAAAGGACGACCCGGAGTTGTACCTTGACCTTATGACAACTAGAACCGGATACTTAATAAAACACACTCTTCCAAGTGCCAGATACAACCCGGTGATCGCTCTCTAACAGGTCATCGAGGAGGGGATCGCCGGGTAGGATTATGCTATGCGAGGCTACTTGGAGGACTTAAGTCTACTCTCTTCTATATGCTGAAAGACGGAGGCTGCCAGAAGCGTAGTCTTCGCCAGGGTTAGCTATCCCCCTATTATTCTGGCATTCTGCAGTTCAGTCCACTGATATGGCCCTTTACACATATATCCATGCATATGTAGTGTAGCTTCTTGCTTGTGAGTACTTTGGAGGAGTACTCACGGTTGCTTTTCTTCCCCCTTTTCCCCCTTTCCCTTCTACCTGGTTGTCGCAACCAGATGTTGGAGCCCAGGATCCAGACGCCACCGTTGATGACGACTCCTACTACACCGGAGGTGCATACTGCTACGTGCAGCCCGCTGACGGCGACCAAGAGTAGTTAGGAGGATCCCAGGCAGGAGGCCTGCGCCTCTTTCGATCTGTATCCCAGTTTGTGCTAGCCTTCTCAAGGCAAACTTGTTTAACTTATGTCTGTACTCAGATATTGTTGCTTCCGCTGACTCGTCTATGATCGAGCACTTGTATTCGAGCCCTCGAGGCCCCAGGCTTGTATTATGATGCTTGTATGACTTATTACATTTGTAGAGTTGTGTTGTGATATCTTCCCGTGAGTCCCTGATCTTGATCGTACATATTTGCGTGCATGATTAGTGTACGATTGAATCGGGGGCGTCACAGTGAAAGTGACAAAATAAGAGACTCTCTATCATGAAGATCATGGTGCTATTTTGAAGCACAAGTGTGAAAAAAGGATAGTAACATTGCCCCTTCTCTCTTTTTCTCCCATTTTTTTGGGGCTTCTTTGGCCTCTCTTTTTTTCGTCCGGAGTCTCATCCCGACTTGTGGGGGAATCATAGTCTCCATCATCCTTTCCTCACATGGGACAATGCTCTAATAATGAAAATCATCACACTTTTATTTACTTACAACTCAAGAATTACAACTCGATACTTAGAACAAAATATGACTCTATGTGAATGCATCCGGCGGTGTACTGGGATGTGCAATGAATCAAGAGCGACATGTATGAAAGAATTATGAAGGTGGCATTGCCACAAATACGACGTCAACTACATGATCATGCAAAGCAATATGACAATGGTGAAGCGTGTCATAATAAAAGGAACGGTGGAAAGTTGCATGGCAATATATCTCGGAATGGCTATGGAAATGCCATAGTAGGTAGGTATGGTGGCTATTTTGGAAGATATAATGACGCTTATGTGTGATAGAGTGCATCATATCACGGGGTTTGGATGCATCGGCGAAGTTTGCACCAATTCTCAAGGTGAGAAAGGGCAATGCACGGTACCGAAGAGGCTAGCAATGATGGAAGGGTGAGAGTGCGTATAAACCATGGACTCAACATTAGTTATAAAGAACTCACATACTTATTGAAATAATCTACAAGTTATCAAAACTAAGCACTACGCGCATGCTCCTAGAGGGATAGATTGGTAGGGAAAGACCATCGCTCGTCCTCGACCGCCACTCATAAGGAAAGCAATCAAAGAACACCCCATGCTTCAAATTTGTCACACAACATTTACCGTACGTGCATGATACGGGACTTGCAATCCTTAACACAAGTATTTCTCAGTTACACAATTGCCCAACTAGCATGACTCTAACATTACCACCTTTATTTCTCAAAACAACTATCAAATATCAAACTTCTCATATTATTTAATGCAATCTATATGAAAGTTTTTATTATACCCATCTTGGATGCCTATCTTATTAGGACTAATTTTATAGCCAAAGCAAATTACCATGCTGTTCTAAAAGACTCTCAAAATAATATAAGTGAAGCATGAGATATCAATAATTTCTATAAAATAAAACCACCACCATGCTCCAGAAAGGTATAAGTGAAGTATTAGAGCAAAACTGTCTAGCTTAAAAAATATAAGTGAAGCACATAGAGTATTCTAATAAATTCTGATTCATGTGTGTCTCTCACAAAAGGTGTGTACGGCAAGGATGATTGTGGTAAACTAAAAGGCAAAGAATCAAATCATACAAGACGCTCCAAGCAAAACACATATCACGTGGTGAATAAAAATATAGCCTCAAGTAAAGTTACCGATAGATGAAGACGAAGGAGGGGATGCCTTCCGGGGAATCCCCAAGCTTAGGATTTTGGTGTCCTTGAATTCTACCTTGGGGTTCCTTGGCCATCCCCAAGCTTAGGCTCTTGCCACTCCTTTTCCAAAATCCATCAAATCTTTACCCAAAAACTTGAAAACTTTACAACACAAAACTCAAAAAGAAAATCTAATGAGCTCCGTTAGTATAAGAAAACAAATCACCACCTTAAGGTACTGTAATGAACTCATTATTTATTTATATTATTGTTAAACCTGATGTATTCCAACTTCCCTATGGTTCATACCCCCTGATACTAGCCATTGATTCATCAAAATAAGCAAACAACACATGAAAAACAGAATCGGTCAAAAAACAGAACAGTATGTAGCAATCTGTATCAAACGTATACTTCTGTAACTCCAAAAATTCTGAAATAAGCTGTTGGACGTGAGGAATTTGTTTATTAATCATCTGAAAAAGAATCAATCTAAAATCACTCTTCAGTAAAAACTGGCAGCTAATCTCGTGAGCGCTAAAGTTTCTGTTTTTTACAGCAAGATCGCAAAGACTTCACCCAAGTCTCCCCAAAGGTTCTACTTGGCACAAACACTAACTAAAACATAAAACCACATCTAAACAGAGGCTGGATGAATTATTTATTACTAAACAGAAACAAAAAGCAATAAACAAAAATAAAATTGGGTTGCCTCCCAACAAGCGCTATCGTTTAACACCCCTAGCTAGGCATAAAGCAAGGATAGATCTAGGTATTGTCATCTTTGGTATGAAGTCCATAAGCGGCTCTCATAATAGATTCATAAGGTGATTTAATTTTCTTACTAGGAAAGTGTTCCATGCCTTTCCTTAACGGAAATTGGAATCTAATATTTCCTTCTTTCATATCAATAATTGCACTAATCGTTCTAAGGAAAGGTCTACCAAGAATAATATGACATGAATGATTGCAATCTATATCAAGAACAATGAAATCTACGGGCACATAATTCCTACTTGCAACAATAAGAACATCATTAATCCTTCCCATAGGTTTCTTAATGGTGGAATCCGCAAGATGCAAATTTAAAGAACAATCATCAAATTCACGGAAACCTAGCACATCACACAAAGTTTTTGGAATCGTGGAAACACTAGCACCCAAATCACATAAAGCATAGCATTCATGATCTTTAATCTTAATTTTAATAGTAGGTTCCCACTCATCATAAAGTTTTCTAGGGATAGAAACTTCTAATTCAAGCTTTTCTTCATAAGATAGAATCAAAGCATCAATGATATGTTTGGTAAAAGCTTTATTTTGATTATAAGCATGAGGAGAATTTAACACGGATTGCAACAAGGAAATACAATCTATCAAAGAACAATTATAATAATTAAATTCCTTGAAATCCAAAATAGTGGGTTCATTGCTATGTAAAGTTTTTACCTCTTCAATCCCACTTTTACCAATTTTTGCATCAAGATCTAAAAACTCTGAATCATTGGGACGCCTTTTAACTAAAGTTGACTCATCTCCAGTCCCATATTTATCAAGATTCATATTGGAAAACAAAGATTTAATAGGAGACACATCAATCACTTTTAGATCTTCATCATTATTATCATGAAAACTAGAAGAACACGCTTTCACAAAGCAATCTTTTTAGCACGCATCCTAGCGGTTCTTTCTTTGCACTCATCAAGGGAAATTCTCATGGATTTGAGAGACTCGTTGATATCATGCTTAGGTGGAATAGATCTAAGTTTCAAAGAATCAACATCAAGAGAAATTCTATCCACGTTCCTAGAAAACTCATCAATCTTAGGCAATTTTTCTTCAAGCAAAGCATTGAAATTCTTTTGCGAAATTATAAATTCTTTAACACTAGTCTCAAACTCACAGGGCATCTTATTAAAATTTCCATAAGAGTTGTGATACGTCTCCGTCGTATCTACTTTTCCAAACACTATTGCCCTTGTTTTGGACTCTAACTTGCATGATTTGAATGGAACTAACCCGGACTGACGCTGTTTTCAGCAAACTTTCATTGTGCTATTTATGTGCAGAAACAAAAGTTCTCGGAATGACCTGAAACTCAACGGAACATCTTTTTGGAAAATATTAAAAATACTGGAAGAAAACTCCACGTCAGGGGGCCCACACCCTGTCCACGAGGGTGGGGGGCGCGCCCCCTACCTCGTGGGGCCCCTGATGCTCCACCGACCTCAACTCCAACTCCATATATTCACTTTCGGGGAGAAAAAAAATCTGGGAGAAGGATTCATCGCGTTTTACGATACAGAGCCGCCGCCAAGCCCTAAAACCTCTCGGGAGGGCTGATCTGGAGTCCGTTCGGGGCTCCGGAGAGGGGGATTCATCGCCGTCGTCATGATCAACCATCCTCCATCACCAATTTCATGATGCTCGCCGCCGTGCGTGAGTAATTCCATCATAGGCTTGCTGGACGGTGATGGGTTGGATGAGATCTATCATGTAATCGAGTTAGTTTTGTTAGGGTTTGATCCCTAGTATCCACTATGTTTTGAGATTGATGTTGCTATGACTTTGCTATGCTTAATGCTTGTCACTAGGGCCCGAGTGCCATGATTTCAGATCTGAACCTATTATGTTTTCATGAATATATGTGAGTTCTTGATCCTATCTTGCAAGTCTATAGTCACCTACTATGTGTTATGATCTGAACCCCGAAGTGACAATAATCGGGACCACTCCCGGTGATGACCATAGTTTGAGGAGTTCATGTATTCACTATGTGTTAATGCTTTGGTCCGGTACTCTATTAAAAGGAGGCCTTAATATCCCTTAGTTTCCATTAGGACCCCGCTGCCACGGGAGGGTAGGACAAAAGATGTCATGCAAGTTCTTTTCCATAAGCACGTATGACTATATTCGGAATACATGCCTACATTACATTGATGAATTGGAGCTAGTTCTATGTCACCCTATGTTATGACTGTTACATGATGAACTGCATCCGGCATAATTCTCCATCACCGATCCAATGCCTACGAGCTTTTCACATATTGTTATTCGCTTATTTATTTTTCCGTTGCTACTGTTACAATCACTACAAAACCCAAAAATATTACTTTGCTACCGTTACCGTTACTTCCAGATTACTTTGCTACTAAATACTTTGCTGCAGATATTAAGTTATCAAGGTGTGGTTGAATTGACAACTCAACTGCTAATACTTGAGAATATTCTTTGGCTCCCCTTGTGTCGAATCAATAGATTTGGGTTGAATACTCTACCCTCGAAAATTGTTGCGTACTTGTGGGTTATCAAGACTATTTTATGGCGCCGTTGTCGGGGAGCATAGCTCTATTCTTTGAGTCACTTGGGATTTATATCTGCTGGTCACTATGAAGAACTTGAAAGACGTGAAAAGAACAATTTATCCTCAACTACGAGGGGAGGTAAGGAACTGCTATCTAGCTCTGCACTTGATTCACCTTCTGTTTTGAGTAAGCTTGCGACACCTAAACCTGCTTCTGCTATTGGTTCTGATATGTCACATGTTATTGGTGATGCCACTTCTGCTATGCATGATACTTATGATGAAACTACTTCTATGCTTGATACTACTGTGCCACTTGGTGAATTTCTCGATGAACAACTTGCTAGGGCTAGAGAGAATGAAATTATTGATAATATTGAAGATAGTGAGGATGAAGACTCTCCCTGTAATACATATGAATTGCCTGTTGTTCCTGAGGATTATGTTTTGGAAAAAGAAGCTGCTTGAGCTATTTTAGCTTGCAATGATAGATACGAGCTCAAGATGTTATTAGCTAAATGGAAGCAGCAATCTCTTAATGCTAGAATGAAACCTGATCCTGCTTTTGCTACTTCACCTATCTGTTTTACTGATAAGGATTATGAATTCTCCGTTGATCCTGATATAATTACTTTGGTTGAATATGATCCTTTTTATGGCTATGAATCTGAAACTGTTGTGGCACATATTACTAAATTAAATGATATAGCCACCCTGTTCACTAATGACGAGAAATCTCGCTACCTCTATATCCTTAAAATATTCCCGTTCTCATTAAAGGGTGATGCTAAGATATGGTTTAATTCTCTTGATCCTGGTTGTGTGCGTAGTCCCCAGGATATAATTTATTACTTCTCTGCTAAATATTTCCCTGCTCATAAGAAACAAGCTGCTTTAAGGGATATATACAACTTTGTGCAAATTGAAGAAGAGAGTCTCCCACAAGCTTGGGGGAGGCTTCTCAAGTTACTTAATGCTTTGCCTGATCATCCCCTTAAGAAAAATGAAATACTTGATATCTTTTATAATGGACTAACCGATGCTTCCAGAGATTACCTGGATAGTTGTGCTGGTTCTGTTTTCAGGGAAAGAACACCGGATGGAGCTGAAATTCTATTGAATAATATGTTGGCAAATGAAAATAATTGGACACTTCCTGAGCCAGCTCCTGAGCCAATTCCTAAACCAACTCCGAAGAAAAGAGGTGTTCTATTTCCCAGTCCTGAAGATATGCAAGAGGCAAAGAAATCTATGAAAGAAAAAGGTATAAAAGCTGAAGATGTTAAGAATTTACCTCCTATTGAAGAAATACATGGTCTTAATTTACCGCATGTTGAAGAAACTCATGGTCTTGATAACCCGACACAGGTAGTAAAGGTAAATTCTCTCTCTAGATTTGATGAAGGTGATATTCCTCACTATAAGACTGCTAGACAATGCTTAGAAGAATTTGATAATTTTATTGTCAAACAAGAACAATTTAATGCTTATTTTGGTAGACAATTGAAATACAATTCTGATACGCTTGAACACTTGGGTGATTATATGTCTAATGTTAAAGGTGAACTTAAACTCATTAGTAAACATGCTTCTATGGTTACCACTCAAGTAGAACAAGTACTTAAAGCTCAGAATGATTTGCTCAATGAATTGAATAGTAAGATAAATGATTATGCTGTTAGAGTGGCTACTAGAACTGGTAAAATGACTCAGGAACCTTTGTATCCTGAAGGGCATCCTAGGAGAATTGAACAAGATTCTCAGAGAAATAATATTGATGCACCTAGTTCTTCTAAAAAGAAGAAAAAGAAAAATGCCAGGACTTTGCATGCTTCTAATGAACCTATTGCTGAACCACCTGAGAATCCAAATGATATTTCTATTTCTGATGCTGAACCACAATATGGTAATGAACATGAACCTAGTGATAATGTTAATGATGATGTTCATGACGATGCTCAACCTAGCAATGATAATGATGTAGAAATTGAACCTGTTGTTGATCTTGATAACCCACAATCAAAGAATCAACGTTATGATAAGAGAGACTTTGTTGCTAGGAAACATGGTAAAGAAAGAGAACCATGGGTTCAGAATCCCATGCCCTTTCCTCCCAAACCATCCAAGAAAAAGGATGATGAGGATTTTGAGCGCTTTGCTGAAATGATTAGACCTATATTTTTGCGTAGCGATTAACTGATATGCTCAAAATGAATCCTTATGCTAAGTACATGAAAGAAATTGTTACTAATAAAAGGAAGATACCGGAAGCTGAAATTTCCACCATGCTTGCTAATTATACTATTAAGGGTGGAATACCTAAGAAACCTGGGGATCCAGGAGTACCTACTATACCATGCTCCATTAAAAGAAACTATGTTAAAACTGCTTTATGTGATCTTAGAGCCGGTGTTAGTGCTATGCCTCTCTCTTTATATCGTAGACTTGATTTGAATAAGTTGACACCTACTGAAATATCTTTGCAAATGGCTAATAAATCAACTGCTATACCTGTCGGTATTTGTGAGGATGTGCCTGTTGTGGTCGCAAACGTTACTATTTTAACGGACTTTGTTATTCTTGATATTCCCGAGGACGATAGTATGTCTATTATTCTTGGAAGACCTTTTTTGAATACTGCAGGTGCTGTTATTGATTGCAACAAAGGCAATGTCACTTTTCATGTTAATGGTAATGAGCATACGGTACACTTTCCGAGGAAACAACCTCAAGTTCATAGTATCAACTCTATTGGAAAAATTCCATCGATTATATTTGGAGGTTTTGAATTTCCTCTTCCTACTGTCAAGAAGGAATATAAAAATACCCTGAAAATAAAAGTTCTCGAAATGCCCCGAAAATGAAATATAATTTTTTCTAGAATATTTGAGAATATCTGGGACTGAGAACACAACAGGGGAGCAACCACCTGGCCACGAGGGTGGAGGGCGCGCCCACCCCCCCTGTGCGCGCCCCCTGCCTCGTGGGCCCACGGTGGCTCCCCTCCACTTATTCCTGCACCCACACACTCCTTCTTCCTCCCAAAAAATCACCATCCAGCTCAAGCACGAGTTCTAGCTCATTTTGCTGCCATTTTCTATCTCCTTGCTCAAAGCACCTCTCACAAAACTGCTTGGGGGGATTGTTCCTTGGTATGTGACTCCTCCATTGGTCTAATTAGTTTTTGTTCTAGTTCTTTATTCATTGCAAATTTGTGCTGCCTAGGTGACCATGTTCTTGAGCTTGCATGTCAAATTTATATGGTTCCAAGTAGTTCTAATGCATGATATAGGCTCTAGGCACTTGTAGGAGTAGTTGCTATCAATTTTGTTGAGCTTGGTTCACTTTTATTTGAAGTTACTTAAAATTTTAGAAATTTTTCAGAGGAAGTAATATGCTTAGGAAAATGTACCAAGGTGGTTCTTCAAGGAAGCAAGGACCTAGGCTTGCAATGCGTGATGCTGACGATGAGCCACCAAGGGACGCTCCAGTGCGGCCTTGTGAATGGCCTTCAGAAAACTTTATGGATCGAGCGGGAATCAAGGAAGAATTTAACGCATATTTGCGTAACGCTGATCTTGTGAGCTTCGAGGAAGAAAAGTGCCGCCAGTACCACTATCTCACTAGTTCCTTTGTGAGGAGGTTTGAATTTTCATCTTCACATAATTCTCCAACTGTCCTGTTTGATCTTTATGAAAAATCTTATACGATGGACTTAGAGGATTTTACCACTGCTTGCAAACTTCCCTAATGGGTTAGTGCTAGTGAACCTCGCAAATCTGAATTTATAAATTTTCTTGCTAGTATAACTGTGGGGGAATCTAGAGATATAGCACAAGCTACCATAGGGAGCATTCATTTTCCTGCTATACATTATTTTGCTCTCTTCATAGGTAGGTGCATAAATGGTAAAGATGAAGCATGTCATATGTGTGTCTCTGACCTCAGTAATTTTAGGAGTGCCGTGTTAGGAGACAAATCTTATAATATGGGAGCCATTGTTGAACGTAGGTTGCATCATAATAGATTTAATGGAGATTTCTTCGGTGGAATTTATGCAACCCACTTAGCTGATTTTCTTGGTGTAACCATACGTAATGATGATATTAAATTGCCTCCTGCTTACCTAGACTTTAATGCTATGGTTAACCACCAGTTTTTCGAGTGGAATGAATCACCCCTCCAGTATCGACTAATCTTCGACAGACGGCGTGCTGTCCGTATTACTCTCCCTGCTCCTGCCTTCTTTGATTATTAGGCAAAAGGAAGATATGTTATTACCAGAGAGGAGGCACATGAGTACGAGAGGAGGGCGGAGGCAGCTTGCCGCCACGCTGCAGCTCAGGAGGCGATAGCCACTGCATCTCAGTACGACCCCGGCTACAACTATGGATATCCGCCAGGCCATCCGTGGCAATAAACCAACTTAGGCCAAAAGCCTAAGCTTGGGGGAGTACGTATTTCTCACCGACATTACATTTATGTTTACACACTCATTGCTAGATGTCGGTGCTCATAGTCTTTCACTGTATTATCCATGCTGGTTTATTTTCTTTTTCTTGCTTTCTTCTTGTGTATTTGATAAACTTTAAGAAAAGCCCCAAAAAATAGTTGTAGCTTTAGCTAGTTTATTTTCTTGTTGTAGTAGTAATAATTAAAAATAAAACCCAAAAATATTTCCCATTCTTCTTTTGCTTGTTGGGAGCTTTCCCGTGTAAATAGTTTTTATTTCTTTTCTTTTCTTTGGGGGTCGATAGGAGAAGACCATGATTAAATTGTTGAAGTGGCTCTTATATGCATTATTGTTGATTTAACCAAGAGCACATATTGCCTCGTCTTCTCCTGTTTATTGAATGCTCGCAGATTCCAACTTAGTCCAATGCACGTGCACTATTATTATTATTCACATCGTTCGATCGTGCAAGTGAAAGGCAATTATGACGATATATGATGGACTGACTGAGATGAGAAAAGCTGGTATGAACTCGACCTCTATTGTTTTTGTAAATATGATCAGTTCATCGTTCATGATTAAGCCTATTATGAATAAACATGTTTGCAATGACAATTAGAGATTATAGTTTCTTATGTCATGCTTGATTAGCTATGAGTTATAATGGTTTACCTTGCGTGCCAACATGCTATTAAAATGATTGTGATGTGGTATAGTGGGGAGGTATCCTCCTTTGAATGATTTAAGTGACTCGACTTGGCACATGTTCACACATGTAGTTGAAACAAAATCAACATAGCCTTCATGATATTTATGCTCATGGTGGATTATATCCTACTCATGCTTGTACTCAATGTCTATTAATTTTAATGCATGTTCATGACTGTTGTCGCTCTCTAGTTGGTCGCTTCCCAGTCTTTTGCTAGCCTTCACTTGTACTAAGCGAGAATACTGCTTGTGCATCCAATCCCTTAAACCCCAAAGTTATTCCATATGAGTCCACCATAACTTCCTATATGCGGTATCTACCTGCCTTTCCAAGTAAATTTGTATGTGCCAAACTCTAAACCTTCAAATGAAATTCTGTTTTGTATGCTCGAATAGCTCATGTATCAACTAGGGATGTATGTATCTTCCATGCTAGGCGGGTTATTCTCAAGAGGAGTGGACTCCGCTCCTCACTCACGAGAAAATGGCTAGTAAACGGGATGCCCAGTCCCATGCTTTATGCAAACTAAAACAAATTAATTGCAAACAAAACTCCTCCGAGTCTGTTGCTAGTTGGAGGCACTCGTTGTTTCGAGCAAGCCATGGATTGATGCTTGTTGGTGGAGGGGGAGTATAAACTTTACCATTCTGTTTGGGAACCGCCTATAAGGTGTGTATCATGGAAGATATCGCCATCTCTTGGTTGTTATGTTGACAATGAAAGTATGCCGCTCAAAAAATTATTTATCTCTGCTTTAAAACCGAGCTCTGGCACCTCTACAAATCCCTGCTTCCCTCTGCGAAGGGCCTATATATTTACTTTTATGTTGAGTCATCACCCTCTTATTAAAAAGCACTAGCTGGAGAGCGCTGCTGTCATTTGCATCCATTACTATTAATTTATATTGGGTATGCCTGGATCTCTTTTACCATGAATTACAATGTCTAGTCAGTCCTTTCTCTTTAAAGATGCCCTGCATTTATGTTTTGCGGTCTCAGAAAGGGCTAGCGAGATACCATCTTATTATATCATATTATGATTGTTTTTAGAAAGTGTTCTCATCCGAGATTTATTATTATTGCTCGCTAGTTGATTATGCCATTAACATGAGTAAACATGAGACCTAAGAGTTATTGTGAATGTGGTTAGTCATAATCTTTGCTGAAAACTTGAATGCTGGCTTTACATATTTACAACAACAAGAGAAAACAGAGTTTGTAAAAGGTTATCTTTATCACTTTCAGTTTATCAACTGAATTGCTTGAGGACAAGCAAAGGTTTAATCTTGGGGGAGTTGATACGTCTCTGTCGTATCTACTTTTCCAAACACTTTTGCCCTTGTTTTGGACTCTAACTTGCATGACTTGAATGACTAACCCGGACTGACGCTGTTTTCAACAGACTTTCCATGGTGTTATTTATGTGCAGAAACAAAAGTTCTCGGAATGACCTAAAACTCCACGGAACATCTTTTTGGAAAATATTAAAAATACTGGAAGAAAGATCCACGTTAGGGGGCCCACACCCTGTCCACGAGGGTGGGGGCGCGCCCCCTATCTCGTGGGCCCCCTGACGCTCCACCGACCTCAACTCCAACTCCATATATTCACTTTCAGCGAGAAAAAAATTAGGGAGAAGGATTCATCACGTTTTACGATATGGAGCCGCCGCCAAGCCCTAAAACCTCTCAGGAGGGCTGATCTGGAGTCCGTTCGGGGCTCTGGAGAGGGGGATTCGTCGCCGTCGTCATCATCAACCATCCTCCATCACCAATTTCATGATGCTCACCGCCGTACGTGAGTAATTCCATCGTAGGCTTGCAGGACAGTGATGGGTTGGATGAGATCTATCATGTAATCGAGTTAGTTTTGTTAGGGTTTGATCCCTAGTATCCATTATGTTCTGAGATTGATGTTGCTATGACTTTGCTATGCTTAATGCTTGTCACTAGGGCCCGAGTGCCATGATTTCAGATCTGAACCTATTATGTTTTCATGAATATATGTGAGTTATTGATCCTATCTTGCAAGTATATAGTCACCTACTATGTGTTATGATCCGGCAACCCCTAAGTGACAATAATCGGGACCACTCCCGGTGATGACCATAGTTTGAGGAGTTCATGTATTCACTATGTGTTAATGCTTTGGTCCGATACTCTATTAAAAGGAGGCGTTAATATCCCTTAGTTTCCATTAGGACCCCGCTGCCACGGGAGGGTAGGACAAAAGATGTCATGCAAGTTATTTTCCATAAGCACGTATGACTATATTCGGAATACATGCCTACATTACATTGATGAATTGGAGCTAGTTGTGTGTCTACCTATGTTATGACTGTTACATGATGAACCGCATCCGACATAATTCTCCATCACCGATCCAATGCCTACGAGCTTTTCACATATTATTCTTCGCTTATTTACTTTTCGGTTGCTACTGTTACAATCACTACAAAACCCAAAAATATTACTTTGCTACCGGTACCGTTACTTCCATATTACTTTGCTACTAAATACTTTGCTGCAGATATTAAGTTATCCAGGTGTGGTTGAATTGACAACTCAACTGCTAATACTTGAGAATATTCTTTGGCTCCCCTTGTGTCGAATCAATAAATTTGGGTTGAATACTGTACCCTCGAAAACTGTTGCGATCCCCTATTCTTGTGGGTTATCAAGTTGTTTTAGGAATTACCATAATTATTAGAAGAATTACTAGGAAACGGCCTAGAATTGAAATGTCCTCTATACGCGTTGTTACCAAAATTGTTCCTACCAACAAAATTCACATCCATAGATTCATTATTATTCTCAATCAAAGTGGACAAAGGCATATCATTAGGATCAGAAGAAACACTCTTATTAGCAAACAATTTCATAAGTTCATTCATCTTTCCACTCAAAACATTAATCTTTTCAATAGCATGAACTTTTTTACTAGTTGATCTTTCGGTGTGCCATTGAGAATAATTAACCATAATATTATCTTGGAGTTTAGTAGCTTCTCCTAAAGTGATTTCCATAAAAGTGCCTCCCATGGCCGAATCTAAAAGATTTCTAGAAGCAAAATTCAATCCGGCATAATTTTTTTGTATAATCATCCATAAATTCAAACCATGTGTAGGGCAATTAAGTATCATTAATTTCATCATCTCCCAAGCTTGTGCAACAAGCTCATGCTCAAGTTGCTTAAAATTCATAATATCGTTTCTATGAGAGATGATCATAGCGGGAGGAGAATACTTAGAGATAAGAGCATCTTTGCACTTATTCCATGAATCAATACTATTTGTAGGCAAAGAAGAAAACCAAGTTTTAGCACGATCTCTAAGAGAAAAAGGAAATGGCTTCAATTTAACACTATCATTATCCACATCTTTCTTCTTTTGCATATCACACAAATCAACGAAGTTGTTCAGATGGGTAGCGGCATCTTCACTAGGATGGCCAGAAAACTGATCTTTCATAACAAGATTCAACAAAGCGGTATTGATTTCACAAGATTCAACATTGGTAGTAGGAGCAATCGGAGTGCTAATAAAATTATTATTGTTGGTATTGGAAAAATCACACAATTTAGTATTATCTTGAGCCATCGTGACAAGCGATCAATCCAACACACAAGCAAACAAGAAGCAAGCTAAAAGAGGCGAACAAAAAAGGGCGAATAAAACGGCAAAGGTGAAGTGGGGGAGAGGAAAACGAGAGACAAATGGCAAATAATGTAATGCGAGGGATAAGAGTTTGTGATGGGTACTTGGTATGTCTTGACTTGAGCGTAGATCTCCCCGGCAACGGTGCCAGAAATCCTTCTTGATACCTCTTGAGCATGCGTTGGTTTTCCCTTGAAGAGGAAAGGGTGATGCAGCAAAGTAGCGGAAGTATTTCCCTCAGTTTTTGAGAACCAAGGTATCAATCCAGTAGGAGACTACACGCAAATCGCCTAGTACCTGCACAAACAATCAAGAACCTTGCAACCAACGTGATAAAGGGGTTGTCAATCCCTTCACGGCCACTTGCAAAAGTGAGATCTGATAAAGATAATATGATAAATATTTTTGGTATTTTTGTTGTATAGATTGGAAAAGTAAAGATTGCAAAGTAAATAGTAAACTAGAATTATAGATGGGAAACTTATATGATGTAAAGTAGACCCGGGGGCCATAGGTTTCACTAGTGGCTTCTCTCAAGATAGCATATATTACGGTGGGTGAACAAATTGCTGCCGAGTAATTGATAGAAAAGCGCATATTTATGAGAAACCTAGGTATGATCATGAACATATATAGGCATCGCGTCCATGACAAGTAGACCGAAACGATTCTGCATCTACTACTATTACTCCACCTATCGATCGTTATCCAGCATGCATCTAGAGTATTAAGTTCAGAAGAACAGAGTAACGCATTAGGCAAGATGACATGATGTAGAGGGATAAACTCAAACAATATGATATAAACCCCATCTTTTTATCCTCGATGGCAACAATACAGTATGTGTCGGTTCCCTTTCTGTTGGGATCGAGCACCGCAAGATTGAACCCAAAGCTAAGCACTTCTCCCATTGCAAGAAAGATCAATCTAGTAGGCCAAACTAAACTGATAATTCGAAGACTTGCAAAGATACTAAATCATGCATATAAGAATTCAGAGAAGAACCAAATATTATTCATAGATAATCTTGATCATAAACCCACAATTCATCGGATCTCGGCAAACACACCGCCAAAAGAATTACATCGGATAGATCTCCAAGAACATTGAGGAGAACTTTGTATTGAGATCCAAAGAGAGAGAAGGAGCCATCTAGATAATAACTATGGACCCGAAGGTCTGTGGTAAACTACTCACACATCATCGGAGAGGCTATGGTGTTGATGTAGAAGCCCTCCATGATCGAATCCCCCTCCGGCAGATCGTCGGAGAAGGCCCCAAGACGGGATCTCATGGGTACAGAAGGTTGCGGTGATGGATAAGTGGTTTCGTGGCTCTCCCCGATGGTTTTAGGGTATCACTACAAAAAAATACACTTCCGTGATGATACGTGTTTGTCACAGTAGGTCACGTTTTCTGTCATGCATGTACATCCATGACAAATTTATGACAGAATCAAGATAGTCATACCTGTGTTGTCGTAGAAGTGTTCCATGACATTACCAAAATTATCATCACGGAAGTGTCCACTTCCATGACGATAAATTGCGCGTCACAGAAGTGCTTTCGTCAAGGGTGACCGACACGTGGCATCCACTGTAACGGAACGCCATTAAGCTATCGGCTCCGATAACCCGTTAACAGCCCCGACCAATGGGGATTTTCCATGTGTAAAATCATCATTGGCTGGAGGAAACACATGTCGGCTCACCGTTGGGACAGGTGTCATCCACTCATTGGACACAAAGCGCCTATGATACGTCGACACATGGCACGACCCAACAGAGGCCCATATAGGTTAAAAAGGCCGGCCTAGTTAAAGGCCCATAGTGCTTACTCAGGTACTAGTGTGCCAGCCCAACAATGGCCTGCTTAATAAAGGTCCATTTATGGCCCGAAGCCAGATCTGGCCCGTTAATTGTTCACCAAATATTTGGGCCCATTTACGGCCCGAAGCCAGATCTGGCCCGCTAATTGTTCGCTGAATATTTGGGCCCAATTACAGCCCAGTGACTTTCGGCTTGTTAGAGGCCCGATGTAGACATGGGCCCATTTCAGCCCGGTGTGACTTTCGGCCTGGGAATGGCCCGTGCTGCCCATGGACCATATATGGTCCGACAGGACATCGGGCCCACTAACGGCCCGTGATAAAGGTGGCAACAGTTAAGCCCAACATGACTTTGGGCCTGTTAAAGGCATGTCGCATAATTTGGCCCGTTGATGTTTGTACTAAGCTTTCGACCTCTTAAAGGCCCATGATATCAGTGGGCCAACTAAGGCCCGAGATATGTTTCAGCCTGTTAACTGCCCGTGATATAATTGGGCCCAAAAAGGCCCGATCTACATTTCAGCCTGTTGAAGGCCCGTCGACGACTAGTGAAATTTGAGGCCCAATGTGCATTTCGGCCTGCTAAAGCCCATGGTTTCATCTGGGCCATAACAGGCCAATACAATATTCATCCTGTTAATGGCCCAACGCTACCTGTGCCAAACTAAGCGCTGGGTCCACAAAAGGCCCAACTAAAATATAGGTCGGTGTAAGTTGTGGGCCTCGCGCAAAGTGTGAAGGCCCCAATGATTCGGGCCCAAGAAAGATGCAGGCCGACCCAATTCTGGCCCACTAAACACCAGGCCCGTTAGAGGCGAATGTTTCAGCCCGGTCGACTACATCTGATTTTTTCTCGGATAGCGAATGATGGCAGTAACTAGTAGGAATGAAGAACAAACCTACTCTATACAATAAAGAAATTAAGGCATAGTAACTAAGAATAAACCTACACTATACAATAAAGGATTTATGGTATATTACATCCACTGGGCATCGAAGTTCGCCACCAGTGATCATAACGTGCAACGAAGAAGCATATTACAAAAACTGGGCACCATTGCAGCGTAACAAAATAATACTGAACCGAGACCACTTCCAAGACAGTTCAAGAAAAGTTAGCCTTGCACGGGAACTGCTGCGCAAGCTGCTGAGCAAGGCTGTGAGACCGGCCTAGCATGTCGGTCATAGCTTCCAGGTGTAGCTGTTTAGCGATGAGGTTCTCACTGGTGTTCTCCGCAATCTTTCTTAGAGATAGGACTTCAAGTCGAAGTTGAGTTGCAGAATGCCTTTCTGCTAGAACTTGGGACTGAAGAAGTCGAACTGATTCAGACAACGAATTCTGTGAGCTTGTTTGGCTGCTAGTCTCAAGTAACTTGAACATTGCATCAAGACAAGACTTTGGGGTTGTCTCGCTATCTTCAAGATGTTTTGCCTTCTTTGCTGCAATATATGTTGGGTTTGTCTCACAGCCTTCAGCAGACTTGTGCATGCCATCAGGCATATCACCCCGAAACAAAGCAGAGAGATGACACGTTTTGCACGTGTATAAACAAAGATGATAACTATGCTGTCAATTCCATCCAATTTCAAATTAGAAAATAAAGAGTAAGTTCAAAATGTCAATAGCATAATTTGGCATTGTTCATAATGCGGGGAGCTTCACCACACTACTAGATTACCATGTCAACATAACAAGCATAGATGAAGGGCAAAGAAAATCATTGTATCTATTTTGGTTAATGTGCATGGCATGTTGTTCATATCATCAGCCACATCAGTAAGATAAAACAGGAGATGACAAGGTGCAAAGGTGGGCTGCTTCACCACACACTGGATTATAGATCCACAAAAACAAGCATACATATAGGGACTATTGAGTAATGTGCATGGTATGAATAAGGAATTTGGTTTTACAAGTAAAACTTAGAACTTACGGTTCTTGCGAACATGCATTTTGGTAGAAACAACAAACTAAATAGAAGTAAACGATAGGGAGTATGAGCAAATTAAACAGCAATTGAGGATAAAGGCTTTAGAAGGACTGACTTACATTAAAAGTTAACACCGGCTTTATAATGCCTTTCTCCATGTCAAGGGAAGGATAACTTAAGAATTTCAGCACATAATCTTCTTCATAAGCATTGCCTGTACTCTACATTTTGTAGAGAGTAATTATAGATATGATAATACTGGAGGGATAGAGGATAATGAAGATAAGATGCAGATTGATGCTACATAATCAACTACCAATCCCTGGAATACAAGCATTACATGACAAAATGTACTGACAAGAGCAATGGGCTACACTTCTCCACTGGCATTATCTGTGTATTCTACTTTTTGGTAAGATTAAATATAGATCTGATCTTTTTTAGTAAATGGTGGGCAAGGGAGATAAGATGCAGAATGCTACACAATGAACCAATCCCTCTTCCCATAATACAAGAGTGTTTTGAACATTGGTGTACTGTACAAAACGTTCTTATATTATGGGACGGAGGGAGTAGCTGTTAATGTAAGTACAGTGATAGACGACGTTTAGTCCTTACAAGAGGACTGCAGATCTAAACCTCTTCAAAAGCATTGGGTTGATTCTAAATTTATGTAAGAGTCCATACGGATCTTATAATGTCCACTAAATGGACGATAACGAGGCTAACATGTGCAGTGATGCTACATAACCAAACAATATGAAAGTAAGTATGGTCATACAGGGCAAGAGGTACTCATAAGAGCAATGCAGTGTGCAGTATAGTTGCGAGATTCTGTGGTCCCTTGAGAATGAATGTTCTTCTGCTAACAGTTTTCGTACAAGTGAGACGTTAAGGCAAATGCAGAAATGTAGTTCAAATTGTGATGTGATATCATAGATAGTACCTTACGCTACAGCCGAGACCAATGCGTAACAAGATTATTCCAGTCACCATCCGATAAATGTAGCACCAGAGACTTTGCAGAAATTTCGTTTAGAGGCTTGCCATAGAAGTGCGCTTGCCTCAGGTAGGAATGATACTTCATCAACGAGTGCTTGAAAAGTGCAACCAACCCTTGCTCGTCTTCACAATCTAGTTTGGTCCTCGCCTATTTAAAAGAATGAAATCTTGTGTCTTCTATCATCAGAACCATATGCAGCAATGACCATGAATAACATTAGTACATTACTTACGCGTAAGTTGCGGAGGAAGACTAGAAATTGTTCTATGTCTGCGGTATAATCTTCCCATGAAGGATAGATGCGCACAA
Source organism: Aegilops umbellulata (assembly GCA_032464435.1). Taxonomy (NCBI): domain Eukaryota; kingdom Viridiplantae; phylum Streptophyta; class Magnoliopsida; order Poales; family Poaceae; genus Aegilops; species Aegilops umbellulata. The sequence goes on along the minus strand of CP136060.1, from coordinate 112,043,029 downwards.
AGTTCCTGAAAACAATATAAGCTTTGTCTTCTAAACTGGGAAGAAATGGAACATGGGTCCTATTTGCTGCAATTGGGGCTCTCTCTGGTTTGAAAAGGGATTTGACAACTGGATTTGGTGTACTCTTTGCTAGAATGGGGGTTTTGCGTTGTAGAGCTGGTGCTATGTCTACTGGCATAATCATAATGTTTGCTGAAGTTGGGGTCTGCTGAGTTGGGGAATCAGAAATGACCAGTGTAGTAGGGCTAGAGTCTGCTAGAGTTGGGGTGTTTTGTGGGTCAGGTGATATTGCAACTACACCTAATGGGTTATTTGATTTATTAGGTGCCACTACCTTTTCCAAATACTTTGCTTATGCTCCTCCACGATTAGCAATCGCCCTCTTCCTTTTGAACGTCTGATACACAAGAACAACATTTGAATGGATAAATATGGTATGATGACAGATGGAATATGTACTGAAAATGGGTAGGCAGGGCGTATTCACATACACGATGTGTAAACTAAGCTAATGGCAGTTCAACAAAGTAGAAGCAATGCAAAGCATCAGTTGCAAGATATGTGCGACAAATATAACCTTGGAAAGTTAGAGCAAGCACCTTGATGGGTGAATAAGATAGGGAATCTTCCTCTGACTCCTCCACTAGGGAGCTACATTGACTTAGGTCTCCCTCTAGCTCAGAATCACTATTAGGATCATATTCTGAGCATGAATCTGTAGGTGGAGAGCGTTTGCATTACATTGCATCTAGACTTGATTTCAGTCCCTTAATGCCAAGTTTGACAGCCATGGCATTGTTCTGCTTTATTCTTTTCATGCGCTCAAGCTCATAATCATTATGATGTTGTTCAGAATCTGAGATTCATGAAAACATAAAAAGTAGTCAGATTATCTATGGAATGCATTGCAGATTCAACTCGAAGAGTGTCTCCCTATAAACCCCTGCATATGCAAAGTTCACCCCCAACCGTGCTGACCAGACCACACATAGAAATACAAACCATTAGTCACTACGACCAACAATCCAAAATAGGAACATTAGAATCATATGAAATTCGTATTTGAACAAATAAACTAAGGAATTATGAGTAGCATAATGTTTAGCTTCAAGGGTGGAGTGTTGGTAGTGCGACACAAAGCAAATAGGCAGATTGTATTCCATGTAAAAGATCGAAGCCTATGTAAAAGCTGGAAATGACACTTTCTTTCTATACAATGCAGTGTTTGTTGCCCACACATGACGGAAGAGATCACATAGAGAAATACTATTCACTCACATCTACGGTTGCAGTATTTAGAAACAGGGTGGTCCACCCTAAAAGAATATTGACAACAAATATGACATGACAAGCATAGATGTAGTGAATCAATCATTTACTTGTGAGCTTACTAGGACAAGTATGCGGAATTGTAACTGCAGTAAGAGACTGTCCAAAATCTGAATCAAGAAGTTTGTCTAGCACTTATTGTTTGGAACTAATCGACGTGAATAATTGGATATTATATCGAATGAGTAAGAAAGACGAGTAAAATTGTCAACAAACCTGGCTTGCAGTAGTAATCTTGGTCAATATCACTACGACAAACAATCCAAAATGACTAGTGTCTGTTCCTACTGCCTGAATTTTGAAAACCCTATGAACTTTACAGGTACTAAAGATTACCGAAATACATCTGAACAATTAAGTGTAGGTAGCACTGAGCACACAACAAACGCTAATGACAGTCCTGCCTAATGAGTAATGAATCAATTAGAAAATGGGTGATGAGGAGTGGCTGCTGAGTGTTGAGGACTTATCTTAGGATAAATCGGGTTGGCTTAGTGGGTGCTGCACGCCTGAGCCCTGAACGGACTGGGAAGGTAGGCACGGCGGCGCGCCCGGGCAGCAGTGACACTGTTGGGCGAGCTTCTCCTGACCTCCTGTTAGTCCGGCGTCTCCTCCTAGAGTCATGTCGTTCGGGAACGGCAAGTCGCTGGCGAGGCAGGCGGCTGGGGGCGAGTAGAGATCGGAAGCGCGCAGCAGAACAGAGGGGAATCGAGGCCTGGGACGACCCAAAATCCCAGGGTGGGCCGGCCCACCGTGGGCACCCTGTAGAGATACACACCCGAGCGGCGAACATGCATTTTCGAAACTAATTTAGGAACATTTAGCTGACCAATTAAATGAATCTATTTTAATAATATCATATTCGTATTTGAACAACTAAGATTGTTTAGCTTGATGGGTCGAGCAGTGCTATTATGAAACGAAGCACGTATTCTGATCGTATAGTGATCATAAAAGGGGAAAACCGGAGAAATGATATTTAGCAGCCATTGTTTGCTTCGAACTAAGAACTAAATTCTAAGAGATGAAAAGAAAGTAGAGTAACCAAGTTAAGATCTATTTTCTGGTTGAGATCAAAAAGTTGAGGAGATATGAAGTACCACCTCTCTTGCGGCACAGTGTAGGCATCGGGGGTGCGATGGCTATCGGTGGCGTTTAAGCAGATCTACGACGGTAGACGGGTGCATCGGGGGATAAGTCCCGTTGCGGTGGAAGATAAGGTCGTGTGAGCGGCCCCGACAAAGAGGACGACGATGCCGATGAAGCGAGAGGACGTGATGCAAGGCTCTTGGTCCGTCGCCGTGGATGAGAAACGTCCATCTCTAGCAGTGGACGACGCGGTCTTGGTAGGCGCTCCGGCATGGTGGAGGACGGTGGCGATGGATGTGGTGGAGGACGGCAGCGATGGATGTGGTCGAGGACGGCGACGATGGATGGGTGGCGGACGGAGGCTGGTGTGGGGATGGTGTTCTAGCACGGACGGTGTATGAATGGGAAAATGGAGGGAGAGGTATGGGGAACCATGTTTTTTGGGCGCGCCTGTCTGAAATATGGGAAAGTTACGAGCTTAGCCCCCGTTTAAAATTTGGACGTCTCGTCAGTTGGAGATACGACGGTAACCTCGCATCTCGCCAATATTTGCCCAGAGCGATTTCGGGTGAGGAGAGGGTGGTTGACGCCCATGGTTGGCGCCCATGGTGTATGAACGGGGCTGACAGGTAGGGCGGTTGTGTCACGTCTGAGTGAAGTTACAAACCTGTCCCTATTGAAAATATTTGCCTACATCGATTTCGGCCGAGTCGAGTTTGTTTTGCCGCCCACCGTGTATGAATGGGGAAATGGAGGGAGAAACAGTGGTATTTCGGACGAGCTTGAATCAAATGTGTTTTGCCGCCCGTGTTTGGCGCCCACCATGTCGGAATGGGCTCAGGGGTGGTCGTGTCACGTCTATTTGAAGTTACTATCCTACCCCTATTTAGAGCAATGGAAATCGGGCCGATGGATTGTCCGTGTAATGGGTAGACAGTAATTTCCATCTCCCAAACACTTGGCTTCAGGCACCCGACGTGGGAGTGGACATTTTGCCGCTTCTTTCGAATTTTGGGACAATAAGCATCCACGTTTACCCTGGCAACTAAATTCGAATCCATTTTGTATTCCTATACGAATCTTTATAAATCATTCTATGTGTTTTTATATATCTTCAAAAGGACGACAAAGATGTATTCCACTGTCATATATGAATATGGTTTGCAAATGCCAATACTCAAACTCAGAAGCTAGAATCCAGTTTAAGGTGAATTCGAATATTTGGAACACTTCATGTCCAACTCAAATGTCACACGCAGCATAATGTGTACTCCCATTTAGATATGTACACAAGCGATGTATCAAGATTCAAATACCGAGTCAATCAACCAAGAATGTACAGAACTAACAGACATATAAACACTTGTAGAGTATATGGGCAAATAATATCAACTAACATACATAAGCCAGGCCGCTGTACTTTTCTTTGCTACAACAACATCCTTTTTTTAGCCAAGCTACTACAACATCTTGGCCCTTTCCGCTGCGTGCCACTTATGGTCCATCTATACTACTATTATTGCTGAATGCACATTCAACCCGATTGGCATATTTGTAGGTACGGCACAACAATCAAAATGAAATGTCTCCGAGTCTTATCAATTAATACAGACTTGTGCTCAAATAAAATTACAAACCAAAAAAAATAAAAAAAATATTACATGATCTCTAAAACAAATGGTTTGATTGATTACATGAACAAACAACACAAAGGTTATTCAACGATGGAAAGAACATTTCACCTATGATTTACCAAGTGGGAATTTAATTTCCCTTTTTCCTTCAGGACCTTAACAATGTGGTCAGTCTCAGCTTGCTTCGTTTTGAAATCCACCAAATATTTAATGGTGGTCTTGAGTACTTCTACTGATTGTGCTATTTGCTTCCTCAACATGTCAACTTCATATCTAAGTGCAGAAGCAAAATCTCTTTCTATCACTAGTTTAGCCTCTAGAGCATCAGCAGTTGGCAATTCATAATGCACGATTGGGCCGGTGCCACTGCTGTGGGATGATACAACGTCCATGGGGACCTCACTCTTTGATCTTGGGCTAACCTATTTTGCCATTAAAGTTCCGATTGGATTCAGAAAAGTTGAAGTTAGCAAAACATCTCAGCTGGGAGTTATAATAGCAAACCAGTTAAACAAACAAGGAATTAAAGAGTTTCAATTCGATGCTGAAAAGTAGTTATTAACATCATTGTAACCCGTTGTTGCAGCAGCAAAGCAGTTACAAACAAGTAGCTATTTACGTTCAGGCAAACAGGTAATTCTTAACAGTAAGTATCAAACACATAGATAGGCACAGTCTATAATAGGATTAACAGGTTGTGGCATTATGTAATCAGTAGCAAACTAAATTAAGCCAAGCAACGTAATTGAACAATTTTGCAATAAGTGGCTAACTAAAATTCCGAGAAGCAGGTAACCGAACTTACGTTAGTTCTTTGTACAGGCACACTGCAACTTCTTTTTCGCTTACAAGGTTGTACGAAGGAGTCCATGGCATCAATTGCTTGGATACACAGTCCCAATACTTCTTTCTTCCCACAATGCATTGGTAAGTCGAATGGTTAATCTGGTAAGATGGTGCATCCTTGATATGTTATATGAGGACGTGTAGTCAGACTAATTGTAGCCACACACATCACACTGGCTTTTACTGTATATTTCATGCGATTACTTTTGGCATATCGATATCTAAGCAATCTACAATAGGATGAAAAGACTGGCATCCTTCACATTATTGGCGAACTCAGTTCATAGAAACAAGCAATTCAACCATTCTGTGGGTAAATCAAAAGCGCCACTGGAATATTTTTCACTACCCCTATCATACACGCAAAAAGGGGCGACGCCACCATAGGGGCTGGTATGGGCGGCCACCTCGGGTGGCTTGAAAGTGTGCACCTAGTTTGAGTCGTCCAGGTTGGCCCAGGCTAGTTTTGTTCGTCCCAACGCACGAGCAGGCAATGTAAAAAATGAAGAAAAATGTTTCAATTTGGATAGGCCAATAACATAAGTGCAAGGCAGGCCCTATAGCAGGCTCGCGGCCCAAACCAGCGCCTCCCATATCGATCGACAGCAGAAAAAATCCCAATTCATCCGCTCCAGCCACCAGTTTGGTTCGCTCCTAACCTAGCCGCCGTTGGACAGACCAACACATCACTTCCTCACACCCTCATTGGAGGGCGGTCGCCGGGCTTCAAGCGAACGGAAGGACAAGAAGATGAAGATCCAACCCTGGGTGTAGCCTGCGTGGGAGGCAGCGGCGGCAACACGGGCATGGCATCGAGCTTGCGCAAACGGATAGTCATAGCTTGCAAGAGTAGCATGCGCAACGAGCAGGTACATCACATCCCTGATTATATCTAATTCAACTCTTCAATTTCTAGCCAATAGTTAAACCTGACAGTGTTGTAAAACTGCTTGTATGTAGGGAATCTATGAGAAAATGAAACCAATTTCTACTTATTTTTTAACTTCCCCAATCAATACTGAACTACTGAATCTGATGAATCTAATCAAGTTTCCGGTGCAAACATCCAAGCTCATGTTGTTCTTGAGCCTGAAGTGTCTAATGAACAGACTGCTAATGAAGGATTTGATGCAAACATTTTACACGCTCCTAGTGATGAACATATAGTGTCTAATGAGGCATCTAATGCAAGCATTTTGTAAGCTCTCATTGAAGGATTTAGTGTCTAATGATGATCTGCTATGTTGAGAGAGACAGAGATTTGCAGGCATTGATGACAAGCAAATTATAGTGCATTTTCATGGCTTGAGGAAACGTCGAGGCCATCTACCAGAAAGTCCCCGTATCATGACAATGTAGCATAAATACTTTTCTAATCTGTTGTTTGAAACTATTGGCATACTTGTGCAGGATAGATATATTGATATGCAGTTTGCGTACTAGTTATAGGTGCAATTACACTTCGATATTTTCAGCCAGAGAACGAATAATTCAAGCAGGTACAAACCATGTTTGTAGTCCTTGTACACCATGTTGCATTTTGTGTTTTTTGGTGCTTGCATCATTTAGTGTTTATAATCTGAACTACTTTGGATCATTAGCTGGTTTTCAAAGTGCATGTAGCTTCACATTTCTCAAGTTATGTTGATTTACGGAGTGCAAGTGCCTTCGTATTTTTTAAGTTAAATGTTCGGCCCTGGTAACTTGAATTCGTGGATCCGCCACTGCACACAAATCATACATGAATGCCAGTACAAATTAAATGAAATGCAGGGACTTACGCTAGCTCGTTGTGCAGGCTCACTTCAGCTCTACTTGCGCTTGGGATGTTCCATGTACAAGTCCATGTTACGACTTGCTTGGATGTGCAGGACTTGTGCTCCTTGCATCCCCCTCTGCATTTTTGACACGGCGAATGGTTGATCAAATAAGAGGAATCAAGCTTGCTGTTGTACCGGAGGACAGATACTTACAAGGTTATACGGGTGTGCAGGATGTGTACCAGATCCCGTAGCGCTGTCATGCTTCGCTAAAAAATGGATTTGCTTGTTTCAGATGATATCTCCAGAAGAAATAAGAGTTAAAGTTAGAGTTGGATAGGTGTGTAAGCTAAGGGAGCAGTGAAAGGATATCCAAACATCGTCGGAACAGTGCACAAGGGAGTGATATGTGGATACCTAGTTCGGGACGGCGTTTGGGCATGCTCGCCTAGATAGAGTGCGGGTCACTTCAGAGCCGTTGAGGGTGATGCGCTGGCGTTGGTTGGCCGCGCATGGATGCAGATCTTGAGTGGCAGCCGAGCACTACGATGCGGTGGACAAGACCGTTGGTGAAGCCCCAGCGGCCTCAGGGGGCGGAGGCGCGACGATGTGCTCAGTGAAGTAGCCCCGGTGAGCTGGGAGACGGCGTCGGTGAAGCGCACCTAATGCGGTGGAAGTCGGTGTCTATGAAGCACGTCGGTTGCAAGGGCCAACGTTGTCGGTGGACCACTCGGTGCGGTGGACGAGGGCATAGATGGGGTAGCTCCGGTGCGGTGGTGAAGCGCGACCGTCGTCTTCGTTGCCGTCGTCCGGCACAGAGGTGGGGAAAGAGACGAGAGGTGGGGCGATTCGAACTTTGCTTGGGTTGGCGGTGAATTAGGTATTTGAGCAATCTGGGCGCGGAAGGGGACGGTGGAGAAGGGAGATTTTGCAGGGCTGGAATTGGGGCCGCCAGATATTTCAATCCGAAACATGGAAGCGCAAACTTATTTTGTCGTCATCCTTTTGGGGGGGGGGAGGGAGGGAGGGGGTGGGTGGCTGGGTGCTAAGCGTCCGTCCGACACACGCGACCACCACGACACGACCCTAGTCTGCCTGGTGCGCCTACATTTGAGAATGCAAACGAATCTGTATGTATTGCCCGTGTTTTCCTTGCAATAATTAGTCATTCAAAGCGAGATACTATAAATTAATTAATGAGGAGTTATTTAAAAAAATCGAAACGGTATCCATGCTAATGTGGATTAGAGTGTGTGTCACATAATTAGTTATTTGAATTAGAGTGTGTGTCACATAGCGATCTCCAATTCTAACGTGGATTTCGCATTTCATTGTATCCACGCTAGTTTTTAATACAAATCCATATGTATATGATGAACACCATGGTAGTGAGAAAACTTTTGGATGGATTCAAACATATGACCTACAAAATAGCACAACAAATCGAGTCAATGTCAACTTTTCAAAACCTAGTATGGCACGAATTCGAAATAATTACCCATATGCATGGTCCTTAGTTCAAATCTTACAATGTACACCGAATTGAAACATCGACAGTAAGTCTCGTACTATCTACATTCAAATGTTGTTTTTAGCCCCCCCCCTCGCACACACGCTACATACTTCCTGTATCGGTCAATCTTCCTCTCCTAACCACCTTAGGAAGCTATCGGTTTCCAACACACATCCATTCTTTCTCTCCATGTTTCGATCTCTAACTCTCTCAACTACACAACCCCCTTTTTCCACTCTGTTACGAAATGTATTTACCTCACACACCCACCATTGCACCCCATGCCGAGCTCTCTCTCTCTCTCTCCCTCTCCCTCTCACCCTCTCGCGCTAAATACATGCATTGCCTATCTAGCCCCCAACCTCTCGTGTGCACGCACGCACGTTGTCTATCTAGGTCACTCCCTCGAGACTATCTCACTCTTTCTTCCGCACGGCGGGCCACACTCGCTCAATCTCTCTCTCTTTATCTGAGTCTCGTTTAACCTCTTTTTCTTTCACACACAAATGATATATCTCCTTGTTCGGGCCTCGATCGACACACTCTATACTCTCTCACGCAGATTGTCTATCTAGGTCAGTCCATCGAAGCCGCCCCCACTCTTTCGACCTCATGGCGGGCCACGCTCTCTCTCTCCCTCTCTCTCTCCCTCTCTCTCTCTCTCTCTCTCTCTCTCTCTCTTTGTATGTCTCGATTGACCTCGCTCTTTCTCAGACAAAAACGATATATCACCATGTTTGAGCCCAATTTGACTTATTCACATTGTATACTCTCTCACGCACATTGTCTTTCTAGGTCACTCTCTCCAACCCGTCTCACTCTTTCGATCGCACGACGAGCCTATGTGATCGATTCACATTGCTTCCTCCCACGCACAAAATATATCTACACGTCTGTGACTGGATCATCTCTCAAGCTCTATCTTACATACCTCACCCTTGCCAAAAGCTCAATCGGACAATATCTCTCTAGAGCATACATATTTGTTCAATGAATGTCGGACCACACTCACTTTGTCTCTCTAACTATATGTCTCTCGATTGACCTCACTTTCTCACGCCGTATCTTCCACACATTGAAGCTACCTCTCCATCCCTTGCAAAGCCGGAGCTATTTACATTGCGAGGGGCACTCCAACCTTGGATTAATTTGTGTAGGCATTTATTCCGGTCGGGTTAGATTATATTTTCGTAGAATTCGGCCCACAACTACTCAAAACACCGTTGCAAACCCCGCAACTCCCCTAGTTGATTTCCCTCTATCTCGGTCATCGCTCTCTCGCACGTCCTTTCTCACCTTCAACATCGCACCATGGTATTATTGCAAAAAACTCTGTTGTTCTCTTTAATTATTATAAATAAGCTACAAAACTACACACCGATAGTCCACTTGGAATGGAACAAATGTCGACCCACAAATTAAAGTGCTACAAACTACACACAGAGGGGACCACATGTTATGAAACAATTTTGGACCCATATACAAATTAAAAAATAAAGGACGAGGATCGAACATGTGACCAGGGCCTTCAAGCCGCACGTCAATAGGCAACATACGTAGAGCAACAATGTTTGTTGTACCTCCCTTTGTTCACATAATGTTTTTATATTACCACAGCCTATTTAATTGATAACATGTAATATTATTTTTAGTACTATTCGCCTTCACTTACTGGTGGGTTCCATGTGTGCTTTCTCTCTCTCCTCCCCTTCCGCGTTTAGACGCACGGGCAAACACGAAGAACTCGTGGGCGATGTTCCCGTTGACCATATCTGGACGCGTTCACAAGTTACATCACCAGTTTCACGTGCTAGCAGCATTAGTCAATGTGTACATGCAATGCACGTTAATTTAGAAGTATATTAAGTGCATGCGGATATTAAGTAGGATATATTTGCGTGTTATTATGTGATTAGCACTATTTTTGGCATGAAATTAACTGCACGCTAAACGTGTTGAGCGCTCGACATTGAAGAAGTCTAGGTCGTTGGATGACAAGGAATACATGTGGCTTGATGACGTTTTATATTTAATTTGATATGGCTCTAGCAGAACATTCAATCGATCAAACCATAGATTTCGTTCAGTTTGACTCCGACTTTAAATTATATGACGATCGATCTAAAATAAACGGAAATGATAAATGTTTGGATTTTAAGCATGGCAACCCAAACGTTTTTCATGGCAAATTTAGACTACGCGGCGGCGGCGGGGGCATCTTGCGGTGGGAAGCGGCTCCTCTGCAGTGCTCTATGTGTCGTCGGGGCACTGACCGACGGCGACGGAGGCGCCTTGCGCTATTGTTGGCGTACTCCTAGACGTTGGCCTAGCTTCAAGGAAGGCCAAAATGTTCTGGACTTCGGAGCGAGTCAACTGGCGGGAGGAGGCGACTGGCGTTGGTGCAAGGAAGTGGTCGACGGCGGTCATCCATGCTGCTGAGGGGGGCACTGGCACCCACGCGGGGACATGCACTGTCAACGGCGCGGTTCATGTGCACGGGCACAGGCACGAGCGCGCACGTCAGTGCACGCGTAGACGCATGCGCTGGCAGGTGCAAGGGCACCCGCACGGGCGTGCGCGCCAGTGCACGCGCAGGCACATGTGTTGGCAGGTGTACGGGCGCGTGAAAGTCGGCGGGGACCTCATGGAACCCTGTGGCATCAAGCTCGGCGACAATGTGCAGCTCCCAACCCATCATGCCACGGGGATGGGCGTTGGCGCAGTCGGGGCGACGGGAGCCGGAACGGGAGCGGGGACAGGCGCGACATCTTCCCGCAAGGCCAGTTCAAGCTCGTCCCAAAGCGCCTGATGTTCTTGAGACTCCGGCTGGGTGTGTTCCTCAGGAAACTGGAAGACTAAGGGCAGACCATCATGATGCGGCATGGCGTACGTTTAGGTCAGACTGGTTGGAGGTAGACGACAGGAGAATCGGAGAGGAAGAGAGAAGATTGTAGAGATATCAGGTAGTGCGGGGTTGATTTTAAACTGTAGCGCCGACGACATTAAAAGTGGGAGCAGTTGGGACGAAGGTGGGCGGTGAAGCCTGGTCAAAGGGCTCGCCTCCCGGTGAGCCTGCACAGCGGTCTGCTCGCATGCCTCCCTGTCAGCCAGCGCAGCGGTCTGCTCGCACGCCTTTCGTCGACTCACACGCTTGCTCAGACGGCACCTGCCGATGAGAAGCGGGACTCGTGGCGGCACGTAAACGCCCACGGTTTCAATAGTGAAAGCGTTCGCCTTAACGTGACAGGTCTTTGTTCCAAAATACCTTGGCTCTTCATTTGTGCAACTTGTCATAAGCAGCTTGTCTCAAATTGAAGAAAAAATTATGAAGTAATATTTGTGCCATATCACGTGACCATGCTCAGTTTCAAGAATTTATGGTCACTTTTGGATTTTCTGAAATTTAACATCCAGGATTCAAAACAATATCATAACCTGCATCATGCAATAAATTTTCAAGCCATACATCTGTCCTGTTGTATTTCTTAAGAAAGGATTTGGTCAAACATTTTGCTTAGTTAGACTTCAGACAAGTTATATATGCAGAGCAAAAGGATAATCCCTCCGTACCAGTGCATTGCCTACTATATTAACTCAAGTACTAGGCATGAACAAACGGGCTCACTTCTGTGCTCATCCTGGTGTAGTAGTAGTAGTACTAGGCAATGCAGTTGACGGGTGACCTTGGCGAGCAGCGACCGAGGGAATTGAACCATGCTCGACACGGTAGGTAATGTTGTCTAGTTACTAAAGCATCCCTCCGTTGTTCATCGGTAGTCATTATGGACCGGGGACATGAGGGGAATTTCCTAGGGCTGGAATTCTGGCTGCCAGATATTTCGACTCGAAAGGCGGAGGCTCAACTAGTTGGGGTTGCCTAATGTGCGTACCACGCACGCCACTAGAAGGACACGAGGCCAATTTTTTTTTAGGATCAACATGAGCCAAGGTCTGGCTGGTACGCCGTTGGGTCCTACCATTCGAGAATACGAAAGGAACCTTTTAAATTGCCGAACGAATCTATGTGTATTACAATGCCCGCATTTTCCTTGCAAATACTAATCTCGCTGTGGTAATTGATTTATGACGAGTTGTTGAATTAGAGTGAGTTTGTGATATAGTGATCTCAACGTGGATTTCACATTTCATGGTATCCCTGGTAAGTTTTTCAATGCAAATTCAAATTTAAAAGATGAACAATATGGAGATGAGAAAACTTTGTATGTATCAAGCATATGACCACACACACACACACACACACACACACACAGACACCCACACACGAACACAACAACAATCCAATAAGTATAGTGCATCTATTTTTCCAAACCGTGCATGTATGACACGCATTCAAAAATACTTCTTCTGTTCCTAAATATTAGTCTTTTAGAAATTTCAACAAGCGACTACATACGGAGCAAAATGAGTGAATCTACACTCTAAAATATGTCTATATACATCTGTATGTGCCAGTCCACTTGAAATCTCTAAAAAGACTAATATTTAGGAACGAAGGGAGTAAAATGTAAGACATGCATGGTCCTCAATTCAATATTTAAAACGAACATGAAACTGAAACATGAATATTAAGTCTAGTACTACAGTACATGCAAATGTTGTGTTTAATTAGGCAGAGCTATGATTGTCGGGGGTCACCCCCTCGACCTTAGATAAAATTGTGAAGCTCTGTTTAGGGTTGTTTATATTATATTTGTCCCCACCCTCCCAACCTCCGATTGGTTGTGCACCCCCACCCCTCCTCCCCGGGCGAATATCATGTGCCCCCATACCTTAGATGCTATATGCCGATACGAGTTGCTTGGAGCTTGTAGATCTGAGATATAGCAGCTCACATGATGTCTTAATATTTTTACAGGAAACCTTGATGAGTTTGAGAATTGCACACAATTTGTACAAAAACTACTCAGATGCCCTTGGATCCCATATCCAACGACCTCGAAGCTCATATCACCGTAGCATCTAAGATGAAGAAGGACATCATATTCTCCTGTATGTAAGAATATCATGTGCTACCACACCTTAGATGCTTTGGTGATACAAGATCTTCGGAGCCGTTGGATTTGTGACCCAACACCTCCTCGGTGGTTCGAATTGCTTTTTGCAGAAAAGCCCCCAAAGAGTTCGGCCACTGCTTAAAAGCACAAAGACTGTTCAGATGCCATTGGATCTCAGATCAAACGACCTCGAAGCTCGTATCACCGTAGCATCCAAGCTGCGAGAGCACCTTATGTTTTCTCACACGGGAGAATATGAGGTGCTCCCGCACCATAGATTCTATGGTGATACGAGTTCACGGAGATCTAACGGCCCACAGTTGGAGGTTTGAATGTTTTTGCAATATACGACTGAGAGAGTTTGGGAATTGCGCAGAAAGTACAAGTACTACGGATGTGCCATCTGATCACTGATCATACGACCTAGATGCTCATATCACCGTAGCGGGTAATTAAGCTACGGGGAGCACCTAATATGAGCAACGGGGAGCCGATGGATCCAAGATGCAGCGGCACACACGAGGCCTGAATGTTTTATTTGCAAAAAAACTTTGGAGAGGTTGGAAATTGCGCATAATTACAAAGACTACTCCCAAGCCATTGGATCTCACTTCCAACAGTGTAAAAACTCGTATCACCATAGCATCTAAGCTGCGGGGTGGATGTGATATTCTATGCCGCTGTCATTTTTGTTCGTAAACTTGCAAAATACGTGTAACTTGTGCCGTTACTTGTCTAACCGCGCAAAGTGTTTGTCCAAAAAAACCATCCTACACTGAAATATCGGAACAACACACGGGGGTCCCACTTGTCATTAATCAAATTTGGACCTAAAACTAACAAATCTGAAAGACGAGATTCGAACTGGCAACCTGGACTATAAAGCATAAGTCGATAGCCTGAAACAACAATGGTTGTTGGCTTTGTCCCATAACTTGATTTTATACAGTATTACGTTGAGTAGAGTAGAGGGAGTGCCTCGTCAACACGTGCATGACCGTTGACTCACTTACTGGTGGGTCCCAAGTCTGCGATCTCTCTCTTCTCTCCATCGTCTAACCTTTGCACGGGCACACATGAAGAGCGGTGCTAGCTTGCCATGGTGTTATTACAACTAAAAGAAGCTTGGAAAATAGAAGAATCGCCTAGAACAAGAGACGGTGTGGATGGTCGAGCCGGAGCTAACCACACCTATCCTCCGTGCCATGTTAGCATGATGAAGCTGTGTGGCTAGTGGGGTGTTTTTGACCGACTGGCTGGGTCCCGAGGTCGAACCATAGGTACTACGTCTGATACAGTAAATTTTTACACGCACATTTTTCCTCCGTGCCGAGACATGGCACACCCTACCGCGCGGTTTTGGGGTCCTCCCGGGTGGTGCACACATATATTCTTCCTGACATGGAACTCCCTATGGCGCATTTTCGTCGAAGCAAGTAAATGAGTCGTCAAATCACGAAAGGCCACGTTTCCCGCCAAGTACATTAGTGAAGCACGGTGGCTAGCTAGTTGGGCTAGTTCGACCGATTAGCTAGGCCGCCGCCATATTTGTTTTTTCACCCTTTTTTTATCTACTTGCCGGCAGGTAAATTTAAATATCCAGCGCGACATTGCTCTGGTGTTTGAGTGTGGCAGGATTTTTAATTTTTTGATTGACGGGAGCAGGCGCGACAGGATTTTTAATTTTTTGATTGACGGGAGCAGGCGCGACAGCAATTAATCACGATGACTTCGCCTATAAAACCCACTGCTCCCTGATGTGAGAAGTCATCGACTGGTGTTTTACCATGGTGAAAACCAAAAGATTCCCCGTTCCTCGGCTGGCTCCCTCCGCCTTCCCGTAGACTGCATTGCCTTTCAGCCGTTTCGCCCCCTGCATCACCAACATTGTGCACCTCGAGAAGCAAAGGGACTTCGGTGGTGTTTAGGCACCCTTTGCATGGGCATGTCCATGTCTCGGCGCAACATGACCGTTGGATCAAACTCAGATGATGCAGATCAGTCACTGTAGCACAAAGTGTGTGGGTGTGTTTGGTTGCATTCTCATCTCAATATAGTTGTTTCATCTTCGTGTATTTTTGTTAACCTACTAGTGTGGACTCATACACCCTTCATGCACTCTGCCAAACACCCAAAAGTGGGTCGAGAAGGGAACTTTTGCTCCCATCCCGTGCACCCTTCATACACCCTGCCTAACACTATTCATGATTCATATGGTTCATGTTCGGTGGAGTACTGTAGCACCGTACTCTCCGTGCGCTGTAGACCTAGTTCTGTTAACATTTATCTCACCTTTCATTCTCGACCGGACAGTCGAGAAAGTGGTACTATGTTACTACATTACTGTTCATATAGTTGACATGCGCACAACATCATTTGTTGTCGTCATATCTTACTACACTAGCAACAAGATTATGTAGTACTGACGTATGAACCACTAGACATGCCTAGTAGTAGGAGCACTGTGTATGTTCAAGTGGCTGCCGTGTTTCGCAGTCCTCCGTCGTAAGAGTGGAAACGCTTGCTGTAATCGTTTTTTCTTCAGAAAAAAGTGGACACGCTCTACCGTGCTGATCCTTCTCCGGCCATGCACTAAATTACTCACTTTCGCCGACGTGTGGGACAGCCAACATCGGGGTCCACCAGCCATGCACTAAATTACTCCGTAGTAGAGTGACGGTAGACTACCCCGATCGAAGCGCCGCAGTAATGCCCAAGGAGTCGACAAATCACAAAACCCCCTCCTTTCCAGCAGTAAGTTGGACGGACGAAGCAACCATCATTTCACTCTTCTCTCTTAGCTTCCTCTCTACTCAACTCGCTTCTCCCTCATCTTGTTCCTCATTTCTTCAAGAAAACCCCGACCTGCTTCTGCCATTGTTCTTCTCTCCCAAAGAAGGAAAGGTGAGCGCATCAATGGTGTTGATTCTGGCCAAGGCCCAGTCTTGCAACCCCGAGACTGATCCTATAACTCCCTCTCTTGTCTTCTTTTGGGTTTGTGATTATGGTTTCTTTTCTTTTATTTCTATTTGACAGTTTATTGATGGACGCTGGAGCACCGGCCGAAGTGATGTCTATGGCTCTGTCCAAAACCGTCGAGGCTCATGGTACGAAGAAGCACAAGCACCCCGCCGAGACTATCGCAGACAAGCTCAAAGCCATCGCCCTGTCCAAGCCCCCCTCTCCGAGATCCCTCATTAAGCAAGTCCAGGTAATATCTCTTCTTAATGATCTTTTTCTCAATCTTGATCGTGTTTTTTCATCTAACATGCAGTACTAGTATTAGTAGTACAACTTTCTGGGTGATCTTGCATGTGATTTTTGTGTGCCAAATGACGGTTCTAAATTCCTCTTTTGACCAAAACATGCGAGAGGTTGACACTGATTTCTTATAGATTACTTTCAACTACTCCCTCTGTCCCAAATTTCTTGTCTTAGATTTGTCTAGATACGGATGTATCTAATACCAAAATGTTGACTTGATACATCCATATCTAGACAAATCTAAGACAAGAATTTTGGGACGGAGGGAGTACTTTATGAACATCAATGCTACCTTTGAAGAGGGTATATTTGCCTCAATAACTTGTGTTATGGATATTGCAAGTAATCCCTCTACTCTCATGCCTTTGAAGACATGTTCTAGTGCCTTTGTTCACTCATTTCTGTGCGTATATGTAGTCATATATGGAGTACAATATCGAAAATCATCTTATATTTCTGAACGGAGGTAGTAATAAAATATGGTTTCTGTTTGAATTAGAACCAGGTCCGCGGTGGAGATGAAGTTCTCAAAGTCATGCCGTGTGAACTGGAAGACCTGAGGATGAGTTCTACTGCTAAACTATCCATATGTTGTGTCCTTGTCGCCACGTGTCCTGAGCTAGTGTTTTCATGTAGCATTGTGGTCAGGCGTGTTCTCGAGGCTGTACTTGACCACAACAATTTCCTGGTTGTGCCTTCGATTACGAAGGGTGTGGTTCTTGTAAAGCTTCCCAACAAATTTGATGCGGCCTATCTTCATGATCATGTTTATGAGTGGAAAGACCACTCTGTTAGGTTCTCCAAGGTTGACGAGATGGTGATGGTGCATGTAGACATATCTCATGAAGTCCATGGACTAGTCAGTTATGCAGGGTTCATCCCGTAGGTCGGTGGCAAGAAATAGTCTGCAGAGTTTAATTAGTGCAACTTTGCTTGGCTATAGTAAGTACTATTGTTTAGTACTTGATTTGTGTTTGTGAACCCTGTATTGTTTATTAGTACTACCGCTTTTGGTGTGTGGTCAGTCCTGAGAACGGTCTATGTTAATGTCTGTCCACTCAATTCAGTCTGTATATTTTGAAGTATCCAGATCATCTTTTTTGTGAGGACGATTTATCAATTATGGTTAGACTCCAATACCTGTATGCATTGCAGGGTTTATCGCACCCACCAGGATTTCCAGTCCCATGGATGTTCGGTCCATATGATTTGTCACGACCTTTGGACTGTCCTTCTTGTGAGATTAGGCGGGCCCCCTGCATGCCACCCGTAGTTGGACGATCAATATTTTGTTTAGTACTTCAACATAGTGATTTCCTGGTAAGGATTCACTCGTGTCACATCAAGTAAATCTTATTGATTTACTGTCTAAATCTTATTGATTTAATGTCATGTTTTCTTTCTTTTCCTGCAAATTTACGATGCAGGTTTTGCCATGTGACATTCATCACATAATAAACTGTTTTGTTTGCTCTAAGATGGCTATTTTTGCAGGTTTGACTTCTTATGTCGTGTTAGTAACGAAGGCACTGTACATCACTTATATTAATGGAAAAAAATTGGATCAGTCTGTTTTCTGAGTACAAGCTGAATCCCTATGATGAACTGCAGTTTGGTTTAACAAAAATGCCACAATTAGTCCTTCTCGCGTTTAAAAGAAATGAGGAAAAAAACTAGAACACAGTCACGAAGCCTAGTCAAGTTAGAAAGTTGATCATAGCAGACCAGACACGATCGCCGCTGTCTCGCACATCGGTACCACCTTCAGCGACGGATCGAGCACCGGCAGTTGCTCTAGCACTGACAGCGGCAGCAGCTCAGTCTGATCCAGCTGAGGATTGGGCACCGACCGCGTCAGTGGATCAGGTTGATCTACCGGAGGATCGGGCATCGACACCGGCACCAGCTCTACAAGGAGCACCATCTCCAGCAGCAGCAGCGGCTTTGGCACCTGCACCAACACTTGCACTTGCATCTGCTCCGGCCCGTGCAGCGGCAACCGAACAAGCAGTTGCATCGGCAACAGACTGGGCTGGAGTTCCCACTTCATATACCAAAGTCCTTACAAAAACCGACATGTCCACCTTCTTGGTAAGCATTGGCCGCCCAAGTGTTTCGTTCTTTTTTCTTTCCATGTTGTTTCGCATGATTCACTGTGTTGATCTAACTATTTGGGTATGTCTTCTTGTTTGCAAACCTAGAATTCCTAGAGCAACGAGGGAATCATTCAACAATCCGGGCGACAGCGGCCAAGTTTCTCTTACCATGCGCAGGCTTGATGTGAATGAACCTGCTCAATATACCGTAAGTACAAAGTATGGTCGCATGATGATTGATGCTAAAGGATGGTCAAGGTTCAAATCTAAATCATATCTTGTGGTAGGGGATGATCTCAAAATCGGACTTTCTCGGCAAGGAGAGCTAGTCCAAATCAACTTTGAAATTCTTCAGTAGCAGCACGCAACTGCCGAACTGATCTATCCTATGAGAGATTTTGATGTAATAATATGGCATGGTGAAACAAGTGTCCCGTTTGTATAAGTAATACGATAGTATTATTTATCACATGGTATATCGTTGATAGAATTGCAACTCTCATTGCTGGTTAGGAGCTGTCGTTCAATTTCATTCCAACAGCTGTCGTGCTTTATTCAATTTTGTGTATTCGCCTTGCGACAGCATCTAAAACCAGCGTCGTACCGATCGCTTGCAATATGAAAAGCGCTGAGGTAGAACACATGGGCCCCCAAACATGCAGGGTGGGCCTATGGCCCAAAGTACAGAACCGTGAGCCTGTGTGAGTATTATATTCTCAGCTGGACCCCCATAATGCCCGTGCGTTGCGCGTAACATCAAGATGCATTTGTATGAGTATTTTATCTTGTGTGAGAGAAGGATGAACGAGGGAAGGCCTTATTTGCAAATGTGGAGAGGTGTGTGGGTACCTTTTTGCAAAATTGCCATAGTTTCCTTCCTATCCTTCAGATATAAATCGGACGGCCTATATTGAAGGATGGCAGGCACACCATCATCACCAACTCGTCTATACTGTGTTAAAATCAACTCTGTTTTTCATAATTATATATGTTATATATATTCCCCTTGATTTTTCTTATGTATAAAGTTGTGATATAAAAGATTTGTATATTTCTTTACAGAGGGAGTATCTCTCTGTCAAAAATATATTTTTGTGTAACTAGTTACTCTTGTCTTTCTACTTCCTTTCGCTGATATGTGGGGCATCCGGCAACGGGGTCCACGTGCCATATGCACAAATTAGAGTGCACAACTGCACGGTAGACACACCCCGGTCGTAGCGCTGCAGTAATGCCCAATGAGCCGTCAAATCACAAACCCCCCTTTCAAGCTTTAGCAGTAACCTGGACGGACGAAGCGGCAATATTTCACTGGGCATGAATCCCCTTCTCCCTCGTCTGCTTGTTCAGAGAAAACCCCCTCTCGGCGATTGCATAGGGTTTTCTCATGGAGAACCATGTACGAATTCTTCATCCATCCCCGATAAATCCAAGTCCCTTGGTCGCGGGTAATCCTAGGATGGCAGCCGCCGCCATTGATGCATTTTTCTTCCTAGTAAATATAGTGTGTTTCATTTGCAGTGCCCAAAGTGCGAGGACCCTACAGGTTTCTGCGCCCTCGGCGAGACGTCACACCTGTTCCTTCTCATCCTAACACAGGATTTTAAAACGCGCACAGTATGTTCCTAGAATCCTATTTTCTATCCGGGAGGGTGGGTTTGTTTTTAACATGTTGTCGACTAATTTGGAAATTTGGATTGGTATATTTGGATAAAAGGTACTACCAGTATGATGGTGAACACTGACGTGAAGGAGGAAGTTATTTCTAGATTTGGATAGGGAATACATTGTGTTCTCATATTATTTTTCCTGCAATGCATTATTTGCTCTGCCAGAACACATGTACTCAAGATGCTCTGCCTTGCAATAACTGAATAGACCAGTTTAATGGTCATAGTGAAGACAAGCCATGGATATAAGTTCCGAGTTGGGTTCATGAACCAAGAAGATCACTGCTTTTTTATGGCCAAACTTGGATAAACTTTCTCAAGTGTTACGGACTGAAAGTTGGCGCACGAATGTTGATGGAAATAGCAGAACGTGGTCTCATCTTCACTGCGATCTTCCACCCCGACATCGTTCCAATTGTTCATCCATGTTAGTTTTGTATCTGGTTCTTGCTTGTTGCCTCGATTACTTCTTAATCCAGCTATTCTGTCTAACTAATCACAATTTAACTTTGGAAGTAGCAATGAATCTCTCATGAAGATGCTACTTCTAACTAATATTTTCTTATAATGGGTGGCACATGTAGGTTT
Source organism: Aegilops umbellulata (assembly GCA_032464435.1). Lineage (NCBI taxonomy): Eukaryota > Viridiplantae > Streptophyta > Magnoliopsida > Poales > Poaceae > Aegilops > Aegilops umbellulata. The sequence goes on along the minus strand of CP136060.1, from coordinate 112,022,225 downwards.
TTTCAGAGTTAAGCAGGCTGCTCGTTTGTTATTCTGTAACAACTTGGCTGTTACTGATGGCACTGAAGTTGACTGGGACGACATCCACAAGTTCCTACACTTTATTGATCGTCTTGAGGTCCTTGTGGGGCGTTTCAATGGTGGAAGGCTACGTGGGATATGTGTGCCACTGCTGCACTCATTGAACAGGTCCAACTGTGTCAAGAAACTTATGGTACAAGCTGTTTCATATTATATATGTTGATCATAAACTATTGCTTATATACAGTTTTGTAGCTGTGATATTCTTGAAACAGAAACTGCCCAATTCTATTGTTCCTACACATATGCCTGACCATGGTCGGGTCAGACTTGCGCTTGGTCACAACATGATGTTTATGTCGACCTACTCCATTCCCCTTGGAGGTGAAAAGATACTTATCCATGGGTGGTCTCAAATAATGAAGGCCTATCCATCTTGGAGAATATGACCGAAGATTATGTTCCTGCTTTTCCATGGCTCTAAAGCGAATATCCTGTTTATTGACCACATTGCGAGATGAAGCCGTTTCAGAAGGTTGTGGATGCGCGGGGTGGCGCCTGGGCCTTGTCCTGGGGCTTGGCGACCTCACCCTTGGTTAACTGTAGGTAAAGTAGCACTGTTCGAGGCGTGCTTTGTACGGTTGAACCTGTATAAGTACTCATACTACTTTCAACTATGGTTGTTAAGTGCCCCTGCTGGTTTCAGTTAAGGTTGTTAAGTACTCCTGCTGCTTTTACAGTATGTCATGTTTCTTCAGTCCTATCTTCCTCCAGCCGCCAAAACCAAACCAGCGCCGGCGGGGCCACCTGCTTCCGCCTCCCACGGCTGGCTGCGCCTCAACGCACGCATCACCGCCCCACCATCTCCTAAATTGTTAACGCTGACGTCCGAGGCCTCGCCATCGTCCTCCGCGCGCTTTGGTGCGCTCGCCGTGGCGCCGCCCTCTCGCGTTGTCAACATGGTCAACAAACAACAGGAATCGGCAGAAGTACGTGGAGAGGATGACAGTACGGGCCCACCATGTCAGCGTATGGAAAAATAAAATGCTTCCTCCTAGTGTTTTCCTGACATCTGGGACCCACGACATTGTGAGCGTATATAGTCAATAGACAAGAGAACAACACAAGATCGGCTGACACCTGGGACGTAGCTACTCGAGCAGTATTGTTTTTGTTATTGTTGAGACAGAGCAGGGTTTGAACTGGGCCGTGGCCTATTTATTTTTCTATGCCCTGATGGGCTGCAACTCTTTCAAGACGCCAGTAGATCTTGAAAGTAATATGAAACTGGCTGTAAATATAAAAACAGATGACAAATTGGCAATTACTTTATAATTTCTGAATTTTTTCACATTTTTAGATTCCTATTTCACTGGGCATTAACCTAATTTAAATATATCTTCAAAGTACTTTAAATCTGGCTCGACATTTCAGTATTAAAAATAGTTTGGAACCCACATAAATATGCGAAATTGGCCCTGGCCAACCAAAAAAACGGACAGCAATAAATTGCATAAGAAGTCACAATGAGCTATATATAAATTACTAAAAAAGAGGGAATGGTCTGACTTATGGGCCTATTAAGTTGACGCGTATGCAAGATTTTTTAATTATTATATACATCAACAAACGATTCTAGCAGACGTAACCGTTGGATGTCAATCCAACGGCCGTCATGTTTCTTCAATCTCTCATCTTCTTGCTCTAGCCGCCAAATCCAGTGCCGACAGGTGATAATCCCCAAGTGCAAGGAATCATCATAGCAATTTCCAAAGGTGGAAGTGATAAGTATGGAGTGTCGAACCCACAAGGAGCTAAAGGTAAGATCAATATTCTCTCAAGCCCTATCTGCCACTGATACGACTCTACGTACACCGAATGTTTGCTTCCAACTAGCAACGAGAAATAAAACTACATTGTGGGTACGAAGTGGATAACTTTGTATGATATTGTAGAGCTAAAATATAAAAGTAGATGCTATTATCATAAAGTTACAATATATGACTAAATATTATAAATAGCGAGTGTGGAATAATGGTGGATCGGTGTGCGGAATTGTCCCAGGCAATCATTAACAAGACCGGTAATCACTATTGTAGTTTCATATGAGGGAGAGGCATAAGCTAACATACTTTCTCTACTTGGATCATATGCACTTATGATTGGAACTCTAGCAAGCATCCACAACTACTAAAGATCATTAAGGTAAAACCCAACCATAGCATTAAAGCATCAAGTCCTCTTTATTCCCATACGCAACAATCCCTCTTACTCGGGTTTGTGTTTCAGTCACTCACCAACCCACTATAAGCGAATCATGAACGTATTGCAACACCCTACAGCGGGAATCCCTCACGCTTGTGCAACACGGAGGGAACCATAGGATAGCACCAAAGAAAAACATACAACTCATACCAATCTAGATCATCAATCAACCCAAAGACAAAAGATATCTACTCAAAACATCATAGGATGGCAACACATCATTGGATCATAATATGTGGCATAAAGCACCATGTTCAAGTAGGGATTACAACGGGGTGAGGGAGAGTGTTCCGCGTAAAAGAGATGAGGATGGTGATGATGATGGTGATGTTGATGAAGACGATCACCGTGGCGATGATTCCCCTCCCGATGGCACTCCGGCGCCACCGAGAGAGGAGGAGGAGAGGTTCTCCCCCTTGTGCTTCCTCCTCCATGGCCTCCACCCTCTGGTCCTTGGCCTTCATGGTGATGATGGCCCCTCCGGGATACTCCTCCATGGCCATCGGTGATGATGGACACCTCCGGCAAGGTGCCAGAGAGGGCCTAGATTGATTTCTGGTGGCTACAGAGGCTTGCGGCGGCAGAACTCCCGATCTAGGTTAATTTTCCGAGGTTTCTGTATTTGTAGGAATTTTTGGTGTCCGTCTCACATCAAGGAGGTGCCCGAGGTGTCCACGAGGCAGGCCCACGCGCCTAGGGGGAGGGGGGTGGGCGCGCCCCCACCCTCGTGGGCACCTCGGGACTCTCCTGGCCCAACTCTTTTACTCCGGGGTCTTCTTTTGGTCTATAAAAAATCATCAAAAATTGGTACGTCAATTGGACTCCTTTGATATTCCTTTTCTGCAAAACTCAAAAACAAGGAGAAAACAGAAACTGGCACTGGGATCTAGGTTAATAGGTTAGTCCCAAAAATCATATAAAATAGCATATAAATGCATATAAAACATCTAAGATGGATAGTATAATAGCATGAATACTTCATAAATTATAGATACGTTGGAGACGTATCAGCATCCCCAAGCTTAATTCCTGCTCGTCCTCGAGTAGGTAAATGATAAAAGAAATAACTTATGAAGTGTGAATGCTAGCAAGTGCATAAGTTTGATCAATGATAATTCCAATCACTTTTTTCTAGCATCATTATATGTCATAACAATATCTCATCTCATAAAACTTTTCATGATCAAGTAACAAGCAAGTCACATATTTAAAGTATAGATCATAAACTTTATTGAAAACTAACAAACAATATTCTCAGTCATCAAAATAATTGCATTTCATGTTATTTTCAGGAAGAGTCTATGTCAGAGCTTTTATTTAGCAAACTCCACATACTCAACTATCATTTAGTGTTTCACAATTGCTAACACTCACGCAATACTTGTGGTTATGGAGTTTTAATCGGACACAGAGAAACATAGGGGCTTATAGTTTCGCCTCCCAACCTTTTACCTCAAGGGTAATGTCAACAATAATAGCTCATGCTAACTTACATCCAATTATTTATATATATATATATATATATATATATATATATATATATATATATATATATATATATATATATATATATATATATCAGGATCCTTCCAACACCCTGTGCTTGCCAAAAGGATAAAATGTAAAAAGGAAAGGTGAAGATCACCATGACTCTTGCATAAGGTAGAAGATAATAATAAAAGATAGGCCCTTCACAGAGGGAAGCAGAGGTTGCCATGCGCTTTCAAGGTTGGATGCACAAAATCTTAATGCGAAAGAACGTCACTTTATATTGCCACTTGTGATATGAACCTTTATTATGCAGTCCTTCGCTTTTATTTCTTCCACATCACAAGATCGTATAAAGCTTATTTCCTCCACACTAATCAATCATACATATTTAGAGAGCAATTTTTATTGCTTGCACCGATGACAACTTACTTGAAGGATCTTACTCAATCCATAGGTAGATATGGTGGACTCTCATGGCAAAACTTGGTTTAAGGATATTTGGAAACATAAGTAGTATCTCTACTTAGTGCAAATAATTTGGCTAGCATGAGGGGGAAAGGCAAGCTCAACATGTTGGATGATCCATGACAATATACTTTATTTCAGATATAAGAAAACATAACCCATTACGTTGTCTTACTTGTCCAACATAAACTCTTTAGCATGTCATATTTTAATGAGTGCTCCCAATCATAAAAGATGTCCAAGATAGGGTATTTATATGTGAAACCTCTCTTCGTTCAATATTCTGTCATGAATTGTTCAAGTGACCAATTCTACGTTTGCTAACTTTCAATAAGTTTACTACCTATACTTATTATGTGTGAAGTCATTACTCCCCATGTTATAGGCATATGAAACATATATAAGTTCAGATTTATGACATTCAATTTACTCAACCATTTACTCATAGGATATACACGAAGCACATGAGCAAATGACAAACTACTCCAAAAGATATGAGTGAAGAACACTGAGTAGTCAAATAATTAACAAGCCATGGTAGGATTCTTTTTTATTCAGTATTTCAGATCCAATGATTTTATTCAAACAGAAAGTAAAATTGAAAATACGCTCCAAGCAAAACACATATCATGTGACGAATAAAAATATAGCTCCGAGTAAGGTATACCGATAGTTTTGAAGACGAAAGAGGGGATGCCCCTTGAGTATTCCTTGAATATTACCTTGGGGTGCCTTGGGCATCCCCAAGCTTAGGTTCTTTCCACTCCTTATTCTCCTCATATCGATATCTCACCCAAAGCTTGAAAACTTCAATCACACAAAACTTAACCAAACTTCGTGAGATAGGTTAGTATGATAAAGAGTAAACCATTCACTTTGGTACTGTTAAGGACAAGTTTCATAATTGTTCTCACACAATGCCTACTGTACCATATCATTTCTACAATTTATGTTGAGGAATATAAGCCATAGAAACTAGAAAACAAGCAAACTATGCAATGGAAACAGAACCTGTCAGAAACAGAACAGTCTGTAATGATCTGAACAATAACCATACTTCTGCTACTCCAAAAATTATGAAATAAATTGGTGGACTTGAGGAATTTGTATATTAATATTCTTCAAAAATAATCAACTCAAAAGCACTCTTCTGTAAAAAATGACATCTATTCTCGTGAGCGCAAAGTTTCTGTTTTTTACAGCAAAATCACATTAACTTTCACCCAAGTCTTCCCAAAGGTCTTACTTGGCACTTTATTGAAACAAAAGCTATAAAACATGATTACTAAAGTATCTTAATCATGTAAACACACAAAAACAGTAAGGGTAAATATTGGGTTGTCTCCCAACAAGCGCTTTTCTTTAATGCCTTTTAGCTAGGCATGATGATTTCAATGATGCTCACATAAAAGATAAGAATTGAAACATAAAAAGAGCATCATGAAGAATATGACTAGCACATTTAAATCTAACCCACTTCCTATGCCTAGGGATTTTGTGAGCACACAATTTATAGGAACAACAATCAACTAGCATAGGAAGGCAAAACAAGTATAGCTTCAAAACTTTAAGCACATAGAAAGGAAACTTGATATTATTGCAACTCCTACAAGCATGTATTCCTCCCTCATAATAACTTTCAGTAGCATAATGTATTAATTCAACAATATAACCATCACATAAATCATTCTTTTCATGATCTACAAGCATAGAAAATTTTCTACTCTCCACATAAGCAAAAATTTTCTCATTCGGAATAGTGGGAACACTAATTTCTAAAGTTGACACTCTTCCAAACCCACTTTAGATGATAGTATTATCCATACTCCAAAATATATAAGTTAATTTCATGGAGCATTCTAAAATTAATATAGAGTAACCAATATCCAAGCTCAAAATGTATAAGTGAAGCACATGAAGCATTCTATAAAACCATACTCAAAAGATTTAAGTGAAGCACAAAGAGCAATTCTATAAGATCATACTTAAAAGATTTAAGTGAAGCACATGAAGTATTCTATAAATAAATGAAGGGCTATCTCATGCTAGCATGGTTCTTTAAGAAAAAGAAAAACACAAAGGACACAAATCATGTGAACAAAACAAAAACCGAGGTATACCGATACTTGTTGAAGAAGAAAGATGGGATGCCAACCGGGGCATCCCCAAGCTTAGATGCTTGAGTATCCTTTGAAATATTTGCTTGGGGTGCCTTGGTAATCCCCAAGCTTGAACTCTTGCCTCTCTTTATTCTTCTCATATTGATAGCTCCTCGACCTTCGGACTCTTCATCCACACAAAACTTTAACAAAAACTTTGTGACATCCGTTAGTGTAATAAAGCAAACTACCACTTCAAGGTACTGTAATGAACTCATTATCTATTTATATTGGTGTTAAACCCACTTTATTCCAACTTCTCTATGGTTCATACCCCCCGATACTAGCCATAGATTCATCGAAATAAGCAAACAACACATGCAAAACAGAATCTGTTAAAAACAGAACAATCTGTAGTAATCTGGAAGTTTGGTAAACTTCTGTAACTCCTAAAATTATGAAATAAATATGAAATTTTGAAAAATTTGTACAGAAGTAATGTGCACAAAGTTTCATACCCATTTGACTTTCTAGTAAAAAATGTAAATTCACGCACTACAGCCAAAGTTTCTGTTTTTGTTCTGCACAAAGCAAACAAGCAATCTAATCATCCTAAAACCCAAGCTTGGCACATTATTTTTATAATACAATGGATATATACAAGGGGATAATTACTTACAGAGAAACTTCCATGAAAAATTCTACATTGTTTCCGTGAGCATGAACACAAGTGCTCAAGGTCGACCCTCACTTCTTCAATGCATAACTTTCCAATCACTTCTCTTTTTGAAAAATCTTTTAGGCATGAGAGGCAAATATTTTTTTTGTATTTTCATTCTTTTAATTTTTTTATGTTTCACCCACAACTAAACATAAACAAAAAGGAAAAACAAAGTCTACTTAGTGAAGAAATCAAACAAGCACACACGAGAATATCAACCCCACGCTATTGCTCCCCGGCAACGGCGCCAGGAAAGAGCTTGATAATCCCCAAGTGCAAGGAATCATTGTAGCAATTTCCAAAGGTGAAAGTGATAAGTATGGAGTGTCGAACCCACAAGGAGATAAAGGTAAGATCAATATTCTCTCAAGCCCTATCTGCCACTGATATGATTCTACGTACACCGAATGCTTTCTTCCAACTAGCAACGAGAAATAAAACTACGTTGTGGGTATGAAGTGGATAACTTTGTATGATATCGGAGCTAAAATATAAAAGTAGATGCTGTTATCATAAAGTTAGAATATATGACTAAATATTATAAATAACGAGTGTGGAATGATGGTGGATCGGTGTGCGGAATTGTCCTAGGCAATCGTTAACAAGACCGGTAATCACTATTGTAGTTTCATATGAGGGAGAGGCATAAGCTAACATACTTTCTCTACTTGGATCATATGCACTTATGATTGGAACTCTAGCAAGCATCCGCAACTACTAAAGATCATTAAGGTAAAACCCAACCATAGCATTAAAGCATCAAGTCCTCTTTATTTCCATATGCAACAATCCCTCTTACTCGGGTTTGTGTTTCAGTCACTCACCAACCCACTATAAGCGAATCATGAACGTATTGCAACACCCTACAGCGGGAATCCCTCACGCTTGTGCAACACGGAGGGAACCATAGGATAGCACCAAAGTAAAACATACAACTCATACCAATCTAGATCATCAATCAACCCAAAGACAAAAGATATCTACTCAAGACATCATAGGATGGCAACACATCATTGGATCATAATATGTGGCATAAAGCACCATGTTCAAGTAGGGATTACAACGGGGTGCGGGAGAGTGTTCCGCGTAAAAGAGATGAGGATGGTGATGATGATGGTGATGTTGATGAAGACGATCACCGTGGCGATGATTCCCCTCCCGATGGCACTCCGGCGCCACCGAGAGAGGAGGAGGAGAGGTTCTCCCCCTTGTGCTTCCTCCTCCATGGCCTCCACCCTCTGGTCCTTGGCCTTCATGGTGATGATGGCCCCTCCGGGATACTCCTCCATGGCCATCGGTGATGATGGACACCTCCGGCAAGGTGCCAGAGAGGGCCTAGATTGATTTCTGGTGGCTACAGAGGCTTGCGGCGGCAGAACTCCCGATCTAGGTTAATTTTCCGAGGTTTCTGTATTTGTAGGAATTTTTGGTGTCCGTCTCACATCAAGGAGGTGCCCGAGGTGTCCACGAGGCAGGCCCACGCGCCTAGGGGGAGGGGGGTGGGCGCGCCCCCACCCTCGTGGGCACCTCGGGACTCTCCTGGCCCAACTCTTTTACTCCGGGGTCTTCTTTTGGTCTATAAAAAATCATCAAAAATTGGTACGTCAATTGGACTCCTTTGATATTCCTTTTCTGCAAAACTCAAAAACAAGGAGAAAACAGAAACTGGCACTGGGATCTAGGTTAATAGGTTAGTCCCAAAAATCATATAAAATAGCATATAAATGCATATAAAACATCTAAGATGGATAGTATAATAGCATGAATACTTCATAAATTATAGATACGTTGGAGACGTATCAGCGGGACCGCCTGCTCCCGCCTCCTGTGCAGGCCTCACCGCCCCCTACTACTCCCACCGCTGGCCAGGGCATCCCTCTACTCACCCACACCCCCTGTTATTCTGCGGCGACGGCAGCCTCACATCGAAGCCGAACCAGTGAACCCTCATACTCCTCTCTACGTGGGCATCCACTGCCGCGTCTTCCCCGGCTCCACATCGTCCCCTTCCTAGGCCGCGTCGTCGTCCACCGCCCTGGTGCTCTCGGCGCGGCATGGTCAACATGGTCAAGGAACGACTTCCATCGGAAGAGTACTGTACGTGGAGAGGCTGACAGTTGGGTCCACGGTCGCAGCAAGGAAGTGCCTCCTTATTACGCGCAATATAATTATTCCTCCACCTGACAGTGGGTACCCACCGGACGGGCCATATTTCATGAAAAAACGTTTCCCCCTGACTGCTGGGACCCACCAGCTACACCTTCGTAGGCAAGGAAGTGCCTGATAGTCGGGACCCACCTGGTGGAAGCGTACGTAGCGTTGTCATTCTGGTCGCGAACGTGTACGTACATACTGGTCGATGTAGAGGCGCGCACGTGTCGTAGTAGAGGCGCGCACGTAGCATGTACACGTACGTCAACGACCAGTGTGCAAGAAAGAAAATACGACCACGTACGTACATACGGGCAGGGTTTCGAACGCCTACTCGCGCATACGTACAGACAGGGCTCGTGTACATGGCTGGGTCGGAACAGAGAAACTGCGTCGTCGTCGTGTTCATGGGAAGCCAACCGGCTGGGTCGAAATGGAATGCGTCGTCGTGTTCATCGGGAGGGCTTAGACGGAACAGCCGATGGAAACGAAGCCTGGCGTACCGCAAAACGGAGGAAACGGCCTTGTGTTTGACCGGCCACGTTCGAAACGGGATCCTTTTCATCGGGAGGGGTATGGCGTACCGCAAAACGGAGGAAAGGGACCTCGTACGGTCGAAACAGGGGTCCTGTTAATCGGGAGGGGTGTGGCCTCGCAAAACAGAGAAACGGACTTGTGTTGGAGCGCTACGGTCGAAACGGGGGTCCTGTTCATCGGGAGGGGTGTGGCGTACCGCAAAACGGGACTCCACGGGATACTGTTCATCTCCACCGTCGACCCCCTCCAGCCTCCACGGGCTACTGTTCATCCACCGTCGACCTCCTCCAGCCTCCACCTGCGAATGTTCATCCACGGGCTCCTGTTCATCCAGCCTCCACCGCACGCTACTCCACCGGCTACTGTTCAACCAGCCCTCTCCGCGGGCTCCTGTTCAACCACCCCTCCACGAGCTACTGTTCATCCAGCCCTCCACCGCCTACTGTTCATCCAGCCCTCCATGGGGTGGTCCTGTTCATCCAGCCCTCCACGGGGTCCTGTTCATCCAGCCCCAACCGGCTCGATCGATCGGGGTCCTGTTCATCCAGAGGCAACACCACGGGGTCCTGTTCATCCACCCCCACCGGGAACTGTTCATCCAAACCCCCCAGCAATGCTCACTGTTCATCCAGAGGCAACACCACGGGGTCATGTTCATCCACCCCCACCGGGAACTGTTCATCCAGAGGCAGCATCGATCGGCTTCAGTTAGCAGCAATAGCTAAGGAATCGCTCGATCGGGTTCAGTTAACAGCCATCGATCGATCGCTCGGGTTCAGTAACGCGTAGCCTGCAGTGCAATCGCTCGGGTTCAGTTAGAGCCCAACGCCTCGCACCCACGCGCGTGCGTGTACGAGAGAAACACGCATTGCTCGGCCCCAATCACCCACCGTAACCGGGAACAACCCGATATTTTCCTCGCCCTCGCTTCTAACCACGGTTTTTTCCGTCATGGACGGCCCAAAGAATGTCATGCAGCTGCGTCTCCGGCCCGCCCAGGACGGAAAGCCCATTTTCTGTCATGATTTTTTATCATAGAAGTAGGACCCCACCACATCTATGATGATACCGTGTTTTGTCACAATTATTGTCATAGAAGTGTCATAAGTATGACAGAAAAAAATTCGTTCGGCCCAAAATGCCACGGATGTGTCTTTTTTTGTAGTGTATAAGAGTATATATAGGCGAAAGAAGTAGGTCGGTGGAGCTACGAGGGGCCCACGAGGGTGGGGGCGCGCCTACCCCCCGGGCGCGCCCTCCTGCCTCGTGGCCGCCTCGTTGCTTCCTTGACTTCCACTCCAAGTCTCCTGGATTGCATTTGTTCCAAAAAAGATCCTCGCGAACATTTCGTTCCGTTTGATATTCCTTTTCTGCGAAACACTGAAATAAGCAAAAAAACATCAATTTGCACTGGGCCTTCGGTTAATAGGTTAGTCCCAAAAATAATATAAAAAGGTATATTAAAGCCCATTAAACATCCAAAACAAATAATATAATAGCATGAAACAACGAAAAATTATAGATACGTTGGAGACGTATCAAGAGCTGGTCTTCTACGTCGTAGCGAGAGAGCCACTCGTCAGGAGAGAGCCCGATTGCGTCAACACGCAAGTCTAGGGCCTGGATGGCGGTCAACAAGGCCTTCTTACGATCGCGGAGGTTACGCCCAGGTTGGCACCCCATCCCTTCATGAACTGCCAGCCACGCTTGGCACAGAAATGCCACAAGTCGATGGCCGAGGGAGGGCGGGGATGGGGGTGCGCGCGGGCCTCCACCCTGCAGGCGCCAACAGCCTCCACAAAACCGGGTTGGGACAACCAAAATGTCTCAAACCGGAATCGGGGGGGATCGGCGGCCGCTCGTCGGCGAAGGACAGGAGGAGAGACACGTGGTCGGAGCCAATCCGGGTGATGGAACAAAGGGAAGCCAGAGGGCAGCGGAGGTCCCATTCTGGGGAAACTAGTCCAGGACAGACTGGGTCGGGGAAGACTGATGATTGGTCCAGGTAAAGCTGGCACCAATCCTATCTATCTCACAGAGACCCAGATCAGCAACGCGGTCATTAAACATTTGCATCCGTGCAAAGTTTACATTTGCATTGCTTTTGTCCTCCGTGAAACGGAGGAGATTAAAATCGCCTCCAACCACCACCGGAACAGAGGCAGCCGATATCTTCCGGTGGAGCTCCTCGAAGCGGGGGCACGAGCGCGACCGTCGCCGGCCGGCGAGATCAATGGCCGAGCCGAGCCAGACTCGAATGATTTCCACCTGTTAGAGCATCTATAGTAGACCATTTTTTTAATCCAGAATAGACGCGGTAAAAGTTTGCAGACCCTTCTACGTTTTAAGGGCCACCGAAACACAAGCCTCCGGCCCATACTTCTGTAGGTCCAAGGACGGTATACATGCCACGAAGTGAAAGATTCCGCCGCACTCTCCCCTCGCACCACCGTCCATACCACCCGTCTCCAGCCACCGATTTCTTCCAGCTCCAACAAAATCCTGCACTGCAAAAAGATCGAGCAAGTGCGTGCGACCATGGCTGATCCCGTTCGTGCTCGACGCGAGGAAGAGGAATGGGATGTGGCCCGGGGGCGGGCTCGCGTGTGCGTGCGGCCATGGCGGGTGGGCAGATGTGGTCATGGGGCCGAGCTCGCCCACTCAGGAGCAACCTCGAATCCCCCCCCACCGCCCTCGAGGCGCCAGCTCGCCGCGGCGGTGCGCGGGACTGCGACAAAGATGCTCTTTTAAGGACTAGTTTAGTGTGTATATATATATATATTCTATCGTGACCGTTTTCAGCTCGTAAAACCAGTTTTAGGCGCCCCTGTATACATGTTTTAATGGTCGAACATTTACTGTGTCTGCCAGAGATGCTCTTATAACGGAATATAGAAGGATCGATGGAGTTGTGGTTTATTGCTTGAGCCTCGTGGGCATATATATAAGAGTACCTAATCTTTTTGAAGTACAAGACAAGCCAGAATACTTTCTAGTCTATCCTATGTTTCCAATCTAATCACGATACTCAACATCCCCCGTAGTCACAACGGTAGTGTCGCAGACCGTGAGACTGGAGAAGAATCCGAAGGTAAACCGACAGACACCCCCCACAGTAGTAACAGTCGATGCATCGCGGAAGTCGTGGCTGGAATGAAAACCGACGAGGTTGCTCAAGCAAGGCGATAGCCCTTTTGTGTTGATGTTGATGCAGCCAAGAGCTTAGGACGGATGGCCTTGGGCGACGGTGGACCGCATGCCGCGGCACTACGGCCTGAATGGGTGACGCAGCGGCAGTGCGCGAGTCGGTGCAGCAGCGGGGAGAACCACTGCGCGGTGGCAGAGACCGTGTGCTACGCTTACATAGTGTTGCTTGGTTCTCCTATAGGATTGATACCTTGGTTTCATAACTGAGGGAAATACCCACCGTAGATGTGTTGCATCATCCCTTCTTCTTTGGGGAAATATCGACGTAGTTCAAGCGACATCAAGACCACACCCATGCGCTTGGAGAGGAGGAACTCTTGCAAGATTTTCCTGACATTGGAAAAGGCAACCTTACCTTGTGGCATTGGGATGGCGGTGACGATAGCGAGATCTTCATTGGCTGGAACCAGCTTTCCATGGATGACACGATGGCGGGCTGACCGACCGGCATCCTTGATAGCGTGGCGGCCAGCAGGGAGGAAAGGGGTTGGGTCGAACGGGAAGGTAGTCATTGATGGTGGCACAACAGAAGCAGGGAAAACCCCAGGCGTGGAGGTGGAGATGGAGTGTTGCAGGAGAGGTGGTGGTGGGCGGTGGGGATGCGAGACGGCAGAAATGGTAATGCGCTCGTCAGAGCAATTTGATTGATCAGAGGAGGGCGTTGTGTCTCTGCCAGTGGGGCCACCTGCGGGCGAAGGTCGGTTGTCACGGCGATCAGCCAAAGATGGACGCGACGATTTGGGAGCCAACCTAATAGGGGAAGTGGGAGCGTTAACCTTTCCCCCAAACCTGCAGTTGGCCTGGATGTGTCCCAAGCGCTTGCAGCCCTTGCAACGAATTCTACTGGTGCACTTGGGCCGAAGGTGGCCCGAAGTAAGGCAGCAAACGCAGAAATCAGCTCGACTGCCATGGGTCTCAGGAGAGCGGCGCAAAGGCCCAAAAATTTGAATAGCCGACGATCCCGCCTTGCCTACAGCAATGTTATTGGGAGAAGTTAATATCGGAGTTAAGGGAGGCCTTGACTGCATTAAACGCTCCGAAGCAGGAAGAACACGCGGATTACGCTCTTCGGAGGTGCAATCAACGGAGGAAAAGATTCGAGGAGTTTGAACAGCAACAACATAGGACCTACGATCATTTGATCGATCAACCAAGGTCCATTCTTGGTCCAATTCTTGCATGTACAGATGATACTCTTTACGGAAATCTAGACCACCACGTCCCTCGAGAAAGAAACCCACGTTGAAAAGATCATTCACATAATTTCCCTCTTTGATGATCGCAAAACCAACTTTCTTAGAGGAAACATTGAATTTGATTGACCAATTTTGAAGGCAGGAGACCTTGAAGCGGGAAGCATGCCTACCAAAACAAGATTGGTGAATGAGACTAACTGATTCAATGTTGATACGGAGCTTAGATCTGCAGATCTCCACCACGAGATAGAATTCCCGATGGCTGTCACCCTCAAAGTGATTAGCTGGTACTCCGAACTACTTCCGGATGTAGGCCTTGAAAGCCAGGCCTAGTTCAAACTTCAGATCCGAGAGAGCTATGGGGGCAAGACGATGAATCCTGGGCGAAGGAGATGCTTGACCAACGGCGCCGGAGTGGTCGCTGTCGTGAGATGGTGGCCGTCGCGGTCGGAGTGGCCAATGGCGCAGGAGATGCTAGGCACAGGGATCCGCGGGAATTGTCTCATGTTTGTGTTTCATTGTTTCATTCGCCTTATTGTTGTGGCTTTAGTGATTTTTAAAGGTTGGCGTTGTTCATGCCTTTCGTCTAAATAACCATGTGCAAAATTGAATTGGTCAGTGGTCAATAGTCTTTTTTTTTGCGGGTGAGTCATCAATAGTCATTGACAAGAGAGAGTCATACATAGATATGCAGAGATGATTCAGTCATTTTTTAGTTGATCAGTTTGGCAAATGAGATACTCGTAATGGCAATCGCAACGAAAGAGACATGATTTAAACATGACAAGTTCCTTCTCGTAATTAAGTGAATACTAATATACACCGACCATTAGGGTGAAATGAGAGTACAAGATGCTAAACTCAGAATAAGAAGAAATGGCTATACCACCAAGAAAGGCACAAGTTACAAGTTAAGAAGGAACATCATCAGACCCTACACAACCTTCTCATGTCCACGATAAAATTAACCGCCTCCAGTGTCAAGGCCCTATCCCCAACCAAAAGATGTTAATCACACGGATTGATACAAACCATTTTGCAACCTATGTTGGGATCAAAAGGGTCAAGCAAAGTATACGCAAAAGCACCTGAGATGTATATACACATTGCTAGGCAGATGTGAAGAAGTCAGCTTGTGTGTTCTTCCTACGTACATGCATGCCATGCGATGCCATGCCATGCCATGCCAGCCTCTCGGATCTGCAACAAAACCGGTGGGTGCACGTGGATCGATCAATTTGACGTACGTTAATGGTAACCTTTTGCCCCTCTGGATTGGTAGAGCTCCATCCTGATCTTGGCCTCCGGCAACAAGCTTTCGATCAACTTGTCCTGCACCATGTACGCCTGCTTGGACGCCCACTCCAGCACGGTGAGGATCTCCGCCTGCGCGAGGTCCTCGCTGTCGGGGACGTTGTGCGCGATGTAGCACACCAGGAGGAGCGCCGCCACCTGCACCATCTGCTCCCCGAAGTACACCAGCTGGACCAGGTGCTTGGCGCCGCTGGCGTTGATGATGGCCTTGGAGTGGTCCACGTGGAGGTAGTTATCCGTGCAGGCGAACTTGGTCAGCGCCACGGCCGCCTCCCGGGACACGTCGGCTTCCCGCTCGTCCAGGAGGTTCACCAGCGGCCCGATGATCCGGGTCTCCGTCGCCCGGAAGGTTCTCGACAGGCAGCCCAGCGACGTGATGCAGGGGATCAGGAGATCGTCGTACTCCGCCTTGGTGACCACGCGGAGGAGCTGGTCCACCACGGCGCGCGCCGCGGGGGACGTCGGCTTGAACGCCGACCGCCGGAGGTCCGCGTTCTGCTCCGCCACACGGCAGATCTCCATGAGCGCCAGGGCCGAGTTGTACTGCACGTCTGGGGCGCCTTTCTCCAGGAGGATGGAGAAACAGAGCAGCGCCCTGGACTCCGTGATGTTCTTGCACACGGCCGCATTGCCCATGGCTAGCTGGCACAGCGCTCTCGCTGCGTTGGATTTCATGTAGGCTTTGGTCTCTTCGTCCTCGTATTCTTTCCCTCGCGTGCTCGTCCCCGACAAGGACACATTGTGCTGCTTCGTCCCCGCAACGCTGCCAATGCTCGCAGCCGCAGCTCCCGTGACGCCACTTGAGCTGGTGCCACCAGTGGCGGCGGCGGCGGCGGCAGCGGCGTTACCACCGGCAGCGGAGCCACCACCGACCGTGGGCTTCGCCGACAAGCTGTTGGCCGCGGTGTGCTCCGCCGCATCAAATGTGTCCTGATGGGACGAGTATTTGCCGCTGCCCTTCTTGTCCATGACAACGGAGTGTAGGCTCATCCTGGACGCGACGGCGTACTTGGAGTGCTCCTGCACCGTCTCGAAGGCGAGGTGGGACACGAGCAGGCGGATCACGTTGCTCTGCATGAACGCGTCCTGGCATTTGGGGTGGTTGGTGGCGAGCTCGGACACGGCCCACGCCACCATTCCCTGCACCTTCATGGGCGCGTCCTTGAGAATCTTGGAGAAGGCGGTGCAGACGCCGGCGAGCACCATGAGCTCGACGCACTCCGGGTCGCGGCCGAGGAGGCCGATGGCGAGCGCGGCGTTCTCCTGGCCCTCAGGGCGGCCCTCCTTTATGAGGCGCAGCAGAGGCGGGACGCCGTCCTCTTCGATGATGAGCCTGCCGTAGCGGTCATTGTCGCGCGCGAGAGAGACGACGCTAGCCGCGGCGTCAGCGCGGGCGTCGAATGTGCCGGTGTAGAGCACGGCGATCTGCTCCCAGATGAGGAAGAGGATGGGCTCGTTCTGGGCGATAGGGGGCAAGCCAATGTGGTCATCCAGGTCATCGCCGGCGTTAGCGTAGTTGGACACGCGGAGGATCCAAGAGAGGTCGCCGAGGGAGTTGTCGAGCTGGTTGGACGTCCTCTTGAAGGAGCCGGCGGGGATGATGGTGAAGACGCGGTGGACGATACCGCGAGCGCGGCAGCGGTCGAGTAGGGCGGCGGCCTTGTCGAGCGCCTTGCCGGTGTCGTCGAGGATGCGGCGGGCGGGACGCTCGTAGAGGTCGGCGCGCGCGGCCTGGCGGAGGAGGGAGGCGAGGCGCTCGACCTTGGTCTTGAGCTCCAGGCACTCCTGCCGGCACGTCTGCGCCTCCTCCGCCCACTTGATCACCTGCTCCGCGACCTGGATCGGCCGCGCCAAGATCGCCTTCAGGTCATCCATCCTGTGCCGCGGCGGCCCCGCCCCCTCCTGATCACCGGTCGGTCAACGGAGCAATGGCGAGCGGAATTGTCGATCTTTCTTGGTCTCCGGTTCCAGCCGTCCTCCGGCGGCGGCGGAGGAGGATGGGGAATGCGCTAATTTTGCTTCGTTTATTTGGGGACGGAAATGGAAGGGAGCGGGAGCGCAGGGCCGCGGCATGCGAGAGGTGAGGCGCGAGCTCCTCCTGGCCTTGATGGCTGGATAGGAAGGAGGGAATGGGAGGAGGCGCCACGGCGGTTTCCATTCTTCCGTTCGGCCTTGTCATTTCCCCCCTCCCCTCCCTTTTGGGCGTTTGATTGGAGGCCGTTAGATATGAAACCTAGGGCAACCTCTCTTTTAACCCACCGATAATAATAATGGACAAGTTTGAGAGAGACCTGATTGCTCATTTGAGTCAAGAATTTTCAGTCCACCATGCAGCTATTCAAACGCACACAATCTCGCTGAAATGGACCTTTATAAGAACCGTCATTTAAATATTATTATCGTCCATGATCATGTATAGGGTGGACTGGGCAAGGGTGTCCATGTTCAACAATGCGATTGTGGCGGCTGCGCTCCGCGGAGCGGCTCGAACGGGGGCCAGGTACACCTGGACTAACAAGCAGCTGGCCCCGATTCGCAGTGTCCTGGACCGGGTGTTTTTCACCCCGGAGTGGGAGGTCCTCTTTCCTTTATGCACTTTGGTGGCGGAAACCGTATTGGATTGGACCACGTCCCGCTCATTTTCTCTTCAAGGAAAGAGAGGGCCCAGCGTAGCATAGGGCTTCATCCCTATGGTTCAAGGCCGATGGGAGCAGATTCTAGCTCAGTTGGGGTTTCAAAGGGGACCGGTAGAATGCTGGTCGGGTGCTGCTACGATCTTGAGGGCTTTCCTTCGAGAATGGGGAGCCAACCATGGTAGCGACTCAAAGAGTTTAGTGTGGGAGGCTAGTAGAGGAGATCGCTGACCTTGATGCTCAGGCTGACGCTCGGCTGTTTTCGAAGGCTGAGTGGGCTCATCGGGATGAGCGGGAGCCTAAGGTTTTGGCGATCCTTCGCGCGGAGGAAGAATACTGGCGCCGAAGGGGAGGCATTAAGTGGGCGACTAAGGGAGACACAAATACTGCTTATTTTCATGCGTATGCTAATGGCAGAAAGCGTAAGAGCGCGATCCTTCGCCTCCAGTCGGAGCACGGCCTCCTTCTCTCCCAGGGCGACATTTCCCGTCACATTTACGACTATTTCGTTGGTCTGTTGGGTACGGCCGATGAGAAAAAGCTGTGTATCCGAGAGGATTTGTGGGATCCCGAGGATAGGGTGTTGAACCAGGAGAACGAGAGCCTCGCGCTCTCTTTCCTCCCCGAAGAAGTTGGCGCAGCCCTGTTGGGGATGAAGAAAGCCACGACCCCGGGCCCTGATGGTTGTCCAGTTGAATTCTTTTGTAGATTCTGGCCTATTCTTCGGCCCCTTTTCTTTAATATTGTGAATGGGTTTGCCCTAGGTACGGTAGATATTTCCCGCCTAAACTACGGGGCTATCAGCCTAATCCCTAAAGTGAAAGGGGCAGACAACATTAAGTTGTTCAGACCATGCACTCTCATCAATGTCCCCTTTAAGATTTGCGCTAAGGCTTATGCGACCCGATTGGCTCCAGTGGCTCAACGGGTTATCCTCAAAAGCCAAACTGCCTTTCCTAAAGGTCATAACATCCTGGAGGGCCCTATTGCTCTCCTTGAAATTGTTCATGAGCTAAAACAGAAAAAGCAGCAAGGGGTGCTGCTCAAGCTCGATTTCGAAAAAGCCTACGACTGTGTAAATTGGGAGTTTGTACGGGAGGTTCTCCTCAAAAAGGGTTTTAAGGCAGGATTTATCCACCGTGTCTTGAATCTGATTAATAGTGGACAAACGGCTATTTCCATCAATGGGGATTTGGGTAAGTTCTTCCGCAACAAAAAAGGTTTAAGACAAGGAGACCGGCTGTCTCCTATTGTTTTTAACTTTGTTGCGGATGAAGGAAATATGCCCTAGCGGCAATAATAAAGTTGTTATTTATATTTCCTTATATCATGATAAATGTTTATTATTCATGCTAGAATTGTATTAACCGGAAACTTGATGCATGTGTGAATACATAGACAAAACAAAGTGTCCCTAGTATGCCTCTACTTGACTAGCTCGTTAATCAAAGATGGTTAAGTTTCCTGACCATAGACATGTGTTGTCATTTGATGAACGGGATCACATCATTAGGAGAATGATGTGATGGACAAGACCCATCTGTTAGCTTAGCATAATGATCATTAATTTTTATTGGTATTGCTTTCTTCATGACTAATACATATTCCTTTGACTATGAGATTATGCAACTCCCGAATACCGGAGGAACACCTTGTGTGCTATCAAACGTCACAATGTAACTGGATGATTATAAAGATGCTCAATAGGTATCTTCGAAGGTGTTTGTTGGGTTGGCATAGATCGAGATTAGGATTTGTCACTCCGAGTATCGGAGAGGTATCTCTGGGCCCTCTCAGTAATGCACATCATGATAATCCTTGCAAACAATGTGACTAATGAGTTAGTTGTGGGATGATGCATTACGGAATGAGTAAAGAGACTTGCCAGTAACGAGATTGAACTAGGTATGAGGATACCGACGATCGAATCTCGGGCAAGTAACATACCGATGACAAAGGGAATGACGTATGTTGCCATTGCGGTTTGACCGAGATAAAGATTTTTGTAGAATATGTAGGAACCAATATGAGCATCCAAGTTCCGCTATTGGTTACTGATCAGAGATCTGTCTCGGTCATGTCTACATAGTTATCGAACCCGTAGGGTCTGAACGCTTAACGTTCGATGACGATTTGTATTATGAGTTATGTGTTTTGGTGACCGAAGATTGTTCAGAGTCCCAGATGAGATCACGGACATGATGAGGAGTCTTGAAATGGCCGAGAGGTAAAGATTGATATATTGGATGATAGTATTCGGACACCGGAATGGTTTCGAATATTTATCGGAGTACCGAGGGGTTACCGGAACCCCCCCCCCCCGGGATAGTAATGGGCCACATGGGCCATAAGGGGAGAGAGAAGGCATCCCACAAGGGGTGGCACCCCTCCCCCCATGGGCTGTCCAAATCGGACAAGGGGAGGGGCGCGGCCCCCCTCTCCTTCTCCCTCTCCCTCTCCTTCCCCCTTTCCCTGTCGGGGGAAACGACACCTATGGGATCACGGGAATCCCTTCTACGGTTGGCGGGCGCGGGGTTCTGCACAGAGCAGGTCTAGTAGCTAGCACAACGAAATTTTACCCAGGTTCGAGCCGCGGAGATGCGTAATACCCTAGTCCTGCTTTTGTGTATATCTGAGTGTTCTTGAGCTCTTGAACTAGCTACGGTGCGTGTCTAGTCCAAAATATCTGAATCCTTCCTCAGTACGCCTCGAGCCTCCTTTTATAATTAAAGGGGCTGCCACAGTGGCACACAGGAGGTGGAAAGGTATGTATAGAGTACAAGCTTATCGCTTGTCATTACAGGACAAAACACATTAAATGCGCTGCTTAGGTGCCCACTTGCTTTATCGAGGGCGGTAACAAGGCCCGTCCCGTCCGTCGCCGCTCCGCCTTGCTCCGACACGCGTCCAGGCCAACAAGGCATGCAGCGCCATGTAGGCTGGCAGGCTGCTGAGCTGGTGTGGTGGTAGGGTCTTCATGAAGATCTGTATGCCACCACGCAGGTGCTTGACTAGTTGGATTAGGAGCCACGTACTGCCACGCGGGTACTTGCTTTAGTTGGCGGGTCGGCCGCTGAGCTGGGGCGGCGATGGGGCGGCAAGGCCTTGCCGCGGTCTTGTGGATATTCCCAGCAAAAGTCTTGCCGGGGCCTTGTGAGCGCCCTCGGCAAGAGCCTTGCCGGGGCCTTGCGGGTGTCTTCGGCACGGAGCCTTGCCGGGGCCTCGTGGGCATCCTTGGCAAGGAGCCTCGTGGTTGTCTTGCCTTCTGGTTTTCATCTGGGCTTCGTAGGCTCTTTGTCTTCAAAAAGATCTGCATGCCACCATGCAGGTGCTTCCCGAGCCTTGGTTCCAACGTTGTCGATGGTGTCGGAACTCTCAGGCTCAAGGGTGACAGCTATGCTGGTGTTGGGTGAGCTGCTCCGGCAAGACTCTTGTCGGGGTTGCGTAGGCCACCCCGGCAAGGGTCTTGCCGGGGAAAAGCCCGTCTTGTTGCTTGACCTTCTTGCGCCTCTGTCTTGGCGCTGCTCTGGTGGTCTTGTATTTCTGCTTCCCTCCTCTGCCCTACTAAGTGCGGCCGCAAGTGTGGCTCTGACTGCCCGTGCACAAGTAAAGGGGTATAAAAGAGAGCCCCTACTTTCGTACACCGACAGGAGCCCCCGGGCCTGGGCCACACATAAGCGCAACGTGTTGTTCGGCTAGGCCCAGAACGGTGCGCGGGCATGCGGGGCGGAGTTTTTACTACGGTAACTTCTTGGCCTGTTGCGCTTCCCCATGATCCGCACTGAATGCGTGACGTGGGGGTCGTGCGTGGGGCAGTTGCTGCACGCGTGTGTCACATCGCGATAAATGGTAAAGAGGTGGCCCGCGCCTTCCCCATAAAAAATAGAGGAAGCCGGAGGGGCGTGGCTCATTTACTAAGTGGACTCGGGTCGTGGCCATTATGGCACCCGCGCCCCACAAGGTGCGAAACGGCCGTTCCACTTGCCATCTTAGTCCTGGCTCGCTCGCCACGTGTTCTCCATGTGTCGGGAAGGGAAGGCCATGGACACAGAAGGCATGGGCTTTAACGCCGGGGCGGGGGGCCGGGCGCCGCTGATTGGGACAGCGGGTCGGTCCCGTCTCGTTGTGCCTTCGGCGGCTGGATTGGTTGATTAGGGGCGGTCGCCTTCAGGCTCGCTCGACCTCGTCCCCCTATAAAAAGGGAGAGGGACATCATTCTCCTGCATCCATCTTCTTCTACTCTGATCCCTTTCTTTCCCCGTATCTACTTTTCCAAACACTTTTGCCCTTGTTTTGGACTCTAAATTGCATGATTTGAATGGAACTAACCTGGACTGGCACCGTTTTCAGCAGAATTGCCATGGTGTTATTTTTGTGCAGAAATGAAAGTTCTTGGAATGACCTGAAACTTCACGAAGAATATTTTTGGAATTTATAAAAAATATTGGCGAAAGAATCAAGACCAAGGGGCCCACACCCTATCCACGAGGGTGGGGGCGTCTGCCCCCATGGGCACGCCCCCTGGCTCGTGGCCCCCTGGTGCTCCACCGACCTCAACTCCAACTCTATATATTCATGTTCGGGTAGAAAAAAATCAGAGAGAAGGATTCATCGTGTTTTATGATACGGAGCCGCCGCCAAGCCCTAAACTCTCTCGGGAGGGTTGATCTGGAGTCCGTTCAGGGCTCCGGAGAGGGGAATCTGTTGCCGTCGTCATCATCAACCTTCCTCCATCACCAATTTCATGATGCTCACCGCCGTGCGTGAGTAATTCCATTGTAGGCTTGCTGGAAGGTGATGGGTTGGATGAGATTTGTCATGTAATCGAGTTAGTTCTGTTAGGGTTTGATCCCTAGTATCCATTAGTTTTGTTATGCTTTGGTCCGGTACTCTATTAAAAGGAGGCCTTAATATCCCTTAGTTTCCAATAGGACCCCGCTGCCATGGGAGGGTAGGACAAAAGATATCATACAAGTTCTTTTTCATAAGCACGTATGACTATATTCGGAATACATGCCTACATTACATTGATGAATTGGAGCTAGTTCTGTGCCACCCTATGTTATAACTGTTGCATGAAGAATCGCATCCAACATAATTATCCATCACTGATCCAGTGCCTACAAGCTTTTCACACATTGGTCTTTGCTTAGTTACTTTACCGTTGCCACTGTTACAATTACTACAAAACTGCTACTGTTACTTTTGTCACCGTCACCGTTACTACCATACTACTTTGCTACTAAACACTTTGCTACAGATATTAAGTTATCTAGGTGTGGTTGAATTGACAACTCAACTGCTAATACTTGAGAATATTCTTTGGCTCCCCTTATGTCAAATCAATAATTTTGGGTTGACTACTCTACCCTCGAAAACTATTGTGATCCCCTATACTTGTGGGTTATCAAGACTATTTTCTGGCGCCGTTGCCGGGGAGCATAGCTCTATTCTTTGAGTCACTTCGGATTTATATCTGCTGATCACTATGAGGAACTTGAAAGACGAGAAAACTAAGATTTATTACTCAACTATGAGGGGAGGTAAGGAACTGCCATCTAGCTCTGCACTTGATTCTCCTTCTGTTTTGAGTAAACTCGCGACACCTAAACCTGCTTCTACTATTAATTCTGATATGTTGCATGTTATTGATGATGCCACTTCTGCTATGCGTGATACTTATGATGAAACTACTTCTATGCTTGATAATACTGTGCCACTAGGTGAATTTCTTGATGAACAACTTGCTAGGGCGAAAGAGAATGAAATTATTGAAACTGATAATATTGATGAAAGTGATGATGAAGATTATCCCCCTAGATATGAATTGCCTGTTGTGCCTGAGGGTTATGTTATGGATGACGAAACTGCTCGAGATTTTCTTGCTTGCAACGATAGATATGATCTTAAGAAATTATTAGCTAAGCTGAAAGAAAAATCTTTGAATGCTAGAATGAAATATGACCCTGCTTTTGCTACTTCACCTATCTGCATTACTGATAAGGATTATGATTTCTCTGTCGATCCTGAGATAATTACTTTGATTGAATCTGATCCTTTTTATGGATATGAATCTGAAACTGTTGCGGCACATCTTACTAAATTAAATGATATAGCCACCTTATTCATTAATGATGAAAAAAATTCGTTACTACTATATCCTCAAGTTATTTCTGTTCTCATTAAAGGGTGATGCTAAAACATGGTTTAATTCTCTTGATCCTGGTTGTGTGCGTAGTCCCCAGGATATGATTTATTACTTCTCTGCTAAATATTTCCCTGCTTAAAGCTCCTTTAAGGGAAATATATAATTTTGTGCAAATTGAAGAAGAGAGTCTCCCACAAGCTTGGGGGAGGCTTCTCCAATTACTTAATGCTTTGCCTGATCATCCTCTTAAGAAAAATGAAATACTTGATATATTTTATAATGGACTAACCGATGCTTCTAGAGACCACCTGGATAGTTGTGCTGGTTGTGTTTTCAGGGAAAGGACCGTTGATCAAGCTGAATTGCTATTGAATAATATGTTTACTAATTAAAATAGTTGGACACTTCCTGAACCAACTCCTAAGCCAACTCTGAAGAAAAGGGGTATTCTATTTCTCAGTCCTGAAGATATGTAAGAGGCAAAGAAATCTATGAAAGAAAAAGGTATTAAAGCTGAAGATGTTAAGAACTTACCACCTATTGAAGAAATAAATGGTCTTGATAACCCGACACAGGTAGTAAAGGTAAATTCTCTCTATAGATATGATAAAGCTAAAATCCCGTCTACTAAGTTTGCTAGCCGATGCTTGGATGAGTTTGATGACTTTATGGTTAAACAAGAAAACTTCAATGCTTATGTTGGTAGACAATTGAAACGAAATGCTTATATGATTGAACACTTGAGTGATTATATGTCTAGAGTTAAAGGTGAACTTAAACTCATTAGTAAACAAGCTTCTATGGTTACCACTCAAGTAGAACAAGTGCTTAAAGCTCAAAATGATTTACTCAATGAATTGAAAAATAAGAAAAATGATAATGCTGTTAGAGTTATGACTACAAGTGGTAAAATGACTCAGGAACCTTTGTATCCTGAGGGCCACCCTAAGATAATTGAGCAAGATTATCAGAGAACTAAAGTTCATGCACCTAGTCCTTCTAAGAGGAAGAAAAAGAAAAATGATAAGACTTTGCATCCTTCTAGTGAACCTGTTGTTGACACACCTGAGAATCCCAGTGATATTTCTATTTCTGATGCTGAAAAACAATCTGGTGATGAACATGAACCTAGTGATAATGTTAATGATGATGTTCATGTTGATGCTCAACCTAGCAATAACAATGATGTAGAAATTGAACCTGCTGTTGATCTTGATAACCCACAATCAAAGAATCAACGTTATGATAAGAGAGACTTCGTTGCTAGGAAGCATGGTAAAGAAAGAGAACCATGGGTTTAGAAACCCATGCCTTTTCCTCCTAAACCATCCAAGAAAAAGGATGATGAGGATTTTGAGCGCTTTGCTGAAATGATTAGACCTATCTTTTTGCGTATGCATTTGACTGACATGCTTAAAATGAATCATTATGCTAAGTATATGAAAGAAATTGTTACAAATGAAAGAAAGTTACTGGAAGCTGAAATTTCCACCATGCTTGCTAATTATACCTTTAAGGGTGGAATACCTAAGAAACTTGGAGATCCAGGAGTACCAACTATACCATGCTCCATTAAAAGAAACTATGTTAAAACTGCTTTATGTGATCTTGGACCCGGTGTTAGTGTTATGCCTCTATCTTTATATCATAGACTTGATTTGAATAAGTTGACACCTAATGAAATATATTTTCAAATGGTCGATGAATCGACTGCTATACCTGTCGGTATTTGCGAGGATGTGCCTGTTGTGGTTGCAAACGTTACTATCTTAACGGACTTTGTTATTCTTGATATTCCCGAGGACGATAGTATGTCGATTATCCTTGGTAGACCATTTTTGAATACTGCAGGGGGCTGTTATTGGTTGCAACAAAGGCAATGTCACTTTTCATGTTAATGGTAATGAGCATACGGTACACTTTCCGAGGAAATAACCTCAAGTCCACAATATCAATTCTATTGGAAAAATTCCAACGATTACTATTGGAGGTTTTGAATTTCCTCTTCATACTGTCAAGAAGAAATATGATATTCTTATTATTGGGGACGTGCATATCCCCGTTGAGGTAACCTAGTGCTATTCGAAAATTCTCTGGTTTCATGCGATTTGGAATGAGTTTGTTAACAAGACTTGATCAACCTTGTTAGTGGATTCCTTTTGATGAGCATGAGATGGATGAACTTAGAAAGCACAACTCTCAGTACCCTCCTTTTACTTTCTGTTATTTTGATTAAATAAAGCAAAAATAGTATTTTCTATCAGTTTTCTGAATTATCTGTGCAATAAAAAATACCCCAAAAATAAAAGTTCTCCGAATGCCCTGAAATTGAAATATGACTTTTTGTGGAATATTTAAGAATATTTGGCATTGAGAACACACCAGGGGGAGCCACCACCTGGCCACGAGGGTCCAGGGCGCGCCCACCCCTGGGCGCGCCCCCTGCCTCGTGGGCCCCACGTGGCCCACCTCCACTTATTCCAGCACCCACACACTTCGTCTTCCTCCAGAAAAAATCCACACACATCTTAAACTCGTGTTCTAGCTCGTTTTGCTGCGATTTTCGATCTCCTTGCTCAAAGCTCCACTCACAAAACTGCTTTGGAGGATTGTTCTTCGGTATGTGACTCCTCCAATGGTGCAATTAGTTTTTGTTCTAGTGCTTTATTCATTGCAAATTTTTGCTGCTTAGGTGACCCTTGTTCTTGAGTTTGCATGTCAAATTTATTTGGTTCCAAGAAATTCTAATGCATGATATAGTATCTAGGCACTTGTGGGAGTAGTTGCTATCAATTTTGTTGAGTTTGGTTCACTTTTATTTTGAGTTACTAAAAATTTCAGAAATTTTCCAGAGAAAGAAATATGTTTAGGAAAATGTACCAAGGTGGTTCTTCAAGGAAGCAAGGACCCAGGCCCGCGTGAGCCGGACCATGAACTACCAAGAGAAGCTCAAGTGTGGCCTTGTGAATGGCCGTCAGAAAACTTCGTGGTCCAAGCAGGAATTAAGGAGGAATTTGATGCGTATGTGCGTAATGCTGAACTCGAGGGCTTCGTGTCACATAAGTGCCCCCAACATTAATACCTAACTGACTCCTTTGTGAGAAGGTTTAAATTTACATCATCACCCAATTCTCACATGGTCCTATTTGATCTTTATGATAAATCTTATACCATGGATTTAGAGGATTTTAATACTTCTTGTAAACTCCCGCAGTGGGGTAGTGCTAGTGAACATCGCAAATCTGAATATAAAGACTTTCTTTCCAGTATAACTGTGGGGGAATCTAGGGAAATCACGCAAGCTACCATAGGGAGCATTCATTTTCCTGCCATACATTATTTTGCCCTCTTTATAGGTAGAAGCATTAACAGTAAGGACGAGGCATGTCACATGTGTTGGGGAACGTAGCAGAAATTCAAAATTTTCCTACGTGTCACCAAGATCTATCTATGGAGAGGCTAGCAACGAGGGGAATAAGAGTGCATCTACATACCCTTGTAGATCGCTAAGCGGAAGCTTTCAAGTGAACGGGGTTGATGGAGTCGTACTCGTCGTGATTCAAATCACCGATGACCAAGTGCCGAACGCACGGCACCTCCGTGTTCAACACACGTACAGCCCGGTGACGTCTCCCATGCCTTGATCCAGCAAGGAGAGAGGGAGAGGTTGAGGAAGACTCCATCCAGCAGCAGCACAACGGCGTGGTGATGATGGAGGAGTGTGGCAATCCAGCAGGGCTTCGCCAAGCACCACAAGAGAGGAGGAAGAAGAGACGCAGGGCTGCACCAACGAGGGATCGAATCACGTGTCTGTTTGGGCAGCCCCCTAGGCCTCATATATATAGGGGAAGGGGAGGGCTGCGCCCCCTCTAGGGTTTCCCACCCCTAAGGGGGGCGGCAGCCCTAGATGGCCAAGGGGGAGGCGGCCAAGAAGGGGGGAGAAGGGGAGGCGCAGCTAGATGGGCCATAAGGCCCATCTGCTCTAGGGTTTGCCCCCCTTCCCACTCCCTTGCGCCTTGAGCCCCTGTGGGGGGGCGCACCAGCCCACCTGGGGCTGGTTCCCTCCCTCACTTAGCCCACGCAAGCCTCCGGGGCTTGTGGCCCCACTTGGTGGACCCCCGGACCCCTCCGGTGGTCCCGGTACGTTACCGATAAAACCCGAAACTCTTTCGGTGACCAAAATAGGACTTCCCATATATAAATCTTTACCTCCGGACCATTCCGGAACTCCTCGTGACGTCCGGGATCTCATCCGGGACTCCGAACAACATTCGGTAACCACATACAAGCTTCCTTTATAACCCTAGCGTCATCGAACCTTAAGTGTGTAGACCCTACGGGTTCGGGAGACATGCAGACATGACCGAGATGTTCTCCGGTCAATAACCAACAGCAGGATCTGGATACCCATGTTGGCTCCCACATGTTCCACGATGATCTCATCGGATGAACCACGATGTCAAGGACTTAATCAATCCCGTATACAAATCCCTTTGTCTATCGGTACGATACTTGCCCGAGATCGTCGGTATCCCGATACCTTGTTCAATCTCGTTACCGGCAAGTCTCTTTTACTCGTTCCGTATTACATCATCCCGTGATCAACTCCTTGATCACACTGTGCACATTATGATGATGTCCTACCGAGTGGGCCCAGAGATACCTCTCCGTTTTCACGGAGTGACAAATCCCAGTCTTGATTTGTGCCAACCCAACAGACACTTTCGGAGATACCCGTAGTGCACCTTTATAGTCACCCAGTTACGTTGTGACGTTTGGCACACCCAAAGCATTCCTACGGTATCCGGGAGTTGCACAATCTCATGGTCTAAGGAAATGATACTTGACATTATAATAGCTTTAGCATACGAACTACATGATCTTGTGCTAGGCTTAGGATTGGGTCTTGTCCATCACATCATTCTCCTAATGATGTGATCCCGTTATCAATGACATCCAATGTCCATGGTCAGGAAACCGTAACCATCTATTGATCAACGAGCTAGTCAACTAGAGGCTTACTAGGGACATGGTGTTGTCTATGTACCCACACATGCATCTGAGTTTCCTATCAATACAATTCTAGCATGGATAATAAACGATTATCATGAACAAGGAAATATAATAATAACCTATTTATTATTGCCTCTAGGGCATATTTCCAACAGTCTCCCACTTGCACTAGAGTCAATAATCCAGCTCACATCGATATGTGATTGCAATGATTCCAACACCCAAGGTCACATCCCCATGTGACTAACACCCAAAGAGTTCACTAGAGTCAATAATCTAGTTCACATTACCATGTGATTAACACTCAATGAGTTCTGGGTTTGATCATGTTATGCTTGTGAGAGATGTTATAGTCAACGGGTCTGAACCTTTCAGATCCGTGTGTCCTTTACAAATCTCTATGTCATCTCCTAGATGCAGTTACCACGCTCTATTTGGAACTATTCCAAATAACTGTTCTACTATACGAATCCAATTTACTACTTAGTATAATCTGGATCAGTGTCAAAGTTTGCATCGGCGTAACCCTTTACGACGAACTCTTTTCCACCTCCATAATCGAGAAAATTCCTTAGTCCACTAGTTACTAAGGATAACCTTGACCGTTGTCCTGTGATCCATTACTGGATCACACTTGTACCCCTTGACTGACTCATGGCTTGGCACACTTCAGGTGCGGTACAACATAGCATACTTTAGAGCCTATGTCTAAGCACAGGGGACGACCTTCGTCCTTTCTCTCTATTCTGCCGTGGTCAGGTCTTGAGTCTTACTCAATACTCACATGTGTAATACAGCCAAGAACTCCTTCTTTGCTGATCTATTTTGAATTCCTTCAAAATCTTGTCACGGTATGTATTCATTTGAAAGTGCTATTAAGCGATTTTGATCTATCCTTATAGATCTTGACGCTCAATGTTCAAGTAGCTTAATCCAGGTTTTCCATTGAAAACACTCTTCAAATAACCCTATATGCTTTCCAGAAATTCTACATCATTTCTGATCAACAATATGTCAACAACATATACTCATCAGAAATTCTATAGTGCTCCCACTCACTTCTTTGGAAATATAAGTTTCTCATAAACTTTGTATAAACCCAAATCTTTGATCATATCATCAAAGCGTACATTCCAACTCCGAGATGCTTACTCCAGTCCTTAGAAGGATTGCTGGAGCTTTGCATACTTGTTAGCATCTTTCAGGATTGACAAAAATCTTCTGGTTGTATCACATACAACCTTTCCTCAAGTAAATCGTCGAGGAAACAATGTTTTTGACATCCTATCTGCACAATTTCATAAATAATGCAGTGATCACTAACATAATTCCAACAGACTCTTAGCATCGCTACGAGTGAGAAAGTCTCATCGTAGTCAACTCCTTGAACTTGTCGGAAAACATCTTAATGACAAGTCGAGCTTTCTTAATGGTGACATTTACCATCATTGTCCGTCTTCCTTTTAAAATCCATATGTACCTAACAGTCTTACGACCATAAAGTAGTTCTTCCAAAGTCTACACTTTGTTTTCATATATGGATCCTCTCTCGGATTATATGGCCTCGAGCCATTCATCGGAATCCGGGCCCACCATCGCTTCTCCATAGCTCGTAGGTTCATTGTTGTCTGGCAACATGACTTCCAAGACAGGATTACGTACCACTCTGAAGTAGTACGCATCCTTGTCATCCTACGAGGTTTGGGAGTGACTTGATCTGAAGTCTCATGATTACTATCATAAGCTTCCACTTCAATTGGTGTAGGTGCCATAGGAACAATTCCTGTGCTTTGCTACACACTAGTTGAAGTGACGGTTCAACAACCTCATCAAGTCTCCACCATCCTCCCACTCAATTCTTTCGAGAGAAACTTTTCCTCGAGAAAGGACCCGATTCTAGAAACAATCCCTATTGCTTTTGGATCTGAGACAGGAGGTATACCCAAATGTTTTGGGTGTCCTACGAAGATGCAGTTATCCGCTTTGGGTTCGAGCTTATCAGCCTGAAACTTTTTCATATAAGCGTCGCAGCCCCAAACTTTATGACAGCTTAGGTTTCTCTAAACCATAGTTCATACGGTGTCATCTTATCGGAATTACGTGGTGCCCTATTTAAAGTGAGTGCGATTGTCTCTAATGCCTAACCCATGAACGATAGTGGTAATTCGATAAGAGACATCATGGTATTCATCATATCCAATAGGGTGCAGTCATGATGTTCGGACACACCATCACACTATGGTGTTCCAGGCGGTACTAGTCGTGAAATAATTTCCACAGTGTCTCAATTGTGTACCAAACTCGCAACTCAGATATTCATCTCTATGATCATATCATAGATATTTTATCCTCTTGTCACGACGATATTCAACTTCACTCTGAAATTACTTGAACCATTCAATAATTCAGACTTGTGTTTCATCAAGTAAATATGCTCAGTATCTACTCAAATCATCTGTGAAGTAAGAGCATAACGATATCCACTGCGTGCCTCAGCACTCATTGGACTGCACACATCAAAATGTGTTACTTCCAACAAGTTGCTTTCTTGTTCCATTTTACTGAAACCGAAGCTTTCAGTCATCTTGCCCATGTGGTATGATTTGCATATCTCAAGTGATTCAAAATCAAGTGAGTCCAAACGGTCCATCTGCATGGAGTTTCTTCATGCGTATATACCAACAGACATGGTTCACATGTCTCAATCTTTTCAAAAATGAGTGAGTTCAAAGATCCATCAGCATGGAGCTTCTTCATGCGTTTTGTACCAATATGACTTACATGGCAGTGCCACAAGTAGGTGGTACTATCATCACTATCTTATATCTTTTGGCATGAACATGTGTATCACTATGATCGAGATTCAATAAACCATTCACTCTAGGTGCAAGACCATTGAAGGTATTATTCAAATAAATAGAGTAACCATTATTCTCCTTAAATGAATAACCGTATTGCGATAGACATAATCCAATCATGTCTATGCTCAACGCAAACACCAAATAACAATTATTTAGGTTTAATACCAATCTCGATGGTAGAGGGAGCCTGCGATGCTTGATCATATCAACCTTGGAAGCACTTCCAACACATCTCGTCAGCTCACCTTTAGCTAGTCTCCGTTTATTCCGTAGCTTTTATTTCGAGTTACTAACACTTAGCAATTGAACCGGTATCTAATACCCTGATGCTACTAGGAGTACTAGTAAAGTACACATTCACATAATGAATATCCAATATACTTCTATTGACCGCCTTCTCATCTACCAAGTATCTAGGGTAATTCTGCTCCAGTGGCTGTTCCCCTTATTACAGAAGCACTCAGTCTCGGGTTTGGGTTCAACCTTGGGTTTCTCCACTGGAGCAGCAGCTGATTTGCCGTTTCATGAAGTATCCCTTCTTGCCCTTGCCCTTCTTGAAGCTAGTGGTTTCACTAACCATCAACAATTGATGCTCCTGCTTGATTTCTACTTTTGCGGTGTCAAACATCGCGAATATTTCAAGGATCATCATATCTATCCCT
The DNA here is from genome assembly GCA_032464435.1 of Aegilops umbellulata. Lineage (NCBI taxonomy): Eukaryota > Viridiplantae > Streptophyta > Magnoliopsida > Poales > Poaceae > Aegilops > Aegilops umbellulata. The sequence goes on along the minus strand of CP136060.1, from coordinate 111,989,441 downwards.
GATATGTTATAGTTCATCACGAAGCTCTAGCAGCTTGGTGGCAATGACTTTGGAGAAACATCACTATCTTATCTGGAAGATCAACTCCCACTCGATTCAAGTGATTGTTGTACTCAGACAATTTGAGCACAAGCTCAACAATTGAGCTTTTCTCCCTTAGTTTGCAGGCTAAGAAAATCGTCGGAGGTCTAATACCTCTTGACGTGGGCACGAGCCTGAAATCCCAATTTCAGCCCTCGAAACATCTCATATGTTCCGCGACATTTCAAAATGTCTTCGGTGCCTTAATTCCAAACCATTTAACATTACCGAACTATCATGTAGTCATCAACACGTGTATGTCGGATGTTCGCAACATCCACAGACCACGTTCGAGGTCCAGCACACCGAGCGGTGCATTAAGGACACAAGCCTTCTACTGTTCGCATAATTGCTACTATCAACTTTCAACTATATTTTCTCTAGGAACATATCTAAAACAGTAGAACTAAAGCGCGAGCTACGACATAATTTGCAAAATCTTTTTGACTATGTTCAGGATAATTAAGTTCATCTTATGAACTCCCACTCAGATAGACATCCCTCTAGTCATCTAAGTGATTACATGATCCGAATCAACTAGGCCGTGTCCGATCATCACGTGAGACGGACTAGTCAATGTCGGTGAACATCTTCATGTTGATCGTATCTTCCATACGACTCATGCTCGACCTTTCGGTCTTGTGTGTTCCGAGGCCATGTCTGTACATGCTAGGCTCGTCAAGTTAACCCTAAGTGTTTTGCATGTGTAAAACTGTCTTACACCCGTTGTATGTGAACGTAAGGATCTATCACACCCGATCATCACGTGGTGCTTCGAAACGACGAACTGTAGCAACGGTGCACAGTTAGGGGAGAACACTTCTTGAAATTGTTGTAAGGGATCATCTTATTTACTACCGTCGTTCTAAGCAAATAAGATGTATAAACATGATAAACATCACATGCAATCAAATAGTGACATGATATGGCCATCATCACTTTGCTCCTTTTGATCTGCATCTTCGGGGCTCCATGATCATCATCGTCACCGGCATGACACCATGATCTCCATCATCATGATCTCCATCATCGTGTCTTCTTGAAGTTGTCACGTCATCTATTAATTCTACTACTATAGCTAACGGTTAGCAATAAAGTAAAATAATTACATGACGTTTATGTTGACACGCAGGTCATGAATAAATAAAGACAACTCCTATGGCTCCTGCCGGTTGTCATACTCATCGACATGCAAGTCGTGATTCCTATTACAAGAACATGATCAATCTCATACATCACATATATCATTCATCACATCCTTTGGCCATATCACATCACATAGCATACCCTGCAAAAACAAGTTAGACGTTCTCTAATTGTTGTTGCATTGTTTTACGTGGCTGCTATGGGTTTCTAGCAAGAACGTTTCTTACCTACGCAAAACCACAACGTGATATGCCAATTGCTATTTACCCTTCATAAGGACCCTTTTCATCGAATCCGATCCGACTAAAGTGGGAGAGACAGACACCCGCCAGCCACCTTATGCAACTAGTGCATGTTTGTCGGTGGAACCGGTCTCACGTAAGAGTACGTGTAAGGTTGGTCCGGGCCGCTTCATCCCACGATGCCGCCGAATCAAGATAAGACTAGTAACGGCAAGCATATTGAACAAAATCAACGCCCACAACTACTTTGTGTTCTACTCGTGCAAAGAATCTACGCAATAGACCTAGCTCATGATGCCACTGTTGGGGAACGTAGCAGAAATTCAAAATTTTCCTACGTGTCACCAAGATCTATCTATGGAGAGGCTAGCAACGAGGGGAAGAAGAGTGCATCTACATACCCTTGTAGATCGCTAAGCGGAAGCGTTCAAGTGAACGGGGTTGATGGAGTCGTACTCGTCGTGATTCAAATCACCGATGACCAAGTGCCGAACGCACGACACCTCCGTGTTCAACACACGTACAGCCCGGTGACGTCTCCCATGCCTTGATCCAGCAAGGAGAGAGGGAGAGGTTGAGGAAGACTCCATCCAGCAGCAGCACAACGGCGTGGTGATGATGGAGGAGTGTGGCAATCCAGCAGGGCTTCGCCAAGCACCACAAGAGAGGAGGAAGAAGAGACGCAGGGCTGCACCAACGAGGGATCGAATCACGTGTCTGTTTGGGCAGCCCCCTAGGCCTCATATATATAGGGGAAGGGGAGGGCTGCGCCCCCTCTAGGGTTTCCCACCCCTAAGGGGGGCGGCAGCCCTAGATGGCCAAGGGGGAGGCGGCCAAGAAGGGGGGAGAAGGGGAGGCGCAGCTAGATGGGCCATAAGGCCCATCTGCTCTAGGGTTTGCCCCCCTTCCCACTCCCTTGCGCCTTGAGCCCCTGTGGGGGGGCGCACCAGCCCACCTGGGGCTGGTTCCCTCCCTCACTTAGCCCACGCAAGCCTCCGGGGCTTGTGGCCCCACTTGGTGGACCCCCGGACCCCTCCGGTGGTCCCGGTACGTTACCGATAAAACCCGAAACTCTTTCGGTGACCAAAATAGGACTTCCCATATATAAATCTTTACCTCCGGACCATTCCGGAACTCCTCGTGACGTCCGGGATCTCATCCGGGACTCCGAACAACATTCGGTAACCACATACAAGCTTCCTTTATAACCCTAGCGTCATCGAACCTTAAGTGTGTAGACCCTACGGGTTCGGGAGACATGCAGACATGACCGAGATGTTCTCCGGTCAATAACCAACAGCGGGATCTGGATACCCATGTTGGCTCCCACATGTTCCACGATGATCTCATCGGATGAACCACGATGTCAAGGACTTAATCAATCCCGTATACAAATCCCTTTGTCTATCGGTACGATACTTGCCCGAGATCGTCGGTATCCCGATACCTTGTTCAATCTCGTTACCGGCAAGTCTCTTTTACTCGTTCCGTATTACATCATCCCGTGATCAACTCCTTGATCACACTGTGCACATTATGATGATGTCCTACCGAGTGGGCCCAGAGATACCTCTCCGTTTTCACGGAGTGACAAATCCCAGTCTTGATTTGTGCCAACCCAACAGACACTTTCGGAGATACCCGTAGTGCACCTTTATAGTCACCCAGTTACGTTGTGACGTTTGGCACACCCAAAGCATTCCTACGGTATCCGGGAGTTGCACAATCTCATGGTCTAAGGAAATGATACTTGACATTATAATAGCTTTAGCATACGAACTACATGATCTTGTGCTAGGCTTAGGATTGGGTCTTGTCCATCACATCATTCTCCTAATGATGTGATCCCGTTATCAATGACATCCAATGTCCATGGTCAGGAAACCGTAACCATCTATTGATCAACGAGCTAGTCAACTAGAGGCTTACTAGGGACATGGTGTTGTCTATGTACCCACACATGCATCTGAGTTTCCTATCAATACAATTCTAGCATGGATAATAAACGATTATCATGAACAAGGAAATATAATAATAACCTATTTATTATTGCCTCTAGGGCATATTTCCAACAACATGTGTGTTCCCGATCTTAGTGTTCTCAAGAGTGATGTATTAGGAGATAAACAATATAACTTGGGAGATATTGTTGCACGAAGGTTGCATCATAACAGTATTAGTGGAGATTTATTTGGTGGAATTTATGCAACCCGTTTAGCTAATTTTGTTGAGGTACCCATTCGTGAAAATGATATGGAGTTGCCTCCTGCTTATCTAGATTTTAATACTATGGTTCGTCATCAGTTCATTGAGAGGAATGAACAACCCCTCCAGTACCCACTAATGTTTGATAGGCGTCGCACTGTCCATATTGCTCTCCCTGCTCCTACTTTTCTTTGACTTTCAGGCAAAGGGGAGATATGTCATAACTAGGGAGGAGGCAAACGAGTACGAGAGGAGGGCGGAAGATGCTCGCCTCCAAGCTGCAGCTCGTGAGGTAGTAGCGACTGCATCTCAGTACGACCCCAGTTACAACTTCGGATATCCGCCAGGCCATCCATGGGCATAGACCAACTTAGGCCAAAGCCTAAGCTTGGGGGAGTACGTATTTCTCACCGACATTACATTCATGTTCACACACTCATTCTAGTTGTCGGTGCTCATACTTTTTCATTGTACAATCCATGCTAGTTTATTTTCCTTTTTCTCGCTTTCTTCTTGTGTGCATGAAAAACCTTAAGAAAAAAACTAAAAAATTAGTTGTAGCTTTTAGCTAGTTTACTTTCCATGCCTGTAGTAGTAGTAATTAACAGAAAACCCAAAAAGATTTCTCGTTCTTCTTTTTGCTTGTTGGGAGCTTTCCTGTGTAAATAATTTTATTTCTTTTCTTTTCTTTGGGGGTCGGGAGGAGAAGACCATAATGAAAATGTTGTTGAAGTGGCTCTTATATGCATTATTGTTGACCTAACAAAGAGCCCATGTTACCTTGTCTTCTCCCTTGTATTAAAATTGCTTGCAGGTTCTAGCTTAGTCCAATTGCACGTGCACTATTACTATTATCCACACCGTTCGGTTGTGCAATTGAAAGGCAATAATGATGATATATGATCGACTGATTGAGATGAGAGAAGCTGGTATGAACTCGACCTCTCTTGTTTTTGTAAATATGATTAGTTCATCGTTCCTGATTCAGCCTATTATGAATGAAACATGTTTGCAATGACAATTAGAGATTATAGTTGCTCATTCCATGCTTAATTAGCTAGGAGTTTATAATGGTTTACCTTGCGTGCCAACATGTTGTTAAAATGGTTGTGATGTGGTATGATAGGGTGGTATCCTCCTTTGAACGATTCGAGTGGCTAGACTTGGCACATGTTCACGCATGTAGTTGAAACAAAATCAACAAAGCCTCCACGATATTTATGTTCATGGTGAATTATATCCTACTCATGCTTGCACTCAGTGTTGATTAATTTTAATGCATGTTCATGACTGTAGTCGCTCGCTAGTTGGTCGCTTCCCAGTCTTTTTCTAGCCTTCACTTGTACTAAGCGGGAATATTGCTTGTGCATTGCTACCTCTTGATCACTGCATTGGTTTTCCCTTGAAGAGGAAAGGGTGATGCAGTAAAGTAGCATAAGTATTTCCCTCAGTTTTTGAGAACAAGGGTATCAATCCAGTAGGAGGCCACGCTCAAGTCCCTCGCACCTACACAAACAAATAAAAACCTCACAACCAACACAATAAAGGGGTTGTCAATCCCTTCACGGTCACTTACGAAAGTGAAATCTGATAGATATGATAAGATAATATTTTTGGTATTTTTATAATAAAGATGCAAAGTAAAATAAAAGGCAATAAAAATAGCTAAGTGTTGGAAGATTAATATGATGGAAAATAGACCCGGGGGCCATAGGTTTCACTAGTGGCTTCTCTCAAGAGCATAAGTATTACGGTGGGTGAACAAATTACTGTTGAGCAATTGATAGAGTTGAGCATAGTTATGAGAATATCTAGGTATGATCATGTATATAGGCATCACGTCCGTGACAAGTAGACCGACTCCTGCCTGCATCTACTACTATTACTCCACACATCGACCGCTATCCAGCATGCATCTAGAGTATTAAGTTCATAAGAACAGAGTAACGCTTTAAGCAAGATGACATGATGTAGAGGGGTAAACTCATGCAATATGATATAAACCCCATCTTGTTATCCTCGATGGCAATAATACAATACGTGCCTTGCTGCCCCTAGTGTCACTGGGAAAGGACACCGCAAGATTGAACCCAAAGCTAAGCACTTCTCCCATTGCAAGAAAGATCAATCTAGTAGGCCAAACCAAACTGATAATTCTAAGAGACTTGCAAAGATAACCAATCATACATAAAAGAATTCAGAGAAGATTCAAATATTGTTCATAGATAAGCTTGATCATAAACCCACAGTTCATCGGTCTCAACAAACACACCGCAAAAGAAGATTACATCGAATAGATCTCCACGAGAATCGTGGAGAACTTTGTATTGAGATCCAAAGAGAGAGAAGAAGCCATCTAACTAATAACGATGGACCCGAAGGTCTCAGGTAAACTACTCACACATCATCCGAGAGGCTATGGTGTTGATGTAGAAGCCCTCCGTGATCAATGCCCCCTCCGACGGAGTGCCGGAAAAGGCCTCAAGATGGGATCTCACGGGTACAGAAGGTTGCGGCGGTGGAATTAGGTTTTTGGCTCCGTATCTGATAGTTTGGGGGTACGTAGGTATATATAGGAGGAAGAAGTACGTCGGTAGAGCAACATGGGCCCCATGAGGGTGGAGGGCACGCCCAGGGGGGTAGGCGTGCCCCCCTGCCTCATGCTCTCCTGGTTGCTTTCTTGACGTAGGGTCCAAGTCCTCTAGATCACGTTTGTTCCAAAAATCATGTTCCCGAAGGTTTCATTCCGTTTGGACCCCGTTTGATATTCTTTTTCTGCGGAACTCTGAAATTGGCAAAAAAAACCAGCAATTTGGGCCGGGCCTCCGGTTAATAGGTTAGTCCCAAAAATAATATAAAAGTGTATAATAAAGCCCATTAACATCCAAAACATAATATAATATAGCATGGAACAATAAAAAATTATAGATACGTTGGAGAAGTATCAAGCATCCCCGAGCTTAATTCCTGCTCGTCCTCGAGTAGGTAAATTATAAAAACAGAATTTTTGATGTGGAATTATACTTAGCATAATTTCAATGTAATTCTTCTTATTGTGGCACGAATATTCAGATCCGGAAGATTCAATACAAAAGTTTAATATTGACATAAAAATAATAATACTTCAAGCATACTAACTAAGCAATTATGTCTTCTCAAAATAACATGGCCAAAGAAAGTTATCCCTACAAAATCATATAGTCTGGTTATGCTCTATCTTCACCACACAAAGAATTTAAATCATGCACAACCCCGATGACAAGCCAAGCAATTGTTTCATACATTTGGTGTTCTCAAACTTTTTCAATCTTCACGCAATACATGAGCGTGAGCCATGGATATAGCACTATATGTGGAATAGAATGGTGGTTGTGGAGAAGACAAAAAGGGAGAAGATAGTCTCACATCAACTAGGCGTATCAACAGGCTATGGAGATGCCCATTAATAGATATCAATGTGAGTGAGTAGGGATTGCCATGCAACGGATGCACTAGAGCTATAAGTATATGAAAGCTCAACAAAAGAAACTAAGTGGGTGTGCATCCAACTCGCTTGCTCACGAAGACCTAGGGCATTTTGAGGAAGCCCATCATTGGAATATACAAGCCAAGTTCTATAATGAAAAATTCCCAGTAGTATATGAAAGTGATATCAGGAGACTCTCTATCATGAAGATCATGGTGCTACTTTGAAGCACAAGTGTGGTAAAAGGATAGTAACATTGTCCCTTCTCTCTTTTTCTCTCATGTTATTTTATTTGGGCCTTTTCTCTTTTTTATGGCCTCTTTTTTTCGTCCGGAGTCTCATCCCGACTTGTAGGGGAATCATAGTCTCCATCATCCTTTCCTCACTGGGACAATGCTCTAAAAATGATGATCATCACACTTTTATTTACTCACAACTCAAAAATTACAACTCAATACTTAGAACAAAATATGACTCTATGTGAATGCCTCCGGCGGTGTACCGGGATATGCAATGAATCAAGAGTGACATGTATGAAAGAATTATGAACGGTGGCTTTGCCACAAATACAATGTCAACTACATGATCATGCGAAGCAATATGACAATGATGGAGCGTGTCATAGTAAACGGAATAGTGGTAAGTTGCATGGAAATATATCTCGGAATGGCTATGGAAATGCCATAGTAGGTAGGTATGGTGGCTGTTTTGAGGAAGGTATATGGTGGGTGTATGATACCGGCGAAAAGTGTGCGGTATTAGAGAGGCTAGCAGTGGTGGAAGGAAGAGAGTGCGTATAATCCATGGGCTCAACATTAGTCATAAAGAACTCATATATTTATTGTAAAAATCTACAGGTTATCAAAGCAAAGTATTACGCGCATGCTCCTAGGGGGATAGATTGGTAGGAAAAGACCATCGCTCGTCCCCGACCGCCACTCATAAGGAAGACAATCAATAAATAATTCATGCTCCGACTTCATCACATAACCATTCACCATAGGTGCATGCTACGGGAATCACAAACTATAACACAAGTATTCCTCAAATACACAACTACTCAACTAGCACGACTATAATATCACCATATTTATATCTAACAATTATCAAGCATCAAACTTCTCATAGGATTCAACACACTCATAAGATCTTTTTTTTACTAATCTTGGATGCCTATTACTTTAGGACTAATTTCTCAATTTAAGCATGCTATTTTGTAGGAATCTCAAAATAATATAAGTGAAGCATGAGAGAACAATAGTTTCTATAAAACAAATCTACCACCGTGCTCTAAAAAATATAAGTGAAGCACTAGAGCAAAAACTATATAGCTCAAAAGATATAAGTGAAGCACATAGAGTATTCTAACAAATTCTGAATCATGTGTGTCTCTCTCAAAAGGTGTGTACAGCAAGGATGGTTGTGGTAAACTAAAAAGCAAAGACTCAAATCATACAAGACGCTCCAAGCAAAACACATATCATGTGGTGAATAAAAATATAGCTCCAAGTAAAGTTACCGATGGAAGTAGACGAAAGAGGGGATGCCTTCCGGGGCATCCCCAAACTTTGGATTTTTGGTGTCCTTAGATTATCTTGGGGTGCCATGGGCATCCCCAATCTTAGGCTCTTGACACTCCTTGTTCCATAATCCATCAAATCTTTCACCCAAAACTTGAAAACTTCACAACACAAAACTTAGCAGAAAATCTCGTGAGCTCCGTTAGCGAAAGAAAACAAAACACCACTTCAAGGTACTGTAATGAACTCTTTTTTATTTATATTGGTGTTAAATATACTTCACTCCAACTTCTCTATGGTTTATAAACTATTTTACTAGCCACAGATTCATCAAAATAAGCAAACAATACATGAAAAACAGAATATGTCAAAAACAGAACAATTTGTAGTAATATGTAACTAACGCAAACTTCTAGAACTCCAAAAAATATACCAAAATAGGACGACATAGACAATTTGTTTATTGATCTGATTCAATTGGAATCAATATTTTATCGCGTTCTGGTGATATTTAGCAATTGTTTTCGTGAACAGAAAGTTTCTGGAATTTTCAGCAAGATCAAATAACTATCATCCAAGAAGTTCCTATAGGTTTAACTTGGCACAAACACTAATTAAAACATAAAAACAAATCGAACCAGAGGCTAGATCAAATATTTATTCCTAAAAAGAAGCAAAAAAGCAAAAAAAAACTAAAAATAAAATTGGGTTGCCTTCCAACTAGCGCTATCGTTTAACGCCCCTAGCTAGGCATAAAAGCAAGGATAGATCTATGTATTGCCATCTTTGGTAGGCAATCCATAAGTGGCTCTCATAATAGACTCATAAGGTAGTTTAATTTTATTTCTAGGGAAGTGTTCCATGCCTTTCTTTAACAGAAATTGGAATTTAATATTTCCTTCCTTCATATCAATAATTGCACCAATCGTTCTAAGGAAAGGTCTACCAAGAATAATATGACATGAAGGATTGCAATCTATGTCAAGAACAATAAAATCTACGGGCACATAGTTCCTATTTGCAACAATAAGAACATCATTAATTGTTCCCATAGGTGTCTTAATAGTGGAATCCGCAAGGTGCAAGTTTAAAGAGCAATCATAAAATTCACGGAAACCTAGCAAATGGCATGAAGTTTTGGGAATTGTGGAAACACTAGCAACCAAATCACACAAACCATAGCATTCATGATCTTTAGTTTTAATTTTAGTATTTGGTTCCCACTCATCATAAAGTTTTCTAGGGATAGAAACTTCCAGCTCAAGTTTTCCTCATAAGATTGCATCAAAGCATCAACGATATGTTTAGTAAAAGCTTTATTTTGACTATGAGCATGTGGAGAATTTAGCACAGATTGCAACAAGGAAATACAATCTATCAAAGAGCAACTATCATAATTAAATTCCTCGAAATCCAAAATAGTGGGCTCATTGATATCTAAAGTTTTAATTTCTTTAATCCCACATTTACAAATTTTAGCATCAAGGTCTAAAGACTCCAAATTTTTGGAACACCTTCTAGGTAAAGGTAGATCATGCTCAGTCCCATCATTATCATGATTCATATTGCAAAACAAGTATTTAATACGGGACACATCAATAACTTTGAGATCTTCATCTTTATTTTCATAGGAACTAGAAGAACACGCTTTCACAAAGCAATCTTTCTTACCACGCATCCTAGCGGTTCTTTCTTTGCACTCATCAATGGAAATTCTCATGGCCTTGAGAGACTCATTGATATCATGCTTAGGTGGAATAGATCTAAGTTTCAAAGAATCAAGATCAAGATAAATTCTATCAACGTTCCTAGCCAATTCATCAATCTTAGGCAACTTTTCTTAAAGCAAAGCATTGAAATTCTTTTGCAAATTCATAAATTCTTTAACACTAGTCTCAAATTCAGAGGGCATATTATTAAAATTTCCATAAGAGTTGTTGTAGGAATTACCATAATTATTAGAGGGATTACTAGGATACGGCCTAGGATTAAAGTTTCCTCTATACGTGTTGTTACCAAAATTATTCCTACCAACAAAATTCACACCCATAGATTCATTATTATTCTCAATCAAAGTAGACAAAGGCATATCATTAGGATCAGAAGAAACACTCTTAGTAGCAAATAATTTCATAAGTTCATCCATCTTTCCACTCAAAACATTAATTTCTTCTATCGCATGCACTTTTTTATTACTAGATCTTTTGGTGTGCCATTGAGAATAATTAACCACAATATTATCTAGGAGTTTAGTAGCTTCTCCTAAAGTGATTTCCATAAAAGTGCCTCCTGCGGCCGAATCTAAAAGATATCTAGAAGCAAAATTCAATCCGGCATAATTTTTTTGTATAATCATCCACAAATTCAAACCATGTGTAGGGCAATTACGTATCATTAATTTCATCCTCTCCCAAGCTTGTGCAACATGTTCATGATCAATTTGCTTAAAATTCATAATATTGTTCCTAAGAGAGATGATCTTAGCGGGAGGAAAATACTTAGAGATAAAAGCATCTTTGCACTTATTCCAAGAATCAATACTATTTTTAAGCAAATATGAAAACCAAGCTTTAGCACGATCTCTAAGCGAAAAAGGAAATAGCTTCAATTTAACCATGTCATTGTCCACATCTTTCTTCTTTTGCATATCACACAAATCAACGAATCTATTTAGATGGGTAGCGGCATCTTCACTAGGAAGGCTGGCGAATTGATCTTTCATGACAAGATTCAACAAAGCAACATTAATTTCACAAGATTCAGTATTGGTAAGAGGAGCAATCGGAGTGCAAAGAAAATCATTGTTGTTGGTATTGGTAAAGTCACACAATTTAGTATTATCGTGAGCCATCGTGACAAGCAAGCAATCCAACACACGAGCAAACAAGAAGCGAGCAAAGAAAAAGAGGCGAACGGGAAAGAGAGGGCGAATAAAATGGCAAGGGTGAAGTGGGGGAGAGGAAAATGAGAGGCAAATGGCAAATAATGTAATGCGAGATATAAGAGTTTGTGATGGGTACTTGGTATGTTGACTTTTGCATAGACTCCCCGGCAACGGCGCCAGAAATGTCTCATTGTCGGGAGAGCAAATCTTGACTTAACTTGGCGTAAGCCTCCCCGACAATGGCGCCAGAAATCCTTCTTGCTACCTCTTGAACACAGCGTTGGTTTTCCCTTGAAGAGGAAAGGGTGATGCAGTAAAGTAGCGTAAGTATTTCCCTCAGTTTTTGAGAACCAAGGTATCAATCCAGTAGGAGGCCACGCTCAAGTCCCTCGCACCTACACAAACAAATAAAAACCTCGCAACCAACGCAATAAAGAGGTTGTCAATCCCTTCACGGTCACTTACGAAAGTGAGATCTGATAGATATGATAAGATAATATTTTTGGTATTTTTATAATAAAGATGCAAAGTAAAATAAAAGGCAATAAAAATAGCTAAGTGTTGGAAGATTAATATGATGGAAAATAGACCCGGGGGCCATAGGTTTCACTAGTGGCTTCTCTCAAGAGCATAAGTATTACGGTGGGTGAACAAATTACTGTTGAGCAATTGATATAATTGAGCATAGTTATGAGAATATCTAGGTATGATCATGTATATAGGCATCACTTCCATGACAAGTAGACCCACTCCTGCTTGCATCTACTACTATTACTCCACACATCGACCGCTATCCAGCATGCATCTAGAGTATTAAGTTCATAAGAACAGAGTAACGCTTTAAGCAAGATGACATGATGTAGAGGGATAAACTCATGAAATATGATATAAACCCCATCTTGTTATCCTCGATGGCAACAATACAATACGTGCCTTGCTACCCCTGCTGTCACTGGGAAAGGACACCGCAAGATTGAACCCAAAGCTAAGCACTTCTCCCATTGCAAGAAAGATCAATCTAGTAGGACAAACCAAACTGATAATTCTAAGAGACTTGCAAAGATAACCAATCACACATAAAAGAATTCAGAGAAGATTCAAATATTGTTCATAGATAAACTTGATCATAAACCCACAATTCATCGGTCTCGACAAAAACACCGCAAAAGAAGATTAAAATGAATAGATCTCCACGAGATTCATGGAGAACTTTGTATTGAGATCCAAAGAGAGAGAAGAAGCCATCTAGCTAATAACTATGGACCCGAAGATCTGAGGTAAACTACTCACACAGCATCCGAGAGGCTATGGTGTTGATGTAGAAGCCCTCCGTGATCAATGCCCCCTCCAGCGGAGCGCCGGAAAAGGCCTCAAGATGGGATCTCACGGGTACAGAAGGTTGCGGCAGTGGAATTAGGTTTTTGGCTCCATATCTGATAGTTTGGTGGTACGTAGGTATATATAGGAGGAAGAAGTACGTCGGTGGAGCAACATGGGCCCCACGAGGGTGGAGGGCGCGCCCCCCTGCCTCGTGCTCTCCTGGTTGCTTTCTTGACGTAGGGTCCAAGTCTTCTGGATCACATTTGTTCCAAAAATCACGTGCCCGAAGGTTTCATTCCGTTTGGACTCCGTTTGATATTCTTTTTCTACGAAACTCTGAAATAGGCAAAAAACAACAATTTGGGCTGGGCCTCCGGTTAATAGGTTAGTCCCAAAAATAATATAAAAGTGTATAATAAAGCCCATTAACATCCAAAACAGAATATAATATAGCATGGAACAATAAAAAATTATGGATACGTTGGAGACGTATCATGCATCCACTTCCATACACCCCAAAGTTATTCCATATGAGTCCACCATACATTCCTATATGCGGTATCTACCTGCCGTTCCAAGTAAATTTGTATGTGCCAAACTCTAAACCTTCAAATGAAATTCTGTTTTGTATGCTCGAATAGCTCATGTATCAACTAGGGTTGTCTGTATCTTCCATGCTAGGCGGGTTATTCTCAAGAGGAGTGGACTCCGCTCCTCACCCACGAGAAAATGGCTGGTCACCGGGATGCCCAGTCCCATGCTCAAACCAAATCAAAATAATTGCAAACAAAACTCCACCAGGATTGTTCTTAGTTGGAGGCACCCGTTGTTTCGCGCAAGCCATGGATTGATGCTTGTTGGTGGAGGGGGAGTATAAACTTTACCATTCTGTTTGGAAACCGCCTATAATGTGTGTAGCATGGAAGATATCGAGATCTCTCGGTTGTTATGTTGACAATGAAAGTATGCCACTCAAAATATTATTTATCTCTATTTCAAAAATCGAGCTCTAGCACCTCTACAAATCCCTGCTTCCCTCTGCGAAGGGCCTATCTATTTACTTTTATGTTGAGTCATCATCCTCTTATTAAAAAGCACCAGTTGGAGGGCACCACTGTCATTTGCATCCATTACTATTAATTTATATTGAGTATGACTATGACTGGACCTCTTTTACCATGAATTACAATGTTTAGTCAGTCCTTGATCTTCAGAGGTGCTCTACATTTATGTTTTGCGGTCTCAGAAAGGGCTAGAGAGATACCATCTTGTTATATCATATCATGATTGTTTTGAGAAAGTGTTGTCATCCGAGATTTATTATTATTGTCGCTAGTTGATTATGCCATTGATATGAGTAAATATGAGACCTAAGTGTTATTGTGAATTTGGTTAGTTTATAATATTTGCTGAAAACTTGAATGCTGGCTTTACATATTTGCAACAACAAGAGCAAACAGAGTTTGTAAAAGTTTTTCTTTATCACTTTCAGTCTGTCAACTGAATTGCTTGAGGACAGGCAAAGGTTTAAGCTTGGGGGAGTTGATACGTCTCCATCGTATCTACTTTTCCGAACACTTTTGCCCTTGTTTTGGACTCTAACTTGCATGATTTGAATGGAACTAACCCGGACTGACGCTGTTTTCAGCAGAATTGCCATGGTGTTATTTTTGTGCAGAAATAAAAGTTCTCGGAATGACCTGAAACTTCACGGAGAATATTTTTGGAATTTATAAAAAATACTGGCGAAAGAATCAAGACCAGGGGGCCCACACCCTGTCCACGAGGGTGGGGGGCGTGCCCCTGCCTCGTGGGCCCCCTGGTGCTCCACCGACCTCAACTCCAACTCAATATATTCGTGTTCGGGAGAAAAAATCAGAGAGAAAGATTCATCGCGTTTTATGATACGGAGCCGCCGCCAAGCCCTAAACTCTCTTGGGAGGGATGATCTAGAGTCCGTTCGGGGCTCCGAAGAGGGGAATCCGTTGCTGTCGTCACCATCAACCTTCCTCCATCACCAATTTCATGATGCTCACCGTCGTGCGTGAGTAATTCCATTGTAGGCTTGCTAGATGGTGATGGGTTGGATGAGATTTATCATGTAATCGAGTTAATTTTGTTCGGGTTTGATCCCTAGTATCCATTATGTTCTGGGATTGATGTTGCTATGACTTTGCTATGCTTAATGCTTGTCACTAGGGCCCGAGTGCCATGATTTCATATCTGAACCTATTATGTTTTCATGAATATATGTGAGTTCTTGATCCTATTTTGCAAGTCAATAGTCACCTACTGTGTGTTATGATCCTGTAACCCCGAAGTGACAATAATCGGGACCACTCCCGGTGATGACCGTAGTTTGAGGAGTTCATGTATTCACTAAGTGTTAATGCTTTGGTCCGGTACTCTATTAAAAGGAGGCCTTGATATCCCTTAGTTTCCAATAGGACCCCGCTGCCATGGGAGGGTAGGACAAAACATGTCATACAAGTTCTTTTCCATAAGCACGCATGACTATAGTCGGAATATATTCCTACATTACATTAATGAATTAGAGATAGTCTTGTGTCACCCTATGTTATAACTGTTGCATGAAGAATCGCATCCGACATAATTATCCATCACTGATCCAATGCCTACGAGCTTTTCACATATTGATTTTTGCTTAGTTACTTTACCGTTGCCACTGTTACAATTACTACAAAACTGCTACTGTTACTTTTGCCACCGTTACCGTTACTTCCATACTACTTTGCCACTAAACACTTTGCTGCAGATATTAAGTTATCCAGGTGTGGTTGAATTGACAACTCAACTGCTAATACTTGAGAATATTCTTTGGCTCCCCTTGTGTCGAATCAATAAATTTGGGTTGACTACTCCACCCTCCAAAACTGTTGCGATCCCCTACACTTGTGGGTTATCAAGAGGGCATGGTCGGGGCCGTCCTTCCACGGAGGTGACCAGGTCTTCCTCTCGCCAGAGAACCGCGGCGGTCAAGGAAGAGCCGGATGCTCAAGGCGAAGGTCATGCCCAAGGCACAGGCGCCGGCCGGCGCTGCGGTCGGCGAGGCGGTCGAGGCAGAGGCGGGCATGGACGGGGGACACCCGCATCGTCATCATCTCCGTCTCCATCCCCTCCTACTTCATCGGGCGGCCATGTCGGGGACACGGCGCTGGAGTTCATCCTGAAACTGCGCGAGCCGCCACACAGCCGCCTTCGTCTCCCCGAAGTGTTTGCGAGGGTGCTGGAGGTCGACCAGCCACCGAGGTTAAGGCTTCACACGAAGGGGTGTTGCAATGGCGACATGTGGGCGAACACAAGGTTCCCCGCCCCTCATGTAGTGTTCCTCCGTCGGGGTTGGAAAACCTTCGCGCATGCCCACTGCTTGATGAAGGGGCACGTCCTCTGCTTCAAGTTAGCGGAGAGCGACCTGCTCCCCGTCAAGGTCTTCGGGTGCTCGGGGTACAAGCTAGGGTGTTGTGCGGAGAGCTCGACTGATGACGAAAGCTCCTCCTCGAGCGACACTGACCGGGAGGACAGCGACAGCGGCGACGAGGGCAGTGGGCGGGAGGATGACGGGACCGACTAGGCGTCGGACATACCGTCCCTGGGCAATGTCGGCAGCACCGTCATCTGCATCACCAACTCCTTGAACTTCTCGGGGTCGCCTCCTTGGGTGGCTGGTGTGGGAAGGCTAGAGAATACGAAGAAGGCGGGGGGTGGGCCGTCAAGTCGGTGTACGTGGGCACCGACGCCTTCATCGCGTATTGCCGGCCCGCTGGCTCGTCTTTCGACTCTTCTCCCGCCACCATCATCACCAGCCCTCTTCTGGACGGCCGCAGGGATGTTCTCTTGGTGTCTTCTGCCGCTCGTACCTTGCCTAGGCACTCCTTTTCCCCTTCTGCCATCTTGTTCCGTTTTCTGAGGAGAGGGACAAGAAAGGGATTACGGGCATCTTATCTCTTTTTAGTTTTTAAGCCTACGGGCCTTAGTAAGATTTAAACCTTGTAACCCCCTTGCTCATGTATGCATTCCGTATGAATTGTACTTCTTAACAACGTATTAATGAAGAGAAGGGTGTTTGCCGGGTTTTATTGTGTGTGGGCGAGGCCCACACCAAGGAACGAATCCACGTTATCTTAAGATAAACATTGTAACCCAGCAACAGACCTTGCCGTCTTCCTGCTCTATAGCTCGACTACACTCACACCCTTGGCGGAGGTAGGGGCAAAGTAGGATTAGGCCCTTTGATCGTTCCCTTCCCACCGCACTACGACCAAGTTCTGGCCCAAAGTAAGGTTTTTTTGGCACGGGAAAGAGGGAGCAAGATGGTATAAGAGTGAGCGAAGTCTCATACGTTCAAGTTTCATACGGAAATATAGAGTGGGGGATGAAAGACTTTTCTGATTCTGCAGCCCCCGGCAACCTTGGCTTGCTGTGGTCGGATCTTTGGATCTGCAGCCCCCAGCAACCTTGGCTTACCGGGGTCAGAGCGTCGGCCTGTTCTCTTTCTTCCAAACAGCTCAACAAAAATGTCCATGCACCCTGCGAATAGAAGAGGATAGAAAGGAACAGAGAAACGCATACTCGACCTCTATGCTAGGGGTTAGTCGCCGCTAAGAACTAACAACCCTAACAGAGAGAGACTCAACCAAGCATGCATGCTAAGACTTAGGGCGCCAACGCTTCATTTATTTATGCTCAGGGTCTGCGCCTGGCTTTGTACAAAGGGTTACATGCCTTGCTGACAAGGCTTGTACAAAAAGTGGTCTGCCGGGGAGCCCGACAACCGCCCCTTATGGGTAAAACGTGCGAAGATGTTTGATGTTCCACAAGTTGCTCACTGGAATACCATCTTCGGTCTCCAGGCAGACTGCGCCAGGCCTGGTGACTCGTATTACTCGATAAGGGCCTTCCAACTTTGGCGTCAACTTGTTGGAATTCTTGGCCCACTGAACGCACCGAAGAACAAGGTCGCCTTCCTCAAAGCTTCGGGCATGAACCTTGCGGCTATGGTAGCGGCGCAAGGCTGGCTGGTAGCATGCTGCTCACATAGCCGCCCGAAGACGATCTTCCTCAAGGAGCATTGCATCATCTTGCCACAATTGCTCTTGCTCAAGCTCGTCATAAGCGAGCACTCGGAGTGACCCGTATGTGAGTTCTGTGGGGAGAACTGCTTCTGCCCCGTAAACGAGGGAGAAGGGTGTCTGGCCGGTGGCTCAATTTGGTGTTGTTCTGGTTGACCAAAGAACTGTCGGCATTCACCGATCCAGCGTCTTCCGCACTTATGTAGCCTATAAAAAGTCTTTGTCCGAAGGCTTCGTAGTACTTCAGCATTTGCCTTCTCTGCCTGGCCGTTGCTCCGTGGGTGTGCAGCAGAAGCAAAATAGACCTTGCTGCCGAGGTCTTGAATGTATTGCATGAAGGTGCGGCTTGTGAACTGTGTGCCGTTGTCGGTGATGAGTCTGTTTGGCACACCAAAACGGCAGACTAGCCCTTTGAAGAATTTGACGGCTGATTGTGCTGTCATCTTTCTCACAGCTTTCACCTCCGGCCACTTTGTGAACTTGTCGATTGCAACGTACAAGTATTCAAAGCCCCCGATAGCACGGGGAAAGGGGCCCAGTATGTCGAGCCCCCAGACCGAGAATGGATAGGAAAGAGGGATTGTTTGGAGAGCTTGAGGTGGTTGATGAAGCTTCTTTGAATGGAACTGACATGCTTCACATTTGGTTACTAGTGCTGTTGCATCCTGGAGGGTAGTGGGCCAGAAGAAACCTTGCCTGAATGCCTTGCCGGCAAGGGCTCTCGACCCTATGTGGGAGCCACATATGCCTCAATGTATCTCTGCCAACAGCTCCAGTCAGTTCTCCGGGGAATGCACTTCAATTTCACGTCATTTGGTCTTTTTCTGTATAGAACGTCGTAGACGAACTAATACATGGCAGACCGATGGGCTACTTTCTCCGCTTCTTCCTGCTCCTTAGGGATCTCCCCTGTTTGGAGAAATCGAACGATATGTTGTGCCCATGCCGGAGCCTGAGGCTCGACGACAAGGACTAAATGCATCTCTTCTGACATGGGAGCGGCTGTCTCCATGGCCAGGGCTTGACGCCCTGCCAGAGTCTGTTGCCCCATGGCAGGCTCAGTGTCCTCGGCAACATCTTTGCCGGCGGCTCCTGGGAGCTCGGCGGGAAAGTACTTTCCGGGGCCTGATTTCCTCCGCTTGTTCTGCTTTGTCGATGGTTCAACGGATGGTTGAGTTAATCGAAGCACAAAGGTACCTGGTTCCACAGGCAGTTTGAGGGTAGCACGTTTTGATAAGTAGTCGGCGATGTCGTTCTCCGCCCGAGGAACATGCTCTGCTTGTATACCGTCAAAACGCTCCTCCAACTTCCTCACTTCATCTACGTATGCCTCCATCAACGGGCTCTGGTAATCCTTGTTGACTTGCTTGACGACAAGCTGTGAATCACCCTTGACGATGAGCTTCTTGATTCCAAGGTCTGCTGCAATCCTGAGACCGGCAAGCAATCCCTCATACTCTGCAATGTTATTTGTTGATCTCTCCCGGGGAAACTGCATACTCCGGCACCGGCGCCTTGCAGGACACCGGCACCGGTGCCTTGCAGCGAGAAGGCCCCATCAAAGTACATAATCCAGTTGCGACTTGTTTCTTGCCAGGGAGAGTAGTCTCTTGAATCTCCTCGTCGGGCATTGAGGTCCATTCTGCAATGAAGTCTGCCAAGACTCTACTCTGGATTGTCGAAGTACTTTCAAACTTCAAACCAAAGCTCGACAGTTCCAAGGCCCATTCCACAATCCTCCCGGCTGCGTCTGGGTTATGCAAGATCCGTTGCAACGGGAGGCGGATGACGACGGTGATCTCGTGTGCTTGGAAGTAATGATGCAGCTTCCTCGAGGCCATAAGGAGGCCTAAGAGCAATTTCTGCACGCCGGAGTACCTTGATCTAGCCCCCTGTAAGAGGGAGTTGACAAAGTAAACTTGGTGCTGCATCATCATCTTCTTCTGCACCACTTCATTTGGTTGTGCCAGCTCTGCCACAGTGGCGTCAGATTCTGTCGGGCGCCCTGCCTCGCCATCTGTCAGATGTACCGTTGCTACCACTTCCGCATCGGCCTCTCTTTGCACCACTAGCGCAGCACTGACCACTTGATTTGTTGCCGCTAGATATAGTAGCAACGGCTCTTGTGGTTTAGGTGCAACCAGTATTGGCGTAGAGGAGAGGTATTTCTTCAAATCTTGCAGCGCTGCTTTGGCCTCTAGGGTCCATTCCATTGGGCCCGCCTTTTTCATGATTTTGAAAAAGGGAAGGGCGCGTTCAGCGGATTTGGAGACAAACCTGCTCAAGGCAGTGACACAGCCAGCAAGCCGACGCAGATCCTTGACCCGCCGTGGCGCCTCAATCTGCTCAATCGCTTTGATCTTGTCAGGGTTCGCCTCGATCCTGTGCTGTGACACAAAGAACCCGAGAAGCTTGCCGGATGGAACACCAAAGACACACTTCTCAGGGTTCAGCTTGAGGTTGATCTTGCGCAAATTGGCAAATATTTCTTCTAAGTCTTGTATGAGTGTTGCCCTGTCCTTGGTTTTGACCACTATGTCA
Organism: Aegilops umbellulata; assembly: GCA_032464435.1. Classification (NCBI taxonomy): domain Eukaryota; kingdom Viridiplantae; phylum Streptophyta; class Magnoliopsida; order Poales; family Poaceae; genus Aegilops; species Aegilops umbellulata. The sequence continues at coordinate 111,968,946 of CP136060.1, read as the reverse complement.
TCCATATAGGCTTCCATATTTCTATGTAGCTGAGGTTCAAAACCAATTTGGACTACTCTTGCGAACATTGAACCAACGCTCTTCAACTCGAAAGGCATTCGTATAAAACAATATGTACCACATGGGGTGATAAACGCGGTCTTCTCTTCATCTTCTCTTGTCATGAAAGTCTGGTGGTATCCTGAGTAAGCGTCAAGGAATGACAGAAAATCACACCCAGCCGTGGAGTGCACAATCTGGTCGATGCGCGGCAAAGGGAAAGGATCCTCTGGATAAGCCTTATTGATGTCTGTGTAATCAATACACAACCTCCACTTTCCATTTGCCTTGCGCACCACCATCGGATTGGCCAACCACGTCGGGTGGAGCACTCCTCTGACCAAGCTTGCCGCTTCCCACTTCCTCATCTCCTCTGTGATGAACTCTTGTCGTTCCAAAGCTTGCTTCCTAACCTTTTGCTTGATGGGTCGCGCATGAGGACAGACAGCAAGATGGTGCTCAATCACCTCCCTGGGAACGCCGGGGATGTCAGATGCTTGCCATGCAAACACATCGACATTCGCCCGCAGGAAGGTGACGAGCGCGCCTTCCTATTTGCTGTCGAGGGTGGAGCTTATGGTGAAAGCCCCTCCCGTGCCATCCTCCTTGACGACACCTTCTTGTCTCTGGCGGTGCAGCTCTGGATTTCTTGCTCTTGCCGGTTGAGCTCTCTGGCACGTCCTCGACGGGAGCACAGCACTCCGAAGAGGTGCGCTTGCCGGAGTGCGTGCGAGAGGTCTTGCCAGTCTTCTTCCCTCCCGGGGCTTCAGCGCTAGGAGCAAGTGCCTTAGCGACAGTTGCTGCAACTGCCTCCCGGTAGAGTTGGTCGGCGCAGATCAGCGCATCTTTCTTGTCGGAGGGGACGGTGATGATGGTCATCGGCCCAGGCATCTTCAATGTGTTGTAAGCATAATGTGATGCCGCCATGAATTTGGCTAGTGCTGGGCGGCCAAGAATCCCGTTGTAGGACAAGGGGATCTCAGCAACATAAAAAACAATCCCTTTGGCTGACTTCTTCCCGGATTGACCCCTTGAAACGTGCCCGTCTCTTCGAGGTCTCCATCAGGAATCTGCAGCCTTTTGATCACAACAGGCGAGATCAAGTTCAGACCGGCCCCGCCGTCAACCAGCATTTTTGTCACCTTGAGGTTGCGTATTGTTGGTGAGAGCAAAAAAGGCAAACACCCGACCGCAGTTGTGCGATCAGGGTGGTCCTCGGTGTAAAAAATGATAGCCGTGCTGGACCACTTTAGTGGCTTTTGAGCATCGAACGATGGTTCCGCCGCTGTGACCTCACGCGCCCACTGCTTGAGCCAGCGGTGAGAGGTGTGCATCGAGGCGCCACCGTCGACGCACATGGCCTCCGTAGCTTTCTGGAACTCATGCTCGCCGGACTCATCATCCTCGTCATGATTGTCGTCTTCCTGTTTCTTATCGCAGCCCCGAGCGGGCCTTTCTTGTTGATTATCTTTGCTGCAGCGGCCAACTTGGCCGCCACGCTTCTTCCCGGATCCCTCAGCACCTGTCGGATTTCGGTTCCGGCAAAACCCTTGAGGTTCGAACACTGGGGTGCGCATGAAGATTTCCCCTACCTAATCACGCCCTCACCCTAACCGCGATCTCAAAGCCTAGCTCGATGAACTCACAACACAAGGGACACAAGATTTATACTGGTTCGAGCCACCATTGTGGTGTAATACCCTACTCCAGTGTGGTGGTGGGGGATTGCCTCTTGGGATGATGATGAATAGTACAAGGGAAGAACAGCCTCGTGAGGAGAGGTGTTCTTGTGCTTGGTGGGTGTGTGGATGGCCTAGTCCAAGATGACTTGTGCGGGTGAGGATGATCTGAATCCGTTGCCTCCTACTGTGGTGGCTAGTCCTATTTATAGAGGCCTTGGTCCTCTCCCCAAATATTGAGCTGGAAGGGATTCCACGACGGCCAGTTTGAAGGGAGACAGCTAGTACAAGCTATCCTGACAAAAGTAGTCTTCACCTGCCAAAGGCTCTTGTGGTGACGCCATCTTGGGCTCCATGGTGACCTCCATCCCGCTTTCCTGCTGGTCTTGGTCTCGTTTCAAACATTTGCCCAATGCCTCGGGACTCCTCGCCTGCGCTTGTCCCTTTAGCACCAAAGAGGAAATGAGGACACTGCGCACACCGGCGCCCGCCTGGCTCTAGTCGTCATGGCTTGCGTCATTTGAACCTCGCGAGGTTCGCCTTGCCTTGATCTCTCCGCCCCTCGCGAGCCAGCCTCGTGAGACTGCTCCCAAGGAGGTCTTGCGTCGTCCGCCTCACGAGGGTCTTGAGTGTTGGTTGGTGAAGATGGGTCGTACTGGGCTGCTGATGGGGCCATGCTGTGGGCCACAGGCACGCAAGTCTGCGGACCCCCGTTCCCAGGACGCCGACAGTAGCCGCCGGGCCCAAGGCGCGCTCGTACTTGGCTTCGAGGCGAAGCCAAAGGGCAAGTGCGGAGCGCCGCGGGCCCCAACAGCCTGCGGCCTTGGTTGACGCATGACGACTGATTGGACGTGGGCGGCCCCGCTTCCCCATGCAGCCTTGAAATCCGCCTGGCTAGGCGGCCACGACATCCTAAATAGTTATTTCCCCATTGCTGGCAACACATTCCCCAACTTCTTTGCTTCATCGGACCCCAACTTCCTCTTACAATCCGACTCGAGCTCAGTCCTCTCCATTGCCATGGCGCCGAACCAAACGGAGAAGGGGAAGAAACCCTTATCGTCAGCCAGCCCACACGTCAAGCCCGCCGTCGGCCGATCGCGGGTGCTCAACCAGGAGGCCATGGATAAGGTCCGCCCGGTGCTCGCTACCAGCTTCAACGAATGGGGAAGGACGGTGGCCTGGCCTGCTTCCCGAGCCACCATCGATAGGACATCCGCCGAGGTCCAGTTCTTCGTTGATGCCCTGTGGGCTGGCCTGGTTCCTCCCTTCTCCACCTTCTTCGACATTGTGCTTTCCCATTACCAGATCCATATGTTGCACCTTGATCCCCAATCTATCGCCCTTCTCGCCGTCTTCGCCTTTGTCTGCAAGGCCATGGTGGGCATTGCTCCTTCTGTGGCCCTCTTCCACCATTTCTTCTCGCTGCACTTGGCCAACCCCCGGCAGTGCTCGGGGTGCCTGAGCTTCCAGGCCGTGGCGGCGATAGCCGGCTCGGGGATTGACTTTGAGCTCCCGCCATCTACGGGCGAGTTTCGAATGCGGTGGGTGTATGTTGATGTCGGAGTACTCAGGCCCCCGCTCTCGCCTCCGTCGTCACCCGCCGTCCCCAGCTCCGGCTAGGGTCACGAGGAGCTCGTGAGCTTCCGTCTCTCCTTCGTCTGGCTCCGGCTGAGCAGGTTGAAGGATCTTGGTGTGACCGCGCCCCAGGTGATGAAAGAGTTCCTCCGACGCTGCGTTGCCCCACTCCATCGCTATTCCCAGCCAACGTGGGCTCTGACTGGCGACCAGGATCGCATGAGGCTTCAGGAGTTGGGGCTTCCGGCTGAGGCACGAAGAACGGTGCTCGAAGTCTTGGCCGGTGACCCCTCGCCAGGTGATTTGCCGTAGGAGGGTTGTTGCTTGTATAGCTGCTCAAACAGGGTGGAGTTCACGGGGCAGATGCCCTCCTTCGATGAATGGGGGATGCGTCTAGTCAGCCTTGTGGGGCCCCGCGAGAACCCCGTCGTCATGGTTCCTCTCCATGTCACCAGCGCCAAGCTTGCCCCAAGAGTGGACGCAGGGGGACAAGCACCGTTGGGGGCCGAAGGCTCGGGTGCCGGGGTGTCGGTGCCGCCTGAGGCTCCAGAGGCGTCATCCTCAGGAACCTGTGACTCATGCCCTGGGGTAGCAGCTGAGGGAGCGATGCAGTCCGCTGCTCCTGAGGCCTCGGCAGGCCGCCGTGAGGCGGAGCCCGATAGCTCTCCCCAGCTTGGCGCTCCTAAGGTCGTCTCCTTGGGTGCTTCACCAGTCATGCACCACGCTGGCCGCCACGTACAACGCCTGGGCCGGTTCCGCGTGGACTTCACGGCACTCTGCAAGAGGAAGGAGTCTCCAAGATGCAGCAGTGGCACCGCCCGGCCATTGAAACATAGGAAGTACATCGCCATAGACGAGTAAGTACCTTATCTTCGTGATTCCTCGAGTATTGCTTCCCTTCCTGACGGCGGCTCCTCAGGACCCATTCTGCCAAGGCTGTTGAGTCTCCCGAGAAGCAACCTCCTCTCGCCTCGTCTCCCCCGCTCGCCTTGAGCGCCCCAAGCCTGCATGCCGCCCCTGGTGTGGGGTCAGCTTGAGAAGCAAGACTGGGCCCTGTCGGTGTTCTGGGAACGGGGGTCCCCAGACTTGCTTGCCTGCGGCCCATGGCGTGCCTATGCGAGCAGACCTGTACGGCCCATCTTCATCAACGAGGCATTAAAGACCCTCGCGAGGGGCCAAGCCATGTGAGGCAGGCGACGCAAGACCTCCTTAGGAGTGGCCTCGCCAGGAAGGCTCACGAGGAGCGGAGATATCAAGGCGGGGCAAACCTCGCGAGGACTTCTTGATGTGAGCCGTGGCGATCGACACCAGGTGGGCGCCAGGCGGGCGCCAGCGTGCGCAGTGTCCTTGTTTCCTCTTTGGTGCTAAGTAGGCAGGCGCAGGCGCAGAGCACCGAGGCATCAAGCAAAGGTTTCCATATCGGTGCAGCGAGACCGAAGACTGGCAGGACGGCAAGACGGAGGTCACCATGAAGCCCAAGACGGCGTCACCACCAGAGCCTTTTGCAGGCGAAGACTACTTTTGTCAGGATAAGCTGTACTAGTTGTCCCCTTTCAAATTGGCCATTGTTGGCTCCCTTCCCACTCAATATTTGGAGAGAGGACAAGGGCCTATATAAGTAGAACTAGCCACCGCAGTAGAGGCATCTGATCTTGAGCCAATCCTTAGCCACGCACTAAGCACAAGAACACCTCAACCTCAGGAGGCTGTTCTTCCCCTTGTACTGTTCATCACCAGCCCAAGAGGCAATCCACCACTACCACACTGGAGTAGGGGATTACACCACAACGGTGGCCCGAACCAGTATAAATCTCGTGTCCTTTTGTTTTGCGAATTCATCGAGTTCGTCCGCGAGATCTAGAGAGCTAGGGCGTGTTGGGGAACGTAGTAATTTCAAAAAATTTCCTACGCGCACGCAAGATCATGGTGATGCATAGCAACGAGAAGGGAGAGTGTTGTCCACGTACCCTCGTAGACGGAAAGCGGAAGCGTTAGCACAACGCGGTTGATGTAGTCGTACGTCTCCACGATCCGACCGATCAAGTACCGAACACACGACACCTCCAAGTTCAGCACACGTTCAGCCCGATGACGTCCCTCGAACTTTGATCCAGCCGAGTGTTGAGGGAGAGTTTCGTCAGCACGACGGCGTGGTGACGATGATGATGTTCTACCGATGCAAGGCTTCGCCTAAGCACCGCTACAGTATTATCGAGGTGGACTATGGTGGAGGGGGGCACCGCACACGGCTAAAAGATCAATCGACCAATTGTTGTGTCTCTAGGGTGCCCCCTGCCCCCGTATATAAAGCAGCAAGGGGGGTGCGGCCGGCCAGGAGAGGGGGCGCGCCAGGAGGAGTCCTACTCCCACCGGGAGTAGGACTCCCTCCTTTTTCCTAGTTGGATTAGGACTTGGGGTGAAAGAGGTGGAGGAGAAGAAGGGAATGGGGGGGGGGGGCAGCGCCCCCCTCTCCTTGTCCTATTCAGACTAGGGGGAGGGGCGCATGGCCCTTGCCCTGGCCGCCTCTCCTCTCTTCCACTAAGGCCCACTATGGCCCATTAACCTCCTGGGGGGTTCCGGTAACCTCCTGGTACTCCGGTAAAATCCAGATTTCACCCGGAACACTTCCGATATCTAAACATAGGCTTCCAATATATGAATCTTCATGTCTCGACCATTTCGAGAATCCTCTCCATGTCCATCATCACATATGGGACTCCGAACAACCTTTGGTACATCAAAACATATAAACTCATAATATAACTATCATCAAAACGTTAAGCGTGCGGACCCTACGGGTTCGAGAACTATGTAGACATGACTGAGACACGTCTCCGGTCAATAAACAATAGCGGAACCTCGATGCTCATATTGGCTCCCACATATTCTACGAATATCTTTATCGGTCAGACCGCATAACAACATACGTTGTTCCCTTTGTCATCGGTATGTTACTTGCCCGAGATTCGATCGTCGGTATCTCAACACCTAGTTCAATCTCGTTACCAGCAAGTCTCTTTACTCGTTCTGTAATACATCATTCTGCAACTAACTCATTAGTTGCAATGCTTGCAAGGCTTAAGTGATGTGCATTACCGAGAGGGCCCAGAGATACCTCTTCGACAATCGGAGTGACAAATCCTAATCTCAAAATACGCCAACCCAACAAGTACCTTCGGAGACACCTGTAGAGCACCTTTATAATCACCCAGTTACGTTGTGACGTTTGGTAGCACAAAAAGTGTTCCTCCGGTAAACGGGAGTTGCATAATCTTATAGTCATAGGAACATGTATAAGTCATGAAGAAAGCAATAGCAACATACTAAACGTTCGGGTGCTAAGCTAACGGAATGGGTCAAGTCAATCACATCATTCTCCTAATGATGTGATCCCATTAATCAAATGACAACCCATGTCAATGGATAGGAAACTTAACCATCTTGGATCAACGAGCTAGTCAAGTAGAGGCATACTAGTGACATACTGTTTGTCTATGTATTCACACATGTATTATGTTTCCGGTTAATACAATTCTAGCATGAATAATAAACATTTATCATGATATAAGGAAATAAATAATAACTTTATTATTGCCTCTAGGGCATATTTCCTTCAGTCTCCCACTTGCACTAGAGTCAATAATCTAGTTCACATCGCCATGTGATTTAACACCAATAGTTCACATCACCATGTGATTAACACCCATAGTTCACATGTTATGTGACCAACACCCAAAGGGTTTACTTGAGTCAATAATCTAGTTCACATCGCTATGTGATTAACACCCAAAGAGTACTAAGGTGTGATCATGTTTTGCTTGTGAGAGAAATTTAGTCAACGGGTCTGCCACATTCAGATCCGTATGTATTTTGCAAATTTCTATGTCAACAATGCTCTGCACGGAGCTACTCTAGCTAATTGCTCCCACTTTCAATATGTATCTATATCGAGACTTAGAGTCATCCAGATCTGTGTCAAAACTTACATCGACGTAACTCTTTACGCCGAACCTTTTGTCACCTCCATAACCGAGAAATATTTCCTTATTCCACTAAGGATATTTTTGACCGCTGTCCAGTGATCTACTCCTAGATCACTATTGTACCCTCTTGCCAAAATCATGGTGAGGTACACAATAGGTCTGGTACATAGCATAGCATACTTTATAGAACCTATGACTGAGGCATAGGAAATTACTTTCATTCTCTTTTCTATTTTCTGTTGTGGTCGGGTTTTGAGTCTTTACTCAACTTTATAATTTGCAATACAGGCAAGAACTCTTTCTTTGACTGTTCCATTTTGAACTACTTCAAAATCTTATCAAGGTATGTACTCATTGAAAAAACTTATCAAGCGTCTTGATTTATCTCTATAAATCTTGATGCTCAATATGTAAGCAGCTTCACCGAGGTCTTTCTTTGAAAAACTCCTTCCAAACACTCCTTTGTGCTGTGCAGAATAATTCTACATTATTTCCGATCAACAATATGTCATTCACATATACTTTTCAGAAATGCTGTTGTGCTCCCACTCACTTTCTTGTAAATACAGGCTTCACCGCAAGTCTGTATAAAACTATATGCTTTGATCATCTTATCAAAGCGTACATTCCAAATCCGAGATGCTTGCACCAGTCCATAGATGGATCGCTGGAGCTTGCATATTTTGTTAGCACTTTTAGGATTGACAAAACCTTCTGGTTGCATCATATACAACTCTTCTTTAATAAATCCATTAAAGAATGCAGTTTTGTTTATCCATTTGCCAGATTTCATAAAATGCGGCAATTGCTAACATGATTCAGACAGACTTAAGCATAGATACGAGTGAGAAACTCTCATCCTAGTCAACACCTTGAACTTGTCGAAAACCTTTTGCGACAATTCTAGCTTTATAGATAGTAACACTACTATCAGCGTCCGTCTTCCTCTTGAAGATCCATTTAATCTCAATGGCTCGCCGATCATTGGGCAAGTCAATCAAAGTCCATACTTTGTTCTCATACATGGATCCCATCTCAGATTTCATGGCCTCAAGCCATTTTGCAGAATCTGGGCTCATCATCGCTTCCTCATAGTTCGTAGGTTCGTCATGGTCAAGTAACATGACATCCAGAACAGGATTACCATACCACTCTGGTGCGGATCTTACTCTGTTTGACCTACGAGGTTCGGTAGTAACTTGATCTGAAGTTTCATGATCATCATCATTAGCTTCCTCATTAATTGGTGTAGGTGTCATAGGAACCGGTTTCTGTGATGAACTACTTTCCAATAAGGGAGCAGGTACAGTTACCTCATCAAGTTCTACTTTCCTCCCACTCACTTCTTTCGAGAGAAACTCCTTCTCTAGAAAGGATCCATTTTCAGCAATGAATATCTTGCCTTCGGATCTGTGATAGAAGGTGTGCCCAACATTTTCTTTTGGGTATCCTATGAAGACGCGTTTCTCCAAATTGGGTTTGAGCTTATCAGATTGAAACTTTTTCACATAAGCATTGCAACCTCAAACTTTAAGAAACGACATCTTAGGTTTCTTGCCAAACCATAGTTCATACGATGTCGTCTCAATGGATTTAGATGGTGCCCTATTTAACGTGAATGTAGTTGTCTCTAATGAATAACCCTAAAACGATAGTGGTAGATCGGTAAGAGACATCATAGATCGCACCATATCTAATAAAGTACGGTTACAACGTTCGGACACACCATTACACTGTGGTGTTCCAGGTGGCGTGAGTAGTGAAACTATTTCACATTGTTTTAACTGAAGGCCAAACTCGTAACTCAAATATTTTATCTCTGTGATCATATCGTAGAAACTTTTATTTTTGTTACGATGATTCTCCACTTCACTCTGAAATTCTTTGAACTTTTCAAATGTTTCAGACTTGTGTTTCATCAAGTAGATATACCCATATCTGCTCAAATCATCTGTGAATGTTAGAAAATAATGATACCCGACGCAAGCCGTAATATTCATCGAACCACATACATCAGTATGTATGATTTCCAACAAATCTCTTGCTTGCTCCATTGTTCCGGAGAACGGCGTTTTAGTCATCTTGACCAAGAGGCATGGTTCGCAAGCATCAAGTGATTCATAATCAAGTGATTCCAAAATCCCATCAGCATGGAGTTTCTTCATGCGCTTTACACCAATATGACTTAAACGGCAGTGCCACAAATAAGTTGCACCATCACTATTAACTTTGCATCTTTTGGCTTCATTATTATGAATATGTGTATCTCTACAATCGAGATCCAACAAACCATTTTATTGGGTGTATGACCATAGAAGGTTTTATTCATGTAAACAGAACAACAATTATTCTCTAATTTAAATGAATAACCGTATTACAACAAACATGATCAAATCATATTCATGCTCAACGCAAACACCAAATAATTCTTATTTAGTTTCAACACTAATCCCGAAAGTATAGGGAGTGTGCGATGATGATCATATCAATCTTGGAACTACTTCCAACACACATCGTCACCTCGCCTTTTACTAGTTTCTGTTTATTCTGCAACTCCCGTTTCGAGTTACTACTTGTAGCAACTGAACCAGTTTCAAATGCCGAGGGGTTGCTACAAAAACTAGTAAAGTACACATCAATAACATGTATATCCAATATACCTTTGTTCACTTTGCCATCCTTCTTATCCGCCAAATACTTGGGGTAGTTCCGCTTCCAGTGACCAGTCCCTTTGTAGTAGAAGCACTTAGTCTCAGGCTTAGGACCAGACTTGGGCTTCTTCACTTGAGCAGCAACTTGCTTGTTGTTATTCTTGAAGTTCCCTTTCTTCCCTTTGCCCTTTTCTTGAAACAAGTGGTCTCGTCAACCACCAACACTTGATGTTTTTCTTGATTTCTATCTTCGTCGATTTCAACATCATGAAGAGCTTGGGAATTGTTTCTATTATCCCTTGCATATTATAGTTCATCACGAAGTTCTATTAACTTGGTGATGGTGACTAGAGAATTCTGTCAATCACAATCTTATCTGGAAGATTAACTCCCACTTGATTCAAGTGATTGTAGTACCCGGACAATCTGAGCACATGCTCACTGCTTGAGCTATTCTCCTCCATCTTTTAGCTATAGAACTTGTTGGAGACTTCATATCTCTCAACTCGGGTATTTGCTTGAAATATTAACTTCAACTCCTGGAACATCTCATATGGTCCATGGCGTTCAAAACGTCTTTGAAGTCCCGATTCTAAGCCGTTAAGCATGGTGCACTAAACTATCAAGTAGTCATCATATTGAGCTAGCCAAACATTCATAACGCCTGCATCTGCTCCTGCAATAGGTCTGTCACCTAGCGGTGCATCAAGGACATAATTCTTCTATGCCGCAATGAGGACAAACCTCAGACCACGGACGCAGTCCGCATCATTGCTACTATCATCTTTCAACTTAGTTTTCTATAGGAACATATATAAAACATAGGGAAGCAACAACATGAGCTATTGATCTACAACATAGATATGCTAATACTACCAGGACTAAGTTCATGATAAATTAAAGTTCAATTAATCATATTACTTAAGAACTCCCACTTAGATAGACATCCCTATAATCTTCTAAGTGATCACGTGATCCATATCAACTAAACCATGTCCGATCATCACGTGAGATGGAGTAGTTTCAATGGTGAACATCACTACGTTGATCATATCTACTATATGATTCACGCTCGACCTTTCGGTCTCAGTATTCTGAAGCCATATCCATTATATGCTAGGCTCGTCAAGTTTAACCTGAGTATTCCGCGTGTGCAACTGTTTTGCACCCGTTGTATTTGAACGTAGAGCCTATCACACCCGATCATCACGTGGTGTCTCAGCACGAAGAACTTTCGCAATGGTGCATACTCAGGGAGAACACTTGTACCTTGATAATTTAGTGAGAGATCATCTTATAATGCTACCGTCAATCAAAGCAAGATAAGATGCATAAAAGATAAACATCACATGCAATCAATATAAGTGATATGATATGGCCATCATCATCTTGTGCTTGTGATCTCCATCTCCGAAGCACCGTCATGATCACCATCGTCACCGGCGCGACACCTTGATCTCCATCGTAGCATCGTTGTCGTCTCGCCAATCTTATGCTTCTACGACTATCGCTACCGCTTAGTGATAAAGAAAAGCATTACAGGGCGATTGCATTGCATCCAATAAAGCGACAACCATATGGCTCCTGCCAGTTGCCGATAACTCGGTTACAAAACATGATCATCTCATACAATAAAATCTAGCATCATGTCTTGACCATATCACATCACAACATGCCCTACAAAAACAAGTTAGACGTCCTCTACTTTGTTGTTGCAAATTTTACGTGGCTGCTACGGGCTTAGCAAGAACCATTCTTACCTATGCATGAAAACCACAACGATAGTTTGTCAAGTTGGTGCTGCTTTAACCTTCGCAAGGACCGGGCGTAGCCACACCCGGTTCAACTAAAGCTGGAGAAACTGACACCCGCCAGCCACCTGTGTGCAAAGCACGTCGGTAGAACCAGTCTCGCGTAAGCGTACGCGTAATGTCGGTCCGGGCCGCTTCATCCAACAATACCACCGAACCAAAGTATGACATGCTGGTAAGCAATATGACTTATATCGCCCACAACTCACTTGTGTTCTACTCGTGCATATGACATCTACGCATAAAACCTGGCTCGGATGCCACTGTTGGGGAACAAAGTAATTTCAAAAAAATTCCTACGCACACGCAAGATCATGGTGATGCATAGCAACGAGAGGGGAGAGTGTTGTCCGCGTACCCTCGTAGACCGAAAGCAGAAGCGTTACCACAATGCGGTTGATGTAGTCGTACGTCTTCACGATCCGACCGAACGCACGACACCTCTGAGTTCAGCATACGTTCAGCTCGATGACGTCCCTCGAACTCCGATCCAGCCGATTGTTGAGGGAGAGTTTCGTTAGCACGACGGCGTGGTGACGATGATGATGTTCTACCGACGCAGGGCTTTGCCTAAGCACCGCTACAGTATTATCGAGGTGGACTATGGTGGAGGGGGGCACCGCACACGGCTAAAAGATCAACCGATCAATTGTTGTGTCTCTAGGGTGCCCCTGCCCTCGTATATAAAGGAGCAAGGGGGGTGCGGCCGGCTAGGAGAGGGGGCGCGCCAGGAGGAGTCCTACTCCCACCGGGAGTAGGACTCCCTCCCTTTTCCTAGTTGGATTAGGACTTGGGAGGAAAGAGGTGGAGGAGAAGAAGGAATGGGGGGGGGGGCGCCACCCCCTCTCCTTGTCCTACTCGGACTAGGGGGGAAGGGCGCGCGGCCCTTGCCCTGGCCGCCTCTCCTCTCTTCCACTAAGGCCCACTATGGCCCATTAACCTCCCGGGGGGGTTCTGGTAACCTCCCGGTACTCCGGTAAAATCCCGATTTCACTCGGAGCACTTCCGATATCCAAACATAGGCTTCCAATATATCAATCTTCATGTCTCGACCATTTCGAGACTCCTCGTCATGTCCGTGATCACATCCGGGACTCCGAACAACCTTCAGTACATCAAAACATATAAACTCATAATATAACTGTCATCGAAACGTTAAGCGTGCGGACCCTACGGGTTCGAGAACTATGTAGACATGACCGAGACACATCTCCGGTCAATAACCAATAGCGGAACCTGGATGCTCATATTGGCTCCCACATATTCTACGAAGATCTTTATCGGTCAGACCGCATAACAACATACGTTGTTCCCTTTGTCATCGGTATGTTACTTGCCCGAGATTTGATCGTCAGTATCTCAATACCTAGTTCAATCTCGTTACCTGCAAGTCTCTTTACTCGTTCCGTAATACATCATTCCACAACTAACTAATTTGTTGCAATGCTTGCAACGCTTAAGTGATGTGCATTACCGAGAGGGCCCAGAGATACCTCTCCGACAATCGGAGTGACAAATCCTAATCTCGAAATACGCCAACCCAACAAGTACCTTCGGAGACACCTGTAGAGCACCTTTATAATCACCCAGTTATGTTGTGACGTTTGGTAGCACACAAAGTGTTTCTCTGGTAAATGGGAGTTGCATAATCTCATAGTCAGAGGAACATGTATAAGTCATGAAGAAAGCAATAGGAACATACTAAACAATCGGGTGCTAAGCTAACGGAATGGGTCAAGTCAATCACATCATTCTCCAAATGATGTGATCCCGTTAATCAAATGACAACCCATGTCAATGGCTAGGAAACTTAACCATCTTTCATCAACGAGCTAGTCAAGTAGAGGCATACTAGTGACATACTGTTTGTCTATGTATTCACACATGTATTATGTTTTCGGTTAATACAATTCTAGCATAAATAATAAACATTTATCATGATATAAGGAAATAAATAATAACTTTATTATTACCTCTAGGGCATATTTCCTTTAGGGCGTAGATCAGTAGGGAGAGAACTTCGCGCGCACCCCAGTGTTCAAACCTTAAGGGTTTTGCGGGAACCCGTGATCCGACATTTGGCGCGCCAGGTAGGGGTGCGCCGGAGCCTCTTCCCCGCCGATCGACCCACCGATGCTCCACACCTCGATGTCCGGCGACCCAAGGACCGACTCCGACCGTTGGGCAGCCTGGCCGGCCCGGGCGGCGCCGCCTGCCCATGAAGACCTCAACCCCGCGCTCCAGGCGGCCCGAGCGCCGCCTAACGCCGGAGGGCGCGGGCGGTGCGGCGGGGCGTCATCCACCCCCACTCCACGACAATCGCGAGCCACTGCAAGGGCAGCGAGCCACGCCGCAGCAATGGCGCCGCACACACGGCTGGAGCAGACGAACATGCGGGCAGCGCTCACGGTGGCGCGAGAGCTGCTGCGGTGCCGGCTGATGGAGAGCGACCGGGATGCACTGCTGGAACACGTCACCGAGCTGCTGGATGCGGCGGCATCGGGAGCACCGCCCTTCTGCCATCTGCTTCCTTCTCAGGCCACTACGGGATCTCACGGTGGGCCTCGCCGCAACCACGCGCCCTCAGGTGTGCCTGGGGGCTTCATCAACACTAGCACGATCGGTGGTGTTGGGGGCCCCGTCGCCCCCGTGCTGCCTGCGCCAAGCATGGGCACAAGCGTCACGTCCCATGGTCTCAATGAAATGTCGCGTCACCATCCTCAGAACGCCGCGCTGGGCCGGGCAACGTGGAGTGTGGGGCACTACGGCGAGGTGTTCGGGGTAACAGCCCCGGAAGCCTACGTGCCCCGCATGATGGATCGGGAGTACGCGCCGGAGGACGACCCTGGTTCGTTCCTTGGAGAAGATTGGGAAGAAGGGGCGCTAGAAGTTGAAGCCTTCCAGGAGCCGACGGGGAACCAAAACGACCGCGCCTGCAACAACAGCTACAGGGTACCGTTAATCTCTCAGGAGCAAGCTTACACTAACCATGGGCTGCCAGTGAACAGGATCGCAGCCTCAGCCGACGACCCCGGCGCAGCAACACCCCTTCCGCCAGGGGAAACACGCTGTTGGCTGCAAGGAGGGAGCCAGGAGCAGGGGCCCTTCCCACTCGTGCGAAGCCAGGCGACACCCGGAGGTAGGCCCTCTGCCGGGGAGGCGTCGGTGAGCCTTCCCCCGGCAGAGGACCCGTGGCCGCTGAGGGCGCCGCTGGCGTCCCCTTTTCCCCTTTGCATTGTCCTGGTTGCCGGTCGGCTCAAAGGTGGTCGGGGGTGGCGCAAGGCGGGGCCCTCGTCTGGCGATATGAAGCAAGGCCGGTACCTATGAAGAAGGCCCAGTGCCTGTGAAGATCGCCGCCCGTGACACTCTCACATAATAATGGGTGGGGCTATACACGCCCCGGAGTCTCAGGGGTGCCGGCCTCAGGCCCTGGGGCTCCCTCCCACGCCTAGTGGCAGCACTTAGCTCCGCGCTGGTGAGAAGACTCGAAGACCCGAAGACTAGACTAGGCGCTGGACGCGGCCATTTGCTTTGAAACCCTTTTTCTGTAGCCTTTGGATTTGGATTTAAGTTGAAGTTGAGTTTTCATTGATGCGCGCGGGGGTGCCTTTTCTCGTTCGAGTGATTTCTCGCGGTCTGGTTCTTGCTTTGTCGCGAAGCGCGTGATCATCACCTCCCCCTCACAGGCCCCTCGCGAGCGGGGCTGGGTGCAACACACGCAACACTCGTGCCGATACCATTAACGGCACCTGATTCTGGAGAGGCTCGCCCGGGTGAGTCTGCGGGCCCTTCAGGAATTACACAACAGCTCAAGGCCTCACGATCCCGTTCGAAGCACAACATGCCCAAGGTAAGTTGATGCTGCAATCTCACTGCCAGACACGTGAAATCGCAGAGATACACATTCAGCTCGACACAAAAGATTAAAGGCGCTGATCTGCTTGCACGAGGGGCTCCCCCTCTCAAAATACTCTCACAACCTTCAGGGGCCACACCCGAGTTTTTGCGTACGGGATAAAACGACAGAAGAACATGGGATCAGCCAGATATGTCGCTTGCTACATCGCCCTCGGACGCGTCACTCACATCGTCATCGTCTTCACCGGCACCATCGCCGCCTTCAGCGACGCCTCCATCACCGTCGCCGACCACGTCGCCTTCGTCTGCGACGACCACCACCGCGTCATCGTCAGAAGTGAAGGCTCTGTCCAGCACATCCACGTTATCCTCCACCCACCGCGCCAGGTCGCCCCGGATGGCCTGCGGTACGGGGGCAATGGCGGCGTTGAAGTCGAAGTCAGGGAAGGTGTTCCGAAGATGGCTGAAGACACGCGATAATGCACGCCCAAGAAGGCCCTGGCTTCTCTCCTCCATGAGCTGGCGAGCCCTATCGGACCTGGCTTCCAGGCGCGTCACCACGTCGGTGAAGAAGATCAGGTGGCTAGCGTAGTCGTTCAAGTGGGGGTGCGGCGCATTCTCGTTGCAAATGAAGCCCAGGGCGGTATTAGCCCTGTTCTGGGGGTCCTGAAGCATGGGGGCGTGCTCGCGCTCCAGCGTCCGCCATTGAAGCACTTCCTCCCTGTTTTGCAGCGGGACGACCTCGGCGTCATCAACCCGTTTCTGAAGCAAAAGCAGCTCGGCGTGGGCGGAGGCTAAGTCCGCCTGTGCCGTGACCAAGGCGGCAGCCGTGGCCTCCCCACGCCTCTCCGCCTCGTCTAACCTGGGCCTAAGAGCGACGGGCCTGCCCGCCACCCCAGTTCCTGCAAGCTTCAGCTTCAGGTCATACCGACCTTCAAGATCCACGCGAACCTCGGCCACCTGGCGGTCGACTTCCTCCTAGACCTTGGCCTCGTGAGCCCCGACGGCATCTTCCGCCTGAGCAACTTGCCGCTCCCTCGTCTCCAGTTGCTCGAGCTCAAGGCTGCGCTCCATGGCTTCTAGAGCCAGCGCCTCCTCGCGCTTCTGGACCTCCTCTTCCTCTGCGGGCGTCCTCCTCAGCGATGCAAGGGCGGCTCTGCGCTCTTCCACCTGACGCTCGAGCTACGTGCTCTAAGCTTGGAGCTCCCACCCTCCCATCTCTGTAGCCTCGCGACGATGGTCAGCCTCGCGAGCCTCCTCCAAGGCTCAGGTGCAAGCCTCACGGGAAATCTTGTGGGACGCCTCAGCCTTTGCATTGTCAAGATCACGCTGGTAGCGGCCAAGGTTTATGGCCACCCTCAACTTACGCCATTCCTCCACCAGTCGAAGACCTTTGGCCTCAAGACGCGAGACGACGCTTGCGAGTTCTTCACCAAGTCGGCTCATCACGCTCATCGCTTTCTGGAAGAGCTCTTGACGAACGACGCTCCGCCCGCGCTCGAACTCCAGCGCACGCCCCACCTCGTCCTCCGCCACGTGGGCTGCAGGCGGGACATGGGGCGGTGCACCCCCTCTCAGTAGGGGCCTGGGGCCGCTCCAGGTGCTGACACGACCTCACGAGGGGCCCCGGCCAGTCGGGGCCCGCTACTTGAGGAGAAGCGGAAGGCCGAAGCCAACCAGCTGCTGTCCATAACCAAACGAGGAGTCCGGGGAACACCCGCCAAGCTCCAAAAAAGACCATGAAGGAAGGGCATCGGAGACGTAGATTCGAGGCGCCAAGAAGGTGAGCGCACCCCCTCGGCCGGCCCAGCTCTAGGCGCGGCATGCAGGCTCAGGGTGCACAAGGCCAACGGGGGTGTCAAGGAAGGCGAGGATTGCTTCTCGGCGGGCTCAACGGCCCTGGCAGAAGGGGTCCTGAAGAGCCAACGTCAGAAAGGAAAGCAGCACTCAAGAAACTACAAGGTGCCGTACTTACTTGTCAAGGGCGATGTACTTTCGACGCTTCAATGGCCCGAAGATACCGCTTCCGCCAGGAGAACCTTTCCTCTTGCGGAGTTCCTCGAAGTCCACGCAAAGACGGCCGAAGCGCTGAACGTGGCGCCTAGTACGAGGTGCAGCCGGAGAAGCGCCCGAGAGAACAACTTCAGGAGTACCTGGCTGCGGAGAACAGCCAGGCGCCGACTCGCCGCGACCTCCCGAGGCCTCTGGAGTTTCAGCCTCGGCAGCCGCGTGCCGCATCACCTCGGTGACCAACATCCCAGAATCGCGGGTTCCTGAGGACGACGCCCCAGGAGCCCCAGGCGGTGTTCGCACGTCAGCACTCGTGCGGCCAGCCTCTTGCCGCACTCGCCCCCTGCACCCTCATTCGAGGCAAGCTCGGCGCCGACAGCGAGAAGGGGAACCATGCAGATAGGGTTCTCGTGGGACCCCACCAGGCCGTCCGGACGCAGCCCCCTCTCGTCAAAGGGAGGCATGCTCCCTGCAAATTCAGCCTTGTTCTTGCAGCGGTACAACACACAGTTCTTCCCAGGCAAGTCGTCCGGCAAAGGGACACCCGTCAGGACCTCGAGCACCATTTGCCGCGTCCCGAGGGGGAGCCCGGACTCTTGAAACCTCAAATGGTCCTGGCTGCTGAGCAAAGTCCACATCGGGCGAGAATGGCGCTGAAGCGGAGCGACAACGCTTGACGAATTCCTTCACCACCATAGGCGCGGTCACGCTGCTGTCCTTCAGCCTGCTCAGCCTGGCTCAGACGGGAACAAGACGGGGGTTCACGAGCCTCTCGTGGCCCCAACCGAAGTGGGAAATGGCAGGCGCTGATGGGGCGTGGAGCAGGGGGTTGAGCACACCGGCGTGGACAAACACCCACCGTGTCCGAAACTCGCTCATGGATGGAGGAATCTCCAAGTCGATCCCCACGCCCGCTTTCGCGGCCACAGCCTGGAAGCTCACACACCCCGAGCTTTGCTGAGGATCAATCAGATGCATTGAGAAGAAATGGCGGAGGAGGGCCACAGAAGGAGCAATGCCGACCATGGCTTCACACACATAGGCAAAGACGGCAAGGAGAGTCACGGATTGAGGAACGATATGCAGTATGTGGATCCGATAATGCTCTAGCACCGCGTTGAAGAAGGCGGAGAAAGGAGGGATCAGGCCAGCCCAAAGGGCATCTATAAAGATTGGGACCTCGGTGGCTGCCCGGGTAATGTGAGCGCGAGACGCAGGCCAAGCCATCGTATCCCCCACTCGTTGAAGCTGGAAGCGAGCATCAGACGCACCTTGTCCATGGCCTCGTCGTTAAGCACCAAGGATCGACCGACCGCAGGCTCGACGGCCGGAGGCGCACTCGGCGAGGACGGGGGCTTCTTCCCCTTGTCCGCTTGTCTCGGCGCCATGGCGATGAAGCGGACAAGAGGTAGGTCAGATTGAAGAGGAGAAGCAGAGTCTTGAGGAAGCAGAGAGATTGGGGAAGCAAGGCGCGGGCGATGGAGGAATAACTGTGTAGGTGGCGGGGGCCGCGTAGCTAGGCGGATTCTAAGGCAGCCTGGGGAAGCGGAGGCGCCCACGTCCAATCAACCGCCACGCGTCGACCAAGGCTGCAGGCTTTTGGGGCCTGCGGCGCTCCGCGCTTGACCTTTGGCTTCGCCTCCAAGCCAAGCCCGAGCGCGCCTTGGGCCCGGGGGCTACTGTCGGCGTTCTGGGAACGGGGGTCCCCAGACTTGCCTGCCTGCGGCCCATGCCGTGGCTATGCGAGCAGGCCTGTACGGCCCATCTTCATCAATGAGGCATTCAAGACCCTCGCGAGGGGCCAAGCGTCGCGAGGCAGGTGACGCAAGACCTCCTCAGGAGCGGCCTCGCCAGGCAGGCTCACGAGGAGCGGAGATATCAAGGCGGGGCAAACCTCGCGAGGACTTCGTGACGTGAGCCGTGACGATCGACACCAAGCGGGCGCCAGCGGGTGCAGCGTCCTTGTTTCCTCTTTGGTGCTAAGGAGGCAGGCGTAGGCGCAGAGTATCGAGGCATCAAGCAAAGGTTTCCATATCGGTGCAACGAGACCGAAGACCAGCAGGACGGCAAGACGAAGGTCACCATGGAGCCCAAGGCGGCATCGCCACCAGAGCCTTTTGCAGGCGAAGACTACTTTTGTAAGGATAAGCTGTACTAGCTGTTCCCTTTCAAATTTGCCGTTGTTGGCTCCCTTACCACCCAATATTTGGGGAGAGGACCAGGGCCTATATAAGTAGAACTAGCCACCACAATATAGGCATCTGATCTTGAGCCAATCCTTAGCCATGCACCAAGCACAAGAACACCTCAACCTCAGGAGGCTGTTCTTTGCTACCTCTTGAGCACTGCGTTGGATTTCCTTGAAGAGGAAAGGATGATGCAGCAAAGTAGCATAACTATTTCCCTCAGTTTTTGAGAACCAAGGTATCAATCCAGTAGGAGGCTTTGTGCGAGTCCCTCGTACCTACACAAAGCAAATAACTCCTCGCAACCAATGCGATAAGGGGTTGTCAATCCCTTCACGGTCACTTACGAGAGTGAGATCTGATAGATATGATAGGATAATATTTTTGGTATTTTTGTGATAAAGATGCAAAGTAAAATAAAAGCAAAGTAAAAAAGCAAAGGAAATAATAAAGTATAGAAAGATTAATATGATGAAGATAGACCCATGGGCCATAGGTTTCACTAGTGGCTTCTCTCAAGAGCATAAGTATTTTACGGTGGGTGAACGAATTACTGTTGAGCAATTGACAGAATTGAGCATAGTTATGAGAGTATCCAGGTATGATCATGTATATAGGCATCACGTCCGAGACAAGTAGACCGACTCCTGCCTGCATCTACTACCACTACTCCACTCATCTACCGCTATCCAGCATGATCTAGAGTATTAAGTTCATGAAAACAGAGTAATGCCTTAAGCAAGATGACATGATGTAGAGGGATAAATTCATGCAATATGATAAAAACCCCATCTTGTTATCCTCGATGGCAACAATACAATACGTGCCTTGCTACCCCTGCTGTCACTGGGAAAGGACACCCCAAGATTGAACCCAAAGCTAAGCACTTCTCCCATTGCAAGAAAAACCAATCTAGTAGGCCAAACAAAACTGATAATTCGAAGAGACTTGCAAAGATAACCAATCATACATAAAAGAAATCAGAGAAGATTCAAATATTGTTCATAGATAATCTTGATCATAAACCCGCAATTCATCGGTCTCAACAAACACACCACAAAAAGAAGATTACATCGAATAGATCTCCACAAGAGAGGGGGAGAACATTGTATTGAGATCCAAAAAGAGAGAAAAAGCCATCTAGCTACTAACTATGGACCCGAAGGTCTGAACTAAACTACTCACACTTCATCGGAGAGGATATGGTGATGATGTAGAAGACCTCCGTGATGGATGCCCCCTCCAGCGGAGCTCCGGAACAGGCCCCAAGATGGGATCTCATGGGTACAGAAGGTTGCGGTGGTGGAATTAGGTTTTTGGCTCCGTATCTGATCTTTTGGGGGTACGTAGGTATATATATAGGAGGAAGGAGTACGTCGGTGGAGCAACAGGGGGCCCACGAGGGTGGAGGGCGCGCCCTGGGAGGGTGGGCGCGCCCCCTACCTCGTGCCCTCCTCCTTTGTTTCTTGACGTAGGGTCCAAATCTCCTGGATCATATTCGGTGAGAAAATCACCTTCCCGAAGGTTTCATTCCGTTTGGACTCGTTTGATATTCCGTTTCTTCGAAACTCTGAAATAGGCAAACAACAACAATTCTGGGCCGGGCCTCCGGTTAATAGGCTAGTCCCAAAAATAATATAAAAGTGGATAATAAATGCCAATATTGTCCAAAACAGTAGATAATATAGCATGGATTAATCAAAAATTATAGATATGTTGGAGACGTATCATTCTTCCCCTTGTACTGTTCATCACCAACCCAAGAGGCAATCCACCACCACCACACTGGAGTAGGGTATTACACGACGACGGTGGCCCAAACCAGTATAAATCTCGTGTCCTTCTATGTTGCGAGTTCGTCCGCGAGATCTAGAGAGCTAGGGTGTAGATCGGTAGGGAGAGAACTTCGCGCGCACCCCAATGTTCGAACCTTAAGGGTTTTGCCGGAACCCGTGATCCGACAGGCCACTCTTCAAGCGACAGGCCTACGCCAATCCAGACCTCTCGCGGGGCCTGGTCAACGGCCAGGGGGGCGCCAGCCACCAGCCCCCTGCTGAGAGGGAGTGAGCCGCTTCGGATCCCGTCGACGATCCCCGTGACGGAGGACGACACCGGCCGCGTGCTCAAGCATGTGTATGAACGAAGCGCCGTCCGCCACTAGCTCTTTCAGGAGGCGATGGGTGCGATGAGCCGGCTCAGTGGAGAACTCGTGGACATAGACGCGCGCCTCAAAGCCGAGGGTCTTCGGCTGATGGAGGAGCGGCATAAGCTGAAGGTGGCCATCAACCTTGGGCGCCACCAGGGCGAGCTTGACAATGCGAAGGCCGAGGCGTCTCTTGCGACCTTGCGTGAGTCCTGCTTCTGAGCTTTGGAAGAAGCTCAGGAAGCCGTCCGCCGCCGCGAGATCACGGAGAAGTGCGCATGGGAGCTCCAGGCCTGGAGCGCCTCCTTGGAGCAGCAGGTGGAGGCACGCCAAGCCGCCCTTGTGTCGATGAGGGGTATGCCTGCTGAGGAGGAAGAGGTCCTGAAGCGCGAGGAGGCGCTACCGTTGGAAAGCATGGAGCACAGCCTCGAGCTTGAACGGTTGGAGACGAGGGAGCGCCAAGTTGTCGTAGCGGAGGATGCCGTCTGTGCATGCAAGGCCCGGGACCAGGAGGATGTCGACCGCCGCGTTGCCGAGGCTCGTGCGGATCTTGTGGGCAGGTACAACCTGGAGCTGGAGCTCGTAGCGGCCGAGGCTGCAGGCAGGACTGCTGCCCTCAAGTCTAGGCTCACTAAGGCGGAACGACGCGAGGAGGCCACCACAGCTGCCCTAGTCTCGGCGCAGGCTGAGCTGGCCTCTGCCCGCCAACGCCAAGTCCATCGCGCAACAGAACAGGGAGGAAGTGCTTCAACGGCGGACGCTGGAGCGCGTGCACGCCCCCATGCTCGAGGGCCTCGGGAACAGGGCCAATGCGGCGCTGGGCCACATTGTGATTAGAACGGCCCTCATTCCCATGCGAACGACTAAGCCAGCCACCTCCGCTTCTTCACTGACGTGGTGACGCGCCTGGAGAATCGTTCTGAGAGAGCTCACCAACTTGTTGAAGAGAGGAGCCATGGCCTGGTTGGGTGCGCGTTCTCCCGCATCTTCAGCCATCTTCAAAACACTTAACCCAACTTTGATTTTGACGCCGCCATTGCCCCTGTACCCAAGGCCATCCGAGGTGACCAGGCGTGAAGGGTGGAAGACAATGTGGACGCGCTGGTCAGGGCCTTTACTTCCGATAATGATGTGGTGGTGGTTGCGGCGGACGAAGGCGACGTGGTCGACGACGGCGAGGGCGGCGCTGGTGATGGTGACGGGAACGCCAGCGATGGCAAAGTGACGCCAGTGACGCATCTGAAGGCGACCCAAGGGACGCCGTGAGCGACATGTCCGATTGAACTCGTGCTTCCCTGTTGTTTATCCTGCATGCTAAAACTCGGGCACAACCCTGGAGGTTGTAAGAGCATTTTGGGAGGGGAAGCCCCTCATGTAAACAGATTGCTGTCTTTATTTCTTAGGCCAAGCTGAATATACGTCTTCACAACCCGTGAAACCTGCGGCGAGTTTTCTGTTTGTAATTTACCTTAGCCGGAACAGGCCCCGAGCTGGCCCGTGAGGTTGCGACTTTCTAAGGAGCCTGTGAGGAGTTTGCTGATCCGCCCGAGGGGGACTCGCCAGAAGCAAGCGCCAGTCATGGCAGGCACTACAATAAAAAGACACATCCGTGACATTTTGGGCCGAACGAAAAAAAATTCTGTCATACATATGACACTTCTATGACGATAATTGTGACAAAACCCGGTATCATCACAGATGTTGTGGGCTCCTACTTCTATGACAAAGAATCATGACAAAAAATTGGCTTTTCATCCTGGGCGGGCCGGAGACGCAGCTACATGAAATTCTTTGGGCCGTCCATGACAGAAAAAACCGTGGTAGAAGCGAGGGGGAGCAAAATTTCGGGGAGTTCCCGGTTACGGTGGGAGGTCGGGGGCTGAGCGATGCGCGTTTATCTCGTACATGTACGCACGTGTGTGCGAGGCGTTGGTTCTAACTGAACCCGAGCGAGGCGTTGGGTTCTAACTGAACCCGAGCGATTGCACTGCAGGCTACGCGTTACTGAACCCGAGCGATCGATCGATGGCTGTTGACTGAACCCGATCGAGCGATTCCTTCGCTACTGTTGCTAACTGAAGCCGATCGATTGGATGAACAGTGTGCGTTGTGAGGGGGGGGGTTGGATGAACAGTGAGCGGTGGCGTTGCCTCTGGATGAACAGGACCCCGTGGTGTGGAGGGCTGGATGAACAGTAGACGATGGAGGGGTGCCCGTGGAGGGATGGTTGAACAGGACCCCATGGTGTGGAGGGCTGGATGAACAGTAGACGGTGGAGGGGTGCCCGTGGAGGGGTGGTTGAACAGTAGCCGGTGGAATAGCGCGTGGTGGAGGCTGGATGAACAGGAGCCCATGGAGGCTGGAGGAGGTCGACGATAGCCTGTGGAGGTTGGAGGAGGACGACGGTGGAGATGAACAGTATCCCGTGGAGTCCCGTTTTGTGGTACGCCACACCCCTCCCGATCAACAGGACCCCCGTTTCGACCGTAGCGCTCCAACACAAGTCCGTTTCCTCCGTTTTGCAGTATGCCACACCCCTCCCGATCAACAGGACCCCCGTTTCGACCGTAGGAGGTCCGTTTCCTTCGTTTTGCTGTACACCAGACCCCTCCCGATGAACAGGATCCCGTTTCAAATGTGGCTGGTCGAACACAAGGTCGTTTCCTCTGTTTTGTGGTATGCCAGGCCTCGTTTCCATCGCCTGTTCCATCCAAGCCCTCCCGATGAACACGACCATGCATTCCGTTCCGACCCAGCCGGTTGGCTCCCACGCGTTCCGTTGCCACCCGATGCACACGACGCATTCCGTTGCCTCCCCATGAACACGACGCATTCCGTTGCCTCCCCTGAACACGACGACGATGTTGTTTCTCCGTTCCGACCCAGCCAGTACACGAGCCCTGGCCGTACGTATGCGCGAGTAGGCATTCGAGACCCTGCCCGTATGTATGTACGTGGCTGTATTTTCTTTCTTGCACCCTGGCCGCTGTACGTACGTGTACATGCTACGTGCGCGCCTCTACTACAACACGTACGCGCCTCTACTACGACACGTGCGCGCCTCTACATTGACCACTATATATGTACGTACACGTTCGCGACCAGAATGACAACGCTACGTACGCTTCGACCAGGTGGGTCCCGACTGCCAGGCACTTCCTTGCCTGCGAAGATGTACATGGTGGGTCCCAGCTATCAGGGGGGCGAATTGTTTTGTTTTTTTTGCCGGATGCACTTCCTTGTGTGCGAAGGTGTAGCTGGTGGGTCCCAACAGTCAGGGGGGAATCGTTTTGTTTTTTTTGCCCGGATGCACTTCCTTGCGTGCGAAGATGTAGCTGGTGGGTCCCAGCAGTCAGGGGGGAGAATTGTTTTTTTTTCGGACACACTTCCTTGCGTGCGAAGATGTAGCTGGTGGGTCCCAGCAGTCAGGGGGCGAATCGTTTTTTTGGACGCACTTCCTTGCGTGCGAAGATGTAGCTGGTGGGTCCCAGCAGTCAGGGGGAAATGTTTTTTTCACGAAATATGGTGGCCCGTCCGGTGGGTCCCCGCTGTCAGGTGGAGGAATACTTATTTTGCGTGTAATAAGGAGGCACTTCCTTGCTGCGGTCGTGGACCCAGCTGTCAGCCTCTCCACGTACAATCCACGTCCGATGGAAGCCATTCGTTGACCACGTTGACCACGCCGCGCCGAGAGCACCAGGGCGGTGGACGACGGCGAGGCCTAGGAGGGGGACGACACGGAGCCGGGGAAGACGCGGCAGTGGATGCCCGCGCATAGAGGAGTATGAGGGTTCACTCGTTCGGCTGCGGTGTGAGGCTGCCGTCGCCGCAGAATAACAGAGGGTGTGGGTGCGTAGAGGGATGGCCTGGCCAGCGGTGGGAGTAGTAGGGGGCGGTGAGGCCTCCGCGGCATCACATCCGGCCACGGGCGGCAGGAGCAGGCGGCACGACAGGCGCTGCTTTGGGCGGCTGGAGCAAGAAGACCAGAGGTTCAAGAAGCACTACGACCGTTGGATGGACATCGTACGGTCACTGGAGCTAGAATCATTCATATATTGACTAAACTTGACAAAGGCCTCCGTCCCAGTCAACTTAGTAGACCCAGAAGTCAGCCTCCCACCAAGGTGGGTCCCAGCTAGCAGGGGGTATTCATTTTTTTGTGCGTAATAAGGAGGCACTTCCGGTGGGTCCGAGCTGACAGCGGGGGGAACGTTTTTTTCGTGAAATACGGTGGCCCGTCCTATGGGTCCCAGCAGTCAGGGGGAAATGTTTTTTTCGCGAAATACCGGTGGCCCGTCCGGTGGGTCCCTGCTGTCAGGTGGAGGAATAATTATTTTCCGCGTAATAAAGAGGCACTTCCTTGTGGCTGCCGTGGACCCAGCTGTCAGCCTCTCCACGTACAGTACTCTTTCGATGGAAGTCGTTCGTTGACCACATTGACCACGCCACACCGAGAGCACCACGGCGGTGGACGACGGCGAGGCCTAGGAAGGGGACGACGCGGAGCCGGGAAGACGCGACAGTGGAAGCCCGCGCGGAGAGGAGTACAAGGGTTCACCGGTTCGGCTGCGGTGTGAGGCTGCCGTCGCCACAGAATAACAGGGGGTGTGGGTGAGTAGATGGATGCCCTGGCCAGCGGTGGGAGTAGTAGGGGGCGCTGAGGCCTGCGCGGCAGCACAGCCGGCCACGGGAGGCATGAGTAGGCGGTCCCGCCGGCGCTGCTTTGGCGACTGGAGCAAGAAGCTCAGAGATTGAAGAAACACGACGGCCGTTGGATTGTCATCCAACGGTTACGTCTGCTAGAATCGTTTGTTGACGTATATAATAACTAAAATAATCTTGCATAGACGTCAACTAAACAGACCCACAAGTCAGACCACTCCCTCTTTTTTTAATAATTTATATATAGCTCATGGCAACTTCTTATGCAATTTATTGCAGTCGTTTTTTGGTTGGCCAGGGCCAATTTCGCATATTTCTGTGGGTTCCAAACTATTTTTAATACCGAAATGTCGAGCCAGATTTAAAGTACTTTGAAGATATATTTAAATTAGGTTAATGCCCAGTGAAAATGGAATCTGAAAATGTGAACAAATTCAGAAATTATAAAGTACTTGCCAATTTGTCATCTGTTTTTATATTTACAACCCATTTCATATTACTTTCAAGATTTGCAGGCGTCTTGAAAGAGTTGCAGCCCATCAGGGTGTAGAAAATAAGTAGGCATGGATTGGGTATTCTTCAGAAAAAATAAACTGGGCTCATTTTGACAAAGAAAAAATAGCTGGGCTGGTCACATGGTGAACATAAAATATAAGCCTGGGCTAGACGGGCCACAGCCGGGTTCAAACCCTGCTCCGTCTCAACAATACCAAACAAAAAAAATACTGCTCGAGTAGCTACATCCCAGGTTTCAGCCGATCGTGTGCTGTTCTCCTGTCTATTGACTATATACGCTCACAATGTCGTGGGTCCCAGATGTCAGGAAAACACTAGGAGGAAGCATTTTATTTTTCCATAAGATGACGTGGTGGGCCCCTACTGTCATCCTCTCCACGTACTTCTGCCGATTCCTGTTGTTTGTTTACCATGTTGACAACGCGAGAGGGCGGCGCCGCGGCGAGCGCACCAAAGCGCGCGGAGGACGTCCGCGTTAACGATTTAGGAGATGGTGGAGCGGCGATGCGTGCGCTGAGGCGCATCCAGCCATGGGAGGCGGAAGCAGGCGGCCCCGCCGGCGCTGGTTTGGTTTTGGCGGCTGGAGGAAGATAGGACTGAAGAAACACGACAGATAACCAAGGGTGAGGCCGCCAGGCCCCAGGCGCCACCCCGCGCATCCACAAGCTTCTGAAAGCGGCTTCATCTCGCAACGTGGTCAATAAATAGGATATTCGCTTTAGAGCCATGGAAAAGCATGAACATAATCTTCTATCCTATTCTCCAAGATGGACGGGCCTTCATTATTTGAGACCACCCATGAATAAGTATCTTTTCACCTCCAAGGGGAATTGAGTAGGTCGACATAAACATCATGTTGTGACCAAGCGCAAGTCTGACCCGACCATGGTCAGGCATCTGTATAGGAACAATAGAACTCGGCAATTCCTGTTTCAAGAAGATCACATCTGTAAAACTGTGTATAAGCAATAGTTTATGAACAACATATATAACAGAAAACAGCTCGTACCATAAGTTTCTCGACACAGTTGGAACTGTTCAACGAGTGCAGTAGTGGCACACATATCCCACGTGGCCTTCCACCATTGAAACGCCCCACAAGGACCTCAAGGCGATCAATAAAGTGTAGGAACTTGTGGATGTCGATCCAGTCAACTTCAGTGCCATTAGTAATAGCTGAGTTATTACAGAGTAACAAACGAGTATACTGCTTAACTCTGAAAAAACCTACACGTGCCACCAATTATAAGAAAATATTAGTTAGAAGTAGCATCTTCGTGAGAGATTCGTTGCTACTTCTAAAGTTAAATTGTGATTAGTTAGACAGAATATGTGGATTAAGAAGTAATCGAGGCAACAAGAAAGAACTAGATACAAAACTAACATGGATGAACAATTGGAACGACGTCGGGGTGGAAGATCGCAGTGAAGATGAGACCAGGTTTTGCTATTTCCATCAACAATCGTGCGCCAACTTTCAGTCTGTAACACTTGAGAAAGTTTATCCAAGTTCGGCCATAAAAAAAGCAGCGATCTTCTTGGTTCCTGAACCCAACTCGGAACTTATATCCATGGCTTCTCTTCACTGTGACCATTAAACTAGTGTATTCAGTTATGGCAAGGCCGAGCATCTTGAGTACATGTGTTCTGGCAGAGCAAATAATACACTGCAGGAAAAATAATATGAGAACACAGCATGTTTAAAAAAACCCACCCTCCTGGATAGAAAAGAGGATTCTAGGAACATACTGTGCGCATTTCAAAATGCTGTGTTAGGATGAGAAGGAACAAGTGTGGCGTCTTGCCGAGGGCATAGAAACCTGTAGGGTACTCGCACTTTGGGCACTGCAAATGAAACACACTAGATTCAGTAGGAAGAAAAATGCATCAACGGCGGCGGCTGCCATCCTAGGATTACCTGTGACCAAGGGACTTGGATTTATCGGGGATGGATGAAGAATTCGTACCTGGTTCTCCATGATAAAACCCTATGCAATCTCCGAGAGGGGGGTTTCTCTGAACAAGCAGACGATGGAGAAGGGGATTCAGGCCCAGTGAAATATTGCCGCTTTGTCCGTCCAGCTTACTGCTAAAGCTGGAAAGGGAGGTTGTAATTTGACGGCTCATTGGGCATTACTGCGGCGCTACGACCGGGGTGTGTCTACCTTGAAGTTGTGCACTCTAATTTGTGCATATGGCACGATGACCCCATTGCCGGTTGCCCCACATATCGGCGAAAGGAAGTAGAAAGACAGGAGTAACTAGTTACACATAAATATATTTTTTGACAGAGAGATACTCCCTCTGTAAAGAAATATAAAAATCTTTTATATCACAGGCTCACCTTGCCGAGAAATATACTCCCTCTGCAACGCACGGGCATTATTGGGGTTCAGCTTTTTTTATGGGGGTTCAGCTGAGAATATAATACTCAGATAGGCTCACGGTTCTAGACTTTGGGCCGCAGGCCGACCCTGCATGTTTGGGGGCCCATGTGTTCTACCTCAGCGCTTTTCATATTGCAAGCGATCGGTACGTCGCTGGTTTTAGATGTTGTCGCAAGGCGAATACACAAAATTGAATAAAGCACGACAGTTGTTGGAATGAAATCGAACGACAGTTCCTAACCAGCAATCAGAGTTGCAATTCTATCAACGATATACCATGTGATAAATAATACTATCGTACTACTTATACACACAAGACACTTGTTTCACCATGCCAGATTATTACATCAAAATATCTCGGAGGATAGATCAGTTCGGCAGTTGCGTGCTGCTACTAAAGAATTTCAAAGTTGATTTGGACCAGCTCTCCTTGTCGAGAAAGTTCGATTTTGACATCATCCCATACTGCAAGATATGATTTAGATTTGAATCTTGACCATCCTTTAGCATCAATCATCATGCGACCATCCTTTGTACTTACAGTATATTGAGCAGGTTCATTCACACCAAGGCTGCGCATGGTAAGAGAAACTTGGCCGCGGTCGCCCGGATTGTTGAACGACTCCCTCGTTGCTCTAGGAATTCTCTATTTGCAGACAAGAAGACATACCCAAACAGTTAAATCAACACAATGAATCATGTGAAACAACATGGAAAGTAAAAAGAACGAAGTACTTGGGCGGCCAATGCTTACCAAGAAGGTGGACATGTCGGTTTTTGTAAGGACTTTGGTATATGAAGTGCGAACTGCATCCCAGTCTGTTGCCGGTGCAACTGCACGGGCCGGAGCAGATGCAAGTGCAAGTGTTGGTGCAGGCGCCGAAGCCGCTGCTGCTGCCGGAGATGGTGCTCCTTGTAGAGCTGGTGCCGGTGTCGGAGCAGGTGCCGGTGTCGATGCCCGATCCTTTGGTAGATCAGACTAATCCGCTGACGCGGTCGGTGCCCAATCCTCAGCTAGATCAGACTGAGCTGCTGCTGCTGTCAGTGCTAGAGAAAAGGCCGGTGCTCGATCTGTGCGAGACAGCGGCGATAGTGTCTGGTCTGCTATGATCAGCTTTCTAACTTAACTAGGATCCGTGACCGTGATCCAGTTTTTTCTTCATTTCTTTTAAACGCGAGAAGGACTAATTGTGGCGTTTTTGTTAAACCAAACTACAGTTCATCATAGGGATTCAGCTTGTACTCAGACAACAGACTGATCCAATTTTTCCAGTAATATAAGTGATGGACAGTGCCTTCATTACTGACACGACATAAGAAGTGAAACCTGCAAAAATAGCCATCGTAGAGCAAACCAAACGGTTTATTCTGTGATGAATGTCACATGGCAAAACCTGCATCGTAAAATTGCAGGAAAAGAAAGAAAACATGACATTAAATCAATAAGATTTATATAGTAAATCAATAAGATTTACTTGATGTGACACGAGTGAATCCTTACCAGGATATCACTATGTTGAAGTACTAAACAGAAGATTGATCGTCCAACTATGCGTGGCATGCAGGGGCCCCGCCTACTCCCACAAGCAGACAGTCCAAAGGTCGTGACAAATCGTATGGACCGAACATCCATGGGACTGGAAATCTTGGTGGGTGCCATAAACCCTGCAATGCATACAGATATTGGAGTGTAACCATAATTGATAAACCGTCCTCACAAAAAATATGATCTGGATACTTCAAAATATACAGACTGAATTGAGTGGACAGACATTAACATAGACCGTTCTCAGGACTGACCACACACCAAAAGCGGCACTACTAATAAACAATACAGGGTTCACAAACACAAATCAAGTACTGAACAATAGTACTTACTACAGACAAGCAAAGTTGCACTAACTAAACTCTGCAGACTATTTCTTGCCACCGACCTACGGGATGAATCCCACATAACTGACTAGGCCATGGACTTCGTGTGAGATGTCTACATGCACCATCACCATCTTGTCAACCTTGGAGAACCTAACAGAGTGGTCTTTCCACTCATAAACGTGATGATGAAGACAGGCCGCATCAGATTTGTTGGGAAGCTTTACAAGAACCACACCCTTTGTAATCGAAGGCACAACCAGGAAATTATTGTGGTCAAGTACAGCCTCGAGAACACGCCTGACAACAATGCTACAGGAAAACACTAGTTCAGGACACGTGGCGGCAAGGACACAGCAGGTGGATAGTTCAGCAGTAGAACTCATCATCAGGTCTTCCAGTTCACACGACATGACTTTGAGAACTTCATCTCCACCGCGGACCTGGTTCTAATTCAAACAGAAACCATATTTTATTACTACCTCTGTTCAGAAATACAAGATGAATTTCGATATTATACTCCATATATGACTACATATACGCACAGAAATGAGTGAACAAAGACACTAGAACATGTCTTCAAAGGCATGAGAGCAGAGGGATTACATGCAATATCCATAACACAAGTTACTGAGGCAAATATACCCTCTTAATAGGTAGCATTGATGTTCATAAAGTACTCCCTCCATTCCAAAATTCTTGTCTTAGATTTGTCTAGATACGGATGTATCAAGTCACATTTTAGTATTAGATACATCCGTATCTAGACAGATCTAAGACAAAAAATTTGGGACAGAGGAAGTAGTTGAAAGTAATCTATAAGAAATCAGTGTCAACCTCTCACATGCTTTGGTGAAAAGAGGAATTTAGAACCGTCATTTCGCACACTAAAATCACATGCAAGATCACCCAGAAAGTTGTACTACCAGTACTAGTACTGCGTGTTAGATGAAAAAACACGATCAAGATCGAGAAAAAGATCGTCAACAAGAGACATTACCTGGACTTGCTTAATGAGGGATCCCGGAGAGGGGGGCTTGGACAGGGCGATGGCTTTGAGCTTGTCTGCGGTAGTCTCGGCGGGGTGCTTGCGCTTTTTCGTACCATGAGCCTTGACGGTTTTGGCCAGAGCCATAGACATCACGTCGGCCGGTGCTCCGGCGTCCATCCAAGAGAGGAAGCTGAGAGAGAAGAGTGAAAGGAGGAACGAGATGAGGGAGAAGCGAAGCGAGTGGGGGTTTTCTTCAAGAGAGGAAGCTGAGAGAGAAGAGTGAAATGATGGTTGCTTCGGCCGTCCAACTTACTACTAGAAAGGAGGGGGTTTTGTGATTTGACGGCTCATTGGGCATTACTGCGGCGGTTCGATCGGGGTAGTCTACCGTCACTCTACTACGGAGTAATTTAGTGCATTGCTGATGGACCCAGGTGCTGGCTGTCCCACACGTCGGCGAAAGTGAGTAATTTAGTGCATGGCTAGAGGAGGATCCGTACGGTAGAGCGTGTCCACTGTTTTTCTGAAGAAAAAAATGATTACAACAAGCGTTTCCACTCTTACGACGGAGGAGTGCGAAACACGGAAGCCACTTGAACATACACAATGCTCCTACTACTAGGCATGTGCAGTGGTTCATACGTCAGTACTACACAATCTTGCTGCTAGTGTACTAAGATATGACGATAACAAATGATGTTGTGCGCATGTCAACTACTCCTATATGTAACATAGTACCGCTTTTTCGACTGTCCGGTCGAGAATGAACGGTGAGATCATTGTTAACAGAACTAGGTCCACAGTGCACGGAGAGTATGGTGCTACAGTACACCACGAAACATGAACCATATGAAGCACGAATAGTGTTAGGCAGGGTGTATGAAGGGTGCACGGGATGGGAGCAAAAGTTCCCTTCTCGACCCACTTTTGGGTGTTTGGCAGAGTGCATGAAGGGTGCATGAGTCCACACTAGTAGGTTGACAAAAATACACGAAGAGGAAACAACTATATTGAGATGAGAATGCAACCAAACACACCCACACGCTTTGTGCTACAGTGATTGATCTGCACCGTCTGAGTTTGATCCAACGGTCATGTTGCCCCGAGACATGGACATGCCCATGCAGAGGGCGCCTAAACACCACCGAAGTCCCTCTGCTTCTCGAGGCGCATGACGTTAGTGATGCAGGGTGCAACCGCCCACAGAGCCCGCTCCCGGTCGACGGGAGCCAGCTCGTCAAAGACGGCGTCCAATGGCACGAATGGATTCCGGTGACGGAGCCCTGAAAGGATTCGCCCGGCAACGGCGATAGCAGCCCGCAACCCCTCCTTTTCCAGCTCAGCCCCCACCATCGCGCGGAGACGGCTCAGCTCCTCGGAGATATAGGTGAAGAAGGAGACCAGGTCAGGCAGCCGCAGCTCATTGAAGTCGACCGGGTGGTCGAACGAGTTTAGCTCGACGGCCGGCATCGTCGCGCTGGCACGACGATAGGCATGGCGCAGTTGCAACACGTGTGTGGCAACTTGGTTCACCAAGTGGCTGAGGCGATCCTGGACCTTGTCACGATCGGCCCGCTCGCGCTCCAGCCGGCTCCCCTGACGCCCTATCGTATCTCCTGCTTTCTGCAGCAACGCCGTCGGCGCCTAGAGCATCTTTGTGGTGGACGCCTGCCGCTTTTGAAGGTCCGTGAACTCCCGCACATAACGGAGGAGCATGGCACTCCTCTCTCCTTGAGCTCACGGAGCTCCACGTCCTTGGCCCTGAGCTTCGCATCCTTGGCATGGAGCTCCTGTGTCAGGCGCCTCACCTCGGACTCCATGATCTGCTGCGCCGCCATCGCACCAGGTAGAAGCAATGGGGAAAGGAAGCAAAGGGGGCGAAACAGCTGAAAGGCAATGCAATCTACGGGAAGGCGGAGGGAGCGGGGAATATTTTGGTTTTCACCATGGTAAAACACCAGTCGACGAATTCTCACATCAGGCAGCAGTGGGTTTTTACAGGCGGAGTCATCATGACTAATTGCTGCCACGCCTGCTCCCGTCAATCAAAAAATTAAAAATCCTGCCGCACCCAAACACCAGAGCAACGCCACGGTGGATATTTAAATTTACCTACCGGCAAGTAGATAAGAAAAGGGGTGAAAAATAAATGTGGCGGCGGCCTAGCTAATCGGTCGAACTAGCCCAACTAGATAGCCACCGTGCTTCACTGATGTACTCGGTGGGAAAGGTGGTCTTTTGTGATTGGACGACTCATTTACCTGCTTCGGCACTACGACTGAGGAGGACCCAGAAAACGCGCGGTAGGGCGTCCCAAGTCAGGAAGAATATATGCGTGCACCACCTGGGAGGACCCCGAAACCGCGCGGTAGGGTGTGCCACGTCTCGGCACGGAGGAAAAATATGCGTGTAAAAATATACTGTATCAGACGTAGTACCTATGGTTCGACCTCGGGACCCAGCCAATCGGTCGAAAACACCCCACTAGCCACACAGCTTCATCATGCAAACGTGGCACGGAGGATAGATGTGGTTAGCTCCGTCTCGACCAGCCACAACGTCTCTTTTTCTAGGCGATTCTTCTATTTTCCAAGCTTTTTTTAGTTGTAATAACACCACAGCAAGCTAGCGCCGCTCTTCGTGTGTGCCCGTGCAAAGGTTAGACAATGGAGAGAAGAGAGATTGAGATCGCAGACCTGGGACCCACAAGTAAGTGAGACAACGGTCATGCACGTGTTGACGAGGCACTCCCTCTACTCTACTCAACGCAAGTGCTTTATAAAATCAAGTTATGGGACAAAGCCAACAACCGTTCGTTTTTTCATGCTATCGACTTACGCTTTGTAGTCCAGGTTGCCAGCTCAAATCTCGTCTTTCAGATTTGTTAGTTTTAGGTCCAAATTTGATTAATGACAAGTGGGACCCCCGTGTGTTGTTCCGATATTTCAGTGTATGATGGTTTTTTTGAACAAACACTTCGCGCGGTTAGACAAGTAACGGCACGAGTTACACGTATTTTGCAAGTTTACGAACAAAAATGACAGAGGCATAGAATATCACATCCACCCCGCAGCTTAGATACTATGGTGATACGAGTTTTTACGCCGTTGGAAGTGAGATCCAATGGCTTGGGAGTAGTCTTTGTAATTATGCGCAATTTCCAAACTCTCCAAAGGTTTTTTTTTGCAAATAAAACATTCATGCCTCGTGTGTGCCGCTGCATCTTCGATCCAATGGCTCCCCGGTGCTCATATTAGGTGCTCCCCGTAGCTTAATTACCCGCTACAGTGATGTGAGCATCTAGGTCGTATGATAAGTGATCAGATGGCACATGCGTAGTACTTGTACTTTCTGTGCATTTCTCAAACTCTATCAGCCGTATATTGCAAAAACATTTAAACCTCCTACTATGGGTCGTTAGATCTCAGTGAACTCATATCACCATAGAATCTATGGTGCGGGAGCACCTCATACTCTCCCGTGCGAGAAAACATAAGGTGCTATCGCAGCTTGGATGCTACGGTGATACGAGCTTGGAGGTCGTTTGATCTGAGATCCAATGGCATCTGAGCAGTCTTTGTGCTTGTAAGCAGTGGCCGAACTCTTTTGGGGCTTTTCTGCAAAAAACCATTCGAACCACCAAGGAGGTGTTGGGTCAAAAATCCAACGCCTCCGAAGAGCTTGTATCACCAAAGCATCTAAGGTGTGGTAGCACATGATATTCTTACATACAGGAGAATATGATGTCCTCCTTCATCTTAGATGCTATGGTGATATGAGCTTCGAGGTCGTTGGATATGGGATCAAAGGGCATCTAAGTAGTTTTTGTACAAATTGTGTGCAATTCTCAAACTCATCAAGGTTTCCTGCAAAAATATTAAGACACATCATGTGAGCTGCTATATCTCAGATCTACAAGCTCCAAGCAACTCGTATCGGCATATAGCATCTAAGGTATGGGGGCACATGATATTCTCCCGGGGAGGAGGGGTGGGGGTGCACAACCAATCGGTGTTTGGGAGGGTGGGGACAAATATAATCTAAACAACCCTAAACAGAGCTCCACAATTTTATCTAAGGTCGATGGGTTGACCCCCGACAATAATAGCTCCGCCTAAACTCAACATTTGCATGTACTGTAGTACTAGACTTAATATTCATGTTTCAGTTTCATGTTCATTTTAAATATTGAACTGAGGACCATGGATGTCTTACATTTTACTCCCTTCGTTCCTAAATATTAGTCTTTTTAGAGGCTTCAAATGGACTGGCACATACAGATGTATATAGACATATTTTAGAGTCTAGATTCACTCATTTTGCTCCGTATGTAGTCACTTGTTGAACTGTCTAAACGACTAATATTTAGGAATAGAAGGAGTATTTTTGAATTCGTGTCATACATGCATGGTTTGGAAAAATAGATGCACTATACTTATTGGGTTGTTGTGTTCGTGCGTGTGTCTCTCTCTCTCTGTGTGTGTGGTCATATGCTTGATACATACAAAGTTTTCTCACCTCCATATTGTTTATCTTTTAAATTTGAATTTGCATTGGAAAACTTACTAGGGATACCATGAAATGTGAAATCCACGTCGAGATCACTATATCACAAACTCACTCTAATTCAACAACTCGTCATAAATCAATTACCACGTTGAGATTAGTATTTGCAAGGAAAATACGGGTATTGTAATATACATAGATTCGTTCGGCAATTTAAAAGGTTCCTTTCGTATTCTCGAATGGTAGGACCCAACGGCGTACCAGCCAGACCTTGGCTCGTGTTGATCCTAAAAACACCGGGCTCGTGCCCTTCGGTGGCGTGCGTGGTACGCACATTAGGCTACCCCAACCAGTCGAGCCTCAGCGTTTCAAATCGAAATATCTGGCGGCCAGAATTCCAGCCTAGGAAATTCCCCTCATGTCCCCGGTCCATAATGACTATAGATGAACAACGGAGGGATGCTTTAGTAACTAGACAACGTTACCTACCGTGTCGAGCACGGTTCAATTCCCTCGTTCGCCGCTCGTCAAGGTCACCCGTCAACTGCATTGCCTAGTACTACTACTACTACTACTACACCAGGATGAGCACATAATTGAGCCCGTTTGTTCGTGCCTAGTACTTGAGTTAATATATCAGGCAATGCACTAGTACGGAGGGATTATCCTTTTACTCTGCATATATAACTTGTCTGAAGTCTAACTAAGCAAAATGTTTGACCAAATCCTTTCTTAAGAAATACAACAGGACATATGTATGGCTTGAAAATTTATTGCATGATGCAGGTTATGATATTGTTTCGAATCCTGGAACTTAAATTTCAAAAAATCCAAAAGTGAGCATAAATTCTTGAAACTAAGCATGGTCACGTGATATGGCACAAATATTACTTCGTAAGTTTTTTCTTCAATTTGAGACAAGCTGCTTATGACAAGTTGCACAAATGAAGAGCCAAGGTATTTTGGAACAAAGACCTGTCACGTTAAGGCAAACACTTTCACTATTGAAACCGTGGGCGTTTACGTGCCGCCACGAGTCCCCGCTTCTCATCGGCAGGTGCCGTTCGAGCAAGCGTGTGAGTCGACAGGAGGCGTGCGAGCAGACCGCTACGCCGGCTGTCAGGGAGGCGTGCGAGCAGACCGCTGTGCAGGCTCACCGAGAGGCGAGCCCTTTGACCAGGCTCCGCCGCCCACCGTCGTCCCAACTGCTCACACTTTTAATGCCGCCGGCGCCGCAGTTTAAAATCAACCCCGCACTACCCGGTATCACTACAATCCTCTCTCTTCCTCTACGATTCTCCTGTCGTCTACCTCCAACTAGCCTGACCTAAACGTACGCAATGCCGCATCACGATGGTCTGCTGTTAGTGTTCCAGTTTCCTGAGGAAGACACCCAACCGGAGTCTCAAGAACATAAGGCGCTTTGGGACGAGGTTGTACTGGCCTTGCGGGAAGACGCCGCGCCTGTCCCCGCTCCCGTTCCGGCTCCCATCGCCCCGACATCTCCAGCACCCATCCCCGTGGCATTGATGGGCTGGGAGCCGCACATTGTCACCGAGCTTGATCCCACGGGGTTCCACGAGGTCCCCGCCGACTTTCACGCGCGCGTGCACCTGCCAGCACATGCGCCTGCGTGTGCACTGACGCGCACGCCCATGCCGGTGCCTGTGCACCTGCCAGCGCATGCGCCTGCGCGTGCATTGACATGTGCGCCCATGCCAGTGCCCGTGCACACGAATGTCTCCACCGTGCCGTTGACAGCGCCTGTCCCCGCGCTGGTGCCAGTGCCCCCCTCAGCGGCATGGATGGCCGCCGTCGACCGCTTCCTTGCACCGACGCCAGTCGCCTCCTCCCGCCAGTTGACTCGCTCCAAAGTCCACAACATTTTGGCCTTCCTTGAAGCTAGGCCAACGTCCAGGAGTACGCCAACAACGGCGCAAGACGCCGCCGTCGCCGTCGGTCAATGGCCCGACGACACAAAGAGCATGGCAGAGGAGCCGCTTCCCACCGCGAGACGCCCCCGCCGCCGCCGTGTAATCTAAATTTTCCATGAACGTTTATCATTTCCGTTTATTTTATATCGATCGTCGTATAATTTAAAGTCGGAGTCAGACTGAACGAAATGTATGGTTTGATCGATTGAATGTTCTGCTAGAGCCGTATCAAATTAAATATAAAACTTCATCAAGCCACATGTATTCCTTATCATCCAACGACCTAGACTGCTTCAATGTCGAGCGCTCAACATGTTTAGCGTGCAGTTAATTTCATGCCAAAAATAGTGCTAATCACATGACAACACGCAAATAATATCCTAGTAGTTAATATCCGCATGCACTTAATGTACTTCCAAATTAACGTGCATTGCACGTACACACTGACTAGTGCTGCTAGTAAGTGAAACTGGTGCCGTCACTTGTGAACGCGTCCAGATATGGTCAACGGCAACATCGCTCGCGAGTTCTTCCTGTTTGTCCGTGCGTCTAAACGCAGAAGGGGAGGAGAGAGAGAGAGAACACATGGAACCCACCAGTAAGTGAAGGCGAATAGTACTAAAAATAATATTCCATGTTATCCATTAATTAGGCTGTGGTAATATAAAAACATTATGTGAACAAAGGGGGTACAACAAACATTGCTATTCTACGTATGTTGCCTATTGACGTGCGGCTTGAAGGCCCGGTCGCATGTTCGATCCTCGTCCTTTATTTTTTAATTTGTATATGGGTCCAAATTTGTTTCATGACATGTGGGCCCCTCGGTGTGTAGTTTGTAGCACTTTAATTTCTGGGTCGAAATTTGTTCCATTCCAAGTGGACTGTTGGTGTGTAGTTTTGTAGCTTATTTATAATAATTAAAGAGAACAACATAGTTTTTTAAATAATACCATGGTGCGGCGTTGAAGGCGAGAAAGGACGTGCGAGAGAGCGATGACCGAGCGAGAGGGAAATCAACTAGGGGAGTTGCGTGGGTTGCAACGGTGTTTGGAGTAGTTGTGGGCAGAATGCTACGAAAATATAATCTAAACCGACCGGAATAAATGCCTACACAAATTAATCCAAGGTTGGAGTGCCCCTCGCAATGTAAATAGCTCCGGCTTTGCGAGGGATGGAGAGGTAGTAGCTTCAACGCGTGGAAGATACAGTGTGAGAAAGCGAGGTCAATCGAGAGACATATAGATAGAGAGACAAAGTGAGTGTGGTCCGACATTCATTGAACAAATATGTATGCTCTGGAGAGATATTGTCCGATTGAGCTTTTTGGCAAGGGTGAGGGCTGTAAGATAGAGCTTGAGAGATGATCCAGTCACAGACGTGTAGATATATTTTGTGCGTGGGAGGAAGCAAGGTCAACCGATCACATAGGGTCGCCGTGCGATCGAAAGAGTGAGACGGGTTGGATAGAGCGACCTAGATAGACGATGTGCGTGAGAGAGTATACAATGTGAATAGGTCGAATTGGGATCAAACATGGTGATATATCGTTTTTGTCTGAGAAAGAGCAAGGTCAATCGAGACATACGCGGAGAGAGAGAGAGAGAGAGAGAGAGAGAGAGAGAGAGAGAGATTGAGTGAGCGTGGCCCACCATGAGGTCGAAAGAGTGGCGGCGGCTTGGATGGACTGACCTAGATAGACAATCTGCGTGAGAGAGTATAGAGTGTGTCGATCAAGGCCCGAACAGGGAGATATATCATTTGTGTGTGAAAGAAAACGAGGTTAAATGAGACACAGATAAAGAGAGCGAGATTGAGCGAGTGTGGCCCGCCGTGCGGATGAAAGAGTGAGACAGTCTCGAGGGAGTGACCTAGATATACAACGTGCGTGCGTGCGCACGAGAGGTTGGGGGGCTAGATAGGCAATGCATGTATTTAGCGCGAGAGGGTGAGAGGGAGAGGGGGGAGAGAGAGAGCTCGGCATGGGGTGCAATGGCGGGTGTGTGAGGTAAATACATTTGGTAACAGAGTGGAAAAAGGGGTTGTGTAGTTGAGAGAATTAGAGATCGAAACATGGAGAGAAAGAATGAACGTGTGTTGGAAACTGATAGCTTCCTAAGGTGGTTAGGAGAGGAAGATTGACCGATACAGGAAGTATGTAGCATTTGTGCCGGGGGGGGGGGGGGCTAAAAACAACATTTGAATGTACATAGTACGAGACTTAATATCGATGTTTCAATTCGGTGTACATTGTAAGATTTGAACCGAGGACTAGGCATACGGGTAATTATTTCGAATTCGTTCCATACTAAGTTTCAAAAAGTTGACATTGACTCAGTTTGTTGTGCTATTTTGTAGGTCATATGTTTGAATCCATCCAAAAGTTTTCTCACGACCATGGTGTTCATCATATACATATGAATTTGTATTAAAAAAGTAGCGTGGATACAGTGAAATGCAAAATCCACGTTAGAATTGGAGATCGCTACGTGACACACACTCTAATTCAAATAACTAACTACGTGACACACATTCTAATTCAAATAACTAATTATGTGACACACACTCTAATCCACGTTAGCGTGGGTACCGTTTTGATTTTTTTTTCAAATAACTCCTCATTAATTAATTTATAGTACTCCCTCTATTCACTTTTATAAGACCTTGAAGACATTTCAGACAATGTGCAAAACAATTCATTTTAAGTTGTCTAAAACGACTTACAAAAGTGAACGGATGGAGTATCTCGTTTCAAATGACTAATTATTCCAAGGAAAACACGGGCATGGTTATACATACAGATTTGTTTGCAAATAAAAGAAGGTTCGTTTGCATTCTCAAATGTAGGCGCACCAGGCAGACCAGGGTCATGTCAGGGTGGACGCTGCTTCGGTGCCTTAAAGGCAACTGCCTTTGGGTCACTGAGATGTGGGCCAGCCACCTGTTGGGCCCACATGTCATGGACACAAAGGCAGGTGCCTTAAGGCACCGAAGCATAGTCCTGTCGGGGTGGTCGCGTGTGTCGGACGGACGCGTAGCACCCAGCCACCCACCCCCTCCCCTCCCCAAAAACGACAACGACAATATAAGTTCGCGCTTCCACGTTTCGGATTGAAATATCTGGCGGCCCCAGTTCCAGCCTTGCAAAATCTCTCTTCTCCACCGTCCCCTTCCATGCCCAGATTGCTCAAATCCCTAATTCGCCGCCAACCCTCGAATCGCCCCTCGTCTCGTCTCTTTCCCCACCGTTCCCCACCTCTGTGCCGGACGATGAAGACGAAGACGACAATCGCGCTTCACCACCGCACGGGAGCTACCTCATCTATGCCCTCGTCCACCGCACTGGGTGGTCCACCGACAACGTCGGCCGCCACAACCGACGTGCCTCACAGACACCAGTTCCACCGCATCAGGTGCGCTTCACCGACGCCGTCTCCCAGCTCACCGGGGCTACTTCACCGAGCACATTGTCGCACCTCCGTCCCCCGAGGCCGTTGGGGCTTCACCAACGGTCTCGTCCACCGCATCGTAGTGCTCCGCTGCCACTCAAGATCTGCATCCGTGCGCGGCCAGCCAACGCCAGTGCATCACCCTCAACGGCTCTGAAGTGACCCGCACTCTAGCTAGGCGAGCATGCCCAAACGCCGGCCCGAACTAGGTATCCACACATCACTCCCTTGTGCACTGTTCCGACGATGTTTGGATATCCTTTCACTGCTCTCTTAGCTTACACGCCTATGCAACTCTGACTTTAACTCTTATTTCTTCTGGAGATATCATCTAAAACAAGCAAATCCATTTTTAGTGAAGCATGACGGCACTACAGGATCTGGTACACATCCTGCACACCCGTATAACCTTGTAAGTATCTGTCCTCCGGTACAACATCAAGGTCGATTCCTCTTATTTGATCAACCATTCGCCGTGTCAAAAATGCAGAGGGGGATGCAAGGAGCACAAGGCCTGCACATCCAAGCATGTGTTAACATGGACTTGTACATTGAACATCCCAAGCGCAAGCAGAGCTGCTGTGAGCCTGTACAACGAGCTAGCATAAGTCCCTGCATTTCATTTAATTCATACTGGCATTCGTGTGTGATTTGTGTGAAGTGGCTGATCCACGAATTCAAGTTACCAGGGGCAAACATTTAACTTAAAAAAATACGAAGGCACTTGCACTCCGGAAATCAACATAACTTGAGAAATGTGAAGCTACATGCACTTTGAAAACCAGCTAATGATCCAAAGTAGTTCAGATTATAAACACTAAATGATGCAAGCACCAAAAAACACAAAATGCAACATGGTGTACAAGGACTACAACACATGGTCTGTACCTGCTTGAATTATTCGTTCTCTGGCTGAAAATATCGAAGTGTAATTGCACGTATAACCAGTGCGCAAACTGCATATCAATATATCTATCCTGCACAAGTATGCCAATAGTTTCAAACAACAGATTAGAAAAGTATTTATGCTATGTTGTCATGATACGGGGACTTTCTAGTAGATGGCCTCGATGTTTCCTCAAGCTATGAAAATGCACTGTAATTTGCTTGTCATCAATGCCTGCAAATCTCTGTCTCTCTCAACATAGTAGATCATCATTAGACACTAAATCCTTCCATGAGCTTGCAAAATGCTTGCATTAGATCCCTCATTAGACACTATATGGTCATCACTAGGAGCATGTAAAATGTTTGCATCAAATCCTTCATTAGCAGTCTGTTCATTAGACACTTCAGGCTCAAGAACAACATGAGCTTGTATGTTTGCACCGGAAACTTGATTAGATACATCAGATTCAGTCAGTTCAGTATTGATTGGGGGAGTTATAAAATAAGTAGAAATTGGTTTCATTTTCTCATAGATTCCCTACATACAAGCAGTTTTACAACACCGTCAGGTTTAACTATTGGCCAGAAATTGAAGAGTTGAATTAGATATAATCAGGGATGTGATGTACCTACTCGTTGCGCATGCTACTCTTGCAAGCTGCGACTGTGCGTTTGCGCAAGCTCGATGCCATGCCTGTGCTGCCGCCGCTGCCTCCCATGCAGGCTACACCCAGGGTTGGATCTTCATCTTCTTGTCCTTCCATTCGCTTGAAGCCCGGCGACCGCCCTCCAACGAGGGTGCGAGGAAGTGCTGTGTCGGTCTGTCCAGCGGCGGCTAGGTTAGGAGCGAACCAGACTAGAGGCTGGAGCGAATGAATTGGGATTTTTCCTGCTGTCGATCGATATGGGAGGCGCTCGTTTGGGTCGGGAGCCTGCTATAGGGCCTGCCTTGCACTTATGTTATTGGCCCATCCAAATTGAAACATTTTTATTCATTTTTTACATTGCTTGCTCGTGCGTTGGGACGAACAAAACTAGCGTGGGCCAACCTGGACGACTCAAACTAGGTGCACACTTTCCAGCCACCTGAGGCGGCCGCCCATACCAGCCCCTATTGTGGCGTCGCCCCTTTTTGCGTGTATGATTGGATAGTGAAAAATATTCCAGTGGCGCTTTTGATTTACCCACAGAATGGTTGAATTGCTTGTTTCTATGAACTGAGTTCGCCAATAATGTAAAGGATGCCAGTCTTTTCATCCTATTGTAGATTGCTTAGATCTCGATATGCCAAAAGTAATCGCATGAAATATACAGTAAAAGCCAGTGTGATGTGTTTGGCTACAACTAGTCTGACTACACGTCCTCATATAACATATCAAGGACGCACCATCTTACCAGAT
Organism: Aegilops umbellulata; assembly: GCA_032464435.1. NCBI lineage: Eukaryota > Viridiplantae > Streptophyta > Magnoliopsida > Poales > Poaceae > Aegilops > Aegilops umbellulata. The sequence continues at coordinate 111,924,403 of CP136060.1, read as the reverse complement.
TAACCATTCGACTTACCCATGCAGTGTGGGAAGAAAGAAGTATTGGGACTGCGTATCCAAGCAATTGATGCCATGGACTCCTTCGTACAACCTTGTAAGCGAAAAAGAAGTTGCAGTGTGCCTGTACAAAGAACTAGCATAAGTTCAGTTACCTGCTTCTCGGAATTTTAGTTAGCCACTTATTGCAAAATTGTTCAATTACGTTGCTTGGCTTAATTTAGTTTGCTACTGATTACATAATGGCACAGCCTGTTAATCATATTGTAGACTGCGCCTATCTATGTGTTTGATACTTACTGTTAAGAATTACCTGTTTGCCTTAACTTAAGTATCTACTTGTTTGTTTAACTGCTTTGCTGCTGCAACAGCGTGTTACAATGATGTTAATAACTACTTTTCAGCATCTAATTGAAACTCTTTAATTCCTTGTTTGTTTAACTGGTTTGCTGTTATAACTCCCAGTTGAGATGTTTTGCTAACTTCAACTTCTCTGAATCTAATCGGAACTTTAATGGCAAAATAGGTTAGCCCAAGATCAAAGAGCGAGGTCCCCATGGATGTCACATCATCCCAAAGCAGTGGCACCGGCCCAATCGTGCATTATGAATTGCCAACTGCTGATACTCTAGAGGCTAAACTAGTGGTAGAAAGAGATTCTGCTTCTGCACTTAGAGATGAAGTTGACATGTTGAGGAAGCAAACAACACAATCACAAGCAGTACTCAAGACAACCATTAAATATTTGGTGGATTTCAAAACGAAGCAAGCTGAGACTGACCAGATTGTTAAGGTCCTGAAGGAAAAATGAAATTAAATTCATACTTGGTAAATAATAGGTGAAATGTTCCTTCCATAGTTGAATAACCTTTGTGTTGTCTGTTCATGTAATCAATCAAACCATTTGTTTTAGAGATCATGTAATAATTGTTTTTTTGTTTTTTGGTTTGTAATTTTATTTGAGCACAAGTCTGTATTAATTGATAAGACCCGGAGACATTTCATTTGGATTGCTGTGCCAGACCTACAAATATGCCAATCGGGCTGAATGTGCATTCAACAATAGTAGTAGCATAGATGGACCATAAGTGGCACACATCGGAAAGGGCCAAGATGCTGGCTAAAAAAAGGATGCTGTTGTAGCCAAAAAAAGTACAGCAACATGGCTTATGTATGTTAGTTGATATTATTGATCCATATACTCTATAAGTGTTTATATGTCTGTTAGTTCTGTACATTCTTGGTTGATTGACTCGGTATTTGAATCTTGATACATCGCTTGTGTACATATCTAAATGGGAGTACACATTATGCTGCGTGTGACATTTGAGTTGGACATGAAGTGTTCCAAATATTCGAATTCACCTTAAACTGGATTCTAGTTTCTGAATTTGAGTATCGGCATTTGTAAACCATATTCATATATGACAGTGGAATACATCTTTGTCGTCCTTTTGAAGATATATAAAAACACATAGAATGGTTTATAAAGATTCATATAGGAATACAAAATGGATTCGAAATTAGCTGCCAGGGTAAACGTGGATGCTTATTGTCCCAAAATTCGAAAGAAGCAGCAAAATGAAGGAAATATGCCCTAGAGGCAATAATAAAGTTATTATTTATTTCCTTAATTCATGATAAATGTTTATTATTCATGCTAGAATTGTATTAATTGGAAACATAATACATGTGTGAATACATAGACAAATAGAGTGTCACTAGTATGCCTCTACTTGACTAGCTCATTAATCAAAGATGGTTATGTTTCCTAACCATGAACAAAGAGTTGTTATTTGATTAACGAGGTCACATCATTAGTTGAATGATCTGATTGACATGACCCATTCCATTAGCATAGCACCCAATCGTTTAGTATGTTGCTATTGCTTTTCTCCATGACTTATACATGTTCCTTTAACTATGAGATTATGCAAACTCCCGTTTACCGTAGGAACACTTTGTGTGCTACCAAACGTCACAACGTAACTGGGTGATTATAAAGGTGCTCTACAGGTGTCTCCGAAGGTACATGTTGGGTTGGCGTATTTCGAGATTAGGATTTGTCACTCCGATTGTCGGAGAGGTATCTCTGGGCCCTCTCGGTAATGCACATCACATAAGCCTTGCAAGCATTGCAACTAATGTGTTAGTTGTGAGATGATGTATTACGGAACGAGTAAAGAGACTTGCCGGTAACGAGATTGAACTAGGTATTGGATACCGACGATCGAATCTCGGGCAAGTAACATACCGATGGACAAAGGGAACAACGTATGTTGTTATGCGGTCTGACCGATAAAGATCTTCGTAGAATATGTAGGAGCCAATATGGGCATCCAGGTCCCGCTATTGGTTATTGACCGGAGACGTGTCTCGGTCATGTCTACATTGTTCTCGAACCGTAGGGTCCGCACGCTTAAGGTTTCGATGACAGTTATATTATGAGTTTATGAGTTTTGATGTACCGAAGGAGTTCGGAGTCCCGGATGAGATCAGGGACATGACGAGGAGTCTCGAAATGGTCGAGACGTAAAGATCGATATATTGGACGACTATATTCGAACATCGGAAGGGTTCTGAGTGGTTCGGGTATTTTCGGAGGTACCGGGGAGTTACGGGATTACGGGAGAAGTAATGGGCCTTGATGGGCTTTAGTGGGAAAAGGAAAAAGGCTGCTGCGCCCCCCCTCCCCTCTAGTCCGAATTGGACTAGGGAAAAGGGGGCCGGCCACCTTTCCTTCTCTTCCTATTCCTTCTCCCTTCCTTCCCTCTTGGTGGACTCCTACTAGGACTTGGAGTCCTAGTAGGACTCCACATCTTGGCCGCACCCTTTGCCTTGGCCGGCCTCCTCCTCCTCCATCCTTTATATACTGAGGCAAGGGGCACCCCTTGGACACACAAGTTGATCTACGGATCGTTCCTTAGCCGTGTGCGGTGCCCCCTTCCACCAAATTCCACCTCGGTCATATCGTTGCAGTGCTTAGGCGAAGCCCTGCGCCGGTAACACATCAAGATCGTCACCACGCCGTCGTGCTGACGGAACTCTTCCCCGACGCTTTGCTGGATTGGAGCCCGGGGATCGTCATCGAGCTGAACGTGTGCCAAGAACTCGGAGGTGCCGGAGTAACGATGTTGTGATCGGTTGGATCGCGAGGAGAACGTACGACTACTTCCTCTACATTGTGTCAACGCTTCCGCTTCGGTCTACGAGGGTACGTAGACAACACTCTCCCCTCTCGTTGCTATGCATCACCATGATCTTGCGTGTGCGTAGGAATTTTTTTGAAATTACTACGTTCCCCAACACAAAATGTCCACTCCCACGTCGGCTGCCCGAAGCCAAGTGTTTGGGAGATGGAAATTAATGTCTACCCGTTACACGGACAATCCATCGGCCCGATTTCCACTTCTCTAAATAGGGGTAGGTTAGTAACTTCAATTAGACATGACACGACCGCCTCTGAGCCCATTCCGACACGGTGGGCGTCAAACATGGGCGGCAAAACTCATTTGATTCAAGCTCGTCCGAAAGTCCTATGTTTCTCCCTCCATTCCCCATTCATACACGGAGGGCGGCAAAACAAAATCGACTCGGCCGAAATCGATGTAGGCAAATATTTTCAATAGGGGCAGGTTCGTAACTTCACTCAGATGTGACACAACCGCCCTACCTGTCATCCCCATTCATACACCGTGGGCGCCAACCATGGGCGCCAACCACCCTCTCCTCGCCCGAAATCGCTCTGGGCAAGTATTGGCGAGAGGCGAGATTACCGTCCTATCCCCAACCGACGAGACGTCCAAATTTTAAACAGGGGCTAAGTTCGTAACTTCCCCATATTTCAGACAGGCGCGTCCCAAAAACATGGTTCCCCGTACCTATCCCTCCATTTCCCATTCATACACCGTCCGCGCTAGAACACCCCATCCCCACACCAGCCTCCGTCCGCCACCCCATCCATCGCCGCCGTCCTCCACCACATCCATCGCCACCGCCCTCCAGCATGTCGGAGCGCCTACCAAGACCGCGTCGTCCACTGCTAGAGATGGGCGTTTCTCATCCACGGCGACGGACCAATAGCATTGCATCGCGTCCTCTCGCTTAGTTGGCACCGTCGTCCTCTTTGCCGGGGCCGCTCACACGACCTTCTCTTCCACCGCAACGGAACTTATCCCCCGATGCACCCGTCTACTGTCGTAGATCTGCTTCAACGCCACCGACAGCCATCGCACCCCCGATGCCTACACGGCGCCGCAAGAGAGGTGGTACTTCATATCTCCTCAACTTTTTGAGATCAACCAGAAAATAGATCTTAACTTGGTTACTCTAGTTTATTTTCAGCTCTTAGAATTTAGTTCTTAGTTCAAAGCAAACAATGGATGCTAAATATCATTTCTCCGGTTTGCAGCTTCAAATTTGCCATGGCACAGCCATAATACGGTTTAATTGTTCATGTTAGGGTTTAATTGATCATGTTGGTTCCGTGGTGGTTTCTTTAATAGAAATCAGAGGGGAAACCCTCTTTTGCTAAAAAAAATATGCTTATAGTTCCCCCCTTTTATGATCACTATACGACCAGAATACGCGCTTCGTGTCATAATAACACTGCTCCACCCATCAAGCTAAGCAAGCTTAGTTGTTCAAATACGAATATGATATTATTAAAATAGAGTTGTTCAATTGGTCAGCTAAATGTTCCTAAATTAGTTTCGAAAATGAATGTTCGCCGCTCGGGTGTGTATCTCTACAGGGTGCCCACGGTGGGCCGGCCCACCCTAGGATTTTGTATCGTCCCAGGCCCCGATTCCCCTCTGTTCTGCTGCGCGCTTCCGATCTCTACTCGCCCCCAGCCGCCTGCCTCGCCGGCGACTTGCCGTCCCCAGACGACATGACTCTAGGAGGAGACGCCGGACTAACAGGAGGCCAGGAGCCGCTCGCCCAACAGCGTCACCGCTGCCCGGGCGCGCCGCCATGCCTACCTTTCCAGTCCGTTCAGGGCTCAGGCGTGCAGCACCCACCAAGCCAACCCGATTTATCCTGAGATACGTCCTCAACACTCAACAGCCGCTCCTCATCACCCATTTTCTAATTGATTCGTTACTCATTAGGCAGGACTGTCATTAGGGTTTGTTGTGTGCTTAGTGCTACCTACACTTAACAGTTCAGATGTATTTCGGTAATATTTTGTACCTCTAAAGTTCATAGGGTTTTCAAAATTCCGGCCCTCGGAACAGAAACTAGTCATTTTGGATTGTTAGTCGTAGTGACATTGACCCAAATTACTACTGCAAGCCAGGTTTGTTGACAATTTTACTTGTCTTTCTTACTCATTCGATATAATATCCAATTATTCACGTCGATTAGTTGCAAACAATAAGTGCTAGACACACTTCTTCACTCAGATTTTGGACCGTCTCTTACTACAGTTACAATTCTGCATACTTGTCCTAGTAAGCTCACTAGTAAATGATTGATTCACTACATCTGTGCTTGCCTTGTCATATTTGTTGTTAATATTCTTTTAGGGTGGACCACCCTGTTTCTAAATACTGGAACCGTAGACATGAGTGAATAGTATTTCTCTATGTGATCTCTTCCACCATGTGTGGGTAACGAACACTACATTGTATAGAAAGAAAGTGTCATTTCCAGCTTTTACATAGGTTTCGATCTTTTACATGGAATACAATCTGCCTACTTGCTTTGTGTCGCACTATCAACACTCCACCCTTGAAGCTAAACACTACGCCGCTCATAATTGTTTAGTTTATTTGTTCAAATATGAATTTCATATGATTCTAGTGTTCCTACTTCAGTTTTGAAATGTGTGCCTGCCTGTTATAGAGACATAAGGGGTTTGTATTTTTGTGTGTGGTCTGGTCAGCACGGTTGGGGAGCTGAACTTTGCATATGCAGGGGTTTATAGGGAGACACTCTCCTTGTTGAATCCGCAATGCATTCCATAGATAATCTGACTACTTTTTATGTTTTCATGAATCTCAGATTCTGAACAGCATCATAATGATTATGAGCTTACGCGCATGAAAAGAATAAAGCAGAACAATGCCATGGCTGTCAAACTTGGCATTAAGGGACTGAAATCAAGTCTGGATGCAATGCAATGCAAACGCTCTCCACCTACAGATTCATGCTTAGAATATGATCCTAACAGTGATTCTGAGCTAGAGGGAGACCTAAGTCAATGTAGCTCCCTAGTGGAGGAGTCAGAGGAAGATGCCAGCCATCAAGGTACTTGCTCTAACTTTCCAAGCTTACATTGCTCGCACATATCTTGCAACTGATGCTTTGCATTGCTTGTACTTTGTTGAACTGCCATTAGCTTAGTTTACACATCGTGTATGTGAATACGCCCTGCCAATCCATTTTTAGTACATATTCCATCTGTCATCATACCATATTTATCCATTCAAATGTTGCTCTTGTGTATCAGACGTTCAAAAGGAAGAGGGCGATTGCTGATCGTGGAGGAGCACAAGCAAAGTATTTGGAAAAGGTAGTGGCACCTGATAAATCAAAAAGCCCATTAGGTGTAGTTGCAATATCACCTGACCCACAAAATACCCCAACTCTAGCAGACTCTAGCCCTACTACACTGGTCATTTCTGATGCCCCAACTCAGCAGACCCCAACTACAACAAACAGTATGATTATGCCAGTTGACATAGCACCAGCTGTACGATGCAAAACCCCCATTCCAGCAAAGAGTACACCAAATCCAGTTGCCAAATCCCTTTTCGAACAAGAGAGAGCCCCAATTACAGCAAATAGGACCCCTATTCCATTTCTTCCCAGTTTAGAAGACGAAGCTTATGTTGTTGTCAGGAACTTTGGCACATCTTTCCTTCATGGAAAGATTATACCGCAGACACAGAACAATTTCCAGTCTTCCTCCGCAACTTACACATAAGTAATGTACTAATGTTATTCATGGTCATTACTGCATATGTTTCTGCTGACAGAAGACACAAGATTTTATTCTTTTAAATAGGCGAGGAGCAAACTGGATTGTGATGACGAGCAAGGGTTGGTTGCGCTTTTCAAGCACTCGTTGATGAAGTATCGTTCCTACCTGAGGCAAGCGCACTTCGATGGCAAGCCTCTGAACAAAATTTCTGTAAAGTCTTCGATGCTACATTTATCCGACGGTGACTGGAATAATCTTGTTACACATTGGTCTCGGCTGCAGCGTAAGGTACTGTCTATGATATCACATCACAATTTGAACTACATTTCTGCATTTGCCTTAATGTCTCACTTGTACGAAAACTGTTAGCAGAAGAACATTCGTTCTCAAGGGACCACGGAATCTCGCAACTATACTACACACTGCATTGCTCTTTGTGAGTACCTCTTGCCCTGTATGACCCTACTTACTTTCATAGCTATTTGATTATGTAGCATTACTGCACATGTTAGCCTCGTAATCGTCCATTTGGTGGACATTATAAGATCCGTATGGACTCTTACATAAATTTAGAATCAACCCAATGCTTTTGAAGAGGTTTAGCTCTGCAGTCCTCTTGTAAGGACTGGACGTGGTCTATCACTGTACTTACATTAACAGCTACTCCCTCCGTCCCATAATATAAGAACGTTTTGTAAAGTACACCAGTGTTCAAAGCACTCTTGTATTATGGGAAGAGGGATTAGTTCATTTTGTAGCATTCTGCATCTTATCTCCCTCGCCCACCATTTACAAAAAAAGATCAGATCTATATTTAATCTTACCAACAAGTAGAATACACAGACAATGCCAGTGCAGAAGTGTATACCTTTGCTCTTGTCAGTACATTTTGTCCTGTAACGCTTGTACTTCCAGGGATTGGTAGTTGATTATGTAGCATCAATCTGCATCTTATCTTCATTATCCTCTATCCCTTCCAATATTATCATATCTATAATTACTCTCTACAAAATGTAGAGTACAGGCAATGCTTATGAAGAAGATTCTGTGCTGAAATTCTTGAGTTATCCTTCCCTTGACATGGAGAAGGGCATTATAAAGCCGGTGTTAACTGTTAATGTAAGTCAGTCCTTCTAAAGCCTTTATCTTCAACTGCTGTTTAATTTGCTCATACTCCCTATCATTTACTGCTGTTTAGTTTGCTGTTTCTACCAAAATGCATGTTCGTAAGAACCGTAAGTTCTAAGTTTTACTTGTAAAACTAAATTCCTTATTCATACCATGCACATTACTTAATACTCCCTATATGTATGCTTGTTTTTGTGGATCTATAATCCAGTGTGTGGTGAAGCAGCCCACGTTTGCACCTTGTCATCTCCTGTTTTATCTTACTGATGTGGCTGATGATATGAACAACATGCCATGCACATTATCCAAAATAGATACAGTGATTTTCTTTGCCCTTCATCTATGCTTGTTATGTTGACATGGTAATCCAGTAGTGTGGTGAAGCTCCCCGCATTATGAACAATGCCAAATTATGCTATTGATATTTTGAACTTACTCTTTATTTTCTAATTTGAAATTGGATAGAATTGACAGAACAGTTATCATCTTTGTTTATACACGTGCAAAACCTATCATCTCTCTGCTTTGTTTCAGGGTGATATGCCTGATGGCATGCACAAGTCTGCTGAAGGCTGTGAGACAAACCCAACATATATTGCAGCAAAGAAGGCAAAACATCTTGAAGGTAGCGAGACAACCCCAAAGTGTTGTCTTGACGCAGTGTTCAAGTTACTTGAGACTATCAGTCAGACAAGCTCACAAAATTCGTTGTCTGAATCAGTTCGACTTCTTCAGTCCCAAGTTCTAGCAGGAAGGCATTCTACAACTCAACTTTGACTTGAAGTCCTATCTCTAAGAAAGATTGAGGAGAACACCAATGAGAATCTCATCGCTAAACAGCTACACCTGGAAGCTATCACTACAAAAAAAAGACACATCCGTGACATTTTGGGCCGAACGAAAAGTTTTTCTGTCATACATATGACACTTCTATGACGATAATTGTGACAAAACCCGGTATCATCATAGATGTGGTGGGCTCCTATTTCTATGACAAAAAATCATGACAGAAAATGGGCTTTTCGTCCTGGGCGGGCCGGAGACGCAGCTGCATGACATTCTTTGGGCCGTCGATGACGGAAAAAACCGTGGTAGAAGTGAGGGGGAGGAAAACTTCGGGGAGTTCCCGGTTACGGTGGGAGGTCGGGGGCCCGAGCGATGCGCGTTTCTCTCGTACATGTACGCGCGTGTGTGCGAGGCGTTGGCTCTAACTGAACCCGAGCGAGGCGTTGGGCTCTAACTGAACCCGAGCGATTGCACTGCAGGCTACGCGTTACTGAACCCAAGCGATCGATCGATGGCTGTTAACTGAACCTGGTCGAGTGATTCCTTCGCTACTGCTGCTAACTGAAGCCGATCGATGCTGCCTCTGGATGAACAGTGAGCGTTGCGGGGGGGGGGGGTGGATGAATAGTTCCCAGTGGGGTGGATGAACAGGACCTCGTGGTGTTGCCTCTGGATGAACAGGACCCCGATCGATCGAGCCGGTTGGGGCTGGATGAACAGGACCCCGTGGAGGGCTGGATGAACAGGACCACCCCGTGGAGGGCAGGATGAACATTAGACGGTGGAGGGGTGCCCGTGGAGGGGTGGTTGAATAGGACCCCATGGTGTGGAGGGCTGGATGAACAGTAGATGGTGGAGGGCTGGTTGAACAGTAGCCAGTGGAGTAGCGCGCGGTGGAGGCTGGATGAACAGGAGCCCGTGGATGAACAGTCGCAGGTGGAGGCTGGAGGAGGTCGACGGTGGATGAATAGTAGCTCGTGGACGCTGGAGGGGGTCGACGGTGGAGATGAACAGTATCCCGTGGAGTCCCGTTTTGTGGTACGCAACACCCCTCCCGATGAATAGGACCCCCCTTTCGACCGTAGGAGGTACGTTTCCTCCGTTTTGCAGTACGCCACACCCCTCCCGATCAACAGGACCAACATTTCGACTATAGGAGGTCTGTTTCCTCCGTTTTGCGGTACGCCAGACCCCTCCCGATGAACAGGATCCCGTTTCGAACGTGGCCGGTCGAACACAAGGTTGTTTCCTCTGTTCTGCGGTATGCCAGGCCTCGTTTCCATCACCTGTTCCGTCCAAGCGCTCCCGATGAACACGACGCATTCCGTTGCCTCCCCATGAACACGATGTTGGGGAACGTAGTAATTTCAAAAAAAAATCCTACGCACACGCAAGATCATGGTGATGCATAGCAACGAGAGGGGAGAGTGTTGTCTACGTACCCTCGTAGACTGAAGCGGAAGCGTTGACGCAACATAGAGGAAGTAGTCGTACGTTCTCCTCGCGATCCAACCGATCATAGCACCGTTACTCTGGCACCTCCGAGTTCTTGGCACACGTTCAGCTCGATGACGATCCCCGGGCGCCGATCCAGCAAAGCGTCGGGGAAGAGTTCCGTCAGCACGACGGCGTGGTGACGATCTTGATGTGTTACCGGCGCAGGGCTTCGCCTAAGCACTGCAACGATATGTCCGAGGTGGAATATGGTGGAGGGGGGCACCGCACACGGCTAAGGAACGATCACGAAGATCAACTTGTGTGTCCAAGGGGTGCCCCTTGCCTCAGTATATAAAGGATGGAGGAGGAGGAGGCCGGCCAAGCCAATTGGTGCGGCCAAGATATGGAGTCCTACTAGGACTCCAAGTCCTAGTAGGAGTCCACCAAGAGGGGAGGAAGGGAGAAGGAATAGGAGGAGAAGGAGAGGTGGCCGGCCCCCTTTTCCCTAGTCCAATTCGGACTAGAGGGGAGGGGGGGCGCAGCAGCCTTATTCCTCTTCCCACTAAAGCCCATCAAGGCCCATTACTTCTCCCGTAATCCCGTAACTCCCCGGTACCTCCGAAAATACCCGAACCACTCAGAACCCTTCCGATGTCCGAATATAGTCGTCCAATATATCGATCTTTACGTCTCGACCATGTCGAGACTCCTCGTCATGTCCCCGATCTCATCCGGGACTCCGAACTCCTTCGGTACATCAAAACTCATAAACTCATAATATAACTGTCATCGAAACCTTAAGCGTGCGGACCCTACGGTTCGAGAACAATGTAGACATGACCGAGACACATCTCCGGTCAATAACCAATAGCGGGACCTGGATGCCCATATTGGCTCCTACATATTCTGCGAAGATCTTTATCGGTCAGACCGCATAACAACATACGTTGTTCCCTTTGTCATCGGTATGTTACTTGCCCGAGATTCGATCGTCGGTATCCAATACCTGGTTCAATCTCGTTACCGGCAAGTCTCTTTACTCGTTCCGTAATACATCATCTCGCAACTAACTCATTGGTTGCAATGCTTGCAAGGCTTATGTGATGTGCATTACCGAGAAGGCCCTGAGATACCTCTCCGACATTCGGAGTGACAAATCCTAATCTCGAAATACGCCAACCCAACAAATACTTTCGGTGACACCTGTAGAGCACCTTTATAATCACCCAGTTATGTTGTGACGTTTGGTAGCACCCAAAGTGTTCCTCCGGCAAACGGGAGTTGCATAATCTCATAGTCATAGGAACATGTATAAGTCATGGATAAAAGCAATAGCAACATACTAAACGATCGGGTGCTAAGCTAATGGAATGGGTCATGTCAATCAGATCATTCAACTAATGATGTGACCTCATTAATCAAATAACAATTCCTTGTTCATGGTTAGGAAACATAACCATCTTTGATTAATGAGCTAGTCAAGTAGAGGCATACTAGTGACACTCTGTTTGTCTATGTATTCACACATGTATTATGTTTCCTGTTAATACAATTCTAGCATGAATAATAAACATTTATCATGAATTAAGGAAATAAATAATAACTTTTATTATTGCCTCTAGGGCATATTTCCTTCAGTCTCCCACTTGCACTAGAGTCAATAATCTAGTTCACATCGCCATGTGATTCAACAACAATAGTTCACATCACCATGTGATTAACACCCATAGTTCACATCGATATGTGAGCAACACCCAAAGGGTTTACTAGAGTCAGTAATCTAGTTCACATCGCTATGTGATTAACACCCAAAGAGTACTAAGGTGTGATCATGTTTTGCTTGTGAGATAATTTTAGTCCACGGGTCTGTCATATTCAGATCCGTAAGTATTTTGCAAATTTCTATGTCAATAATACTCTGCACGGAGCTACTCTAGCTAATTGCTCCCACTTTCAATATGTATCCAGATTGAGACTTAGAGTCATCTAGATCAGTGTCAAAACTTGCATCGACGTAACCCTTTACGACGAACCTTTTTGTCACCTCCATAATCGAGAAACATATCCTTATTCCACTAAGGATAATTTTGACCGCTGTCCAGTGATCTACTCCTAGATCACTATTGTACTCCCTTGGCAAACTCAGTGGTAGGGTATGCAATAGATCTGGTACACAGCATGGCATACTTTATAGAACCTATGGCTGAGGCATAGGGAATGACTTTCATTCTCCTTCTATCTTCTGCCGTGGTCGGGCTTTGAGTCCTACTCAATTTCACACATTGTAACACAGGCAAGAACTCTTTCTTTGACTGTTCCATTTTGAACTACTTCAAAATCTTGTCAAGGTATGTACTCATTGAAAAAACTTATCAAGCGTCTTGATCTATCTCTATAGATTTTGATGCTCAATATGTAAGCAGCTTTACCGAGGTCCTTTCTTTGAAAAACTCCTTTCAAACACTCCTTTATGCTTTGCAGAATAATTCTACATTATTTCCGATCAACAATATGTCATTTACATATACTTATCAGAAATGTTGTAGTGCTCCCACTCACTTTCTTGTAAATACAGGCTTCACCGCAAGTCTGTATAAAACTATATGCTTTGATCAACTCATCAAAGCGTATATTCCAACTCTGAGATGCTTGCACCAGTCCATAGATGGATCGCTGGAGCTTGCACATTTTGTTAGCACCTTTAGGATTGACAAAACCTTCTGGTTGCATCATATACAACTCTTCTTTAATAAATCCATTAAGGAATGCAGTTTTGTTTTATCCGTTTGCCAGATTTCATAAAATGCGGCAATTGCTAACATGATTCGGACAGACTTAAGCATAGATACGAGTGAGAAACTCTCATCATAGTCAACACCTTGAACTTGTCGAAAACCTTTTGCGACAATTCTAGCTTTGTAGATAGTAATAATACTATCAGCGTCCATCTTCCTCTTGAAGATCCATTTATTCTCAATTGTTTGCCGATCATCGGGAAAGTCAACCAAAGTCCATACTTTGTTCTCATACATGGATCCCATCTCAGATTTCATGGCCTCAAACCATTTCGCGAAATCTGGGCTCATCATCGCTTCCTCATAGTTCGCAAGTTCATCATGGTCTAGTAACATGACTTCCAGAACAGGATTACCGTACCACTCTGGTGCGGATCTCATTCTGGTTTACTTACGAGATTCGATAGTAACTTGATCTGAAGTTACATGATCATCATCATTAGCTTCCTCACTAATTGGTGTAGTACTCACAAGAACAGATTTCTGTGATGAACTACTTTCCAATAAGGGAGAAGGTACAATTACCTTATCAAGTTTTCTACTTTCCTCCCACTCACTTCTTTCAAGAGAAACTCCTTCTCTAGAAAGGATCCATTCTTAGCAACAAATGTCTTGCCTTTGGATCTGTGATAGAAGGTGTACCCAACAATTTCCTTTGGGTATCCTATGAAGACATATTTCTCCGATTTGGTTTTGAGCTTATCAGGATGAAACTTTTTCATATAAGCATCACAACCCCAAACTTTAAGAAACGACAACTTTGGTTTCTTGCTAAACCACAGTTCATATTGTGTCATCTCAACGGACTTAGATGGTGCCCTTTTTAACGTGAATGCAGTTGTCTTTAATGCATAACCCCAAAAACGATAGTGGTAGATCGGTAAGAGACATCATAGATTGTACTATATCCAATAAAGTACGGTTATGATGTTCGGACATACCATTATGCTTGTGGTGTTCCAGGTGGCATGAATTTGTGAAACTATTCCACATTGTTTTAATTGAAGACCAAACTCGTAACTCAAATATTTGTCTCCGCGATCAGATCGTAGAAACCTTATTTTCTTGTCACGATGATTTTCACTTCACTCTAAAATTCTTTGAACTTTTCAAACGTTTTAGACTTATGTTTCATCAAGTAGATATACCCATATCTGCTCAAATCATCTGTGAAGGTTAGAAAATAATGATACTTGTCGCGAGCCTTAATATTCATCGGACCATATACATCAGTATGTATGATTTCCAACAAATCTGTTGCTTGCTCCATTGTTCCGGAGAACGGAGTCTCAGTCATCTTGCCCATGAGGCATGGTTCACAAGCATCAAGTGATTCATAATCAAGTGATTCCAAAATCCCATCAGCATGGAGTTTCTTCATGCGCTTTACACCAATATGACCTAAACGGCAGTGCCACAAATAGGTTGCACTATCATTATTAACTTCGCATCTTTTGATTTCAATATTATGAATATGTGTGTCACTACGATCGAGATCCAACAAACCATTTTGCTGGTGTGTATGACCATAGAAGGTTTTATTCATGTAAACAGAACAACAATTTATTCTCTTACTTAAATGAATAACCGTATTGCAATAAACATGATCAAATCATATTCATGCTCAACACCAAATAACACTTATTTAGGTTCCACACTAATCCCGAAAGTATAGGGAGTGTGCGATGATGATCCTATCAATCTTGGAACCACTTCCAACACACATCGTCACTTCACCCTTAACTAGTCTCTGTTTATTCTGCAACTCCCGTTTCGAGTTATTACTCTTAGCAACTGAACCAGTATCAAATACGGAGGGGTTGCTATAAACACTAGTAAAGTACACATCAATAACATGTATATCAAATATACTTATGTTCACTTTGCCATCCTTCTTATCCGCCAATCACTTGGGGTAGTTCCGCTTCCAGTGACCAGTCCCTTTGCAGTAGAAGCACTTAGTCTCAGGCTTAGGACCAGACTTGGGCTTTTTCACTTGAGCAGCAACTTGCTTGCCGTTCTTCTTGAAGTTCCCCTTCTTTCCTCTTGCCCTTTTCTTGAAACTAGTGATCTTGTCAACCATCAACACTTGATGTTTTTCTTTGATTTCTACCTTCGCCGATTTTAGCATCGCGAAGAGCTTGGGAATATTTTCCGTTATCCCTTGCATATTATAGTTCATCACGAAGTTCTACTAACTTGGTGATGGTGACTAGAGAATTCTGTCAATCACTATCTTATCTGGAAGATTAACTCCCACTTGATTCAAGCGATTGTAGTACCCAGACAATCTGAGCACATGCTCACTAGTTGAGCGATTCTCCTCCATCTTTTAGCTATAGAACTTTGTTGGAGACTTCATATCTCTCAACTCGGGTATTTGTTTGAAATATTAACTTCAACTCCTAGAACATCTCATATGGTCCATGACGTTCAAAACGTCTTTGAAGTCCCGATTCTAAGCCGTTAAGCATGGTGCACTAAACTATTAAGTAGTCATCATATTGAGCTAGCAAAACGTTCATAACGTCTGCATCTGCTCCTGCAATAGGTCCGTCACCTAGCGGTGCATCAAGGACATAATTCTTCTGTGCAGCAGTGAGGATAAACCTCAGATTACGGATCCAATCCGCATCATTGCTACTAACATATTTCAACACAATTTTCTCTAGGAACATATCAAAATAAACATATGAAAGCAACAACGCGAGCTATTGATCTACAACATAGATATGCTAATACTACCAGGACTAAGTTCATGATAAATTAAAGTTCAATTAATCATATTACTTAAGAACTCCCACTTAGATAGACATCCCTCTAATTCTCTAAGTGATCACGTGATCCAAATCAACTAAACCATGTCCGATCATCACGTGAGATGGAGTAGTTTCAATGGTGAACATCACTATGTTGATCATATCTACTATATGATTCACGCTCGACCTTTCGGTCTCCGTGTTCCGAGGTCATATCTTATATGCATAGCTCGTCAAGTATAACCTGAGTATTCCGCGTGTGCAACTGTTTTGCACCCGTTGTATTTGAACGTAGAGCCTATCACACCCGATCATCACGTGGTGTCTCAACACGAAGAACTTTTACAATGGTGCATACTCAGGGAGAACACTTCTTGATAATTTAGTGAGAGATCATCTTATAATGCTACCGTCAATCAAAGCAAGATAAGATGCATAAAAAGATAAACATCACATGCAATCAATATAAGTGATATGATATGGTCATCATCATCTTGTGCTTGTGATCTCCATCTCCGAAGCACCGTCATGATCACCATCGTCACCGGCGCGACACCTTGATCTCCATCGTAGCATCGTTGTCGTCTCGCCAATCTTATGCTTCCACGACTATCACTACCGCTTAGTAATAAAGTAAAGCATTACATCGCGATTGCATTGCATACAATAAAGCGACAACCATATGGCTCCTGCCAGTTGCCGATAACTCGGTTACAAAACATGATCATCTCATACAATAAAATATAGCATCATGTCTTGACCATATCACATCACAACATGCCCTGCAAAAACAAGTTAG
This sequence comes from Aegilops umbellulata, assembly GCA_032464435.1. Taxonomy (NCBI): domain Eukaryota; kingdom Viridiplantae; phylum Streptophyta; class Magnoliopsida; order Poales; family Poaceae; genus Aegilops; species Aegilops umbellulata. Next base: position 111,907,774 of record CP136060.1, on the reverse strand, counting down.
ACGTCCTCTACTTTGTTGTTGCAAGTTTTACGTGGTTGCTACGGGCTTAAGCAAGAACTCATCTTACCTACGCATCAAAACCACAACGATAGTTTGTCAAATAGACTCCGTTTTAACCTTCTCAAGGACCGGGCGTAGCCACACTCGGTTCAACTAAAGTTGGAGAGACAGTCTTCCGCAAGCCATCTATGTGCAAAGCACGTCGAGGGAACCGGTCTCGCGTAAGCGTACGCGTAAGGTTGGTCCGGATCGTCTCGTCCAACAATACCGCTGAACCAAAGCATGACATGCTGGTAGGCAGTATGACTTGTATCGTCCACAACTCACTTGTGTTCTACTCGTGCAAATAACATCAAACCATAAAAAACTAGGCTCGGATGCCACTGTTGGGGAACGTAGTAATTTAAAAAAAAATTCCTACGCACACGCAAGATCATGGTGATGCATAGCAACGAGAGGGGAGAGTGTTGTCTACGTACCCTCGTAGACTGAAGCGGAAGCGTTGACGCAACGTAGAGGAAGTAGTCGTACGTTCTCCTCGCGATCCAACCGATCATAGCACCGTTACTCCGGCACCTCCGAGTTCTTGGCACACGTTCAGCTCGATGACGATCCCCGGGCTCCGATCCAGCAAAGCGTCGGGGAAGAGTTCCGTCAGCACGACGGCGTGGTGACGATCTTGATGTGTTACCGGCGCAGGGCTTCGCCTAAGCACTGCAACGATATGTCCAAGGTGGAATATGGTGGAGGGGGGCACCGCACACGGCTAAGGAACGATCACGAAGATCAACTTGTGTGTCCAAGGGGTGCCCCTTGCCTCAGTATATAAAGGATGGAGGAGGAGGAGGCCGGCCAAGCCAATTGGTGCGGCCAAGATATGGAGTCCTACTAGGACTCCAAGTCCTAGTAGGAGTCCACCAAGAGGGGAGGAAGGGATAAGGAATAGGAGGAGAAGGAGAGGTGGCCGGCCCCCTTTTCCCTAGTCCAATTCGGACTAGAGGGGAGGGGGGGCGCAGCAGCCTTATTCCTCTTCCCACTAAAGCCCATCAAGGCCCATTACTTCTCCCGTAATCCCGTAACTCCCCGGTACCTCCGAAAATACCCGAACCACTCAGAACCCTTCCGATGTCCGAATATAGTCGTCCAATATATCGATCTTTACGTCTCGACCATTTCGAGACTCCTCGTCATGTCCCCGATCTCATCCGGGACTCCGAACTCCTTCGGTATATCAAAACTCATAAACTCATAATATAACTGTCATCGAAACCTTAAGCGTGCGGACCCTACGGTTCGAGAACAATGTAGACATGACCGAGACACATCTCCGGTCAATAACCAATAGCGGGACCTGGATGCCCATATTGGCTCCTACATATTCTGCGAAGATCTTTATCGGTCAGACCGCATAACAACATACGTTGTTCCCTTTGTCATCGGTATGTTACTTGCCCGAGATTCGATCGTCGGTATCCAATACCTAGTTCAATCTCGTTACTGGCAAGTCTCTTTACTCGTTCCGTAATACATCATCTCGCAACTAACTCATTGGTTGCAATGCTTGCAAGGCTTATGTGATGTGCATTACCGAGAAGGCCCTGAGATACCTCTCCGACATTCGGAGTGACAAATCCTAATCTCGAAATACGCCAACCCAACAAATACTTTCGGTGACACCTGTAGAGCACCTTTATAATCACCCAGTTATGTTGTGACGTTTGGTAGCACCCAAAGTGTTCCTCCGGCAAACGGGAGTTGCATAATCTCATAGTCATAGGAACATGTATAAGTCATGGATAAAAGCAATAGCAACATACTAAACGATCGGGTGCTAAGCTAATGGAATGGGTCATGTCAATCAGATCATTCAACTAATGATGTGACCTCATTAATCAAATAACAATTCCTTGTTCATGGTTAGGAAACATAACCATCTTTGATTAATGAGCTAGTCAAGTAGAGGCATACTAGTGACACTCTGTTTGTCTATGTATTCACACATGTATTATGTTTCCTGTTAATACAATTCTAGCATGAATAATAAACATTTATCATGAATTAAGGAAATAAATAATAACTTTTATTATTGCCTCTAGGGCATATTTTCTTTTATTATTACCATGTACAAGAGCCCTGGCCGTACGTATGTGCGAGTAGGCGTTCGAGACCCTGCCCCTATGTACGTACGTGGCCGTATTTTTTTTCTTGCACCCTGGCTGCTGTACGTACATGTACATGCTACGTGCGCGCCTCTACTACGACACGTACGCGCCTCTACTACGACACGTGCGCGCCTCTACATCGACTAGTATATATGTACGTACACGTTCGCGACCAGAATGACAATGCTACGTACGCTTCGACCAGGTGGGTCCCGACTATCAGGCAATTCCTTGCGTGCGAAAATGTAGCTGGTGGGTCCCAGTAGTCAGGGGGGCGAATCATTTTGTTTTTTTGCCCGGACGCACTTCCTTGCATGCGAAGGTGTAGCTGGTGGGTCCCAGCAGTCAGGGAGAAACATTTTTTTCGCGAAATACGGTGGCCCGTCCGTTGGGTCCCCGCTGTCAGGTGGAGGAATAATTATTTTGCACGTAATAAGGAGGCACTTCCTTGCTACGACCGTGGACCCAGCTGTCAGCCTCTCCACGTATAGTCCACGTCCGATGGAAGTCGTTCCTTGACCACGTTGACCACGCCGCGTCGAGAGCACCAGGGCGTTGGACGACGGCGAGGCCTAGGAAGGGGACGTCGCGGAGCAGGGGAAGACACGGTAGTGGATGCCCACGCGTAGATGAGTACGAGGGTGCACTGGTTCGCTGCGGTGTGAGGTTGCCGTCGCCGTAGAATAACAGGGGGTGTGGGTGAGTAGAGGGATGACCTGGCCAGCGGTGGGAGTAGCAGGGGGCGGTGAGGCCTCCGCCGCATCATAGCCGGCCACGGGAAGCAGGAGCAAGAGGCACGACCGGCGCTGGTTTGGGCGGCTGGAGCAAGAAGATTAGAGGTTGAAGAAGCACTACAGCCGTTGGATGGACATCGTACGGTCACTGGAGCTAGAATCGTGCATATTGACTAAGTTGACAAAGCCCTCCATCCCCGTCAACTTAGTAGGCCCACAAGTCAGCCTCCCACCAAGGTGGGTCCCAGCTAGCAGGGGGGTATTCATTTTTTTGTGCGTAATAAGGAGGCACTTCCTTGCGTGCGAAGATATAGCTGGTGGGTCCGAGCTGTCAGCGGCGGTAACGTTCTTTTCGCGAAATACAGAGGCCCTTTCGGTGGGTCCCTGATGTCAAGTGGAGGAATCATTATTTTGCGCCTAATAAGGAGGCATTTCCTTGCGTGCGGCCGTGGACCCAGCTGTCGGCCTCTCCACGTAAAGTCCACTTCAGATGCATGTCGGTCGTTGACCACGTTGACCAGGCCACGCCGAGAGCACCAGAGCGGTGGACGACGACGAGGCCTAGGAAGGGAACGACACGAAGGCAGGGAAGACTCGGCAGTTGTTTCCCATGCGGAGGGGAGTACGACTGTACGAGGGTTTACTGGTTCGTCTGCCGTCACCGGAGAATAACAGCAGGTGTGGGTGAGTAGAGGGATGGCTAGGCCAGCGATGGGAGTACGATGGGGTGGTGAGGCCTGCACGGCAGCAGAGCCGGCCGCGGGGAGGAGGGAGCAGGCAGTCCCGCCGGCGCCTGTTTGAGTAGCTGGAGCAGGAAGAGCAGAGATTGAAGAAGCACGACGGCCATTGGATGGCCATCCAACAGTCACTGCTTGTGCGTCAACCTTTTTTTAGGAAAGCATCAAATCTGTGGAAATATTCTTTTTGTTAGCATTATTTCTATCTGCCATTATTTCTAATAATTTACAGCCCATTTGCTAATTATTAAGGTTTTTTGGAGCCCATATTCTTTTTGTTAGCATTACAGCCCATATTGTGGCCACGGTTAAAAAAATTATATGAAATTTTGTATATTTCGGTGCGGTCCGAACTGTTTTTAATTCCGAAATTTCGACTCACATTCAAACTGATTTTAAAAATAATTGTATATCAATATAAAATCCAACAAATTCTCCACGCATAAAAATTAATGTAATTTCAAATCTCAAAATGAAAAAAGATATTTGAAACTAATAGTCAGTTTGATGTGTTTTAAAAATGTACAACCCATTTCTCATTAGTGATGGGCCATTTTCTCGGCCAGCCGAATGAAAGCTCTCCTTGTCTTGAAAGATTTGCAGCCCAACAGGCCTGACAAAGCGACTTACTTGGCAAATCACAAAAAAAAACCGGGCTGTGGCCATGGACCCAGCTGTCAGCCTCTCCACGTACAGTATTCTTCCGATGGAATGTCGTTGACCACATTGACCACGCCGCGCCGAAAGCACCAAGGCGGTGGACGACAGCGAGGCCTAGGAAGGGGACGACATGGAGCCGAGGAAGATGCAGCAGTGGATGCCCACGCGGAGAGGAGTACGAGGGTTCACTGGTTTAGCTGCGGTGTGAGGTTGCCGTCGCCGCAGGGCCTGGCTAGCGGTGGGAGTAGTAGGGGGCGATGAGGCCTCATCGGCAGCACAGCCGGCCACTGGAGGCAGGAGCAGGCGGTCTCCCCGGCGCTGGTTTGGGCGGCTGGTGCAAGAAGAGCAGCGATTGAAGAAGCAGCAGGACCGTTCGATTCAAATCCAATGGTTACTGCTGCTAGAATCGTTTTTTTTGACTAAGTTGACAAGCCCTGCGTACGCGTCAACTTAGTAGGCCCACAGGCCAGCCTCCCAACCGGTGCGCCCCAGATGTCAGTGGGAGGAATCATTTTCTTCGCGTAATAAGGAGGCAGTTGATTGCGTGCGGCCAGGCCAGCGGAGGGAGTAGGGTGGGCCGGGGAAGCCTGCGCGGCATCATAGCGGGCCACAAGAGGAGGGAGCAGGCAGTCCCGCCGGCGCTAGTTTAGGTGGCTGGAGCAGGAAGATCAGAGATTAAAGAAGCACGTCGGCCGTTGGATGGACATCCAACACTAACTGCTGCTAGAATCGTGCGTTCACTGACAAAGCCTTGCGTAAACAAGTCAGCCTCGAAATTCGTGGCGTGTACAACCCATTTGCTATTATTTTTTACAATTTTTACTCATTTTCTAGTTCATATGGAATTTATTGCAGCCTGTTTTCCATTTTTAGAATTGCTAACCATTTTCTGGTGAGTACCAGGGTCAAAAAATTAACTAAATATGTGGGAAATTTTGAAAATTCACAAATTTTTGCTGGGGAACGAAATATTCTTAATCCGAAAATTAATAGTCATAGTAAAACAAAATAAAAAATAAATTAGTACTATGTCATGTTAAATCCAATGAAATACGTATAAGATATCAGTGAAGAACAAAAACAAAAAAAGAAACTTATATCCCATTTGCTATAAATTTTTTGGAATTTTCAACCCCTTTTGATATTACTTTTAACAGACATTGACCATACTCTCAAGCCAGGCAGGAATGCATCCCTCCTCGTCTTGAAAGATTTGCAGCCCAGTAATTCGGAGAAAACAAATAGGCCTAGCTTGGGTATTCTTCAAAAAGAAATACTGGGCTACCTATTTTCCCAAAGAACTGGTGCATGAGCATTTAGCTTTATTTATTTATTTACTTATTTATGTTTAGGGGACCATGAGCATGTACCTGGGCAGGATTCATGTGAGAGCCTCCCTTCCAGTTAATTATGGGTTTCTCTATTGGGCCTTCATCAGTGGGCTACATGTTGTCAACAAGTGGAAAATGTGTTCCGAGTTTCAAAAAAAAAGTGTTCCGTACGATAAATAGTATGCGCTATGTACGGTACGGGGCACTAAAGGATCGAACCGTGCAACGACTTCCAAAATATTGTGTTTGTCGTTCTAAAAACACATTTATTCAACCAACAGACGAAATATACTACTGATTGTACATTGAAAACGAGAGAAGCATCAACCAGGGCTGGGGGTGCAACAGAAGCAGTAAGCAGGCCAGAAGAGTGAAGACGCGGCTCTCTCTTCCAAACCAAACATCAGCTATCATTACAAAAGGGCTACCAAAAAAGAACAAGTGTATGCATCAAACTAAATGAAAATCCTACTACAGCAAGTGTACGCATCTAACTAAGTGGCTCAGTTAGATGTTACTATTTATTAAGCTGTGGAGATTGGCTGACGGCTTGAACCAGATGGGTGCCTGAGGGGGGAAATTCCAGCCAGCAGGTTGAAGTCTGATACTTGCGACCCTCTCTCCTACTTTGGGCTGCAGAGCGTGGCGGCACATATCAGGGTATGGTGCATGCAGAGACGGATGGTACCCTGTGTACACACAATTTTGCCTGATGAACGAAACCGCGCTGCCATCATGATCCTTGCCGTCGGTTATCTCCTGGTTAATCGGATAGTTCAGTCCGACAAACAGAGAGCGTGTACCAAGGCTACTTACCAGCCTCCAGTCAAAAATTCCTAAAGGCCCAGAGAAGCTAGGATCCTGCTCAAAGACCTTGCAGTGACTGTGATTGTATTCCGCGAAACAACACGTCCGGTACGTGCGAACGATTGTCAATCTTTCACCGTCATTTGCTCGAGCCAGGAACCACCTGCAACTGCCATGCCGCTTTTCTTTGAAAGGTTCTGGGATTAGGAAGGGTAGGGACACCAGGCGGCCTACAACATCATATCAAGTTGGACTCAAATGAAAAAGGGCTCTTGGTTTAGTTAATCTTAAGAACAGCATGTTATGAGCATGAATATTTTTTCAGCAAATGTTGACAGTAATATAAGCAAGCCATCATGATATCATAGGAAAGTAACAAACTGCTGTAAGAGCCGTTTGTAGTGATGACTGGAGTAGGCCAGCAATACGTCCAGCAATAGAAGGAGTCGGCAGCGCAAATGAAGCCCTTGTGTTCAATGGCATCAGAGAACCATGGAGGATGTATGATCCTGCGATGGACGTGCAGACTTATCCACTTACCACAGTGACCTGTCAGATAGGTGAGACCGCGGTTGAAGAACACAATTAGCCTAAAGTCTTTATAATTCGCAGATCTTGTGGGCACTTGGCAGATTACAACCTTGAGCAAATCAAACTTGGTATCATGTTGGCTACTATAAGATTCCGAGTATTCTGGGCCGCGGTGCCAAAGCAGTGCAGTGTTAATCGAAAGAAGGGGGATCAATCGCCGGGTGTAGACCTCCACGAGCATCTAGTTGCCGCGACCGTCGACGAGCACCATCCAAAACGTGTTCATGCCGACCCAGTACATACCGTTAATGTAGTTGATGCTGACGGGGATCGGATCGCAGTCAAGGGGGTTGATGCTCGCCACCCTATAATCGTTATGCTGCGTGACATGTCGTTTCTGAAGATTAGGCGGCATCAGCAAGCAAGGAGCTGGCTTAAAAAGCTATGGTCTGAGGGCTTTGAGTAAACGGTACAGCCCCGACAAGCACGCGACGAGCGGCATGGTACTGAGATTGTCCACATGCGAAACAATGAGCTTGATTACCTCTGTGGGGAGCGAATTCCAGCCACTCTTTCGGCGGACGCTGCTCGGTTCTGCCATTGTTAGTGCTTGGGTTTCGGACGAGGCGGGGAGGCGCCTTAGCGGGGATGGAAGATTGGACGAGATTATGTGCGGACAAAGATGGAGAAGCGAATATGTGCTGCGGGAAGTGGATAGGTGATGATGACTACAGCACGCCGCTTGACTTACGAGACACATACCAGCAGCGTAGGGTCATGTCGATGCCAGACAACTTGCTTGAGTGATCACAGTACTGGTACTCCCTACAGAGTTATGCCCTAACTTGCTTGAGTAGAGTAGGACTCTGCTCTACTACTAGCACCGGAGGAGTAGTATATTCTAATCTAAAATAGTTACAAACTTCAATGCCCGAGCGTGGAACGACTACGAACCGTGCTCAAAGACCGTGTATACGTGGTGTTTGGACATGGGCGACAACCTCAACACCAACGGTGCTGCTCCCGTTGCACCGTATGTGTTTCTGTCCTTCCTATTCGAAATCGTGGTAGAATTCATGTTTCTACTCTGTATCCTACTACTATGCTAGTCCACATTATTAGTTTCATCTCTGTTATAGCCGTCATGATATATTTTGTGCTTATTCGGATTAAATCTTGTAGTAACTTGCTCATATATTCAACTGGCGCAACGTCCCCTAAAGCCACACCCGTTTCATGGACGGCCTGGTCGATGTGGGAATTTTGCTAGTAGGCATTTATAAGGTGAGCTCTTCTACCACTTGTATGAGCATGAGAAGAGGAGACCTACATGCGCACGCGCGCTCCTCCTCCTCACCCGCCTCGCCACACCACGCCTCGTCACGACGCGCCACGGGTTGCGGAATTGAGCCGAGCCGAGGACAGAGCTATACTCCCACGACCTACCCGGCCCACACTATATAGTTTCTCACCACCGTTCCAGATCATTGCGCCACCAAGCAAATCTTCTCCATCCCTCCTTTCGGTGTGCACTGGGAGAAGGGACAGCAGGCCTCCGGAACCCCGCCTCTCGTGATCCTGTACGGGAGAGGGGCGATCAGGTTTTTGGGGAGCGTACTCGCGCGACTGCTGGCAGCGATGACTTCGCGAACGATGACTTCTTCCCCGACCTCGGCAACCTCATCCTCGACGACATGGGCGACGACGTCAACGCCAACGGTGCTGCTCCCGCTGCACTGTATGTGATTCTATCCTTCCTGTTCGAGACCCTGGTAGAATTCATGTTTCTAGTATGTGATATGTTCATCTGCTATGCTAGTTCGCATGATTAGTTTAATCTCTGTCAATGCTGCATGATCTATTTCCAATTTATTCGAATTAAATATCATAGTAATTTTCTCATATTTCCAACAATCCAAAAACCTGATAATAGGCCCTTCGTCCACTGCTATGAGTACCCGATGCCGTTTTGTGGCTTGCCGGCGGACATGGTGCATCACCTCACGGATGCGTGCAGTGGTCACTGCTGGCCCTTGGCGGAGAACATCAAGTATAAGACGTGCTACCCATTCACCATGCTGGAGTCGCTGGAGGATCACCGCCGCCTGCTAGTCTCGGAGGAGGACGACAACGTCTTCCTCTTGATCGTGGGCACCGGCGAGGCCCGCGCAGGCCGCCGCCCCGTCTCTATAATGTGCGTCAGGGGTGACACCGCTGACGCTGACACTGACACGAGGCCGATGTACGGGTGCCTGGTCAGTGTTACAACCCCTCGGCATCGTGTGGGCGGCGACACCGGCCTCATCGAACTGACTTGGACTCTGGGGAGCTGGGACTATCCCGCCAATGTGGACTTGGAAAACCCATGGCATCCTTTATCCTCCCACGCGGTGCACGGGGACTCCAAGGAGGTTCACCTGGACATAGCATTATCAAGTTAAATGTTGATCATTAGTCTTCGCTCAATGTAATGCGCTGTCTAAGCATGTGGAGACTTCCATGCAGGTTCTTGCTCTATATGAGTATCGCGCATGAATAAAAGTGTATCCGTTTATGGTTTAGTCTAGAATCTTCCATGTATGAATTTTTACTACAGTACTGGTGAAAGACTTACGATGAACCATTTCTTACATCTCCTCTGCCTGCTTGCAAGTCATCCTGATTTAATCCCTCCGTCTAGGTGTATAAGGGCATGGTTAATATTACTAAATAGTGTAGCCAACTATTGACTATAAGAAAGTGCCATGTCATCTGTAGCCAACATGTATAACAATCGATACTCAAAAACTAATTCTTAAAGATCATTTCTTGCAAAGCATAATAAGTGTTATTTCTTCACAAGTTTTGGATGCAGGTTGAACAGTTGAACGCTTTTGTTTGCAAAAGATACCTTTTTATCTATTTCACCTGGATGTTTGCGAGCTCTAGAGATGAAATAATATCCGAAGAAACCTATCGATACCCGTTACACATGAGATGACCCCCACATCCTTTGTCAAAATAAACAACTCCCCCATCAATGCATTTCACTCTTCGGTGGACGGCGCAGTGGATGGCGCATTACTATTTGATTTGACAACTACAACCAGTATATTATAAAAAACAAAGAAGAGTAGTAGAGATAGAGATAAGAATAGAGACTAGGGATGAGCACCATCTACTGCTTCATGGGCTACTCTTGCGCTCCATTCGGCGGCCGCAACGTCCCCTACAGCCACTCCCTCATGTGCTCCATTCAGCGGGCGCTGTTGAAATTTGGGGAGCGCACTCTCGCGACTGCTAGCAGCGACGACTTCACCGACGATGACTTCTTCCCCGACCTCGGCAACCTCTTCCTCAATGACATGGGCGACAACCTCAACGCCAATGGTGCTGCTCCCGTTGCACCATATGTGTTTCTGTCCTTCCTGTTTGAAATCGTGGTAGAATTCATGTTTCTAGTCTGTGTCCTAGATTCGATCTGTTCATCTACTATGCTAGTCCACATGATTAGTTTAATCTCTGTTATAGCCGTCATGATTTATTTTGTAGTAAATCTCGTAGTAACTTGCTCATATATTCAACTGGCGGAACGTCCCCTACAGCCACGCCAGTTTCATGGACGCCCTGGTCGATGCCTCCAAGGAGCCCTTCATCTACTGCTATGAGTGCCCGGTGCCGTTTTGTGGCTCGCCGGCGGACATGGTGCATCACCTCACGGATGCGCGCGGCAATCACTGCTGGCCCTTGGCGGAGAACATCAAGTATGAGACGTGCTACCCATTCACCGTGCCGGAGTCGTTGGAGGATCAGCGCCACCTGCTAGTCTCGGAGGAGGACGGCAGCGTCTTCCTCTTGATCGTGGCCACCGGCGAGGCCCGCGCAGGCCGCCGCCACATCTCTATAGTGTGTGTCAGGGGCGACGCCACTGACGCTGACGCTGGCACGAGGCCGATGTACGGGTGCGTGCTCCCTATTACTACACCTCGGAGGTACGTGGGCGGCGACACTGGCTACGACAAGCATACTTGGACTCTGCCGAGCTGGGACTTTCCCGCCGACGTGGACATGGAAAGGGCACGGTGTTATTTGAACCCCAACGATGTGCACGGGGACTCGAAGGAGGTTCACCTGGACATCTGCATTATCAAGTTAAATGTTGATCATTAGTCTTCGCTTAATGTAATCGGCTGTCTAAGCATGTGGAGACTTCCATGCATAATCTTGCTCTATTGGAGTATAGCGCATGAATAAAAGTGTATCCATTTATGGTTTAGTCTAGAATCTTCCATGTATGCATTGTTACTACAGTACTGGTGAAAGACTTATGATGAACCATTTCTTACATATCCTATGCCCCCTCCCAAGTCATCCTGATTTAATCCCTCCGTCTAGGTGTATAAGGGCATGGTTAATACTTAAATAGTATAGCCAACTGTTGGCTACAAGAAAGTGCCATGTCATCTGTAGCCAACATGTATAACAATGGATACTCAAAAACTAATTCTTGAAGATCATTTCCTGCAAAGCACAATAAGAGTTATTTCTTCACAAGTTTTGGATTGAGGTTGAAGAGTTGAACGCTTTTGTTTGGAAAAGATACTTTTTATCTATTTCACCCGGATGTCTGTGAGCTCTAGAGATGAAATAATATCCGAACAAACCTATCCAAATGAACTAACCGAGGCATCTCCACCTTAATTTTCTCTTGCAAGTTGTGCGTGGTCCCTTCATCGTGAAAATGCTCTGGTCGTCGCATTGATTTTCATGCATGGATAGCACCACCATATTTTCAAAGGAGGAGCGAGCTCCATATTTCAGCCAAGGCATGCATGATTTGAGGAATTGTGGTTGGGCATGCATGTAGAAAAGGGAGGAGAGTAATTTGCATGCGAGGGATTAAAGGAAGGGAGGCCAGCGGCTAGGCATTCAAAGGAGGCTGCATGCAAGATTACACGGGATCCAGATACTAGTCCCAAAATCAGTTCCTCTTTTTGCGGACATGCCTTGGTACGAGAGATTGACAAGTTAGGCCCTGTAAAAATGGATGGAGGGAGTAGTAGTACTAGTGTAGAGGGCGGCGCTGCACGGGAGTCTCACCTCTCACCCCGCTCGTGGCGCGGCAGTAAAGCCGTCATATCACAAAACCCAACCACTCCCAGTAATAAGTGGCCTGGTAAAATAAACGGACAAGCAACCATCACATCCCTCCGTCCTTTTTGCATTTCATCTCTCTGCATTTACTTTCTCCGGTTCATCTCGCACACTCGATCCCTAGCTACTACTCCTAGGGCCAGTTCTTTTGGCGGCTTCCCCAGCTTTTCCCACAGACTAGTCACAGTGGAGAGTAACAATAAGGCGCCTCACTCATTTATTTGGGCTTCTAAACTACTATTCCGTCCTGGTTTATTCCTCACCATTGTAATTTGTGCTAAATTTTGACCAAAGATTTAACTGGTTTATTCCTCACCATTGCAATTTGTGCTAAATTTTGACAAAAAAATTTAACACAGATTACAATGGGGACCAATAAACCAGGACGAAGGTAGTAGTTATGGGATTACTAATCTAGAAGCCTAAAAGAACTGGCCCCTGGTACTCCTACTAGGAGTAGTACTCAAGTTGGAATTCCAATTGCACGGCACAACCTGTTAGGCAAAAAATTCGATAAGGGTGTAGGCAGCGGTTTGGGAATTTGCATGCTTTTCCAACCAGTGAGATACTCCGTACAAAGTACGACAGAGAAATAACCACAGAGAAGGAAGCTAAAAGTAAACAATCGAACGAGCATTTTTGCATTTGTTTTGCATTGCATCGTTTCACAAGCTTGACTAGTGCTGTTTTTCTACTTTTACAAAAACCGCATCGTAATGTTAAAACGTGCATTTGCACGTACATAAGTAATAGTAGAACTCCCTCCGTCTAGGTGTATAAGTCTTCCCTCCTTCTTGGTCACGGTGCACAACCGAAGATGACTTATTGACCTGGATGGAGGGAGTAGCACAGTCTGCAAGCATATATCGAGAGAGACGTGTAGTGCGATAGTATATAGCAAAGTTTGTGCTATATGCACGTACTTGCAAAATGCGTACGAATACACAAGGTTTCCAAAATTTCCCTTTTACATACTTAATTAAGGACGCTAAAAATTCCTGAACGTTCGGGATTTATCATTTCATCCCAAAACTAATGAGATCGCCTTACGAAACAAAAATTATACTCCTCCTAAAAGCCACGGCGCTCGCAGGAGCGCTTGCGGCGCGCCACGAGTGCCCTGGTGCGCGGCCGTTTCCCAACGCGCTGACATAACGCCTCTTACTCAGCCTCGCAACTCACGAGGTGCAGATTGGCGGCTTGCCGGCGGGCGAGCGCAATCTCACCGGTGTGGTGATCCGGCGCCAACAAGTACTCCTCCTCGCTGGAAGCATGCACCCGGTCCACGTACCGCCAAGCGTAGATGAGGCGCTTGGGCCCGACTGCACTCAGGGCGTCGGCACGGGCGTCCTCCGCCACCATCATGGCCCTCGCACGAGCCTTCTGCCAAAGAGCCAATTGCCCGACTCTCTCGGACGTGACATAGGCCTCCCATGCAGCTTGTTCCGCGGTGCGCTTCTCTTCCTCGGCCTTCTTCTCCGCCTCTATTTTGGCGCGCTCTGCTGGAGGCAAAGCCTCCCACATGGCGACATCCATTTCTTTCCAAAGCTCCTCAAGGTTGGGGGGCTCGGCGTGCGGCGCGGTGTTCTCCTCGTAGCGGGGAGCGGACGCGTCCTCTGGCGCGCGTGCTGGCGAGATTGGGAACGCCGATGCGTCCACCTCAACGCGTTGCGGCGAGGAGCAGAACGCTGACGCGTCCTCCTCGACTAGTGACGGCGAGGAACGGAATGGCCACGCGTCGCGTCGCGGCGAGGAGCGGAACACCGACGCGTCCTCCTCGACTAGTGGTGGCGAGGAACCGAACGACGATGCGTCGCGTAGCGGCGAGGAGCGGAACACCGACGCGTCCTCCTCGACTAGTGGCGGCGAGGAATGGAACGGCGGCGCGTGACCGTCCGCGCGGTGCAGCGAGGGGCTCCTAGGGCTTGGGAGGGGTGATGCCATGGTGGTCGACATGAGAGGGAGGTGGAGGAGATAGCGATGAACGTGTACGTGAGGGGGAGGAGATAGCGATGTCGTGGGAGGTGCAGTATTTATAGCGAGCAATGGCACACCTACGTAAGATATGGACTGAGCTGCACTGACTTAACTGCAGGTCCAGTTGCGTCACTGGCATGTGGGCCAGACCCCCTGTTGGGCCCATATGTCAGTGACCGAATGCACCTGCAGTTAAGTAACAGCTACGTGGGCATATTTGTTGGAGTAAATTACGGGGGAGCAAAGGGGTGGAAATATTGCTGGCCACAACGGATTGGACGAGCGTGGGGGGAGGAGAGTCATGCATGCAGATTTTTTCACACGGGGTGGAGTGGTGGGACCGCTGGAGGGAGAAGGAGAGTTTGGCAGGCATATTGTTTCCACACATGGAGAGGAAAAGATTTGGAGACGAACGGGCTTCCTGTAGTTATGGGGAACGGTGCATAATAAGTCATCTTGCATGACGGGCTAGGTATAGTCTCAAGTCATTAAAAACAAACACGCCCCACACATGTTCATATTTCAAGGTGCACTAAATTATTGCATGCGATGATTAAGGCTGGCCATAATGGTGGTATCTTAGCTGGTATCATGCACACGGGAATAGCAAACATACTGATGTGGCAAAGAATTAAATAAGAAAGGGGGGGTTAGAGTAACTAGTGTTCATGCATGCATTGGTAAACACATTTTTTTGTGGAGAACGACAGCACTAGTTGAGTACTTTTGCAGACTTCAAAAACTATTCCACAATGTGTCAACATTCACAATGTCAAATCAATATTTTTACACTCATTATAAAATGTAGTTCTTATACTCATTATAATCAGTACTCCCTCCGTCTGGGTGAGCAAGTCATCTTAGATTGTGCACTGCGACCAAGGGGGAGGGGAAAACGAGAGATCTTAATGTTTATTTGCTAATTAATAGCATTGCATGCAATGAACTAACCATTGCATGTCGTGTTTGGTAGTCTCAAGTCATTAAAAGCATGCACACCCACATCTCCTATTGGTTGATATGTCAAGAAACAAGAAACGAGGTAGAAGTTACTGCACCGCGCCTAAGTGTTTTGGGAGTATTGTAGATATTGATATTTTTAGTATAAATTTGGTCGTGGGATTTCATTGATGCCTGTCAAAGCGTTGACAGGTCTGCTATGTGTGACCTGAAGATGAAAGCGTTGAGCATCTCGAAGTTGATCAACAATCTTCAATTGTCAATGATTAGCCGTTCGGCCAATAAGGTGGCACACTTAATCACTAAGTATAGCTTTGACAATAGATTAGATGGTATTCTTGTAAATAACGTACCGCCCTGTGTGGTGAATATTGTATCGAATGAGTGTACTGGTGTGGTTGGTTAATTAATATAAGGTGGTGTTCAAAAAAAAGTATAAATTTGGTCAAACACTTTGCAAACGGTTGACGGGAGTAAAAAGGACCAGAGGGAGTATCATGCATGCGGAGTAGGCAAAAAAAATTGCTTGTCTAAAAAAAGGCAAAAAAATTGCTCATTTATAGCCGGTTGAAGTCTCCAAGGGCGCGACCGTGCGAGGGAGGCGAAGGTCATGGGAGGCGCGACGTTTGACGGAATTAAGTGAAGTTACATCCACGCGCCGGCATGGCGTGCGAACAGGCAGAAGCTATACCGCCAGGCCTACGATATGGGTCTAGTAGACATGACATCTAGTGGGTCCCGCATAGTTCTCAAGAACTCCTTGGGGGCTTGCAGTCGTTTATCCACCGGGCAAGTCAGCAACCCCACGCCAATCGCATGCCCTACTCGTCCCTGTCTTCTATCTTATAACAGTTCGCTCCCAGTCGTCCCGTCCTTTCACATTAGTTCGCTCCCAGTTTTTTTTGCGGGGTACAACAGTTCAACTTCTCCTAACCCTCCTCCAAAATCCATGGCCTCCCAAATCTCCATGGTCGCCGCTGAGTACCAGATTAGAGCCATCACCGGCGATCAGTTCATCGTCATCTACACACATGGATCCGAGACGGTGAAAGCATGGCTTGCTCGCTTCCTACGCATGTTCAACAGTTCAATGGATGAGTGGGTCGCTGGGCTAGATGTTGAGTACACCACAGTCCTGGGACGAGAGAAGGATCTAAAGGACGAAGAGAGGAAGAAGCCCGCCGTGATCCTGGTTTGTGTACATAACTTTTGCTTGGTCTACCACATATGCCATGCCGACGTTGAGTGCCAGGATTTTAAGAACTTCCTCAAGGACAAAAGAGTGAAATTCGTTACTGTAGGATTTAAGAACGACAGTGACGTCCTGCGTCAGGTAGGTCTCGTTGTAGGCCAAACCTTCGATCTCCAGAAGGCAAGCTAGGTGTCCTCCTCTCAACCTTCAATGCTGACCCTGGCAGCAGCCATGATTGATCCTTCGTATGCTAAACTGAAGAAACCTCATCACGAGTTTCATCGTGCATGGGAGTTGAAGACATTAGATGAAGATCACATCCTGTACGCAGCAATGGATGCCTACCTTTGTTTAAATATCTACAAGGGTTGGATGAAGAAGCAGAGCTCAGTGTCCGGTTCAAGCAAAGAAGCGTCGGTGAAGAGGAAGAGGAAGAGGGACAAGGACGAAGTTGAGGACGTGGACTCGGACTCCAAGTAGGTGGCAGTGCCGTCGCTCATGCTGGTTCTACTGTAGTGTCAAGCGGACTAGTTGCTTATTAGTTTATTTTCAAGGGCGTGTTGTGCTGAGGCCCCAGCAGAACTATGTTTATGTTCTTTCTCATTATTTGAACTCTTTAGTACGTACAGTAGTACTAGTACTATGCCTTACTACTGTTCTTCTTGCAGTTGGTACTACTGCTCGTATCTTCGTGTTCCTACTGTACTTAATACGTTCGTACTAGTAGTATAATTTGGGTCAGTCGATTTGTGAAAGAAGTTCGACGGAGCGAAGGAAGAAGATGACAGAAGAGGTGGAAGAAGCCCATCTAGCCATCCATGTTGCATCAAACGGCTCACATGAGTCGAATGACCCAAATTGCTCCTTCAGATTGGAGGATCCACAAGGCATTCAAGATCTCGAAGGTAGATTCCACGTCCGCACTCGGTTTGCGAGCTCGACGCGCGCGCGACCGGCTTCCGCCGCGATAGCCACCATGCGCGCCTCCTCCGCGCGGGCGGAGACGACAATGACACGCTAGTTCCTCCTCGTCGGCGTGCTACAGCATGCACTCATCCTCCTCTTCGTACGCTGCGTGCACAGACGCGGCTGCACCAGCTTCTCGCGTGCTGGGCAGCGCGGAGGCATCGCGAGGAGGGACTGCAGACGACGTGAGCGGGTAAGCCTTCGGCTTCATGTCACAGGGATGGCGGCGACACGGCGGTGATGGGCGAGAAATTGTTGGCCGGAGCAGGCGGGCGCCAGCATGCGCAACGGCGGCGGCGGCATATTTATGAGTGCGCGTGTGGGAGCTTACTTCAGTTTTAAATATAAGGTTGGTCAAACTTAAAAGAAAACCGTACTAGTACACGTAAACATTAGACTTAGGCAACACTTTTATTAGTTAGTACCACAGCCACGATACATCTTGGGATTCGACAATGATTGTAACTATTGAATTGTATAGACCATTACATTCAAAGTCAATAGCCTAATATATTTATTTCACAATTTCAACAAATGATTAGTTCACTACAAACTAAGAAAACAAATGTGTACTCCCTCCTTTTTTATTTAAGTCCGCGTATTAGCATTGGTCAAAGTCAAGTTTTGTAAACTCTCAGAAAGCTTATAACAAAAAATATTAACATATACAATAACAAATAAATACCATTAGATTCATTATTGAATGTACTTTCACATCATACATATTTGTTATTGTAAATGTTTATATTTTTCTATAAACTTGGTCAAACTTTAGGAAGTTTGACTTCGGTCAAACCTAGTATGCAGAGTTTACTACTACTACTCGCTAGTTGCTTAGCCGAATCACTTAATACGCCACACGGGGAGTCCAATGTCACAAAATTTTGAGGTCGGCGGGAAAATCTCCCGCGACCCTGATTCGACCAGTGGTAAGTTACCATCATAGCCTTCGAAACAGGCCTACGGATGATGCTTGGTAGGGGGCTGTTTTCGTAACTTCAGGTTCACCCTACCCAGCCAACCCCACCCCGGCACCAAGAATAGTACACCTGAATACTCCCCAATTTCTATCCCCACCGCAAAATAGAATTCTCCACGGCACCGCAGCCTTCGTGCTCCTCCCCTTTACATCGGCGCACTCGTCCACCGCAGCGCATCTGCCTCATCGACGACCTCATACGCCGCACTGGAGCCGGTCCACCGTCGTCGTCGTACACGGAGCCTCTTCCCCGGCATCGTCTTCCACGGTCTCGGATCTGCTTCCCGGAAGCCGATGCCAAGCGCAGAAGTACCACCGTCGTGGACAATGAACTGACTCTCATTGCTGACCATGACTCACAGAGGCCGCCGTGACCATCGTTCTCCTCCTCGATTGGTAATGTGTGTATTGAATCACTTAGCAGTACATGTGCAGTTCCAATTTTGTTCATACCTACCCTTCAAATTTCCTGGGTGCTATTGTTCCCGTAAAAGCAATTGGTTATAGCCTCCATTGTCCAACAGAATATCAGCTTGTAATTGTGCGTCGCTCCTGCATCGCGTTGTGCTTGGGTAGGTTTTTCATCTGCAACCAGTAGAGTGGCCAATGATGGAAAGGTTTTTAGAACTAGCAAAATGCCCATGCGTTGCACGCATCAAGATGCATTTGTATGAGTAGTTTATCTTGTTGGAGATGATCTAACATGGCAGACGAGTGCTTTCATGTTGCCCACAAGATGCGCGAGTATTACTAGTAGTATAATTTTCTTGCCATGTTGAGATTTTAAAACCACGAGTGCGAACATGCAGAGGAGCAATGAAGACCAAACACGGGATATTCGGGACATCTTCAAGGAGCGTGGCAAGTTAAAGAGGAGCTGCACCGAACCTGTAAAACGAGCTTTGGTAAGTAACACCCTTTCAATTACTTTCGTGTAGTTTCTGTTTCTCTTAAGCGTGGTGTTCTTCGATGTGTAATAAGAAGAGTCTTAATCGTCCTAATACTTTCGTTTTTAGGTTGATGTAGGAAGTGGGTGTTCTCACCTTGTAGTCTGTTTTTATTTATTTTTTCCTTTTGATTTCACTTCTCCGAGTTCTGTTTATCTGGCTTCTACTAAATGGATCTAGGTTGCTCTGAGTATTGATCTAAAAAAGAAGTAACTTCATGTCAGGATGCAGTTCCTGCGAGGAGGGAAGTATGGTCAACCTCGAGATCATGTTTCCAAAATGATGCTGGATTACACACAAGGTACCAATTCCCTAATGATGCTGGATTAGACACAAGGTGCAAATTCCCAGATGATGCTATATTACACACAAGCCAGGTGGAGTCGTCAGCTGTTCGTGTCCTCGTGGCATTAGTAAAGGCTGAAAGAAAGCATGCAGCAGCCCTTGAGAATGTAGCTGAGTTCCTGAAGAAGCGAAAAGAGCAATCAGATGCTCTCTTCACCCAAGCCAAAGAAGAGATGGAAGAAGCCAGAAATAAGCTAGCAGAGGCAGAGCAGGCTAGGCGTCTCCTGCTATCTAAAACTGTTGTCAATACAAAATTTCCTTCATAATAGCTAGGTTCAAATGTTTATCCAGTCAGCATGCCTGTTGTGATGTCCGTGCATCTACTGATGTGGCACAAAATGTTTTTTCGGGTCATGTAATAACAACAATTACTTTCCAAACAATAACAGACGAAGCATTGGACATGGTATAGTTCACGCGCAAGCTCGACATTCCAAGTTCAACTTCCACATCAAACTCATGTTCACAGATATCTGCACATTCATACATAATGTCCACAACCATGATTCACTTCAAAGCCAAAAAAATGTGAGGAGAGTTATAAATAAAGAAAATCCTCTACTAGTTCCTGCTACCAGTGCGAGCACAACAAGTCAAGACCATGCGTAAATTAATTATATTTTAGTCATTTTTTTGTTCTAAAATGCCTGCCGGCTCATGGAAGGACGTGTTGCCGGCACACGCGCGGATTCAATGAAGGCAGGCGGGGCAGTCTTAAGATGGTTGCACGCGGTGAGGAGGCGTGCTCAGCCGGGCCTGCAGCGAGTGCAGCCTTCTTGGCCGACGCGCCGGTTCAATGTCTGCGCTATGAGAGGTCGCGTCCGTGTCAGAGCAATCACTCCCTCTAGTCCTTTTTTGTTTGGGTATATCAAAATCTCGTTTTCCATTCACATTTTACAAGTAAAGTTTGTGGACAAACTTTGACCCAAAGTACGATGGGGACTAGTAAACCAGAATGGAGGTAGTAGTTTTTTTAATCGAAGAAGGGTTTCCCCTTCCGATTTTCATTAAAGAAAACCAGCATCTAAATCTAAACCATAGTATTTGCCCTAGAACTACTAGGTTCAACATCTCGCAACATAAACCCATACAACCTCCATCGAAAAAACAAACAAACCATACAACCATACGCCAAGGAGATACGTAGTACTATGAATTCCATTTTTGCTCCATACCAATCGTTCTAAAAACTACTTACTACTTATAACGCGCCATTGAAAATCGGAACTCTGAACCCCGCTAAAAAACGATATTTTAAACATGGCTACTTGATCTGTGGCAACTGGCGAGCCACCGCGCTCCAAGTCGTTCACCTGTGGTCCCGACCATCAAATCCTACGGATCAAATTATCACGCGAGCTGACTATTCCTACAAAGGTGCTCCACCACGTACCCGGTACTCGCGAATGCAGCAATAGTGCCCCTAGGGTTTTAGGGTTTACTTGTTAACATCGCCTATATGTAACACTCATGTGTGCGAGACAACGAGAGGCCGACTGCGTGCGTGCGCCTCTTCTCTTTGTATATGTACTCCACCGTTTGTCTGGTGTCCAAAATATTATAATAACTACTAGTAATGTGCCAATGCATTGCCACATGATCAAAGTAGATTAATACAGTGGCGGAGCTAGATGCAGATTACGCCTGGGGCTGTGCTATGTTGAGTGATAAACTTCTATGATTTTCTATGCTTTGCATGAAGAAATTACAAAGGAAGTTGTTTCTACGCCTGGGGCTATAGCCCTAGCTGCCCCAGTCCTATCTCCGCCACTGGATTAATACATATTCACCGATTTGATAGAAAAAAAGTCTAGCGTTGCAATACGTATATCACTAAAAATATGTTATGTTTCACTCAAAATATATTCCTTTGGCGGTCTTGATGAGATAAGGGAGGAATGTTGTTGGTTTCAAGATTCGAGAAGTGGTATATGTCTAATTTCTACTCTTACTAGCTAGATGCCCGTGCGTTGCACGGAACATCAAGATCTTGTGGGAGAAAAGGATGAACGAGGGAAGGCCTTATCTGTAAATGTGGTGAAGAGTGCGGGTAAATTGCCATATTTTCCTTCCTATCCGTCAGATATAAATCAGACGACCTACATTGCAGGATGGCAGGCCCACCATCATCACCAACTCTATTTTTTATCCCTACTCTTATAATAAGCATTGTCGGTGATGATCGTGTGCCTGCCATCCTGCAATATAGGCCGTCCGATCTATATCTGACGGATAGGAAGGAAACTATGGCAATTTTGCAAAAAGATACCCACACCCCTCTCCACATTTGCAAATAAGGCCTTCCCTCGTTCATCCTTTTGCCCCACAAGATAAACTACTCATACAAATGCATCTTGATGTTCCGTTCAACGCATGGGCATATTGCTAGTTGTGTCAAAAAGCCCATGTGTGTGTGAGAGAGAGGGCGAGTGGAGGAGGACAGAGTGCATGTGTGACAAAGACACAAGGAGTGTGTGTGCGATAGGTTTCAGCTTAAAATGAGGCGATAGTGTGTGTGTGCACGATCGAGAGGGCGTGTCTCAAGAAGGGAAGAAAAATCTACATAGATACAAGGAGCGGGAGAGAGACATGTATGCGATGGTGGAAGAATGAGTGTGCGGGTGTATAAACCTATCTAGAGGCTAACTAGTCGATAAATGTTTGTGAGAGAAATACGAGTCGGGCTACGAAAGCGAGAGTTTTGTGTGTGTGAGAGAGAGAGACGATAGTCGGGGAAGGGAGTGGAAGCAGGAGTTGTGTGTGTGTGTGTATGTGTGAGAGAGAGAGGAGACGGTAGTCGGGGTTGTCTGATCGGTAAACAAATGAATAATGTCAGTCTGGGATGGAGACGAAGAGGAGACCACAACAAATGTTGTGTCTACAGGAGAGATAGAGAGAGTAATTTTAGTGGTATGAGTCATATGTAGAGACATATAGGGTGTGTGAGAGAATCCCATAGAGAGAAAGACAACGTGAAAGACGAGTGGGGACTGTGTGTTTGGCGGTGAAAAAGAAAGCTTAGGTACCGAGTGATACCAGAGAACAGTAGAGACGTGAGAGATAATGAAAACCGTGTAATGTATAATGATAGGGAGAGTGTGACACTTCTCAAGGGAGACGTCGAGAGACCATGTTTGCGGGTGAGCTGGAGAAAAGAGAGTGATAGCTACCTGAAGGAGCATGCATCCGAGAGAGATGGGTGTGAAAGGAGTGAACAAAAAAGGGATTCAAATATTTGAATTCGAGATGATGATACATGTAATCCATACTCGAACCAAAATTGATCTATCAAATATGCATACTCATATGAATTCACGCACATCTATGTTATTTAATATGTAGATATTACTGATCCATACATTTTAGTAGAACATAATTTGGTTAAATTTTTTCGAATTCAACCTTAAGATTTCGAGATCGTTGTATTTGTAAATCATATTATACATATAAAGGAGCATAATTCTTTGTTGTGCTTTTGAAAGTATATATATAAAAATGATGTATATAGAATGTAATTCCAATTGAAAATGGATCGCGCCCAAGAAAAAGAATACAAACGGGATTCAAATTGAGTTGGCACAGTAAATGTGCACTCTGCAAAATTTGAACGAAGCGGGGAAAGTCGCAGTAACCGCCCGAAACCAAAATCTGCGAGATGGCCTATATGCTGGATTTATATAGGTTTCGATAGGGGTAGGTTTGTAATTTCACCCAAACGTGACGTAACCGCCTCTCACCCAGATTCATACACGATGGGCGCCAAAACATAGTGTGTCCTCGGCCGAAATCGACTCCCTCCCCGATTCATATTCATACACGGTGAGCGCCAGAAACAAACTCTCGTCGGCAAATATTCGGTGTATGCAAGATTACCGTCCTATCCCCAACCGACTAGTGTTGCTGTGATGTAGTAGAAATTTGAAACGGGGGCTAAGTTTGTAAATTTCCTCGCATTTGAGACAAGCGCGCCCTGAATACATGGTTCTCCCCTTCCTCTCTACCTCCCTTTTCCCCATTCGTACTCCGTGGGCGCCAAAACACCCTCTCCACCCCACCCTCTTCCGTCCGCCGCCGCCGTCCGCCACCCCATCCACCGCCGTCCTCCTCCACCATGCCGCAGCTGATACCCCGACACCGCCATCCATTACAAGAGATCGACCTCTCTCATCCACGGCTTCGGACCAGGATCCTTGCATCCCGTCCTCTCGCTTCATCCCCGCCGTCGTCCACCTTGCCGGCGCCACTCCTACGACCGTCTCTTCCACCGCGCCCCGCAGCCACCGTCTACCCTCCTAGATCTGCTTCCACGCCGCCGACAGCCATCGCTACCGCAGCACCGTCAATTTCTCAGCAGATGCGTACACAGCGCCGCACCAGAGGCGGTACTCTTTCGTATCCGCTCAACTTATTTATCGCAGTAAGAAAATAGATCGCCACTGCTTTACTCTGATTTCTTGTCTTGGTTGCGAAGTTGCCTTTGTCCGGTTTGCACCTTCAGATCCGCCATGGCACGCTCAACACTATACTCGCAATGCTTATGGTTTTCCCCTTTTATATTCCACACTAGTTAAATCACAGTAGACTAAATTTGAAAATTGGGTCAGTCGATTTTTCAGAGCTCGCCGGAGTTTGCCGGTGCGATCGAAGGGGCTCGGGTGGGGACGGTGGTTGTGGGGGGGCGGTGGTGGGGCCTTGTCGAATGAAGAAAACTCGACGCGGGTGGGGGCGGGGGTGGGGGTGGGGGTGGCGGAGGAACACAGGCGGTGGGGCCGGTGGTTCGGCCGGCGGCCCGTGCGGTGTTCTGTATGGGAAGCACAGTATGTTCCTTGTCAGGAAGGGGAGCAGGGACATCTACAGTCAACAATTGATAGAGCTGGCCTGTACGTGATCGATAGGCTTTCAATTACTAGCGGCAATACAACACCATAATTTCCAGCCAGTTCCACTTTCTCGATTTATATATCCTGGTTATGGTGTACCCCTGTTATGTACACTATGATCTGCCTAGTTGCCGTGTGCTCTTGTTATCATGGTTTGGTAATAAACTCTCTATACAGTACATTATGAACCTATCATCTGCCAGCTATCCTAACTTCTGGAGCCTATTTTTTGTGTACTTGTGCCAGATTATATAAATGCACGCACCATATTACAGCACCCATGAGCTCTCTCATCAGAATCCAGTGATAGCACACAAGTGTTTATAGGGGCGCCCCTATATTATAATATCATCTGCATTACAAAGATAATCTCACAACTATTTATGTTTTCATGGTTCTCAGATATCATACGCAATTACAGAGAATATCAGAATCCGCGCATAATAAGAATATTGTGGAACACGTCAATGACTTACAAAATTGGCACCAAGGCATTGAGTGCCATTCTGGAAGCAATGAAACGCGTACGCTCCCCACCTGTTGATTCTCGTTCAGAATATCATCCTAATGACTATTCTAACCTCGAGGAGTCAAAGGCAGATGGCCTGTCCTGTTCACCCATCAAGGTGCCTGTTCTAATTTGGCAAGGTTTTATTGATTGCGCGTATCTTGCATATGTTGTCTTGCATTTCTTCTACTTTGTTGCACTGCCATCTGCTTAGTTTACTCATCATATATGTCGAGAAGCCATGCCCATCCATTATCAATACATATTCCACCTGTCATCATACCATGTTTTTCCACTCAAATGTAGTTCTTGTGCATCAGACATCAAAAAGGAAGTGGGTGATTGCCGAACCTGAAGGAGCACCAGCAAAGTCCTTGAAAAACGTGGTGGTGCCGGAGAAATCAGACAACACCCCACTTATATTGGCTGTACAACCAGTGACACAAAACGTAGGACCGACTCCAGCAGACTGTACCCATACATCACTGGTCACACCACTAGCCCCACCACACAGGACCTGCACTCCAGCAAAAGGTATACCGATTTCATTTGCCATAGCACCAGCTGTACCACAGAAAAATCCCACTCGAGCAAAAAGTACAGCAAGTCCACCGGCCGAAGACCTATCCCAACTGCAGAGACGGCCAATTCCTGCAGAATGGAACCCCATTCCATTTATTCCTAGTTTAAAATACAATGCTTTCAATGTTGTTAGGGACTACGTGCATATATTCCCATCATGGGAAGATTATTGTGAAGACAAACACCATTTTCACATCTTCCTGTCCAACTTACGTGTAAGTGCTATTATTCATGGTTATTATTTTCCTGTTTTCTGCTGATTGAACACATCAATGATTTACATTACATTGTTGTAACTAGGCGAGGGTCAATCTGGATAGTCATGACGAGCAAAACTTGCTTGTGCTTTTCAAGGAAGCATTGCAGCAGTATCGGTGTTACCTGAGGAAATCACACTTTGATGGCAAGTCTATAAACGAATTTCCGGTGAAGTCTCTTGTGCTAAATTTAGAAGACATTGAATGGAAAAACCTTGTTATGCACTGGTCTCGTTCCCAGGATGAGGTACTGTCTATGAAATCACATGCCAATTTGAACTTCTACTTTTCCGCATGTGCCTTACGGATCTTTTTTGCAGGAAATTTGCTCGAAGAAAATTCCGGTTTGACAAGAACGATAGGATATCGCAAATATGTTGCCCGCTGCTTTGCTCTTGTTAGTACCTGTTGTCCTATATCACTGTACTTGCATACATACCTGGTTCATTATGTGATAGCAGTAAGCATGATAGCTTGCTTATCAATTGTTTGCTCCAAATTATCTGATCTGTATGAATGGTTACATTAGTGTAGAATATATCCAATGCCAATGTTTTTTTAGCTCTGCATTGTTCTTGTAAGTACATGTTGTCCTTTATCAGTGTACTTATAATGACAGGTAGTTGTTCATGTACCATCACTCTGCACCTTATTTTCCTTTGCCCTCCATTTTCTACACATCAGATCTATATTTACTCTTACCATAAGGTTGGTACTGAAGAAGTTTAGCTGTGCATTGCTCTTGGCTGTACCTTTTGCCTGTATCGCTGCACTTACATTTGTAGCTACTTGGTTATGTAGCATCACTCTTCATCTTATCTTAAATATTCTCCATTTTTTCGTATATTATCACATCTATATTTACTCTTAGCAAAATTTTGAATAAAGGCAATGCTTTTGAAGAAGATTATGTGGTAAACTTCTTGAATTGCCCCCCCCCATCAGCATGGACAAGGCCTTTATAGAGCCTATCTTCACCAATAATGTAAGTTTGTCCATCTCAAGCCTTCAAACTTTGTTGTATATATTTGGTTAGGCATGACTGCAACAGCTGTTTATTTTTGGTGTTTGCATCAAATTGCTTGTTTAAAGTTTATTATATGTAGTTCATAAACAAAAGTTCATCCTTTCTCAATTTAAGTTTTCAGTTATACAACCAAATTCCTTCTTCATACCATGTAAATTGAACTATACAGAGCAAGTGATCTTCTTTTGCACTGCATGTATGCTTCTGTTCTTCATCTGTAATCCAGTGGTGTGGTGAACCTACCCACTACAGCACAATGTCATATTCTGCAATGTCTTAACTATGAACAATGTCATATCATTCTACTATTATTTAAACCATCTCTTTATTTGCCAATCTGAAATGGTATAAATTGACAGCACACTAACCATTGATACTTATGAGTTCTTGATCTGTAATCCAGTGGTGTCGTGAAGCTGCCAACTCCTTCACAATGTCATGTCCTGCCATGTCTTGACCTGAACAATACCATATTGTGTTAATGCAAATTTAAACTGTGTCACTTTATTCGTCAGTAAGAAATGTGATGAATTGTCAGCACTAATACTTTTATGTGCAAAACCTGTCATCTGTCTGCTTGTTTATCTTTCAGAGTGAGGAAGATATAAGTGTTGAACAAGCGCAGTCTCATCATCTTGCTCAGCTGCTTGCGCTGCAGCTCCCCAGCAGGGCTAACCTTTCTTGATCTCTATTTAAGTGTTGTCCGTTTTGTATATTATTTTGTCGGCGTGTTTATTTGCACTGGTGGCGATCTTTGATGCCCAGTGTATGTAATCTGTTGTCTGCTTGTGCTTTATTATCATAGCGGCGAACTTTGATGCCCAGTGGATGTAATATGCCGTAATTTCTTTATTGTATAGTATAGGTTTTTTCTTATTCACGATGCTGCAGTTATTTTACTATATATATATATATATATCATGTCTTCGCAGTAAACCGGCCAAACCGTAAAATTACGGTACATAATCGGGCCGTCATGCAATCACGATGTAGGTTGGGCTTGAAACGTGCCGATCAGCTCATGGGCCGGCAGCAGCCCGAAATGAACCCCGGCCCATGATTGTGCGAATCAAATCACGGGCTTTTAACAGGCCGAAAAATTGTCTCGATCCTTGTTTGGCCCAATCAGATATCGGCTGCGAGCAGGCCGGATGCAAACCGGGCCGTAGTTAGGCCCAACTATATGACGGGCTTTTAACAGGCTGAAATTAATATAGGGACGAAATGTTAAACGGGCCCTTAACGGTCCAAAACTAATATCAGGCCGAATTACTAAGTGGGCCTTTAGCAAGTGGGCCCAAAAGCATAGTGTCCAGTTGACGGGCCGAATCTGATATGGGCCATAATTGAGCCCAAAGCCTCTTAAAAGGGCCGGACCTGATCTGGGCCGTAATTTGGTCCAGAACGTGGTAGGCCTTTAACGGGACGGATCTCATATGGGCCACTATTAGGCCCAGAGCGTGGCAGGCTATTAATGGACCGGATCAAATATGGGCTGGCATTTGGCCCAAAACATGGCAGGCAGTTAATGGGCCGGCCTACTAGGGTCCTCAAAATCTTGTGGGCCTACAGCTGGGCCGGCCCATTAATGTCGGCGAAATCTCGTGGGCCTTTAGCTGGGCCGACCCATTATGATCTGCAAGAATCTTGTGGGCCTTTACCTGGACCGGCCCATTACGGCACACAAAAATCTTGTGGGCCTTTACCTGGGCTGGCCGATTATGGCCCGCGAAATCTTCTGGGCCTTTAGCTGGGCCAGCCCATTATGGTCTGCAAAATCTCGTGGGCCTTTAGCTAGGCCGGCCCATTATGGTCCGCAAAATCTTGTGGGCCTTTAGTTGGGTCGGCCTATTTAAACTTGTTGGGTCGTGCCACGTGTCGACGTATCATAGGCGCCTTCTGTCCAGTGAGTGGATGACATCTGTCCCGACGATGAGCCGAGACGTGTTTCCTCTAGCCAATGATGATTTTACACGTGGAAAATCCCCATTGGTTGGGGCTGTTAACGGGTTATCGGATCCAAAACCCGACCTGATAGCTTAACGGCGTTCCATTACGGTGGATGCCACGTGTTGGTCACCCTTGACGAAAGCACTTCTGTGACGCGCGATTTATCGTCATGGAAGTGGACACTTCCGTGCTGATAATTTTGGTAATGTCATGGAACACTTCTACGACTGCAGAGGTATGACTATCTTGATTCTGTCATAAATTTGTCATGGATGTACATGCATGACAAAAAAAGCGACCTACTATGACAAACACGTATCATCACGGAAGTGTATTTTTTGGTAGTGTATGACCGACATGCTAGGCCGGTCTCACAGCCTTGCTTAGCAGCTTGCGCAGCAGTTCCCCCGCAAGGCTAACCTTTCTTGAACTGTCTTGGAAGTGGTCTCAGTTCAGTATTATTTTGTTACGCTACAATGGTGCCCAGTTTTTGTAATCTGCTTCTTCGTTGCGTTTTATGATCACTGGTGGCGAACTTCGATGCCCAGCGGATGTAATATACCTTAAATCGTTTATTGTATAGTGTAGGTTTATTCTTAGTTACTATGCTGTAATTTCTTTATTGTATAGAGTAGGTTTGTTCTTAATTCCTACTAGTTACTGCCATCATTCGCTATCTGAAAAAAATCAGATGTAGTCGACCAGACCGAAACATTCGACTCTAACGGGCCAGGTTTTTAGCGGGCCACAATTGGGCCGGCCTACGTCTTTCTTGGGCCCGAATGATTGGGGCCTCCACACATTGCGCCAGGCCCAAACTTACACCGGCCTACATTTTGGTTGGGCCTTTTTGTCGACCCAACGCTTAGTTTGGCCCACGTAGCGTTGAGCCATTAACAGGCTGAATATTGTACTGGCCTGTTACGGCCGAGATGAAACAACGGGCCTTTAGCAGGCAAAAATGCATGTTGGGCCTCAATTTTCACTAGTCGTCGACGGGCCTTCAACAGGACGAAATGTAGACCGGGCCGTTTTGGGCCCAGTTAGCTCACGGGCCGTTACCAGGCCGAAACATATCTCGGGCCTTAGTTGGCCCACTAATATCATGGGCCTTTAAGAGGCCGAAAGCTTAGCACAGGCATCAACGGGCCGAATTACGCGACAGGCCTTTAACAGGCCCAAAGTCACGTTGGGCTTAACTGTTGCCACCATTAGCACGGGCCGTTAGTGGGCCTGATGTCCCGTCGGACCATATGTGGCCCATGGGCAGCACGGGCCATTCCCAGGCCGAAAGTCACACCGGGATGAAATGGGCCCATGTCTACATCAGGCCTCTAACATGCCGAAAGTCACTGGGCTGTAGTTGGGCCCAAATATTCGGCGAACAATTAACGGGCCAGATCTGCCTTCGGGCCACAAATGGGCCCAAATATTGGGCGAACAATTAACGGGCCAGATCTGGCTTCGGTCCGTAAATGGGCCCAAATATTGGGCGAACACTTAACGGGCCAAATCTGGTTTCAGGCCGTAAATGGGCCTTTATTAAGCAGGCCGTTATTGGGCTGGCCCACTAGTACCTGATTAAGTTCTACGGGCCTTTGACTGGGCCGGCCTTTTAAACCTATATGGGCCTCTGTTGGGCCCAACCACGTGTCGACGTATCATAGGCATGTCTCCTCCAATGATCGGGCAACATCTGGCCCACTGACGAGCTGACAGGTGTTCCCTTCGGCCAATCAGAATTTTACACGTGGAAATTTTCCATTGGTCAAGGCTGTTAACGGGTTATCGGATCCAAAATCTGACCCGATAGCTTAACGGCGTTCCGTTACGGTGGATGCCACGTGTCGGTCACCCTTGACAAAAGCACTTCTGTGACGCTCGATTTATCGTTATGGAAGTGGACACTTCCGTGATGATAATTTTGGTAATGTCATGGAACACTTCTACGACAGCACAGATATGACTATCTTGATTCTGTCATAAAATCGTCATGGATGTACATGCATGACAAAAAATGCGACCTACTGTGAGAAACACATATCATCACGGAAGTGTATTTTTTTTGTAGTGAGGGCATGCATGCAGCCCTCGCGTGCTAAGCCCAGCCCCCGCTGGCGAGGGGCCGCGAGGGGGAGGCAGCAGGCGCAAACTCTGAATTAAGGCAGGAACCAAATTGCAAGAAATTGTATGAACAAGAAAAGGTACCCCCGCGCACATCAATGAAAATTCAACTTCAACTTAAATCCAAAGCCAGAAAGCAGGGCTATAGAAAAGAGGTTAAAACCAAATGGCCGCATCTGGCGCCTAGTCTAGTCTTCTTGTCTTCTCACCAGCGCAGAGCTAAGTGCCGCCACTAAGATGTGGGAGCGAGCCCTCGAGGCCCGAGGGCGGCACTCCTGAGGCTCCGGGGCGTGTACAGCCCCACTCATTATTACGTGAGAGTGTCACGAGCGGAGACCTTCACAGGCGCGAGCCTTACTTCATATCGCCATACGAGAGCCCCGCCTTGCGCCGCCCTCGACCACCATTGGGGGCGTCCGGAAACCAGGACATCACCAAGGGGCAAAGGGGACGCTAGCGGCGCCCTCGGCGACCACGGGTCCTCTGCCGAGGGGCAAGCTCTCCAGTGCCTCCCCGGCAGAGGGCCTACCTCCGGGGGACGCCTTGCTTCATGCGGCGCGAGGAGGGGCCTTTCTCCCGGCCCCTCTCCTGCAGCCCTCGGTGCGCTCCTCCTGGCGGAAGGGAGGTTGACGAGCTGGGGCCGCCATCCGCCGCTGTGATCTGATCCTCCTGCGACCCATGGTTAGCGTAAGCGTGCTCCTGAAAGACTAGTGATACCCTGTAGTTGTTGTCACCAACGCGGTTGGTGAGGCTCCCGAGAGGCTCCTGGAAGGTCTCAGCTTCTCGCGCCTCCTCCTCCCAGCTTGGCTCGAGGAACGAGTTGGGGTCGTCTTCCAGCGCGTACTCCTGGTTAACCATGCGGGGCACGTAGGGCTCCGAGGCCGTCACCTCGAAGACCTCGCCGTAGTGCCCCACGCTCCATGTTGCCCAGCCCAGCGCGCCGCCCTAGGGATGGTAGGGTGGCATCCCGCTAGGGCCGTAGGTGGCAATGCTTGTACCCGCGCTTACTAGGGGTGACGCGGGTGCGATTCGGCGTCCGGTACTGTTGGTCACGCCGGTGTCGATGAAGCCCAAGGGTGCGCCCATGGGCGCGCGGGTGATGTCTACTACACAACCTTCTTCTTGTAGACGTTGTTGGGCCTCCAAGTGCAGAGGTTTGTAGGACAGTAGCAAATTTCCCTCAAGTGGATGACCTAAGATTTATAAATCCGCCGAAGCGTACGATGAAGATGTTCTCTCTCAAATAACCCTGCAACTAAATAACAAAGAGTCTCTTGTGTCCCCAACACACCCAATACAATGTTAAATTGTATAGGTGCACTAGTTTGGCGAAGAGATGGTGATACGAGTGCAATATGGTAGGTAGATATAGGTTTTTGTAATCTGAAATTATAAAAACAGCAAGGTAACTAATGATAAAAGTGAGCACAAACGGTATTGCAATGCTAGGAAACAAGGCCTAGGATTCATACTTTCACTAGTGCAAGTTCTCTCAACAATAATAACATAACTGGATCATATAACTATCCCTCGACATGCAACAGAGAGTCACTCCAAAGTCACTAATAGCAGAGAACAAACAAAGAGATTATGGTAGGGTACGAAACCACCTCAAAGTTATTCTTTCTGATCGATCTATTCAAGAGTCCGTAGTAAAATAACACGTAGCTATTCTTTCCGTTTGATCTATCATAGAGGTCGTACTAGTATAACACCTTAAGACACAAATCAACCAAAACCCTAATGTCACGTAGATACTCCAATGTCACCTCAAGTATCCGTGGGTATGATTATACGATATGCATCACACAATCTCAGATTCATCTATTCAACCAACACAAAGAACTTGAAAGAGTGCCCCAAATTTTCTACCAGAGAGTCAAGACGAAAACGTGTGCCAACCCCTATGCATAAGTTCACAAGGTCACTGAACCCGCAAGTTGATCACGAAAACATACATCAAGTAGATCACGTGATATCCCATTGTCACCACAGATAAGCACATGCAAGAAATACATAAGGTGTTCTCAAATCCTTAAAGACTCAATCCGATAAGATAACTTCAAAGGCAAAACTCAATCCATTACAAGAGAGTAGAGGGGGAGAAACATCATAAGATCCAACTATAATAGCGAAGATCGCGATACATCAAGATCGTACCACTTCAAGAACACGAGAGAGAGAGAGAGAGAGATCAAGCATATGGCTACTGGTACATACCCTCAGCCCCGAGGGTCTACTCCCTCCTCGTCATGGAGAGCGCCGGGATGATGAAAATGGCCACCGGTGAGGGATCCCCCCTCCGGCAGGGTACAGGAACAGGGTCCCGATTGGTTTTTCGTGGCTACAGAGGCTTGCGGCGGCGGAACTCCCGATCTATTGTGCTCCCCAATGTTTTCAGGGTATATGGATATATATAGGTGAAAGATGTCAGTCAGGGGAGCCACGAGGGGCCAACGAGGGTGGGGGCATGCCTCCCTGCCTCGTGCCTTCCTCGAAGCTTCCCTGACGTCTACTCCAAGTCTCCTGGATTGCTTCCGTTCCAAAAATAACTCTCCCGGAGGTTTCATTCCGTTTGGACTCCGTTTGATATTCCTTTTCTTCGAAACACTAAAATAGGCAAGAAAACAACAATTTGGGCTGGGCGTCCTGTTAATAGGTTAGTCCCAAAAAATAATATAAAAGTGATTAGTAAAGCCCATAAACATCCAAAACAGATAATATAATAGCATGAATACTTCATAAATTATAGATACGTTGGAGACATATCAGCGGGCGCAGCGAGGCCCGCCATGCGATCCGGCCGCGGCCTGAGGTGTAAGCAGGGAGCGGAAGGGCGGTGCTCCCGTGGCCGCGGCGTCCAGGAACTTGGCGACGCGCTCCAGCAACGCATCCCGGCCGCTCTCCATCAACTGGCAGCGCAGCAACTCCCGTGCCACCGTGAGCGCGGCCCCCAGTTTGCTTGTTCCCGCCTGGTGTGCGGCGTCGTGGCCGCAGTGTGGCTTGAGGCCCTTGCGTCTGCCCGTGCTTGTCATGGAGTAAGGGCATATGGCGCGTGACCTCGCCGCCCGTGCCCCGCGGTGTTCGGCGGTGCGCGCACTACCTAGGGCGCAGGGTTGAGGTCTTCTTGGGCGGACAACGCCTCCCGGGCTGGCCAAGCTGCCCAGCGGTTGGCGTTGGTCCTCGGGTCGCCGGACATCGGAGCCGCAGAGTGTTGGCGGATCAACCGGCAGGAGGAAAGCTCCGGCAAAACCCTTGAGGTTCGAACACTGGGGTGCACACGAAGATTTCCCCCTGCCTAATGACGCCCTCACCCTCACCGTGATCTTAAAGCTTAGCTCGATGAACTCACAACACAAGGGACACAAGATTTATACTGGTTTGGGCCACCGTTGTGGTGTAATACCCTACTCTAGTGTGTTGGAGGTGGATTGCCTCTTGGGCTAATGATGAACAGTACAAGGGAAGAACAGCCTCGTGAGGAGAGGTGTTCTTGTGCTTGGTGGGTGTGTGGATGGCCTAGTCCAAGATGACTTGTGCGGGCGAGGATGATCTGAATCCGTTGCCGCCTACTATGGTGGCTAGTCCTATTTATAGAGGCCTTGGTCCTCTCCCCAAATATTGAGCGGGAAGGGATTCCACAACGACCAGTTTGAAGGGAGACAACTAGTACAAGCTATCCTGACAAAAGTAGTCTTCGCCTGCTAAAGGCTCTGGTGGTGACGTCGTCTTGGGCTCCACAGGGACCTTCGTCCTGCCGTCCTGCTGGTCTTGGTCTCGTTGCACTGATATGGAAACCTTTGCATGATGCCTCGGGACTCCTCGCCTGCGCTTGCCCTTTAGCACCAAAGAGGAAACGAGGACACTGCGCGCCCTGGCGCCCGCCTGGCTCCAGTCATCATGGCTTGCATCATTTGAACCTCGCGAGGTTCGTCTTGCCTTGATCTCTCCGCCCCTCGCGAGCTAGCCTGGTGAGGCCGCTCCCAAGGAGGTCTTGCGTCATCCGCCTCGCGAGGCTTGGCCCCTCGCGAGGGTCTTGAGTGTTGGTTGGTGAAGATGGGCCGTACTGGGCCGCTGATGGGGCCACGCCGTGGGCCGCAGGAAGGCAAGTTTGGGACCCCCGTTCCTAGGACGCCGACAATAGCCCCCAGGCCCAAGGCGCGCTCGGATTTGGCTTCAAGGCGAAGCAAAAAGGCAAGTGCGGAGCGCCGCGGGCCCCAACAGCCTGTGGCCTTGGCTGACATGTGGCGACTAATTGGACGTGGGCAGCCCCGCTTCCCCATGCAGCCTTGAAATCCGCCTGGCTAGGCGGCCACGACATCCTACACAGTTATTTCACCATTGATGCAACGCATTCCCCAACTTCTTTGCTTCCTCGGACCCCAGCTTCCTCTTTCAATCCGACTCGAGCTCAGTCCTCTCCATTGCCATGGCGCCGAACCGAACGGAGAAAGGGAAGAAACCCCTGTCCTCAGCTAGCCCACCTACGGCCGTCGAGCCCACCGTCGGCCGATCGCTGGTGCTCAACCAGGAGGTCATGGATAAGGTCTGCCCAGCGCTCGCTACCAGCTCCAACGAATGGGGAAGGACGGTGGCCTGGCCTGCGTCCCGAGCCACCATCGGTAGGACAGCCACTGAGGTCTAGTTCTTCATTCATGCCCTGTGGGCTGGCCTGGTTCCTCCCTTCTCCGCCTTCTTCGATGCCATGCTTTCCCATTACCAGATCCATATGCTGCACCTTGATCTGCAATCTGTCGCCCTTCTCGCCGTTTTCGCCTTTGTCTGCGAGGCCATGGTGGGCATTGCTCCTTCTGTGGCCCTCTTGCACCATTTCTTCTCGCTGAACCTGGCCAACCCCGGCAGTGCTCGGGGTGCCTGAGCTTCCAGGCTGTGGCGGCGACAGCCGGCTCGGGGATTGACTTTGATCCCCCACCGTCTACGAGCGAGTTTCGAATGCGGTAGGTGTATGTTGATGTTGGAGTACTAGGCTCCCTGCTCTCGCCTCCGTCGTCACCCGCCGTCCCCAGCTCTAGCTGGGGTCACGAGGAGCTCGTGAGCTCTCGTCTCTCCTTCGTCTGGCTCCGGCTGAGGAGGTTGAAGGATCTTGGTGTGACCACGCCCCTGGTGATGAAGGAGTTCCTCCGACGTTGTATTGCCCCACTCCAGCGCAATTCCCAGCCGATGTGGCCTCTGACTGGTGGAAGGACTCTGACGGGTGAGCCTTGCCGTTGTACTTCTCGCCAACGTCAGGCTTGAACGTGGGGTGAGTGGGCCACTGGAACTGCCGCAACTCATGGGTAAAGGCTGGGCAACCCACCTCGTAAGGTGGGCCACCAAAGCCCCCCGGTGCTGAGTGGTCCATAGTGGGCCCCGCCCGCCTACCTGACTGAAGGCGCGTGTCGCATCATCGCTTGATGGTGGTTCGAGTGTCTTCATTGGCTCGCTCCCGAAGAACTTGGTGCTGATCGCGGTGGGTCTGTGGGTCGGACGACGCTATGGAAATGTTATCACCAGCACCGTCCCGACGGACCGGCACCCGCGGTAACTGGTGTGGATGAGGAGATTGCATCGTGGCTGCAGCACCTCTGGTTCTTCCACCACTGGCATGCGGTGGCTCGACAGAGCGTCGCCCTGAGGGCCCAGCTGGTCGCGGCTCATCTTTGTTGGCGATGCCGACGAGGCTTCGGATGGTGGCTCTCCACTCGTCGAGCTTTTTCGCAGCAGGAGGGAAGTCGAGGAGCAATTGCGCGCGCCAAAGCTTCTGCTGGCGTGGGTGGTAGCGAAAGCTTCGTGGACCGTGATGCGCTCCAACTTCTAACCAAGTTAGAAGGAGCTCTGTCACGGCCTTGCGGCTGCGCGGCATTTTCGCCAGCGCCTCGGTGTGCATGCCAGTTTTTTACGTCCCGTGAATGATGCGTAGGACTCTTCCCACGGCGGCGCCCGGGTTCACTAGCGTGGTGGCGCTGCTCCTCGCGCACAACCTGAGAAGACCGCGTTGCGGGCACCGGCGTAGGCGTCCTGGAAGTCACCGTGCCGCCTGTAGGTGGTATGACGCCGCCCTTGGAGGGCCCCGCGCCGCCTGCGGAGGGCACGGCTCCATCTTTGGATTTGGTGGCGTGCGGCTCGTTGTCTCGTGCATGAACGATGCCGCTCGCCAGAGCGACGTGAGTGTTCGCGGGCTGCGGCTCGGCCTCCATCCGCGACCGCCCCATTGCTCGCCTGTAGTGGTACGGGCCGTTCGGCTCCAGATAAACCGATCGTCGTAATCGTCTTCTTCTTGGGAGCTATGGTGATGAAGAACTGCTATACTAACTGCTAGGCCGGATTCTCACAACTGTGCCCCCTACCTGGCGCACCAAAGATGTCGGGGGAAATGACACCTATCGGATCACGAGAATCCCTTCTACAGTTGGCGGGCGCGGGGTTGTGCAAAGAGCGGGTCTAGTAGCTAGAACAGCGAGATTTTACCCAGGTTCGGGCCGCGGAGATGCACAATACCCTAGTCCTGCTTTTGTGTATATCTGAGTGTTCTTGAGCTCTTGAACTAGCTACGGTGCATGTCTAGCCCAAAATATCTGAACCCTTCCTCAGTACGCCTCGGGCCTTCTTTTATAGTCAAAGGGGGTGCCACAGTGGCACACATGAGGTGGAAAGGTATGTATAGAGTACAAGCTTATCACCTGTCATTACAGGACAAAATGCATTAAATGCGCTGCTTAGGTGTCCACTTGCTTTATCAGGGACGATAACGAGGCCCGTCCCGTCCGTCGCCGCTCCGCCTTGCTCCGACACGCGTCCAGGCCAACGAGGCATGCAACGCCATGTAGGCTGGCAGGCTGCTGAGCTCGCGTGGCGGTAGGGTCTTCATGAAGATCTGCATGCCACCACGCAGGTGCTTGACTAGTTGGATTAGGAGCCACGTACTGCCACGTGGGTACTTGCTTTTGTTGGTGGGTCGGCCGCTGAGCTGGGGCGGCGATGGAGCGGCAAGGCCTTGCCACGGTCTTGTGGATATTCCCGGCAAGATTCTTGCCCGGGCCTTGTGAGCGCCCTCGGCAAGAGCCTTGCTGGGGCCTTGCGGGTGTCTTCAACAAGGAGCCTTGCCGGGGCCTCGTGGGCATCCTCGGCATGGAGCCTCGCGGTTGTCTTGCCTTCTGGTTCTCATCTGGGTTTCATAGGCTCTTTGTCTTCAGAAAGATCTGCATGCCACCATGCAGGTGCTTTCCAAACCTTGGTTCCAACGTTGTCGACGATGTCGGAACTCTCGGGCTCAAGTTTGACTGCTATGCTAGCGTTGGGTGAGCTGCCCCTGCAAGAATCTTGCCGGGGTTGCGTAGGCTGCCCCGACAAGGGTCTTGCCGGGGAAAAGCCCGTCTTGTTGCTTGACCTTCTTGCGCCTCTGTCTTGGCGCTGCTCTGGTAGTCTTGCATTTCCGCTTCCCTCCTCTGCCCTGCTAAGTGCGGCCGCAGGTGCGGCTCTAACTGCCCGTGCACAAGTAAAGGGGTATAAAAGAGAGCCCCTACTTTTATACACCAACATCCCCCCTTCGAAAGAAGGAAGGGGGCGACCAGGACTAGGAGTCCTAGTGGGTTTCCCCTCACTTGGCGCTCCCCCTAGGGCCGGCCTCCTCCCCTCTCCTCCTTTATATACGGGGGCAGGGGCACCCCAAAGCACATCAATTGTTTCTTAGCCGTGTGCAGTGCCCCCCTCAACCGTTTACTCCTTTGGTCATACTGTCATAGTGCTTAGGCGAAGCCCTGTGCAGATCACATCACCATCACCGTCACCACACCGTCGTGCTGAGGAAACTCTCCCTCAACACTTGGTTGCATCAAGAGTTCGAGGGCGTCATCGAGCTGAATGTGTGCTGAACTCGGAGGTGTCGTATGGTGGGTACTTGATCGGTTGGATAGCAAAGACGTTCGACTACATCAATCGCGTTAAACTAACGCTTCCGCTTTCGATCTACCAGGGTACGTGGACACACTCTCCCCCTCTAGTTGCTATGCATCTCCTAGATAGATCTTGCGTGATCGTAGGATTTTTTTTGAAATTGCATGCTATGTTCCCCAACAGTGGCATCCGAGCCAGGTCTATGCGTAGATGATATGCACGAGTACAACACAAAGAGTTGTGGGTGATCATAGTTATACTGCTTACCACCAACGTCTTATTTTGATTCATCGGTGTCGGCGTCCTGGGAATGGGGGTCCCCAGATTTTCCTACCTATGGCCCATGGCGTGGCTCCATCAACGGCCCCATACGGCCCGTCTTCACCAGCAACACCCAAGACCCTCGCGAGGGACGAAGCCTCGTGAGGGAACAACATAAGACCTCCTCGGGAGCTGCCTCGCCAGGCTGGCTCGCGAGGAGCGGAGAGATAAGGCAAGGGGAACCTCACGAGGTCCGACTTGCGAGGAGTCCCAAGGCATCAGGCAAAGGTTTCCATATCGGTGCAATGAGACCAAGACCAGCAGGACGGAGGTCACCGTGGAGCCCAAGACGGCGTCACCACCCGAGCCTTTGGCAGGCGAAGACCGCCTTTAGTCAGGATAGTTTGTACTAGTTGTCTCCCTTTGAATTTGGCCGTTGTTGGCTAATGGAGAGCGGCCGGGATGCTTTGCTGGAGCGCTCGCCGAGCTCCTGGATGCCGCGGCCTCGGGGGCACCACCCTTCTGCTCCCTGCTTACTCCACAGGCCGCGACCGAATCGCATGGCGGGCTTCGCCGCGCCCGCGTGCCCCCGGGCGCACCCAGAGCTTCATCGACACCGGCGCGACCAGCAGCACCGGACACCCAATCGCACCCGCCCACCTCCGATGAGCGCGGGCATGAGCGTCGCCATCTACGCCTCAGCGGGATGCCACCCTACCATTCTCAGGGCGGTGCGCTGGTCCAGGCAACGTAGAGCGTGAGGCACTTCGGCGAGGTCTTTGAGGCGACGGCCTCGGAGGCCTACATGCCCTGCATGGTGGACCAGGAGTACCCGATGGAAAACGACCCTGGCTCGTTCCTCGAGCCAGGCTGGGAGGAGGAGGCGCTAGAAGCTGAGGCCTTCCAGGAGCCTCCCGGGAACCTCACCGACCGTGCCGGTGACAATAGCTACAGGGTACCGCTAATCTCTCAAGAGCAAGCTTATGCAAACCATGGGTCGCAGGAGGATCAGTTCACAGCGGGGAATGGCGGCCCCAGCTTGACGGCCTCCCTTCCACCAGGAGCAGCGCACTAGGAGCTGCAGGGGAGGAGCCGGGAGCAAGGCCCCTCCCCGTGCCGCATGGAGCAGGGCGCCCCCTGGAGGTAGGCCCTCTGCCGGAGAGGCGCTGGTGAGCCTTCCCCCCAGCAGAGGACCTGTAACATCGCAAAATTCTAAATTTTGGAATGTTATAGTAAATAGATAGATTTGATTGATTGTTTGATTGTTGGGTGATTGATTGAGTGAAATTCGAAACTTTTTGAAAGTTAAATGAGAGGGAATAAAAGGACTTTCCCAAACTTTCATTTTGCGTTTTATGCTCTCTGTGAATTCAAATTCTTTTCACCACAAAACCCTCGAGAGAAGATGACATGACTTCTTCCATTTATTTAAATAAAAAGGGGTGTTGAAAACATTTGAATTTCATTTGAGAATATTTCCAATTCTAAAACTTTATGCAACTCAATGATTTTCACGAGCGAATATAAAATGACTTCTTCAAAACATATGAAATATGAGTTGGGAGTTTCAAAGGATCAAATTCAAAGTCATTTTGGAATTATTTTTCAATTTGGAGTTATTTGGATTTTATTCAAATTATTTTTCTCCAAAACTAAAATACATGGAAAATAGGTAACATGACTCCCTACAACAGAAAATTGGAGAGTAATAAATTTGAAATCATTTTGGTATTTCTAAAATGATTTTTATTGAATTTTATTAGAGCAGTAACACTCTTTGCTTTATATAAATTTGTGTGGATTTTATTTGACTTTGGTAAAATATTCATGTCGTAGAAAATCTTTTTATGAAAGTTTTGATTTATAATATGCCTATATATAATTTCATTTTATTTTCGTTATTTTGTTTTCCTTCTGTTTCTATAAAAAACTGTACGTGCGGCCCATATTTATTTATCGCCCACATGCGTAGCATAGTGGCAGCCGGCGCCTCATTTTTTTCCTAAATGGGCCAGGCCCAGCCAGCTTTTTTATTTTTTTACCTAGGCCGAATTTCGTTATATATAAAAAAACATCAGCTGCGCGGCCGACCAAACCGCCTTACGCGTTTAGGCCTATGCGACACGCCTTGTCTGTTTCGTTTTCTTTTCATCTACGTACGTATATGTTTAATCCCACATTGCCTAACATTTGACCTTTAAACCTTTTTTCCACCAATAAATATAGACCCATAGAACCTTCAAAAATCATCCGATTCTTATTAAATCAATATTTTGGTTTGACTATATTCACTAAACAAAAATATATTTCTCCTCTCAGGCGGGACTTTTGGAAATTGTCTCTTCACTCCGAAGTCATCTTTTCCATACCTTATAAAGGTATATTTATTCGTTCTCTGTATTTATATGTTAGACCTAGAATTCTTATAGCCGTAGCTATTTTCTTCTGTAAAACAGATTGACCCTGATTTTTCAAATAACCATAACTTTTTACTCGTTCATCCAAATTAGATGAAACCAGCGCCTATAGTTTCGTCTTGATTTCACCTATCCAGTTAACCTGTCACATAAACTTTTTGAAATTTTCAAATTTCGAAATTTGTTCAGATTCATATTCAAACTTCTTTTGTTCGTAACTTGAGTTTTATAACTCCGTTTGAGTTGATTCTTTTTGCAAATTAAATCTCTTGACCTAAACTTTCTGATAAGGCCAAATACACATAATTTTGGTACTGTTAGAAATTGTTTTATGTTTCAAGAGTTATTTGCTTGGTTTTGATGCTTTCTGAATTGTCTTCTTCGTTCTTCCCGATCTTTTGAGTGATTACTTATGTGTGGTTACTATTGATTGCTTACGATAGATTGACCAGAGTGTGATGAGTAGACCTATCAAGAGTTATGAGTGTGAATCATCTTCATCAACAGTACAGGCAAGTTCACACTTTGATCATATCCCTTTTATACCCAGTTTTTATGCATTAGTTTCAACCCCTCAAACATTGCATGGTTAGGATTTGATAACATGTGGGTATTCGGAAGTAGTTGATGAGGTACTGCATTCAAAACTTGGGAGTTACTTCTACGTTATGCTTATATTGCTATGCTATGCTCATAGACATGGTTTGGTTTGAGTGATTCATGACAGATGTGAGAGTTCTTATTAATGGTTAACTTAAGGTGGCTACTTTAATACACATTTGGGTTGAATGGTAGGGGCACCTTGGAACACCCAGTGGTTTTCCCGGGCAGCTGGAGAACCCAGTGCTTGCCCAAGGGGATCCCGGAGGACCCGTGTGATCACCCTATGGAATGCCACCCAGGCTCAAAGGGATCATAAGATTATTCATGCTAGAAACTTCCGTGTGCAGCCACAAGCTATTATGGGCTCTAGCATAGTTGAGTAAGTTGCGTGAGCTCTTGAAGAGGTGGACTAGCAGATGTAGAGGGTTGTAGGTTGGTATAGTCTACCTGGAGTAAAGAGTTACTGTTTCTGAAAGACTGTGTCTCGGTCATCCGTTTCTCAAACACCATGTAGTACGAGAAATCCAATGGAGGAGATCGAGTCTTGTCGGGAAAAGTGCGCAAACCTCTTCAGAGTGTACAAACTAATCATGATTAGCCATGTCCCAGGTTATGGACATCTTGAGTCTCTGGTTCTTGGATTGTCATATTGATCTCAACACTTTATTTAAATAATTTGATTGGGTTAATGATAATTATTTTGGGATTGAGTTGGAGGAACCTTCTCAATATTTATCAATCAACTTTGTAATTAAATAAAATATATTCCATTGCAGTAGGGAAAAATTGGCTTTTCGCAAAACATTTATAACCATAAAGCTTTTCCACCAGCCAAATATGCATGTAGTGATAGCTATTATTCATCATTATCCTATGGTGTGAATTTGCCAGTACATTCAATGTACTGACCCTTTGTGGCTGCAACGTCTCATGTTGCAGGATTATCTTACGACGAGTAAGTGATACGTTAGGGTTATGATTTCTACACTCAAATTTGCCGTTGGTGTTGATGGGAATCCATAGCCTTGTTGTTACTTCCGCTATTTGGATTGAGGTAATAGTATTTTCGTTGTTTTATACATGTGATTTACCTCTGTTATAAATCCTCGAGTACTGTGTGTGTCAGCATACCGATCCAGGGATGACACTTAAGCACAGAGACTTGACCGTCTGAGGTCGGGTCGCTACAGGACCCGTGGTCGCCGAGGGTGCCGCTGGCGTCCCCTTTGCCCCTTGGCGTCGTCCTTCGTTTCCGGACGCCTCCAATGGTGGTCGAGAGTGGCACAAGGCGGGGCCCTCGTCTGGCGATATGAAGTAAGGCTCGCGCCTGTGAAGGTCTCCGCTCGTGACACTCTCACGTAATAATGAGTGGGGTTGTACACGCCCCGGAGTCCCAGGAATGCCACCCTCGGGCCTCGGGGGCTCCCTCCCACGTCCTAGTGGCAGCACTTAGCTCCGTGCTGGTGAGAAGACAAGAATACTAGACTAGGTGCCGGACACGGCCATTTGCTTTTAACCTCTTTTCGATAGCCCTACTTTCTGGCTTTGGATTTAAGTTTGAAGTTGAATTTTCATTGGTGTGCGCAGGGGTGCCTTTTCTCGTTCATGCAATTTCTTGCAATGTGGTTCCTTACCTTGATTTGGAGTTCGCACCCGCTGCCTCCCCATCGCGAGCGGGGGCCGGGTATAGCGCGCACGCCGCACTCATGCCCTGCCACCGCCGGTGCTCGCTCCCCGCGAGGCCCTCTCGGACAGGTCGGCAGGTTCCTCAAAAACTCCCTACCTCACGAGCCAGTTCGGGACCTGTCCTGGCTAAGGTAAACCACAGCAGCAAACTCACAACAGGGCTCACGAGCTCATGAAGACACATATCCAGGTTGGCCGAAAGAATAGAGGCAGTAATTTGTTTACATGACGGGCTTCCCCTCCCAAAATGCACTTAAAACCTCCAGGGCGTGCCCGAGTTTTCGCATGCAGGATAAACAACAGGGGAGTACGGGTTCAATCGAACATGTCACTCACGGCGTCCCCTGGGTCGCCTTCAGACGCGTCACTGGCGTCGTTGTCGCCGTTGCTGGCGTCACCATCACCATCACCGGCGCCGCCCTCGCCGTCGTCGACCACGTCGCCTTATCGCGCCGAGACTAGGGCGGCCACAGCGGCCTTCTCGCGCTGCTCCAGCACAGCCAACTCTGTCCTGAGGGCGGTAGTCCGGCCCACGGCTTCGGCTTCCACAAGCTCCAGCTTCAGGCCGTACCTGCCGACGAGATCCGCGCGCGCCTTAGCCATCCTGCTGTCGACCTCCTTCTAGATCCTCGCCTCACGCACGTTAACGGC
The DNA here is from genome assembly GCA_032464435.1 of Aegilops umbellulata. Lineage (NCBI taxonomy): Eukaryota > Viridiplantae > Streptophyta > Magnoliopsida > Poales > Poaceae > Aegilops > Aegilops umbellulata. Next base: position 111,863,474 of record CP136060.1, on the reverse strand, counting down.
ATCCTTCGCTTGGGCAACCTGGCGCTCCCTCGTCTCCAACCTCTCAAGCTCCAGGCTACGCTCCATGGCTTCTAGCGCCAGCGTTTCCTCGTGCTTCAGGATCTCTTCCTCCTCGGCAGGAGTCCCCCTCATCGACGCCAGGGCAGCCTTGCGTGTTTCCTCCTACTGCTCCAAGGAGGCGCTCCAGGCTTGGAGCTCCCACGCGTGTTTCTCTGCGACCTCACGGCGACGGTCAGCTTCCCGGGCCTCTTCCAGGGCCCAAGTGCAGGCCTCACGCAAGGCCGCAAGAGACACCTCGACCTTCACGTTATCAAGCTCGTGCTGGTGGCGCCCGAGGTTGATGGCCACCTTCAGCTTATGTCGCTCCTCCATCAGCCGAAGACCCTCGGCCTTGAGGCGCGCGTCTACATCCACAAGTTCTCCGCCGAGCCGTTTCATCGCGCCCATTGCCTCCTGAAGAAGCTCGTGGCGGATGACACTCCATTGTTGCGCAAGCTCAAGCGCGCGACTGATTCCGTCCTCTGCGGTCGGGATTGCAGATGGGACCCGAAGCGGCTCTCCCCCTTTCAGCAGGGGGCTGGGGGCTGGCGACCCCCCGATCGCCGACTGGGCTTCAACGGGAGCCCGATTGGGGCGAGACTTGCTACTTGAAGATGAAGCTAGGACTGAAGCCATCCAGCCGCCGTCCACAACTAGAGGAGGAGCCCTTGGCACGCTCGCCGCACCTCCGGCGAGGTCACGAAGAAGAGACGGCATGAGCGAGGGTTTGAGATGCCAAGCCAGCGTGTCTGTCTCTTCGGCCGACCTCGTGCCAGGGGCGGCATGCTGGCTCGGGATGCTCAAGGCCAGCGGGAGACTTGAGGCAGGAGGAGGATGCTCCCTGAGAGGCTTCATGACTTTAGCGGAAGGGATCCTGAAAAGCCATCGTCAGGAAGGGAAGCGGCAATCAAGGATCATGAAGATGAGGTACTTACTCATCTATGGCGATGTACTTCCTCTGTTTCAGTGGCCGGAGGGCACCACCGCTGCAGCTTCGGTACCCCTTCCTCTTGCGGAGTGATTCGAAGCCCATGCAGAGCCTGCCGATGCGCTGGACGTGGCGGCCAGCACAGGGCGTGACCGGAGATGCGCCCAAGGAGGCGACCTCAGGGGCGCCGAGCCGGGGAGAGTTGTCCGGCTCCGCCTCGTGACGGCTCGCGGAGGCCTCGGGAACTACGGCCTTAGGAGCAGCGGGTTGCATCGCCCCTTCAACTGCCGCCCCAGGGCGGGGGTCACGGCACTACAAAAAAATACACTTTCGTGATGATACGTGTTTGTCACAGTAGGTCGCATTTTTTGTCATGCATGTACATCCATGACAATTTTATGACAGAATCAAGATAGTCATACGTGTGCTGTCGTAGAAGTGTTCCATGACATTACCAAAATTATCATCACGGAAGTGTCCACTTCCATGATGATAAATCCCACGTCACATAAGTGCTTTCCTCAAGGGTGACCGACACGTGGCATCCATCGTAGCGGAACGCCGTTAAGCTATCGGGTCCGGCTTTGGATCCGTTAACCTGTTAACAGCCTCGAACAATGGGGATTTTCCACGTGTAAAATCATCATTGGCTGGAGCAAACACGTGTCAGCTCACCGTTGGGACATATGTCATCCACTCATTGGACACAAAGCGTCTATGATACGTCGACACATAGCACGGCCCAACAGAGGCCCATTCCTGTGAAAAGGCCTGCCCGTTTGACTTGGTCAAAAGGTGGCGGGCCGGCCCACGGCAAGCCTGTTAATGGCCTGTTCGCATAGAGCCCATTTACAGCCCGCTAACCCAGGGCCCATTTACGGCCTAACCGAATTAGGCCCAGTGGCGTCATCTGGGCCATCCAATATAATTCCAGCCTGTTTTAACTTCCGGCCCATGTATGGCCCATGACGTCTTTCGGCCCATATTAGGCCCTTATTACTCTCCGTCCATTAACGGCTCGTGGTAAAACTGGCCCGTAATGAACAGTGTATCACTTTATAGCCATTAACGGCCCGTGGTGAAACTGGCCCGTAATGAACAGTGTATCACTTTATACCCATTAACGGCCCATTATTTCGTTGGGCCGTTACCAGCCCATGTTATATTTCGGCCTTCTCGGGGCCCATTTATTCTTGGGCTCATTTCCTCATTCGTTTACTTACGGCCCGTTACTGTCATTTTCTGCTTGTGGGCCAAATTCAGCCCGTGGTTATAGTCGGACCGTTTGTGGCCCGTTAATACGCTGGGCCGTTTTGATAGCGTCATCAAAATACGGCCGATTAACGACGGCCCGTTATGGTCGGCACATGAACGGACGATTTCAACTCTAGCCCATTTACGACCATAATGTGGTCTGTTATTGGCCCATGTTTGGCCAACCGATCATAAGCCCATAGAAGCCCCATTGATGATACGGCCCATAGAAGGCCCATTGTGTCTATGGCCCATATAAGGCCCATTGTTTCTATGCCACATAGAAGGCCCATTGTTTCTATGGCCCGTAGGAGGCCCATGTAAACTACAGCCGGTGGGCATCAAAGTTCGCCACTAGTGCAAATATAGGGAACACCCTACACAATACAAAAATGGCTTGCTGTTTTCTTCAGCCGGTGGCTGCACGTTAAGAACAAATTTTGTATCGCACCAAAACAAATTACAACTATAAAACAAAAGGAAGGTTGGCATAAAAGTTAATAGTCTAGCAGATAAATGCACCACCAGAAGTTCAGAAGCTCAGTTCATGCTGTATTGTCCGATGGAGCACCATAACCTTCGCCTTCAGTTCTCCTAGGCTCCTGAACAACATAGCAAATGTCTGATAGTCTGGTTTCAAAACCATGCATATCTTGACAACGTCGAACAATGTCTCTCCTTGTTTCACAAAGGGTCTCTGTTAGGGAATGGACTTGTGTCTGGAGCGCAGATACAACATTGTTTTGAGCTTGCATATCTTGATCATGAGGCAGTTTGGACGAGATTGCCTTAACAACCAACTCAATATTACGCAGGAACGTGCTTTTGGCACTGTTAGTGGACATGTACTAACCCACTGCAGCAAGAGCTGACATTGCGGTTATAGTTGCCTCGCCACCTTCAGAAGGTGGTGGTTCCAGCATTTTTCCATAGATTGCTGAAAAGTTGTGGTTTCACATTAGTAGTACCAGAACAGAAGATATTAAGGAGGCAGCAAAACAAAACAAAATATCTTTGGTCTATATACAGAACTTATGCTGATGAACCCATGTAAAATAATAGTTGTATTTTATTGCAAAGTACATAATAAAACCAAGTTCCAAACATATGACCATGTACCATTGCTAATGTATTGTCTATTTCTTCCCATTGTATTGAGGGCTAAGGATAAAGAGAAGAAGTTTATAATATGGTAAGCATAGTATGACATCATTCATATCACAAAACAACTAAGAACAGACAAACAGGCGATTGTAACGTTGTGTGGGCAAGTCCAGCACGGGACTAGATTACAGGTCAAGATCAAAGGAACATCACTCCTCTCTTTTAAACCTTGCAAGGTGCAATGATACGCTAAGACAATTGTGTATAAAATTGAAAAGAGTAATAGACAATGGCTGCAAACCATGTAGTTCAAGGCACAAGTCAGAGTAAGTAGTAGTTAAAAGGCATGAGGATTAAGGACTCACAACAACGGCTTTGACTGGTGTAGTCATGCCCTTCTTCTTGCTGGTGTGACAGTCCTTGAAGATTTCCACAACATTTGGTTCAGGTACTTTTTGGTCCTTGCGGGCTTTCCTCTGCATTTGGAACAAGTCAATATAGATCTGATAATATGGTATAGCGAAAAGAGTGAAACAAAAGCTAATTACAAGAGCCTCGCAGTGTGCAATATAGCTACGAGATCCTGTCGTCTGTTGGAATTTCACTTTCATATGGTTGCCCTTGTTCTTTGAATAGTTCACCTACAAGAAGATAGATTTGTGTGGCACATGCGTAAATAGGACTTCAACATGTGATCTGATCACATATATATAATGTACCTGATACTTCGGATCGGACCAGTGTTTAACGAGGCCTCTCCAGTCTTCATTAGATATATTTTCCACTGGAGATGTTTGGGCAAGTTCACTATTAGCCTTGCCTTCAAAGTGAGTTTTCCTCAAGTTATACCGATACTGTCGCAGAGCAGACTTGAAAATATGGGTGCAAGCTTGTCTGGTTGCATCATCTTGGCTATCCAACTTGAACCTCATCTGTTGAAAATTATGGGAGTCTCATTATCAGCAACCTAGAAAGTATTGGACAGAGCAAGACGATATTACTAGTTTCCATACATAACCATACTTACAGATAAATGGTCGAGGAAGGTGTTGAACTGGGTTTCGTCTTTGTCATTCCTGTACTGAATCCATTTTGGGAGGATACGTACATGACACCTAACAGCAACCGCTGCCTTTGATACTAACTTGGCTGACTCTGTAGCATCACGTGGCCATTTTAAACCTGCCTCAAATCGGATCTCTATTCTTCCTCCTCTAGATTTAGTTAACCTATCGAGCATTATCCCTGATGTTTGTTTCCTCTTGCGCCTAGGTGCTAGTCCAACAACAAACATAGGAAGTGTTAGTGTACATCAAACTGTGAGACTACATATAAAGAAGCATGCAACTGTAACTTGACTCCAGCAACTACCTTCTAGTTGTTGAAGCTCACAAAGTTCATCTGATCTTGCCAACTCATCTTGTGTCAAGAGTGCTTCGGAAGTAGTGTCAGGTGGCAAGGGAGCTTGGGAACGTGCTGCTAGCTGAGTTGACGAACGAGTAAATCGTGCAGCTGGTGGTACTATGGAAGGTGTTGCAACTACTAGGCTTGTCTCTGCTTGTTTGGTGGCAGCTATTTGTTTCTGTTTCGCTTGTTCTGCAACTCGTGTATCATGGGATACCCTGTCGGTACAATTTTCCGCTGGACTTTGACTTTCTATTGCACCATCAGTACTAGCAGAATCTGCAGGATTGTCCCGCTTCCCTTTCCCTGTCGTTTTGTCTTGCTTCCTCTTTCTCTGTGCCATGTTAAGTCAAGCCAACAAGAAAAACGAATAACAATTTAGTTCTTCAGAACAAATGTACTTTGATGTAAGAACATGGTGTGATAGACAGATATTGTATGTTCTAAAAACAGGAACACGTTTCTTAGTCACAAGTATAATGTGTAAAGTAAGCAAATGCAATTCAACAAAATTAGAAGCAATACAAGCTAGACATCATACATAACATGCAACCACATATAATAGCGCCAAGTTAGAGGGAGCACCTGTGATGGTGCACTAGGGGAGACGTGCTCATTACCAAGACAGCTATGTTGAGTGTCTATGCATGTGTTGTCTTGGAAATCATCTTGGGGGGATGGAGGAGTAGAATATGTAGAGGCCCTCCATTTTGAAGGAGCACCTTCATCCGCTGCCTTGCTAACTTCCTTCTGCTTTATTTTTTTGAATTGTCAAGTAAAACCGACAAGAAAAAGCAATAAAATTCACTCTTCAGAACTCATTCGTGCATGATACTGACAATCACTACTTTGATGTAAGGCAAACACATGATTCCAGGATGGAATAATACGAAAAACAGGATGGCATGGCATATTCACAACTGTTTGTGTAAACTAAGCAGAAACCATTTCACCAAATAAGAAGCAATGCAAGCTAGACACCACGTGAAAGATGCAACCAATATGACTCTGCCAAGTTGAAAGTGTCCCATCATAAATGGCATTTCAACAAATTAGAAGTAGCGCATGCTATAAATCATATCAAAGATGCAACTAATATCACACTGCATATACTGAAGGTGTCTCGTCATATTGATTTATGCGGGATACAAAAAAACAATAGTTTTATGTGAGGACATTCTTAATAGACAGATGTACTATGTACTAAATACAGGAAGGCATGTCACATTAACAGGTATAAAGTATAAGCTAAGCAGAATAGCACATCCAGTTTAACCAGATTGGAAGAATTACAATCTAGACACCATATGCAACATGCAACCACATATCATGCTGCCAAGTTGGAGCAAGCACCTGCGATGCTAGTGTAGGGGAAATGCGGTAATCAACTACAGAGCTACGTTCACTATCTTTATCTAGCCTTGTTGTTTCTTGAGAATCATGTCGGGAGGCTGACGTTGCATTCTTTAAATGAGGAGTATTCCGCTTGCCTGACTGCCTCGTCATAAGTGATTGATGAGGGATACACAAGAACATTAGTTTGATGTAAGAACATGGTTAATACACAGATAGACTATTATGTACCAAAAAAAGAAAGGCATGTCATATTCAAAGGTATAATGTGTAAGCTAAGCAGATGCAATTTAACCAAATTGGAAGCAATACAAGCTAGACATCCGAGTGGAGTGGTGAGCATGATCATCTAGGACCTGAGAGCCTGGTGGGAGGCGGGCTGCTTCGCCACCATAACGGCTTTTTAGTTGGCTTCCAGGTGATGCCTCTCTTTGCTGGGCTTGTCACTGGCTCGGCCAGTGCCCTGACTAGCTATTTGTCTTCTGGTGCTCACGGGATGGTGGTTCATGTAAAAAATATCTTTCCTTATCTTTATAAAGACCGACTTCAGCCTTTCGAATACAAGCTAGACACCATATGGAACATGCAACCACATATGACACCGTGAATTTAAAGCAAGCACCTGGGATGGTGGTTCATGGCGAGCGAGATCATCAACTCCAGAGCTACATTCCCCGTCTCCATCTGCTGACAGTACACCCTTTATAGCCTTGAAACATGTCTGGCTTAGCCGCGTACCACGCTGGACCGACTTCTCTCTTATCTTTTCTTCTTCTGTCAAGGCATGGTCTGAAATACCCTTGCATAAAAACACAATAGTGAGAGTATGGGTGAAGTGTGTGAAGAACTAGTGCACTGTAAATGTAGCAGATATCAGGTGGCTGAAAAACAAATGATATGAGACATATGATAGCTCTACAACATTGCATGGCAAACAAAATTAGATTCTACTCCGTATGATTTTCTAATATATGAGCACAGGAAATGCAGGTACTCCTCTAGCACACCACCACATGTGGTCATGTCAAGATAACAGTCGACCGAAAATAAATAGGCCAGTCGATTTTTTTAATGAACCATCCGATCTATAAGGAACGGGCAGATGGCCTTCGTCTACCTCCCGCCAGTCATTGTTGACGAGCTTTCTCGAACCGCCAGCGACCATCGGCCCAGACCCCTGCCTCCGCCGCCCCGCTCTCCCCTCGACCTCACACCACTGCCGTGCTTGGCAGCGCCCCCAGGCCATCCCTTTAGTCCCGGCCGACCTCTAGATCAGGCGCCAGTAGCTCTAGGCCCCAAACACCCCTAAGATAAACACCAAGGCGCTGCTTCCCCGACATAATAGGCGGACTAGCGCCTATTACGCCAGGGAATGCTTCCGTTAATTGGGAATCAACTGACCAGGAATTGAAATTCAAGGGGGCGACGGACCTCTAGCTAAGGTGAAATAGTATATGAGGAGAAACCTTGTGCATCGCGAGTTTCTAGGAACATCTAGTATCAAGAAGAAGCGGTCAACTAGTGTGTTATGTGGGATGAATACCGTGCAAGTAGACACGTAAGATTTGCACGAATAAGGGAAGAGGAGTACCCTTATCGGTTGCCAGTGTGGTCTCCTCCATATGTCGCGGCGATCTTCTTTTTTCTCCTGGGGGAACCGATGTTTTGGAGAACCGTGGATTCTTGGACGAACCCATGGCCAAATTGTTGATTGTGTTGCCGTGGCCGTATGTCGGCCAAGGGGAAGCAGATCCGAGGCGGCGAAGGACGTCGTAGCAGGAACAACTCCGGTGCGGTGGAGGGTGGCGAAGTTGGAGCGGCAGTGGTGAGGCGCGGGACAGCGTGGTTGAACTGGCTCGGGTACGGCCGGCTTGGCCTCGGCTTCAACTACTAGCCGTGGAGGGCGTTGCGATTGAGGTTGCGGTGGACGACGACGTCGGGATATCGGCTCCGGCGTGATGGAGGAGGGCGGCGGTTGATGGGTGGAATGGGTTGGCGGACGGAGGACACCGGAGTTTCGCGGCTGGTGGAGAGGTAGTTTTTGCGCCCACGGAGTACGAATGGGGAATCGGACGGGTGGGCGGGGGGGGGGGAGAACCACGTTTCGGTCTGGGACGCGCTTGGTTTTGGCTTTTTTGAACAGAAGATGGGACGCGCTTGTTTGAAATTTGGGGAAAGTACAAACTTTGCCCCCCTCTTAAATTTTGGACCTACTGCGGGTCGGGGGTAGGATGGTAATCCTAGGTGTCCCAAATAGTGGGCGGAAGCGACTTCGGCCGCGTGCATGTTTGCTTAGGTGGCCATTGTGTATGAATGTTTTTCGGAGGCGGTTGCGTGGCGTCTAGATGAAGCTACAAACCTACCCCGGTTTAGACCTTTGGATGTTGGGTCGGTAGGTTTCACGGGTCGGAGTTATTAGAAAAGTAATTTCCTTGTACTACCAAACATTGGTCTCACGCGGTTTCGGGCGAGTAGAGGCTCTTTTGGCGCTTCGTTCGAAATTTTGAAACATAAGCATTCACGTTTAGAGTACTCTTGAACTTTGAGGATTGACCTAAATAGACAACGTTAAATTTGACCTTATATGTTTGAAAACCTCATTAAATTATCCGCTTCTTTTTGAAATTTTGACACTTGAAAATCCTATAACTACGATTATTTTGGAATGGAGGAGCTAAATTAGAATCTATTTTGTACACGAATACATATGCTATTATGTACAAAATCAGAGCAAAGATATCAAATTTAGGTATGATTTATAAATGCCATGATATCAAATTCAAATAATTTAATGGACTTCATGTTGAATTTGATTTTTTTAAACCACCTCAAGTTGAGTTCAAATGTATGCTAGTTCATAGGTAGCTATTTATAATGTTCATTGTGTAACTTTCATATGTATAATGTGCTTTACACACACAACATGAACTATACTCACGTTTATATTCGATTGCTAAAGCGATGCATTGTCTGGAGTTCAAAATATTAACTATGTGGATCAATTGTGTCGAATAATAACATAGACATGCTCAAATTCGATAGAATCTAGATGTCTGATGGATCAATGACCGTTCCTTACGCGAATTGCAAATATCATCATCCCATCCTAATATTTTGATACAATTTATATCTTTAATCAATGTGTACAGCAGTCTTGTACGTGTAGTTTCACTCTCCATTGGTGGTCTCTCACACATGCTCACACACTCTCTCCCGAGGTGTCTTTCTTGCACACATGCTCTCGATATAACCCTCCCTCTCGTAACCATTTACGACTATTTTCACTAACCTTTATCACAAGCACTCTTCCTCTCGCAAGCATACACACGCATAATCCCCATCGACCCTTTCTATATACATAGACCTGCCTACGTGTCTCCTGTACGCACATTATCTTTAGGCATGTCTCTCACGCATTGTCTCACACCTCTCTTCCTAATCGACGAGTATGATTCTAGCAGAGTATTCTGTAGGATGCCCCTTAAAGTTAGGTTGGATGAATAGTAATATCAGAGATAAAGGGGTTACCTTAGTCCGAGAACCCAGGGTTACAAATCCTAGCCAGCTTTGTCAGTGGACATAGAGTCCTTCACAATTATGCTATCTTTGTCTTGTACGACTAGTCATCCATGGGTCTCCCTAAATGCGTCACGGGCCGACCAATGTGGCGCGGGACGGAACCGAACGAAGGGCCTCACCTCGACCCACCGGACCTCACGCGGTGACACACCCTCTGCCCCCATGTCTCGTTATCTTCTCACACCAACACATACCAACACAGATACCACACACAAAAAATATATTCTCCTTGTGCCTCTATCCACTCCCCCTTGCATATACACACTCAAGGGAATCTCTCGCCATGACATCATATTCGTCTCTCTCTCTAGAGCACTCTCATTTCTCGTGCTATCTCTCCCACGCCCTCCTTGTCGGCCCCTCTTTCCATGCCTCTCTCGAATACGTAATACACACACATACCTCTCTAGGCCCTGCCAAATGCATCAACTACACATTCACACATGTTACATCATGTACCCCATTGATCTAAAAAGCCCTCTCTTCACGTTTATTTCGCATACAACATTCCTTTTGAATAAAGTGTGGCCAAAAAGATATTTTAGAATTTCTACATATATACAACATTACAAAGTTATATGGAGGAGTATGAATGCTTGCATTGCATGGTGCCCACAATGACATTTATTCCGCACTGTGAATTTGTATATTTTTATACTATATATAAAGGTAGTCATAATAAAGAGAAACAAAGAGCATCTCTCTCTCCATCGCATACCCCCCTCTACGCCCCTTTCAGGTACGCACACAAACTATCTCCAGGTCCCCTAAAAGTAAGCCCCTAGCACATTCACGCATGTTTCGTCTTTCTCTCTCGATATATACAATGACGATCATTGTATTTGAAGCAAAAGCACGATACATACATTGGACCTCAGAATCCACTCATTATGGTCACCATTTACCTTTTGTGGTTATTATACAGTCACGGGCTCACCGTACACCTCTGTATTTGCTCAAGACACGACTAGTTGACCAGTTAAACGCTCCACATGGCACCTCTAGTGTTGCATCACATTATCTCACTACCATCGGGCCCACTTGTCGGTTTGTATCTACTCTATATCTACACTCCTATAAAATACTAGCAAGATGCCCATGCGTTGCACGGAACATCAAGATGCATTTGTATGAGTAGTTTATCTTGTGGGAGAAAAGGATGAACATGGGAAGGCCTTATTTGCAAGTGTGGAGAGGGGTGTGGGTATCTTTTTGCAAAATTGTCATAGTTTCCTTCCTATCCGTCAGAAATAGATCGGACAGCCTATATTGCAGGATGGCAGGCACACGATCATCACCGACTCTGCTTTTTATAAGAGTAGGGATAAAATACACTCTTATAAAAAAACAGAGTTGGTGATGATGGTGTGCCTGCCATCCTGCAATATAGGCCGTCCGATTTATATCTGACGGATAGGAAAGAAACTATGACAATTTTGCCTAAGATGTACCCACACACCTCACCACATTTGCAAATAAGGCCTTCCCTCGTTCATCCTTTTCTCTCACAAGATAAACTAGTCATACAAATGCATCTTGATGCTACGTGCAACGCACGGGCATCTTGCTAGTAAGAAGTAAAACAAACGACAAAAAAATATGGGACGGTGGTTCGAAGTCATGACCGCGGGCACAGCGGACAAGGTGGCCTTGTATTGGTATGCCGAGCCGTCTGTTTTAACACACAGGAGCTGGTGTGGTGATTATACACACACGCACACATGCACACGAACTGCATGCACGCAATACTGACACGAACACATGCACCCACGCACGCATGCAACACTCACACGTACACACGCAGCCACGCACGCACGCAACACTCACACGCACACACACACACGCATGCATGCACACACCAGTACACCACACGACCAACACACACTCTCATGCTCAAGTGCTCAACCTAGACGTGCATGCACACACATCAGGCCCTGACAGACACATACACAACCAGGTGATTCCCGCGCACGGGGTGGAGTCTTGTCGCGCCTGCGTAAATTTGTGTTTATCTGACCTTTTCCCTATGCGAACTAAAAGGTGGGACCCACAAGGAACATGGTCAATTTAACTAGTCAACATGGTGCCACGCAGACTATTTGGCCGGTCAACAGAGTGCAATCCGATGTTGAACCGTGAGCAAGTGACCGTATAATCACCGCAAAACGTATATAGTGACCGTAATCAGCTTATTCTGAAGTTCGGTGAACGTATTATGCTTTTTTCTCTGTAGGCCCCCCAAAATTACATCTCTACACGTTCACGCATGTTACATCTAACAACTATGCAATACAGCACTACTACTACACTCTAACACAATAAATCATATGTGTTTTTAGTTTTACTAGATATCATATTGTTACTTAATTATTCAGTTTGCATACATTAAAATTTCCTTTGAAATGTATGGCCAGTATCATATACCGCGCGGGAAAAATCCCACCCTTTCCTATTTAATCGGGTTTGTATCGATGGATCGTGCGAAACAGCAAAACTATAGTACTATATACAGTACAAGTGACAGTTCACTGGGCCGTCGTGTCGTGTACTCCTCCGTCGTAAGAGTGGAGCACTCGCTTTCATAAATCTTCTAGTCCCTTTCGCCGACATGTGGGGCATCAAGCTACAGGGTCCACGTGCCATACCAGAATACAGTGCAGAGCAGCCGGTGTGAAGCACCCAGTCATGGCGTCGGCATAGTAATGAGCAATGAGGCGTCAAATCACAAAGCTGCACCTTTCCCGCAGTTAAGTTGGAGGGACGAAGTAATAATGCTAAAAAAAGAAGTTGGAGGGACGAAGCAACCATCATTTCACTTGTTTGCTGAATCCGCTTCTCCCTCATCTTCTTCAAGTTAACCACGTGTTGCTTCTGCCGTGGTTCTACCTCATGTGGGAAGCGGATCGTCTTGGTAAAGCACTGACACGTGGGACCGCATGTTAGCAAACCGCCAGGACAACGTCCTCTAAAAATAAGAAACCTCCCCTGCCATCCACGCGGCAAAATCACCTCCTTTTTACTAATCTTGATTCTATAACTTTTTAGATCAATATAATTGAGATTTGTATAGATAGCACACAGGAGCAAAACCAAGTGGTACGGTCAAGGGCATCCACAATGTGTAGCCAAATGTGAAAATAGCTTTTGGCATCGTGGGAACCATTGTGGACGGTGCTGCCAAAGACAAAAGGATGGAACCGAAGCTCCCTGATAGATTGATTGAAGGAATAGAAAAATGCAACGTCTCACCTCTTTGTCCCGTGCTTGGACGCATGTACAGTATAGAGGACAGAGTCTACTCCCCTGTCCCTTCTATCACAAATCACAAAGCAGTGAGGCGTCAAATCACAAAGCAGGGACGAAGCAACCATCATTTCTCTCTTCGCTGACTCCGCTTCTCCATCGTCTTCTTCGAGAAACCATCTCACCGCACTAAGCTAGACGGACGACGCTATTGTGTACGAGTAGTACTAGTACATTTACGCGTCCTTTGGTTCAACGGACTTCCTGGATGCAAATAAGGCGGTTGTCTCGGCTTGCAGGCGGCACTTGCGAACGACTTTCCGTGGTCTCCCTCAATGGTGTTCTTCGTCGAACGCACTTCGCCAAACCACAATGTTCGAGATATCGTCGACATCAACGCAATGGGGAAGGAAGTCAAATATAGTTACTACCTCCATTTTTTTATACACAAGGCCAGTATATCAAAATTACAATTTGCAAAAGGTCACTAACACTAATCGAGGCAAAATTGATGGGGTTTGCCTCGTACTAGCAACCAAGGACATTAATATCCCCTGCATGCATGCGGAAGTGAGAAGGTTGGTTTGCATGGCGCTGCATTAATCAAGCGATGAGGAGTGAGATGGTTAGCTCTTTGGGCTTTGGAGAAAAAATACACATTAATTGACACGTGAAACGAGGATTTGTATCGATTAATCCCGCGAAGGAAAACCCCGCCTTTCTTTTCTAACACTAGTACTCCTAGTACGTAGTACTACGTACTTATCCTGTTTGGGTCTAGGCCTTGCATTGCCATACTTCGCCACACATTTTTGCCAAGCTTGCCTAAAGTTTTCAAAATGAAAAGGAGGTACACTTGCGCACGGCTGTCGCGGTCGCACCGCACCCTCACACGGTCTCTCCTGCACGCCGCGGTCGTACCGCACCCTCACATGCACAGTCGCTCCTGCACGCCGCAAACCCAACCAAGGGAACGCGCCCTCACTAACACGTGCTGTCGCATGTGAACAAACCAAACTCAGCCATCCTACCGCTGACACATAATTTTCGTTCATAGGGTATGTTTATCCAACCGCATGTTGGGGAGTATCCGTACGCCCGTGCGGTGGTCTATTGGGGAAGAAGAAGAGGTGAGGAAGCAGGGTTAGGAGACGCAGGATGTTCATCCAACCGCCTGAAATGGTAGACTGATCCAAGTCAGGCGACTTGCATAACAATATATGTTTTTACACAGCAAAAGATCCATAAAAACAACAACATAAAGAAAAACTATCACTGCTCGCGGAAAGAGACGGCCTCGTCGTCTTTGGCTGCCGGCGTGAACCAGCCGTAGCTGCCGACGTGTGTCTCTGCACCGTGGTTGTCCTCGGCCTCCAGCTACTCTTTCACGCGGAGCGTGCGGGCGCTCTGCATGGACGAGAGGACTGCCCGGTTCAAGTCGAGGACGTCCGGTTCCGCCTGCAGGAAGGCCTCGATGGCAGCGGCATCCGCGCGCTCCGCATCGAGTCGAGCCTCCGCCGCCCGGTTCAAGTCCAGGACGTCCGGTTCCGCCTGCAGGAGGGCCTCGATGAGAGCGGCATCCGCGCGCTCCGCGTCGAGTTGAGCCTCTGTCACCTAGTTCAAGTCCAGGACGTCCGGTTCCGCCTGCAGGAGGGCCTCAATGGCAGCGGCATCCGCGTGCTCCACCTCTAGTTGAGCCTCCGCCGCCCGGCTCACATCCACGACATCTGGTTCCGCTGCCATGCGGGGCCTAGCCAGCATGGGGTCCGCCAGTAAGTGACCGAAAGGGAGGGTAAGTTAGGGATACGTATGTGAAAGGATCTTCCAATGATATAATTTTCACATTATACATCTCATGTACTATTAATCTTGTCAATAGTCAAATGCGGTTTTGAAAAACGCATTAGAGCATGGTTAATAATATAGCTAGTCGATGGCTACAAGGAACTGCCATGTCATCTATATCCATCATCTATTATATCCACTCATACAGTAGTGTGGTGTGACGCCCGGATAATTAGGCAACAGTAATCCCACGTTAATGATGCCACATCACCACGGTTACTATTGTTAATCTCGTGTTAGTTCAAAATCGATTCGAAATTCAAACTTAAAATAAAGTCAGACGGTAAAAGTTTTCAAATATTAAAACCAAAATGTTCGGGTTGTGCCAGTTAATACATAGGTGATTAGGGTGAAGAAACCACATTTGTGTAAAATATTTAAATGCACTAAATTAACTAAAACAGTAGCAAAAACAACTATTTAAATGCTCCTTAAATAATAAACAAATATAAATTACTTATTTAAAGTGCCAAATTATTTATGACAGAGATATAGTTAATATTATTATTTTAGGTTTAACTGTAGTATTTCATGACACTAATGTAAAATAAAACAGTAAAGTAAAATTATATAAAAAGAAATAACAGAAAAGGAGAAAAGGGAAAAACAAAAAAACAAAAAGAAACTAACTAACCTAACCTACTGGGCACTTGGCCCATCTAGAAAGATCACGGCCCAGCCGATCCCTCGCTCGATCCCCATCTCTCCCCATTCCTCCCGTCTTATCCACTCTATCCCCCCTCCCCACCTCGTGCCGTCAGGACAGGAGAGAGCGCTCATGCTCGATCCCATGCTCACTCGGTCCCCTGTCGCCGAGTTGTGCCGCCCCGAAGCCCCTCCTGCCATCCTCGCGCCGGAGCCCTCCTCCTCGCGGCCATGGCGTCCACTGGACTGTGCGGCGCCCCCTCAACTGGATCTCCCTCGCCCAAGCCGACGACATCGTTCACTGTCGCGCCATCGTGCCGCTGCTACGGCACCGCCCCGGCCTCCCCGAGCTTCTCCTCGACACCCCCGCAGTGAGCTCCGGTCCTCCGTGACCTCTCCCATGTCTCCTCCGCACCCAGTAACTTGGTTATAGACAAGGTCGTGCTCTTCGCGCCGCGTCTCGCTGCCATCATTGCCTCGCCCGTGTCGCGCCACGTCCGTTCGCGCCTACTGCCGTTCTGATGCTGCTGCGCTGCGCCGCCTGCTACCTTCGCCTCAGCTGCAGCCGCTACTGCTGCTCCGCGTGCTGCCATTTCTGCTATGGCCCCGCTGCCGCGCGTCGGCCGCCCCATCTCCATCCGGCGCGCCCGCCCCAGCTCCGTCCGACCTGCCCGCCCCAGGCCTCCATGCCGCCTGCCTTGCTCGCTCGCCGGCGGCGGCGCTGGCCAAGTCCAGCCGCGGCTGGCAAGGGCCAGCACCGAGCCCGATTAGTTTAGGGCCTAATCCCCCTTCCCCACTAATCTGCTGCTAATCACCGAGACCCACCACTACTAAAACTAATTAAATCAATCTGTTAAAATAAAGTGACCCAATGACAGGTAGACCCCACCTCCAAATATCTTTTTTTAATGAATGTGTTAAAACTGTAGGTATGACACCTGGGCCCCACTAGCCCTCTTTGACCAGTCAACTAGGACTGTTGACTGTTGACTCAGCAGTCAACAGGTCCCACCTGTCATAGACATCCACACACTGCTGGGTACACTTACGTGTACCATAGCAGTTCTGTATTTAATAGTTTCGAATTAAAAAGAATTCCAGAAATTGTAGAATATTAATAAAACTTCAAAAATTAATAAAAAAATAAACGTATCTCGGATGAAAAAGTTTTATATATGAAAGTTGCTCAGAACGACGAGACGAATCCGGATACGTAGTCCATTAGTCCACCATACATACCTAGAATAGCGAACATGGAACTTTCCCCCTCCGGTTCATCTGTCCGAAAACGCGAAACACCGGGGATACTTTCCCGAATGTTTTCCCCCTTCGCCGGTATTACCTATCCCTGCGTTATGTCACCTCTAGCACCGTGTATTGCCATGTTATGCTTTGTGATGTTTTGATTGCTCCGTTATTTATTGTGCTCCCCCTCCGTTACTTCTTTCCAGTAGACCCTGAGACCGCTGCCGGTACCCCTGTGATCGACTACATCGACGACGAACCCTTCTTGCCAGAGCAACCAGGCAAGCCCCCCCCCCCTTGATCACCAGATATCGCCTATTCTTCTCTATACTGCTTGCATTAGAGTAGTGTAGCATGTTACTACTTTCCGATTAATCCTATTCTGATGCATAGCCTGTCTTTGCTACTACTGTTGTTACCTTTACCTGCAATCCTACATGCTTAGTATAGGATGCTAGTATTCCATCAGTGGCCCTACATTCTTGTCCGTCTGCCATGCTATACTATCAGGCCGTGATCACTCGGGAGGTGTTCACGAGTATATACTATATACTTTATACATGATACATGTGGTGACTAAAGTCGGGTCGGCTCGAGGAGTACCCGCGAGTGATTCACGGATTGGGGGCTGAAAGGACATACTTTCCCGACGGCCCTCTGTGTGGATCTTTGTGGCGGAGCGACAGGGCAGGTAGAGACCACCTAGGAGAGAGATGGGCCTGGCCCTGGTCGGTGTCCGCGGTTTCATCATAATAACACGCTTATCGAGATCTTGGTATTTGATCTGAGTTGGGTCATTGACCTTATACGCACTAACTGCCACGTGGGACAAGATATGGGCAACCGGCGTCATGGTATCAGCCGAAGCTCTTTTTGACGTCAGCGACTGAGCGCCGCGCGCCGCATTGGACCGTAAGCTCGCGCTTGTATTAAGGGTGCTAGGTCTGCTTCCGGCCACCTACGCAACGTGCAGGTGTGCAATGGGCGATGGGCCCAGACCCCTGCGCGCATAGGATTTAGATCGGCGTGCTGACCTCTCTGTTGAGCCTAGGTGGGGCTGCGACGTGTTGATCTCCCGAGGCCGGACATGACTCAGGAAGGTGTGCCTGGCTAGAGGGATCGAGCGTGTCGGGTAATGTGGTGCACCCCTGCAGGGAAGTTGATCTATTCGAATAGCTGTGTCCACGATAACAGGCGACCCGGAGTTGTACCTTGACCTTATGACAACTAGAACCGGATACTTAATAAAACACACCATTTCAAGTGCCAGATACAACCCGGTGATCGCTCTCTAACAGGGCAACGAGGAGGGGATCGCCGGGTAGGTCTATGCTATGCGATGCTACTTGGTGAACTTACCATCTATTCTCTCCTACATGCTACAACATGGAGGTGGCCAGAAGCGTAGTCTTCGACATGATTAGCTATCCCCCTCTTATTCTGGCATTCTGCAGTTCAGTCCACCGATATGGCCCTTTACACATATACCCATGCATAGGTAGTGTAGCTCCTTGCTTGCGAGTACTTTGGATGAGTACTCATGGTTGCTTTTCTCCCCCTTTTCCTCCTTTCCATTCTACCTGGTTGTCGCAACCAATTGTCGGAGACCAGGAGCCAGACGCCACCGTCGACGACGACTCCTACTACACCGGAGGTGCCTACTACTACGTGCAGCCCACTGACGACGACCAGGAGTAGTTAGGAGAATCCCAGGCAGGAGGCCTGCGCCTCTTTCAATCTGTATCCCAGTTTGTGCTAGCCTTCTTAAGGCAAACTTGTTTAACTTATGTCTGTACTCAGATATTGTTGCTTCCGCTGACTCGTCTATGATCGAGCACATGTATTCGAGCCCTCGAGGCCCCTGGCTTGTATTATGATGCTTGTATGACTTATTTATGTTTTAGAGTTGTGTTGTGATATTTTCCCGTGAGTCCCTGATCTTGATCGTACTCGTTTGCATGCATGATTAGTGTATAATTGAATCGGGGGCATCACATGTGGGCTATAAGGTTGGCTATTTCCCGCAAAAAATTTTATAAGGTTGGCTATTGTATTAGTACTTTTTTCCATCTCCTCTCCATCTCTTTCTTCATATTTATTGTACGTATTTAACTAGCAATGCATATATAGCTAGGCTCTTGCATGAGAGCTCACTCCCCTTACTTTTTCACATCTCTATCCTCCACATAGGCCCTATATAAATGGAAGGAGGGAGTACAACTATGAGCACTGAATACTCTAGTACAGATGTTATCTGTACTCCACTAGTACTATTGGACAGGGAGCTTAAAAAAGTTACTATTGGACTGGCTATACGTGGCGAAATCCTAGTAGGAAGAGCATGCGCGAGAACAAGCACATTCACGTGGTTGAAAACAAATTGGGAACCGTCTCGAGTACAAATCTAGGAGTACGTATGAATCTAACAATATTGATTGGGTGTTGTTGAATGTTGATACTTTTTTTTATCAAGGTAGAGATACTTTGACTACACATAAAACTTATATGTACACTAGAAAGGATAGGAGCGAGTATATTGTACGTTCAAAAACGAAATGAACATTGAATACCCTTTATATATGACTTGCGTATGCTATGATCACCGGTTCAAAATTTTGAATCCGCCTTAGGTATCACACATGCCCCCACTCGTTCTCTCTCGATTTCATCTCGGGGTCTGGAGATCGATTGAAAGAGGACTAGGGTGGGTCCAATACGTTCGTTTCGCTTATGAACGTACAATATACTCCCTCTGATCCACACAGACCCCCCGGTCATTTCTATCATAGAAACAGACCAAATATTTATCTCCTTGCATGACACGCAATTGATCTCTGAACATCAATCGATCTTGTCAACATGTGTCGGGGCATGCGTGAACCGAATGGGATGCCAAAACTAAGACGCGAAGCAACACGTAGTGGAGGCAAAGTGAAAATTCAAACGAACCATTTGTTTCTATGCCTGTCGGACAAATTACAAATAAACATTGGAAATAGAAGCATGGTCTAGGCCCACATGCGAATGATACTCGGCAGAATGTTCAAATAAGGCATACGGGAGGATGAACTCGACCGGAGGGCGACATGATTGATGGAGAAGAGGGTTGGAGATGAATGAGAAATAAGCAAACACCACATGATTATACTTGACCGGCTCAAATAAACAATAAGTTGTCTCGCTTGGCCTACATAGTGAAAGGCCTAATGCGCAACGCGAAGCACTGACGCTCGAATATGGTCGGAAAAACAGGGAACCCAACATGTGGAGCACACCTGTCGGGACGACGTAGCGCAAACTAGTCCAATGGAGGAGCTGGCCCACGACCTCCTCGCCACCGGCAACCGTTCATGTGGGTCGTGGGGGCCAACAACGTGAAGCAGCTCCAGCACTGCCTCTGGACACGGAGACCGTGGTGAGCGACACGCTCATCGTCGCTAGACACGGTCGGTTTCACTGTACCGAGGGTGGCGTTAGTGTTGTGGCACGACCAACAGCTAGTATGTTTAGTTTGTGCCCAAGGTTGCCCGCATTCATGCCGTCGGTCCGTATGCCGTTGTTAAGAGGTGCTACCTCTTGAGCACTTTGTTGGAT
This sequence comes from Aegilops umbellulata, assembly GCA_032464435.1. Taxonomy (NCBI): domain Eukaryota; kingdom Viridiplantae; phylum Streptophyta; class Magnoliopsida; order Poales; family Poaceae; genus Aegilops; species Aegilops umbellulata. The sequence continues at coordinate 111,843,241 of CP136060.1, read as the reverse complement.
TTCCCCGAAGAGGAAAGGATGATGCAGCAAAGTAGCGTAAGTATTTCCCTCAGTTTTTGAGAACCAAGGTATCAATCCAGTAGGAGGGTACGCGCGAGTCCCTCGTACCTACACAAAGCAAATAACTCCTCGCAACCAACACAAATAGGGGTTGTCAATCCCTTCACGGTCACTTACGAGAGTGAGATCTGATAGATACGATAGATAATATTTTTGGTATTTTTGTGATAAAGATGCAAATTAAAAATAAAAGGCAAAATAAAAAGCAAAGCAATATTAAAGTGATGGAAGATTAATATGATGAAGATAGACCCGGGGGGCATAGATTTCACTAGTGGATTCTCTCAAGAGCATAAGTATTCTACGGTGGGTGAACGAATTACTGTTGAGCAATTGACATAATTGAGCATAGTTATGAGAATATCCAGGTATGATCATGTATATAGGCATCACGTCCAAGACAAGTAGACCGACTCCTGCCTGCATCTACTACTATTACTCCACTCATCGACCTCTAGCTAGCATGCATCTAGAGTATTAAGTTCAAGAAAACAGAGTAACGCCTTAAGCAAGATGACATGATGTAGAGGGATAAATTCATGCAATATGATAAAAACCCCATCTTGATATCCTCGATGGCAACAATACAATACGTGCCTTGCTACCCCTACTGTCACTGGGAAAGGACACCGCAAGATTGAACCCAAAGCTAAGCACTTCTCCCATTGCAAGAAAAACCAATCTAGTAGGCCAAACCAAACTGATAATTCGAAGAGACTTGCAAAGATAACCAATCATACATAAAAGAATTCAGAGAAGATTCAAATATTGTTCATAGATAATCTTGATCATAAACCCACAATTCATCGGTCTCAACAAACACACCGTGAAAAGAAGATTACATCGAATAGATCTCCACGAGAGAGGGGGAGAACATTGTATTGAGATCCAAAAAGAGAGAAGAAGCCATCTAGCTACTAACTATGGACCCGAAGGTCTGAGGTAAACTACTCACACTTCATCGGAGAGGCTATGATGATGTAGAAGCCCTCCATGGCGGATGCCCTCTCCGGCGGAGTTCCGGAACAGGCCCCAAGATGTGATCTCATGGGTACAGAAGGTTGCGGCGGTGGAATTAGGTTTTTGGCTCCGTATCTGATCGTTTGGGGGTACATAGGTATATATAGGAAGAAGAAGTACGTCGGTGGAGCTCCGCGGGCCCCACGAGGGTGCGGGGCGCGCCCTAGGGGGGTGGGCGCGCCCCTACCTCATGCCCACCTTGAAGCTTCCTTGGCGTAGGGTCCAAGTCTCCTGGGTCATATTAGGTGAGAAAATCACGTTCCCGAAGGTTTCATTCCGTTTGGACTCCATTTGATATTTTGTTTCTTCGAGACTCTGAAATAGGCAAAAAACAACAATTCTGGGCTGGGCCTCCGGTTAATATGTTAGTCTCAAAAATAATATAAAAGTGGAAAATAAAGCCCAATATAGTCCAAAACAGTAGATAATATAGCATGGAGCAATCAAAAATTAAAGATACGTTGGAGACGTATCAGGCATCCCCAAGCTTATTTCCTGCTCGTCCTCGAGTAGGTAAATGATAAAAACGAATTTTTGATGCGGAGTGCTACTTGGCATAATTCCTATGTAATTCTTCTTAATTGTGGTATGAATATTCAGATCCGAAAGATTCAAGACAAAAGTTCATATTGACATAAAATTAATAATACTTCAAGCATACTAACTAAGCAATCATGTCTTCTCAAAATAACATAGCCAAAGAAAGTTGTACCTACAAAATCATATAGTCTGGCTATGCTCTATCTTCACCACACAAAGTATTTAAATCATGCACAACCCCGATGACAAGCCAGACAATTGTTTCATACTTTTGACATTCTCAAAACTTTTTCAATCTTCACGCAATACATGAGCGTGAGCCATGGATATAGCACTATATGTGAAATAGAATGGTGGTTGTGGAGAAGACAAAAAGAGGGGAAGATAGTCTCACATCAACTAGGCGTATCAACGGGCTATGGAGATGCCTATCAATAGATATCAATGTGAGTGAGTAGGGATTGCCATGCAACGGATGCACTAGAGCTATAAGTATATGAAAGCTCAGCAAAAGAAACTAAGTGGGTGTGCATCCAACTCGCTTGCTCACGAAGACCTAGGGCATTTTGAGGAAGCTCATCATTGGAATATACAAGCCAAGTTCTATAATGAAAAATTCCCACTAGTATATGAAAGTGACAAAATGAGAGACTCTCTATCATGAAGATCATGGTGCTACTTTGAAGCACAAGTGTGGTAAAAGGATAGTAACATTGTCCCTTCTCTCTTTTTCTCTCATTTTTTATTTGGGCCTTTTCTTCTTTTTCTTATGGCCTCTTTTTTTTCTTTTTCTTTTTTTTCGTCCGGAATCTCATCCCGACTTGTGGGGGAATCATAGTCTCCATCATCCTTTCCTCACTTGGGACAATGCTCTAAAAATTATGATCATCACACTTTTATTTTCTTACAACTCAACAATTACAACTCGATACTTAGAACAAAATATGACTCTATATGAATGCCTCCGGCGGTGTACCGAGATATGCAATGAATCAAGAGTGACATGTGTGAAAGAATTATGAACGGTGGCTTTGCCACAAATACGATGTCAACTACATGATCATGCTAGCAATATGACAATGATGGAGCGTGTCATAATAAACGGAACGGTGGAAAGTTGCATGGCAATATATCTTGGAATGGCTAAGGAAATGCCATGATAGGTAGGTATGATGGCTGTTTTGAGGAAGGTATATGGTGGGTGTATGATACCGGCAAAAACTGCGCGGTATTAGAGAGGCTAGCAATGGTGGAAGGAAGAAAAGTGCGTATAATCCATGGACTCAACATTAGTCATGAAGAACTCATATACTTATTGCAAAAATCTACAAGTTATCAAAGTAAAGTATTACGCACATGCTCCTAGGGGGATATATTGGTAAGAAAAGACCATCGCTCGTCCCCGACCGCCACTCATAAGGAAGACAATCAATAAATAAATCATGCTCCGACTTCATTACATAACGGTTCACCATACGTGCGTGCTACAAGAATCACAAACTTTAACACAAGCATTTCTCAAATTCACAACTACTCAACTAGCATGACTCTAATATAACCATCTTCATATCTCAAAACAATTATCAAGCATCAAACTTTTCTTAGTATTCAACGCACTCAAAAGAAAGTTTTACAAATCTTGAATACCAAGCATATTAAGATTACTAAGAAAATTATCATGCTATTTAAGACTCTCAAAATAATCTAAGTGAAGCATTAGAGATCAATAGTTTCTGTAAAACAAATCCACCACCATGCTCTAAAAGATATAAGTGAAGCACTAGAGCAAAACTATATAGCTCAAAAGATATAAGTGAAGCACATAGAGTATTCTAACAAATTCCAATTCATGTATGACTGTATCAAAAGGTGTGTAAAGCAAGGATGATTGTGGTAAACTAAAAAGTAAATACTCAAATCATACAAGATGCTCCAAGCAAAACACATATCATGTGGTGAATAAAAATATAGCTCCAAGTAAAGTTACCAATGGAAGTAGACGAAAGAGGGGATGCCTTCCGCATCCCCAAGATTTGACTTTTTGGTGTCCTTGGATTATCTTGGGGGTGCCATGGGCATCCCCAATCTTAGGCTCTTGCCACTCTTTGTTCCATAATCCATCAAAATATTTCACCCAAAACTTGAAAACTTCACAACACAAAACTCAACAGAAATCTCGTGAGCTCCGTCAGCGAAAGAAAACAAAAGACCACATCAAGGTACTGTAATGAACTCATTATTTATTTATATTGGTGATAAACCTACTGATTACAACTTCTCTATGGTTTATAAACTATTATACTAGCCATAGATTCATCAAAATAAGCAAACAACACACGAAAAACAGAATCTGTCAAAAACAGAACAGTCTGTAGTAATTTGTAACTAACGCAAACTTCTGGAACTCAAAAAATTCTGCCAAAATAGTAAGACCTAGGAAATTTGTTTATTGATCAGCAGCAATTTGAATCACTATTTTATCACGTTCTGGTGATTTTCAACAATTGTTTTCGTGAACAGAAAGTTTCCGGAAATTACAGCAAGATCAAATAACTATCGTCCAAGAAGATCTTATAGGTTTAACTTGGCACAAACGTGTCCTTACTTTTAATAGTGCGACTGCTACATTTTACCAGTGGCATTACATAAGAGCGGCTCGGGGCACAAACATCAGAAGAGGATATCTGGGTTGGTCCCATTTTTGTTCGGTATATAGCCACCTTAAACTATGTGAGGCTAGCAAATCTAGTGTTGGACTTACTCTGTTGACTTGTCCCCCAGTCCCCACTTTCTTTCCTTTTTCAACCAATAGATCGGTTTTATATTGAGTTTGTACTGCATTCCCTTTATTTCCCTATTAGACCTAGAGACCAGTTGGATAGCCAGTCTCTGCTACTTTTCGCCCCCATTATTTCCTCTTTCGACCAGGTCCTAGATTCAGTTAACAAATCTTCCCCCACCCCCACCCCCTTTCTTTCTTCTTTGAACCAAGTACTACTAGATTCGAGTGCATGAACTAGTTTTACCTCTTAACAGTAAAAACTTAGGTGATTTTCGAACAGCCGATCGATCCTATCTACACGAGGGGGCCTGAGAAATAGTAAAAGATACAAATGCAGTGACGTCAGGAGCTCGAGAAGTAGAGCAAGGCCGGTTTCGAAGGAAGTTATACCCGAGGGTCGCCAGGATGACGCTAGGTGGGCGGTGGGAGGCCGGATCTGCCCGCACTATGGCAGCGAGGAAGAAGGGGTGGGAGGCCCTCCCTCACCAGCGATGCTTGGGAGAGAACGGCAAGGCACGATGATCGGGACGTGCCGGCAGTGGGTAAGAGCCGTTGCCGAGGACGACCGCGTGAACGTTGCACCTTCTCACCTTCCCCGACGGAGAGGATCTGGCTGGATCTGTGACCAGCGGTGAGTAGAGAGAGTGTGTGGCCACCGCTGTCGTGTTTAGATCTGGAGAGGACGAGACAGTGTGAAGAGAGCAACACTAGCAAGCAAGCGCGGAGGCTCATGCCTATATAATGGAGTACTAGTTTGCTTTTTTTTACCGGCCGGAGCCGGCTTGACCTCGCCAATGACTGTCTAGGAGTCTTCATGCACGTGCCCCGGAGGCGTAGTTGTCGTCATTTTGATCTGAAGCACCGGATTATAACATATAACACGAAAAAATGCCACATGACAAGAAATCATAACCTCACTGCCCAAAGGAGACAAGATGAATCCCGACAGACAAACTAGATGAGGATCAAAGCTCAAATTAAAGATAAACTCATAGAAAAGGGGTCCGTTGATAGATGTCCTAATTAACATAGACAGCTTGACCTAGATGGCAGCCGAGTAGTCTTCGTGCATGTGCCCCCAATGACTAGCCCAACTCAGTTGTCGTTGTTTAACCTTCGAAGTGATTCGAAGCACATGACACCTAATTTTGCGAGATGACAATAAACCTTTTTTTAGATTTCTCACCAGAACTACAGCCCTGTACAACACAGCCTGCACGATATGTAGATGATAGCCAATCCAGGCGTGTCTGCTGGAGTCTGGTCACATGCATGGATGAACTGATCTTCCGTGTTGTTGACGCTCAAAAGTGGCACGTTTATAAAGAGTGGCTTGAAGCTATGTCTACATTAATTCAAACTTACTATTGAAAGTCACCATGAGATGTCTATCTTCGAGAAGATGAAGATGAATATGAAGATGGTCTAAAATGGAGCTTGGATGTAAAAGTTATGACAAGTTCAGAGATGCTCATGTCGACACCAGATTAAAGAATGGCCAGAAACCCAATGAATATTGTTTCAAATGGAGAAATATTCAACTTGAAAGTTGTGCGCCTCGTTAAAACGATCGATTTTGATATAAAGATCATCGGAATCCGAGGTAGTATGCAAACGTTAGAGCACACACAGTGTGACCCTTCAGTGAGCAAAATATGACGCCTGGAACCAGACACATATGTGGGTATGTCTGATGAGCTGCATAAATAATTAGCTGTTTTGCGCGAGTGATTTGATCCTTGAGGTGACCTCTTATGAAAAAACGTTCAACATGAAAGTTGTTCGCCTTGTCGGACCGGTCAAGATTGCTTTTGAGCTTGTTTCAATCCGAGGTCGTTTACCGCCTCAAAAAAGACCCACAATGTGCAGACAGTTTTAGACCGAACAGATTTGGGAAGTTCGGACAAAACCAATCCGAATTTGACTAGGGTTTTGGACGTGAATTCAAGAATTTTCCTTGCACGCGAAGTCCAGCCCCCTCTTATATAGATAAGGGGTGACAGCCGATTGAACAAGACACAATCGATCAAATCATCTACCACTTTTTATCTTTTATCTTTTCTCCTTAACCCTAGTTCTTCTTCTTCCTCGTTCTTCGTGGATACTTCTTGTTGCAGGGCGGCGAACCTCAAGGCCCTAGGAGCGATCAGGTCGAACTAGGGCAGCCCATAGCCGCTGCGTGCCCTGACGGGGTCCCTACCTGGCGTGTGGGTATTCGGGTCCTCAAAAGCACCCGCCGGATTGCCTGCGTACCGCGATTCCGGCTGGGTCTCCTTCGACGTGAGCTGCGGTGCATCACCCCCGGCGTCAAGGGTACACGGTGACGTGTTCGTGTGCGAACACACTTTTTGGCGACTCCGCTGGGGACCGAAGCTTTGAACGGTCTCCAGCCCGTTCTTGCTAGGAAGAGATCGTCATCTAGGGTTTGCAATCTACAAAGGTAATATGAATACCCAATTCCCTACTGTAGATGCAAATAATTCATATGGTGTTACTAGATCGTTCAATGAGTACACTCTATCGGCCAGCCCTAGTTTGTTCAATCATGCATCTAATTACGTGCACAGGCCGATTCAAAGTAATTTACATGCTTCAACTTTTTATGATACTAGTAACATGCATCATATGTATCCCAACTCTCATGCATCGGCAAGCCCACAAATTGTTATGCCTATGAACAACATGGTGAGTTTGGTTAATAAATTTGAAACACCTCATGTTAGGATTTCCAATGCCATGCAAGAAAGTGTTTCACCCTTTTATTCATCGGCAAGTAATGTGCAATATACTAATCCAACCATGCCGATGAACGAGAGAATTGGCCATGCTACTACTAGCTATTCGGCCAGTTATTCCCAACCGTCATATGCTACACCTCATGACAATAATTTTTCAGCACCATACACAACTGAAGATGTTCATAATTCGGCTTCCGACCTTCCAGGTCATAGCCGAATGAATGTAAATTTTACAGGAGCGGTTGTGCCCAATATTGTAGAAGATGAGGTAGTGGTGGCTGCATTGAAGAGTTTAGCCCAAAATAAGAGGTTAGTGCTCTTTGCCTTGAACAACATGAAAAGGGGCTATTTCCTAATTATGTCGCAATGAAAGCTAGAGTTTTGCAAGAAGATAATATTTTGCCAATTGATAAAATTGGCGAGCAAAAATATGGTTTTACAACAATGCATATGCCTTCACCTAGTACTACATCATATTATGCACCCCCTACACTATTGCAAAATTTTGGCAACACCTGTGTGTCATTGCCGAAAGAATCTAAAAGCAGTGGGGGGCAATCATATCCAGAGTGGGCTGAAATTGAGAAAAAACTTAAAGCCAACTTTGCCGCTCGCCGCCAGAAACAAATAGAAAAAGAATTGGCTCAGATAAAAGAAGTATTGCCAATTGGTAGTATCAATGAAAATAAGGATGATTCGGAACTGGAAAGTGCCTCGGTTGAAAAAGCCGAATCAAGTAGTATATTTTCCGAATCCATCAAATCTAACGAGGCAAGCATTATTGAGAAAGGGCATGGCAAGCATAGCAAAACAACCATGCTTGATTTTTCTGAAGTTAATGGAACCTACTTCCTGCCCTATGAGTTTCGTGCCATAGAAATTGACAAGCCTCAAGGACAAGAGCAAGTAGCCAAACAAAGTTCGGCTGATAAGGATCTTCAAGGTAATGATGCATGGAATAAAGAAAAAGATGATGAAAAGGCGTTGGAGAGTTATCCAAAGATAGAGCAAGATATTGTTCAAGTTACACCACAATGCTCTCTCAACATATTTAAAGAGGTATGTCTAGCAAGTAACTTACCTGTTTTCAGATTTGGTCACAACTTTATTGTTGATACATCTATTAGAAAAATCCTCATAAGTAATTTTGAAAGACCATTGAAGAAGGGTAATTTATTTATTAGCAATAAAATTGTTTTAGAACATATCGGTCAACCAATTGTGCCATTTATAAAGATCGATAATGACTTATTGTTGCAGCCAAAGCTTTCTCTGTTGCTTTATCATAAGTTCATATCTATTTGGGTAGCTTTGCTTATTTCGTACTTGGCTTGCACTTGGTCTCAATTGAGACATGTGTGTTCTAACTATTTTCGTTTTAGAAATTTAAAGCCAAGATTAAATTCTGTTGAGAAAACCGATGCTAGTATAATATCTTACCCAAAGACAGCGGAGATAGAGTGCAAAACATAATGCATAGCCGAATTGTGTGATGCAAAATATGAACCATTTGTTTGCTTAATTCCAAAGCCGTTCTCACAGCAAGATCGGCTAGAAAACAAGAAGTATACCTTCAATTCAAGCATGTGTGATCAAATATTTGATTTGTTGCTGAAAAATAATTACATTACAATTCTTGATCACCATGTTAAGCCATCAATCCAAGGATAAATGTATTGTAAGTTGCATGATTCGTCCAAGCATAATTTTGAGGATTGCAACATGTTTCGTCAAATAGTTAAATCGGCCATTGAAAAAGGACAATTGAAGTTTGTTGAAACACCAAGAGATGACCAGTCTATTCCGATTGGTCCCGATGGCAAAAAGTTTTTGCGTCGGCTGCTTCAAGCCGATCCATTTAAAGAGAAGGTAAAAACTGCAGGTGATGGGATCAAGCTTTCAAGTAAAGAAGTTGCTTAAGAGCATAATGAACATAATCTTGAGGGTGAGAATTCCATCAAAGCTACAATGGAGACGCCAAGGACTGGGGGCAGCAAGCAAATCCAATGATCGATGAAAGCAAACCAAAAGGAAATAAGGCCGAAAGAAGCGCAAGTGTAAGAGATCAAAAATCACCTTCGCTGAACTATTGGATAAATATCAAAAGGAGAATGAAGAGAAGAATGCTTATCGGCCCAATCATGCAAAGAAACCAAGATCACCCCAAGGCACAAATATGAGGATCGGTATTGGCAAAGTGAGAATTTTAATGCAACATATTCATATCCTTATTTTGGGCCGCCAATGCCAATGTCCTGGATGCCTCCCTATGCTCATATAGATCCATATCCATCATGGGACAGGTATGATACAAGGGCACATTCTCCATCTTATTTTAGACCATCTCACTAATATTATGCAGCTTCGAGAAGATCAATATCTGAACAATCACATGTTAAATACCGTTTCAATCATAAGGAATCGGTCCATAGCTCAAGGATGAATAAAGAGGTGGTCAAGCGAGTTTACCGTGTTAAAAGAGATGGTCGTAAGAGTGCAACTTCAGATTTGATCTCAAATAAAAAAGAGCCAATTAAAGTGTTAACATTGGCTACTAAAGGCAATGAGACAAAGCAACCAATTATTGAGAGTCAAAGTGCCAAATCTGAAGAAAAGAAGTTGAGAGTGCATAAGGCCAAAAATGAACTGCCATTGGTCAAAACAGAATTACAGCCGAGATGCCCACTCAGCTTAACGTATTGGCAAAATAAGGAATTACAAAATCTTAGTGCACAAGAGCTGAGACAGAAGAACATGGCATGGGTTCCCAAGAGGATCATTCATAACAAAAATGATGTGCATGCTTCTATTGCAACAAGTACAATAAAAGTGAAGAAAGAGAAGAACGGAAGCAACAAACAATTAAGCCAAAGGTGTGGATCACAATATCAAAATCTTCGGTTAGCACATCATCCATTTTCTTCAACAATGCCATTGATGCCTTTGCCATGGAATTCATCCACAAGTATGATCAGTTACCCTCCATGTTATTATTTTGATCCATGGATGCAACACAATTTTCTATATCATGACAGAGTATTACCAAATCACTATACATTTGGTTAGTTACATTTTTGTTGCTAATACAAAGGGGACGAAATATCTTATTGCTATTTCATTTGTTTATTTCGTCTATACATACTTTGGTGGGTGAATACTACATGGACCTCATTGTAATGGCCGATATTTATCTATCGCCCTAAGAATATATCTAAGAATGGCCGGTGTGGTATTCTAACATCGTCCTTAGTTTGAGATAAGTGCTTGCAAAGGAATTTGTCAAATTGATGCCATTGAAGATATTAGGCATAGACCAATTCACCAAAATTGCAAAGTGAACTTATGTTTTGATTGGTGTGCTTTGGCTTATTAGTATTCCGAATTTATGTAAGGCCAAATCATGGTTGATTTTATTATTGAGCATCATATTGACATCATACATAATATTGGTTTTAGCTTGATCTCTCTAGTACCATGGAGGTTATATATTGATGGTCAAATTTGTAGCAATGGCCAAGGTGTTGGTGTTGTTTATATATCTCCTTATGGTGCTATTTTGTGAAACCTCATGCCGCTTAAAATATTTATGCACAAATGATTAAAGCCAAATTCGGATTGGAGGTTTTCCTTGCTATAGGTGCTATGCATATTGAGGCTTTCAGTGATTTGTTATGAGTAGTACGACAATGAAAAGTTATCAATGTTTTGACGAATCACTTATAGTTTACCATGAGGTATGTCTAGATGCAAAATTTACCTTGTGTTGCTTTAAAATTGTTCATATATCTAGACATGACAATTTGAAAGAGTTGGCAGAGCAAGCATCCGACTACTATGTTAATCATGGTGTATTGCATTTCTATCAATTGCTGATGCTTATTCTTGCGAACATAGGTAAGGCCAAATTGGAGCTCACCACCTCGGCCAGTAATGAAACTTTTGTGCAGGCGAAGTAAGGATTGAAGGAAGTTCATTCTTGATTATCTGCAAAATCCTAGAGAAAGGGGGAACAATATGGTTCGGAGGATGCTTTTGATCTATGGAACCTTATCACCGGATTGTAATAGAAGCTGAGAAGTTTTCACCCAAGTTTGCATCAGAAAGTTCACACAAGACATGGCCGATATATACTTATCGTCCTAAGAACATATAAATGGCCGATGGTGTGTTGATATCGTCCTTAGAACAAACTTGGTACAAGTCATTTTTTGGCACGCTAGCTTTGCCGAAAAACAGGGGGGCATGTGTTGACGCTCAAAAGTGGCACATTTATAAAGAGTGGCTTGAAGCTATGTCTAGATTAATTCAAACTTACTATTGAAAGTCACCATGAGATGTCTATCTTCGAGAAGATGAAGATGAATATGAAGATGGTCTAAAACGGAGCTTGGATACAAAAATTATGACAAGTTCAGAGATGCTCATGTCGACACCAGATTAAAGAATGGCCAGAAACCCAATGAATATTGTTTCAAATGGAGAAATATTCAACTTGAAAGTTGTGCGCCTCGTCGAAACGATCGGTTTTGATATAAAGATCATCGGAATCCGAGGTAGTATGCAAACGTTAGAGCACACACAGTGTGACCCTTCAGTGAGCAAAATATGACGCCTGGAACCAGACACATATGTGGGTATGTCTGATGAGCTGCGTAAATAATTAGCTGTTTTGCGCGAGTGTATTGACCCTCGAGTTGACCTCTGATGAAAAAACGTTCAACATGAAAGTTGTTCATCTCGTCGGACCGGTCAAGATTGCTTTTGGGCTCGTTTCCATCCGAGGTCGTTTACCGCCTCAAAAAAGACCCACAATGTGCAGCCAGTTTTGGACCGAACAGTTTTGGAAAGTTCGGACAAAACCAATCCGAATTTGACTAGGGTTTTGGACGTGAATTCAAGTCTTTTCCTTGCACGGGAAGTCCAGCCCCCTCTTATATAGTTAAGGAGTGACGGCCGATTGAACAACAGACAATCGATCAAATCATCTACCACTTTTTATCTTTTATCTTTTCTCCTTAACCCTAGTTCTTCTTCTTCCTCGTTCTTCATTTGTTATTCTTGTTGCAGGGCGGCGAACCTCGAGGCCCTAGGGGCGATCAGGTCGACCTAGGGCAGCCCACAGCTGCTGCATGCCCTGACGGGGTCCCTCCCGGGTGTGCGGGGTTTCGGGTCCTCAAAAGCACCCGTCGGATTGCCTGCGTTACGCGCTTCCAGCTGGGTCTCCTTCGACGTGAGCTGCGGTGCATCACCCTATAACGCCCCGGATTCGATGCGCCAGGTGTCCGGTAGTTATTCGTCGGCGTTGCTTGTCATTTGCTTGCGTGTTGCACTTTGCCATGTTCATCACGTCATAACTCTGCATCCGTGGCTCCGCTTTGGGCGTGTAGCATATCGGATTGTTCGTCTTGATGAGTACATCATTTAATCTCATTGCATAATTTTCATTTGAGCTCATATCGATGCCCGAAATGCTGCTAGAAGAGGGCTATGTGATGTTAGTTTCAGATCTGTTTCAGTTGATGCACTTTTGTCATTTTCGCCATGATTGATGTGTGCATCCTATGAACTCGAGTCCTACATGTGTTTTGTAATATGTCATGCCATATTTACAGGGGTGTATGCCATGTATTTTTGTGATCTTCGTGGTGACTAGCACAAGCACGCAAACTAGGGATCATAATGTTGCTGATTTCAGGGACAATAATTTCACCAAGTTATTCCCTGCTGTTATTTTTATGCCATGTGTTCGTGTTGTTACAGAGAGATCTATGCTCATTTTGAACATGATCAGTAAGGGTGTTTTGAAAATATGGATTTTCTATATATCCATGCCCTTGTTAGTAATTATGGAGTGCCATAGCTTGAGTAAATCGAGCTCTACTTTTGCTATAAAATGTTTACTGGCAGATTCTTTACATGTTATTTGATTTTGCCAAGCTTGTTGTAGTTGATCCTTGAATGATATGATGTTGTTCTTGCCATGATTAGCTTCTATGCCATGTCTTCTTGGTGGGTGTATGCTTAGTTTATCATGCAATGCTCTGTAGTGAGTGCGTCGAGCTCGTAAACATGCCTACTTGTTAACTGTTTTTGACATGTCCAGTTTTTCTGCTAAGTCTGAAAACTGTAACGAAACTTGCTTAATTGACATGGGAGCTATTATATTTTTTGGTCCTTTTTGGCTCATGGTCAGTAAGGGACTTTTGTTCTATGCTTTGAGTAGATTCATGCCATGCCATATTTTGCTATGTCCTGTTCCTGCAGCATGTTGTTTCTTTGCTCTAAACATGTCATCCTGATGTTAATTTCTGGCATGTTGTTATTTTCACCAAGTCTGTGAACCTGTCATCTTTTGCACTTTTGCCATGCTTGTTTGAACCTGTTGTGATGTAATTTATCCGTAGCTCAGTGTTCATCTTTTGTCAAGCATCTTGAGGAGATCACTGCCATATGCTTTGCTGATATGTTTGGATGCAGTAGCTTAATTTGTTGTTGCATGCTAAGTGGCATCATGCTGTTAATGGCAGAATCTTGTCATTCTTGTTTTGCTTGTCATTTGCAAACCGTGCACCCGATTCCGGTGATCTTTATATCCATTTCAACCGAAATCACCTCACCTTTCCAGTGGCATACTTGGTTTGCCAATATTATGCCTTGTTCATCTTTTTCCTTCCGGAGCTCGCATATGCACTGCATACCACATCTCGCATATCATGTCATGTTTTGCATCATGTTGCTTGCGCATTGCATCATGGTTGATAGTTGTTCCTTCGCTTGTGTTCTTGCCTTGGGTAGAGCCGGGAGACGAGTACGTGAACGAGGAACCTGTTGAGAACGCTTACGAGGATCAAGCCTTCGACAACCCTGAGAACTTTGCAGGCAAGATGATCATACCCTCGAAATCACTTCTATCTTTGCTTGCTAGTTGCTCTCTCTTTTGCTATGCCTATGCTATGATACCTACCACTTGCTTATCATGCCTCCCATATTGTTAAACCAAGCCTCTAACCCACCTTGTCCTAGCAAACCGTTGTTTGGCTATGTTACCTCTTCGCTCAGCCCCTCTTATAGCGTTGTTAGTTGCAGGTGAAGATGAAGTTTGTTCCTTGTTGGAACATGGAGATGTTGTTCCTTGATTGTAACATGTTTACTTGTTGGGATATCACAATATATCTTATTTAATTAATGCATCTATATACTTGGTAAAGGGTGGAAGGCTCGGCCTTATGCCTGGTGTTTTGTTCCACTCTTGCCGCCCTAGTTTCCGTCATATCGGTGTTATGTTCCCGGATTTTTGCGTCCCTAACGCGGTCGGGTGATTTATGGGACCCCCTTGACAGTTCGATTTGAATAAGACTTTTCCAGCAAGGCCCAACATTGGTTTTACCATTTGCCTACCACCTATACCTTTCCCTTGGGAGTAGCTAACCCGAGGGTCATCTTTATTTAGCCCCCCCGGGCCAATGCTTGTCTAAGTGTTGGTCCAAACTAGAGCGCTTTGCAGCGCCACCTCAAGGAAACTTGGGGTCTGGTTTTAGTTGTACGGACAGCTCATCCGGTGTTGCCCTGAGAACGAGATATGTGCAGCTCCTATCAGGATGTCGGTGCATCGGGCGGCTTTGCTGGACTTGTTTTATTACTGTCAAAATGTCTTGTAGCCGGGATTCCGAGACTGATCGGGTCTTCCCGGGGAGAAGGAATATCCTTCGTTGATTGCGAGAGCTTATCATGGGCTAAGTTGGGACACCCCTGTAGGGTATTATCTTTCAAAAGTCGTGCCCGCGGTTATGAGGTAGATGGGAATTTGTTAATGTCCGGTTGTAGAAAACCCGAAGTTGATCTTAATTAAAATACACCAACCGCGTGTGTAACCGTGATGGTCTCTACTCGGCGGGGTCCGGGAAGTGAACACGGTGTTGGAGTTATGCTTGACGTAAGTAGTTTCAGGATCACTTCTTGATCATAGTTGTTTGACCGTGCTTTTGCCTTCTCTTCTCGCTCTCATTTGCGTATGTTAGCCACCATATATGCTAGTCGCTTGCTGCAGCTCCACCTCACTACCCTGTCCTACCTTTAAGCTTAAATAGTCTTGATCTCGCGGGTGTGAGATTGCTGAGTCCCCGTGACTCACAGATAATTCCAAAAAACCAGTTTGTAGGTGCCGATGAAACCGTGCAGGTGACGCACCCGAGCTCAAGGAGGAGCTCGATGAAGATCTTGTTCGTTGTGTTGTTTCGTTTCGGCTGATCAGTAGTGGAGCCCAGTTGGGGTCGATCAGGGATTTGTGTAGCATTTGGGGTAGTCTTCTTTTATTTTGGTTCCGTAGTCGGACCTTGATTGTATCTGTTTGATGTAATGCATTACTCATGTATTGCGTGAAGTGGCGATTGTAAGCCAACTATGTATCTCTTTCCCTTATGTATTACATGGGTTGTGTGAAGATTACCTCACTTGCGACATTGCTTTCAATGCGGTTATGCCTCTAAGTCGTGCTTCGACACGTGGGAGATATAGCCGCATCGAGGGCGTTACAAGTTGGTATCAGAGCCTTCCCCGACCTTAGGAGCCCCCACTGATTGATCGTTTTTAGTGGCCGAGTTGTGTCTAGAAAAATGTTTTGAGTCATTTAGGATTTATGTATCGGAGAGTTTAGGAATTCTTTTTACTTCCCAGTCTCCTCATCGCTCTGGTAAGGCATCCTGACATAGAGTTTTGACTCTTCTCTTCTCAAATTTCACTAAAAAAATTTAGGATCACGCGGGTATCTTAGAATCGTTCCGATGGTTTTGTGATGACAACATTGTCTTGGTGCCTCCTGCCAGCAGGGGTTTAGTGGAAGTGTCCCGGGGAGTTGAGCTCTGAGGTGTTCTCGTCATAATTTTATCGTTGTAGTTCTGGAATGCCTGAGTTTAGTACGCCGACATCGAAAATCTCTTTTGTACAGTTGTTGGTAGATAACCCTGATAGCCCAGTACTGAGGCGAGTGCGGGAGTATTGCCATAACTCGTATAACGGATGCTTTTCGAAGGTTGAGGTACACGATTTCCGAAGGTTTCTTGGTTATGTGTTGTAGGATGGATACAGTTGGATCTAGGTATTGTTAGTTTGGGTGATATATTTTGTGTCCCCTATATCTCCAACACCTGATTGCATAACCAGAAAGTTTTGGGAGTTTATAAGTGGGAATTCAAGTAGCTCCTAGATTATCTTTCCAACAGACACATGATACGATATGGGATCTATCATATGTTTCTTTCCGGCTTATTCTGCAAGCCAATCCTTTGTTTTGTTTTGAGTTGTGGTTTTCGAGTTGCTTCGAAGTCAAGTGTTGATCCATACCTTCCCTAAACGGTGTTCTCATATTTCTATGTGAATACTAATCCTTCTTGATCATTGAGGTTGTCATGTCAATTCTTTCCAACCGGTGTGATTCTCTTCAAGAGGATCCTATCATTTTTCACATCCCCAAGTTCAATTCTAAGTTCCCCCAACGGTGTTCGTTTCATCCGCCCCCAAGTTGTCTTGTTTTCCCGCCCACCCACCCTCTTTCTTTAAGGACTCAGATTTCTTAACCAAGTATCCATTTTATTGAGTGAAGTTTCTTCATTCTTTTCCTTTAATGCTTTATCCGGTGATTTCTCATGAAGACGCTAAGAAAGCTTCAACTTTATCATTGTTCCATTCTAATTTTCTTCTCCGGTGGATTCAATTCAAGCTTTGTCGATCATATCTTTTCTCATTTCAAGTGCTTTCTTATGTTGGTGTATCTCTTAATCATTCACCTCTCGCTATTCATTTGTTCCGGAGTGATGAAGATATCTCAGAAGATTCAACTTTCCATTCTCAATTCACTCAAGTTCTTTTGAGGATGTTATCTCATTCAAGCCATTTGAATCAACCGGTGCAATCTCCCTTTCAAGTAATCGTTCAACGGTGTTTCTTTTGAGTGGGCCCTAACCCACAGGTCTTTTCCCAGAATCTTACCTGACTCTTCTAATTTTCCCGGAGTTATTCTCCAATGCTTTTCCAATTTTGACATAAGAATGAATTTTCATCAGTCATATGTCTTTCTCCAAGATCTTTCAAATTATTTTCATCATTGGTTCAACCTTTCCAATTCTCATTCCGGCGTGCCTCAACAATTCATGGTGGTGTTTATCGTCATCATTCTCCACATTGGAAGACCGAAGAAGAGTTTCTCTTAAATCTTGCCCCATTCTCTTCAAGATTCATTGCTCTAGCTTGTTGCCATCCTCTCATAATTGTTTTTGACTTTGAGAATTCTTTTCATACCCATCCGGAGCATTTCATGAGTTGTTTCCACTTCTTTTCTCCGGAGCCATCATCTCAGAATTATTCATTCCAGCTTTCAGCTATTGTTCTCCAAATCTTACCGGTGCATCATTCAAATACCCTCTATTCAGTTCATGATCTCTTCGTTCTCTTGTATCTAAATTCTCTCAAGTATCTTCGTTCTTTTTATAATTCTTCCTGGTGTTTCTTTATCTTTTCTTTGTTCATTTTCAATTCTTACGGTGGTTCGTTCAAGATTTCACTTCCTTCATTATCATATTAATTCATTCGTTGTTTCCAAATTCCACCGGTGGTTCCATCAATACCTTCCCAAGTTTGTGCCATATCTATCTTAATCCTTCTTCTATGAGAATAAGTAGTATGCCAAATCCATTGCTTGTCATCAATTTAATTGGTGAAGGATAAGCATAATGTAATTCTTATTCCTGTTTCATCCAAGTGATAATTCCTTATTCCGGAGGTTCATCAAAATTCTTGATTTCAATTGTTTCACCTCATCTTCCTCGGAGTTCCAAGCTCTCGCAATTATATCACCACGGAGCTCCATCTAATCATTGCAAGGCTTCAACCTTATTCTTTTCATCCTTCATTTCATCTGATCATCCTTTTATTACCGGAGTTCTTCATGGAGGCTCTACATGGTGGTTTATCAAGGACCCTTTTCATTATTCAATTGTTATTCAAGATTTTTCTCGGAGTTAGGATCCGCCAAGCTATACTCTAAAATAAACATGGTGTTACAACACATGTTTTGTTTTGAGGAGTTCAAGTATTCTTCATCTTGCATTTCGAAGTGCAATTCTTTCTATCTTATCTTTTGAGATGGTGTTATGTCATCCTTGGCAATTTCTTCTCATGCTTCATGATTCACATGTTGTCAAGAATGAGGTATTTAAATCCATCAATTTCTTCATTGGAGTTATCTTGGGTTATACTTCACCTAAAGCCTTCTCTAAGGTTTGTTGCTATTTATGGTTCTTATCAATGACCCAAGTTCTTCTTTTATCCTCCCGGTGAAATAGTTCTAGTCTCCTTGTTTTTATCAACCCAATCTCTTCCGTGAGTGGCAGGTTGTCACCTCATAATTTTGGGATGTCTTCCATAAGTCCACATCAAGTTTAAGCTTTCGTTGTTGATAATCCAACAACTCCGTTCAACCTTTTCTTGGTAAGCTTTCTCTTTCAATTTTATTTGTGAGAGTTATCATTTCCTTCTCCGTTCTCTTATTCCGATGATCTATCTTCTATTCTTTCTTCCGGAGGCATTGTGATGTTGCTCTCTTCGCACATCATCCCAATTCGTGAGGATCGTGTTCTTTTCAAGCATACCCGTTTAACCGGAGTGTTGTATCTTCTCTGCTCAAGTTCTTTTCATCTTATCAATTTCTGCATCTCTTTTCAACCGGAGTGCTGCCCGAATTCTTTATTCTATTCCTTGTCTAGCTAATTTTAACCGGAGTGGTTTTAAATTTCTTCTTGCCCCTTAAGATCTTGATTCACGAGTTGCAACCTACAAGGTTCTTATAATGTTCCTTGTTCCAATTTCTAACGGAGAGTTTTCAACTTCGTTCATCTCCGTTGTAGTATTTCTTGCAAGATTCTTCAACCTCTCAAGGCTCTTTGGTTTCACTCGTTTGTCGAAGAAGCAACTTTGTTTTACCTCTTCCTCTCCCGTTTTCCCTCCGGTGCCATCCTAGATCTCGGGACGAGATCCTCTCGTAGTGGTGGAGTGTTGTAACGCCCCGGATTCGATGCGCCAGGTGTCCGCTAGTTATTCGTCGGCGTTGCTTGTCATTTGCTTGCGTCTTGCACTTTGCCATGTTCATCACGTCATAACTCTGCATCCGTGGCTCCGTTTTGGGCGTGTAGCATATCGAATTGTTCGCCTCGATGAGTACATCATTTAGTCTCATTGCATAATTTTCATTTGATCTCATCTCGATGCCCGAAATGCTGCTAGAAGAGGGCTATGTGATATTAGTTTCAGATCTGTTTCAGTAGATGCACTTTTGTCATTTTTGCCATGATTGATGTGTGCATCCTATGAACTGGAGTCCTACATGTGGTTTGTAATATGTCATGCCATCTTTACATGGGTGTATGCCATGTATTTTTGTGATCTTTGTGGTGACTAGCACAAGCACGCAAACTAGGGATCATAATGTTGCTGATTTCAGGGACTTAATAATTTCACCAAGTTATTCCCTGCTGTTATTTTTATGCCATGCGTTCGTGTTGTTAAAGAGAGATCTATGCCCATTTTGAACATGATCAGTAAGGGTGTTTTGAACATATGGATTTTCTATATCCATCCATGCCTTTGTTAGTAATTATGGAGTGCCATAGCTTGAGTAAATAGAGCTCTACTTTTGCTATAAAATGTTTACTGGCAGATTCTTTACATGTTATTCGATTTTGCCAAGCTTGTTGTAGTTGATCCTTGAATGATATGATGTTGTTCTTGCCATGATTATCTTCTATGCCATGTCTTCTTGGTGGGTGTATGCTTAGTTTATCATGCAATGCTCTGTAGTGAGTGCGTCGAGCTCGTAAACATGCCTACTTGTTAACTGTTTTTGACATGTCCAGTTTTTCTGCTAAGTCTGAAAACTGTAACGAAACTTGCTTAATTGACATGGGAGCTATTATATTTTCTAGTCCTTTTTGGCTCATGGTCAGTAAGGGACTTTTGTTCTATGCTTTGAGTAGATTCATGCCATGCCATATTTTGCTATGTCCTGTTCCTGCAGCATGTTGTTTCTTTGCTCTAAACATGTCATCCTGATGTTGATTTCTGGCATGTTGTTATTTTCACTAAGTCTGTGACCCTGTCATCTTTTGCACTTTTGCCATGCTTGTTTGAACCTGTTGTGATGTAATTTAGCCGTAGCTCAGTGTTCATCTTTTGTCAAGCATCTTGAGTAGATCACTGCCATATGCTTTGCTGATATGTTTGGATGCAGTATCTTAATTTGTTGTTGCATGCTAAGTGGCATCATGCTGTTAATGGCAGAATCTTGTCATTCTTGTTTTGCTTGTCATTTGCAAACCGTGCACCCGATTCCGGTGATCTTTATATCCATTTCAACCGAAATCACCTCACCTTTCCAGTGGCATACTTGGTTTGCCAATATTATGCCTTGTTCATCTTTTTCCTTCCGGAGCTCGCATATGCACTGCATACCACATCTCGCATATCATGTCATGTTTTGCATCATGTTGCTTGCGCATTGCATCGTGGTTGATAGTTGTTCCTTCGCTTGTGTTCTTGCCTTGGGTAGAGCCAGGAGACGAGTACGTGAACGAGGAACCTGTTGAGAACGCTTACGAGGATCAAGCCTTCGACAACCCTGAGAACTTTGCAGGCAAGATGATCATACCCTCGAAATCACTTCTATCTTTGCTTGCTAGTTGCTCTCTCTTTTGCTATGCCTATGCTATGATACCTACCACTTGCTTATCATGCCTCCCATATTGTTAAACCAAGCCTCTAACCCACCTTGTCCTAGCAAACCGTTGTTTGGCTATGTTACCTCTTCGCTCAGCCCCTCTTATAGCGTTGTTAGTTGCAGGTGAAGATGAAGTTTGTTCCTTGTTGGAACATGGAGATGTTGTTCCTTGATTGTAACATGTTTACTTGTTGGGATATCACAATATATCTTATTTAATTAATGCATCTATATACTTGGTAAAGGGTGGAAGGCTCGGCCTTATGCCTGGTGTTTTGTTCCACTCTTGCCGCCCTAGTTTCCGTCATATCGGTGTTATGTTCCCGGATTTTTGCGTCCCTAACGCGGTCGGGTGATTTATGGGACCCCCTTGACAGTTCGATTTGAATAAGACTTTTCCAGCAAGGCCCAACATTGGTTTTACCATTTGCCTACCACCTATACCTTTCCCTTGGGAGTAGCTAACCTGAGGGTCATCTTTATTTAGCCCTCCCGGGCCAATGCTTGTCTAAGTGTTGGTCCAAACTAGAGCGCTTTGCAGCGCCACCTCAAGGAAACTTGGGGTCTGGTTTTAGTTGTACGGACAGCTCATCCGGTGTTGCCCTGAGAACGAGATATGTGCAGCTCCTATCAGGATGTCGGCGCATCGGGCGGCTTTGCTGGACTTGTTTTATTACTGTCAAAATGTCTTGTAGCCGGGATTCCGAGACTGATCGGGTCTTCCCGGGGAGAAGGAATATCCTTCGTTGATTGCGAGAGCTTATCATGGGCTAAGTTGGGACACCCCTGTAGGGTATTATCTTTCAAAAGCCGTGCCCGCGGTTATGAGGCAGATGGGAATTTGTTAATGTCCGGTTGTAGAAAACCCGAAGTTGATCTTAATTAAAATACACCAACCGCGTGTGTAACCGTGATGGTCTCTACTCGGCGGGGTCCGGGAAGTGAACACGGTGTTGGAGTTATGCTTGACGTAAGTAGTTTCAGGATCACTTCTTGATCATAGTTGTTTGACCGTGCTTTTGCCTTCTCTTCTCGCTCTCATTTGCGTATGTTAGCCACCATATATGCTAGTCGCTTGCTGCAGCTCCACCTCACTACCCTGTCCTACCTTTAAGCTTAAATAGTCTTGATCTCGTGGGTGTGAGATTGCTGAGTCCCCGTGACTCACAGATAATTCCAAAAAACCAGTTTGCAGGTGCCGATGAAACCGTGCAGGTGACGCACCCGAGCTCAAGGAGGAGCTCGATGAAGATCTTGTTCGTTGTGTTGTTTCGTTTCAGCTGATCAGTAGTGGAGCCCAGTTGGGGTCGATCAGGGATTTGTGTAGCATTTGGGGTAGTCTTCTTTTATTTTGGTTCCGTAGTCGGACCTTGATTGTATCTGTTTGATGTAATGCATTACTCATGTATTGCGTGAAGTGGCGATTGTAAGCCAACTATGTATCTCTTTCCCTTATGTATTACATGGGTTGTGTGAAGATTACCTCACTTGCGACATTGCTTTCAATGCGGTTATGCCTCTAAGTCGTGCTTCGACACGTGGGAGATATAGCCGCATCGAGGGCGTTACAAGTTGGTATCAGAGCCTTCCCCGACCTTAGGAGCCCCCACTGATTGATCGTTTTTAGTGGCCGAGTTGTGTCTAGAAAAATGTTTTGAGTCATTTAGGATTTATGTATCGGAGAGTTTAGGAATTCTTTTTACTTCCCAGTCTCCTCATCGCTCTGGTAAGGCATCCTGACATAGAGTTTTGACTCTTCTCTTCTCAAATTTCACTAAAAAAAATTTAGGATCACGCGGGTATCTTAGAATCGTTCCGATGGTTTTGTGATGACAACATTGTCTTGGTGCCTCCTGCCAGCAGGGTTTTAGTGGAAGTGTCCCGGGGAGTTGAGCTCTGAGGTGTTCTCGTCATAATTTTATCGTTGTAGTTCTGGAATGCCTGAGTTTAGTACGCCGACATCGAAAATCTCTTTTGTACAGTTGTTGGTAGATAACCCTGATAGCCCAGTACTGAGGCGAGTGCGGGAGTATTGCCATAACTCGTATAACGGATGCTTTTCGAAGGTTGAGGTACACGATTTCCGAAGGTTTCTTGGTTATGTGTTGTAGGATGGATACAGTTGGATCTAGGTATTGTTAGTTTGGGTGATATATTTTGTGTCCCCTATATCTCCAACACCTGATTGCATAACCAGAAAGTTTTGGGAGTTTATAAGTGGGAATTCAAGTAGCTCCTAGATTATCTTTCCAACAGACACATGATACGATATGGGATCTATCATATGTTTCTTTCCGGCTTATTCTGCAAGCCAATCCTTTGTTTTGTTTTGAGTTGTGGTTTTCGAGTTGCTTCGAAGTCAAGTGTTGATCCATACCTTCCCTAAACGGTGTTCTCATATTTCTATGTGAATACTAATCCTTCTTGATCATTGAGGTTGTCATGTCAATTCTTTCCAACCGGTGTGATTCTCTTCAAGAGGATCCTATCATTTTTCACATCCCCAAGTTCAATTCTAAGTTCCCCCAACGGTGTTCGTTTCATCCGCCCCCAAGTTGTCTTGTTTTCCCGCCCACCCACCCTCTTTCTTTAAGGACTCAGATTTCTTAACCAAGTATCCATTTTATTGAGTGAAGTTTCTTCATTCTTTTCCTTTAATGCTTTATCCGGTGATTTCTCATGAAGACGCTAAGAAAGCTTCAACTTTATCATTGTTCCATTCTAATTTTCTTCTCCGGTGGATTCAATTCAAGCTTTGTCGATCATATCTTTTCTCATTTCAAGTGCTTTCTTATGTTGGTGTATCTCTTAATCATTCACCTCTCGCTATTCATTTGTTCCGGAGTGATGAAGATATCTCAGAAGATTCAACTTTCCATTCTCAATTCACTCAAGTTCTTTTGAGGATGTTATCTCATTCAAGCCATTTGAATCAACCGGTGCAATCTCCCTTTCAAGTAATCGTTCAACGGTGTTTCTTTTGAGTGGGCCCTAACCCACAGGTCTTTTCCCAGAATCTTACCTGACTCTTCTAATTTTCCCGGAGTTATTCTCCAATGCTTTTCCAATTTTGACATAAGAATGAATTTTCATCAGTCATATGTCTTTCTCCAAGATCTTTCAAATTATTTTCATCATTGGTTCAACCTTTCCAATTCTCATTCCGGCGTGCCTCAACAATTCATGGTGGTGTTTATCGTCATCATTCTCCACATTGGAAGACTGAAGAAGAGTTTCTCTTAAATCTTGCCCCATTCTCTTCAAGATTCATTGCTCTAGCTTGTTGCCATCCTCTCATAATTGTTTTTGACTTTGAGAATTCTTTTCATACCCATCCGGAGCATTTCATGAGTTGTTTCCACTTCTTTTCTCCGGAGCCATCATCTCAGAATTATTCATTCCAGCTTTCAGCTATTGTTCTCCAAATCTTACCGGTGCATCATTCAAATACCCTCTATTCAGTTCATGATCTCTTCGTTCTCTTGTATCTAAATTCTCTCAAGTATCTTCGTTCTTTTTATAATTCTTCCTGGTGTTTCTTTATCTTTTCTTTGTTCATTTTCAATTCTTACGGTGGTTCGTTCAAGATTTCACTTCCTTCATTATCATATTAATTCATTCGTTGTTTCCAAATTCCACCGGTGGTTCCATCAATACCTTCCCAAGTTTGTGCCATATCTATCTTAATCCTTCTTCTATGAGAATAAGTAGTATGCCAAATCCATTGCTTGTCATCAATTTAATTGGTGAAGGATAAGCATAATGTAATTCTTATTCCTGTTTCATCCAAGTGATAATTCCTTATTCCGGAGGTTCATCAAAATTCTTGATTTCAATTGTTTCACCTCATCTTCCTCGGAGTTCCAAGCTCTCGCAATTATATCACCACGGAGCTCCATCTAATCATTGCAAGGCTTCAACCTTATTCTTTTCATCCTTCATTTCATCTGATCATCCTTTTATTACCGGAGTTCTTCATGGAGGCTCTACATGGTGGTTTATCAAGGACCCTTTTCATTATTCAATTGTTATTCAAGATTTTTCTCGGAGTTAGGATCCGCCAAGCTATACTCTAAAATAAACATGGTGTTACAACACATGTTTTGTTTTGAGGAGTTCAAGTATTCTTCATCTTGCATTTCGAAGTGCAATTCTTTCTATCTTATCTTTTGAGATGGTGTTATGTCATCCTTGGCAATTTCTTCTCATGCTTCATGATTCACATGTTGTCAAGAATGAGGTATTTAAATCCATCAATTTCTTCATTGGAGTTATCTTGGGTTATACTTCACCTAAAGCCTTCTCTAAGGTTTGTTGCTATTTATGGTTCTTATCAATGACCCAAGTTCTTCTTTTATCCTCCCGGTGAAATAGTTCTAGTCTCCTTGTTTTTATCAACCCAATCTCTTCCGTGAGTGGCAGGTTGTCACCTCATAATTTTGGGATGTCTTCCATAAGTCCACATCAAGTTTAAGCTTTCGTTGTTGATAATCCAACAACTCCGTTCAACCTTTTCTTGGTAAGCTTTCTCTTTCAATTTTATTTGTGAGAGTTATCATTTCCTTCTCCGTTCTCTTATTCCGATGATCTATCTTCTATTCTTTCTTCCGGAGGCATTGTGATGTTGCTCTCTTCGCACATCATCCCAATTCGTGAGGATCGTGTTCTTTTCAAGCATACCCGTTTAACCGGAGTGTTGTATCTTCTCTGCTCAAGTTCTTTTCATCTTATCAATTTCTGCATCTCTTTTCAACCGGAGTGCTGCCCGAATTCTTTATTCTATTCCTTGTCTAGCTAATTTTAACCGGAGTGGTTTTAAATTTCTTCTTGCCCCTTAAGATCTTGATTCACGAGTTGCAACCTACAAGGTTCTTATAATGTTCCTTGTTCCAATTTCTAACGGAGAGTTTTCAACTTCGTTCATCTCCGTTGTAGTATTTCTTGCAAGATTCTTCAACCTCTCAAGGCTCTTTGGTTTCACTCGTTTGTCGAAGAAGCAACTTTGTTTTACCTCTTCCTCTCCCGTTTTCCCTCCGGTGCCATCCTAGATCTCGGGACGAGATCCTCTCGTAGTGGTGGAGTGTTGTAACGCCCCGGATTCGATGCGCCAGGTGTCCGCTAGTTATTCGTCGGCGTTGCTTGTCATTTGCTTGCGTCTTGCACTTTGCCATGTTCATCACGTCATAACTCTGCATCCGTGGCTCCGTTTTGGGCGTGTAGCATATCGAATTGTTCGCCTCGATGAGTAAATCATTTATTCTCATTGCATAATTTTCATTTGATCTCATCTCGATGCCCGAAATGCTGCTAGAAGAGGGCTATGTGATATTAGTTTCAGATCTGTTTCAGTAGATGCACTTTTATCATTTTTGCCATGATTGATGTGTGCATCCTATGAACTGGAGTCCTACATGTGGTTTGTAATATGTCATGCCATATTTACAGGGGTGTATGCCATGTATTTTTGTGATCTTTGTGGTGACTAGCACAAGCACGCAAACTAGGGATCATAATGTTGCTGATTTCAGGGACTTAATAATTTCACCAAGTTATTCCCTGCTGTTATTTTTATGCCATGCGTTCGTGTTGTTACAGAGAGATCTATGCCCATTTTGAACATGATCAGTAAGGGTGTTTTGAACATATGGATTTTCTATATCCATCCATGCCTTTGTTAGTAATTATGGAGTGCCATAGCTTGAGTAAATAGAGCTCTACTTTTGCTATAAAATGTTTACTGGCAGATTCTTTACATGTTATTCGATTTTGCCAAGCTTGTTGTAGTTGATCCTTGAATGATATGATGTTGTTCTTGCCATGATTAGCTTCTATGCCATGTCTTCTTGGTGGGTGTATGCTTAGTTTATCATGCAATGCTCTGTAGTGAGTGCGTCGAGCTCGTAAACATGCCTACTTGTTAACTGTTTTTGACATGTCCAGTTTTTCTGCTAAGTCTGAAAACTGTAACGAAACTTGCTTAATTGACATGGGAGCTATTATATTTTCTAGTCCTTTTTGGCTCATGGTCAGTAAGGGACTTTTGTTCTATGCTTTGAGTAGATTCATGCCATGCCATATTTTGCTATGTCCTGTTCCTGCAGCATGTTGTTTCTTTGCTCTAAACATGTCATCCTGATGTTAATTTCTGGCATGTTGTTATTTTCACTAAGTCTGTGAACCTGTCATCTTTTGCACTTTTGCCATGCTTGTTTGAACCTGTTGTGATGTAATTTAGCCGTAGCTCAGTGTTCATCTTTTGTCAAGCATCTTGAGTAGATCACTGCCATATGCTTTGCTGATATGTTTGGATGCAGTATCTTAATTTGTTGTTGCATGCTAAGTGGCATCATGCTGTTAATGGCAGAATCTTGTCATTCTTGTTTTGCTTGTCATTTGCAAACCGTGCACCCGATTCCGGTGATCTTTATATCCATTTCAACCGAAATCACCTCACCTTTCCAGTGGCATACTTGGTTTGCCAATATTATGCCTTGTTCATCTTTTTCCTTCCGGAGCTCGCATATGCACTGCATACCACATCTCGCATATCATGTCATGTTTTGCATCATGTTGCTTGCGCATTGCATCGTGGTTGATAGTTGTTCCTTCGCTTGTGTTCTTGCCTTGGGTAGAGCCAGGAGACGAGTACGTGAACGAGGAACCTGTTGAGAACGCTTACGAGGATCAAGCCTTCGACAACCCTGAGAACTTTGCAGGCAAGATGACCATACCCTCGAAATCACTTCTATCTTTGCTTGCTAGTTGCTCTCTCTTTTGCTATGCCTATGCTGTGATACCTACCACTTGCTTATCATGCCTCCCATATTGTTAAACCAAGCCTCTAACCCACCTTGTCCTAGCAAACCGTTGTTTGGCTATGTTACCTCTTCGCTCAGCCCCTCTTATAGCGTTGTTAGTTGCAGGTGAAGATGAAGTTTGTTCCTTGTTGGAACATGGAGATGTTGTTCCTTGATTGGAACATGTTTACTTGTTGGGATATCACAATATATCTTATTTAATTAATGCATCTATATACTTGGTAAAGGGTGGAAGGCTCGGCCTTATGCCTGGTGTTTTGTTCCACTCTTGCCGCCCTAGTTTCCATCATATCGGTGTTATGTTCCCGGATTTTTGCGTCCCTAACGCGGTCGGGTGATTTATGGGACCCCCTTGACAGTTCGCTTTGAATAAGACTTTTCCAGCAAGGCCCAACATTGGTTTTACCATTTGCCTACCACCTATACCTTTCCCTTGGGAGTAGCTAACCCGAGGGTCATCTTTATTTAGCCCCCCCGGGCCAATGCTTGTCTAAGTGTTGGTCCAAACTAGAGCGCTTTGCAGCGCCACCTCAAGGAAACTTGGGGTCTGGTTTTAGTTGTACGGACAGCTCATCCGGTGTTGCCCTGAGAACGAGATATGTGCAGCTCCTATCAGGATGTCGGCGCATCGGGCGGCTTTGCTGGACTTGTTTTATTACTGTCAAAATGTCTTGTAGCCGGGATTCCGAGACTGATCGGGTCTTCCCGGGGAGAAGGAATATCCTTCGTTGATTGCGAGAGCTTATCATGGGCTAAGTTGGGACACCCCTGTAGGGTATTATCTTTGAAAAGCCGTGCCCGTGGTTATGAGGCAGATGGGAATTTGTTAATGTCCGGTTGTAGAAAACCCGAAGTTGATCTTAATTAAAATACACCAACCGCGTGTGTAACCGTGATGGTCTCTTCTCGGCGGAGTCCGGGAAGTGAACACGGTGTTGGAGTTATGCTTGACGTAAGTAGTTTCAGGATCACTTCTTGATCATAGTTCTTCGACCGTGCTTTTGCCTTCTCTTCTCGCTCTCATTTGCGTCTGTTAGCCACCATATGTGCTAGTCGCTTGCTGCAGCTCCACCTCACTACCCTGTCCTACCTTTAAGCTTAAATAGTCTTGATCTCGCGGGTGTGAGATTGCTGAGTCCCCGTGACTCACAGATAATTCCAAAAAACCAGTTTGCAGGTGCCGATGAAACCGCGCAGGTGACGCACCCGAGCTCAAGGAGGAGCTCGATGAAGATCTTGTCCGTTGTGTTGTTTCGTTTCAGCTGATCAGTAGTGGAGCCCAGTTGGGTCGATCAGGGATCTGTGTAGCATTTGGGGTAGTCTTCTTTTATTTTGGTTCCGTACTCGGACCTTGATTGTATCTGTTTGATGTAATGCATTACTCATGTATTGCGTGAAGTGGCGATTGTAAGCCAACTATGTATCTCTTTCCCTTATGTATTACATGTGTTGTGTGAAGATTACCTCACTTGCGACATTGCTTTCAATGCGGTTATGACTCTAAGTCGTGCTTCGACACGTGGGAGATATAGCCGCATCGAGGGCGTTACACACCCCCAGCGTCGAGGGTACACGGTGACGTGTTCGTGTGCGAACACACTTTTTGGCGACTCCGCTGGGGACCGAAGCTTTGAATGGTCTCCAGCCCGTTCTTGCTAGGAAGAGATCGTCATCTAGGGTTTGCAATCTAGAAAGGTAATATGAATACCCAATTCCCTACTGTAGATGCAAATAATTCATATGGTGTTACTAGATCGTTCAATGAGTACACTCTATCGGCCAGCCCTAGTTTGTTCAATCATTCATCTAATTACGTGCATAGGCTGATTCAAAGTAATTTACATGCTTCAACTTTTTATGATACTAGTAACATGCATCATATGTATCCCAACTCTCACGCATCGGCAACCCCACAAATTGTTATGCCGATGAACAACATGGTGAGTTTGGTTAATAAATTTGAAACACCTCATGTTAGGATTTCCAATGCCATGCAAGAAAGTGTTTCACCCTTTTATTCATCGGCAAGTAATGTGCAATATACTAATCCAACCATGCCGATGAACGAGAGAATTAGCCATGCTACTACTAGCTATTCGGCCAGTTATTCCCAACCGTCATATGCTACACCTCATGACAATAATTTTTCAGCACCATACACAACTGTAGATGTTCATAATTCGGCTTCCGACCTTCCTGGTCATAGCCGAATGAATGTAAATTTTTACAGGAGCGGTTGTGCCCAATATTGTATAAGATGAGGTAGTGGTGGCTGCATTGAAGAGTTTAGCCCAAAATAAGAGGATTAGTGCTCTTTGCCTTGAACAACATGAAAAGGGGCTATTTCCTGATTATGCCGCAATAAAAGCTAGAGTTTTGCAAGAAGATGATTTTTTGCCAATTGATAAAATTGGCGAGCAAAAATATGGTTTTACAACAATGCATATGCCTTCACCTAGTACTACATCATATTATGCACCCCCTACACTATTGCAAAATTTCGGCAACACCCGTGTGTCATTGCCGAAAGAATCTGAAAGCATTGGGGGCAATCGTATCCGGAGTGGGCTGAAATTGAGAAAAAGCTTAAAGCCAACTTTGCCGCTCGCCGCCAGAAACAAATAGAAAAAGAATTGGCTCAGATAAAAGAAGCATTGCCAATTGGTAGTATCAATGAAAAGAAGGATGATTCAGAACTGGAAAGTGCTTCGGTTGAAAAAGCCGAATCAAGTAGTATATATTCCGAATCCATAAAATCTAAAGAGGCAAGCATTAATGAGAAAGGGCATGGAAAGAATAGCAAAACAACCATGCTTGATTTTTCTGAAGTTAATGGAACCTACTTCCTGCCTTATGAGTTCCGTGCCGTAGAAATTGACAAGCCTCAAGGACAAGAGCAAGTAGCCAAACAAAGTTCGGCTGATAAAGATCTTCAAGATAATGATGCATGGAATAAAGAAAAAGATGATGAAAAGGCGTTGGAGAGTCATCCAAAGATAGAGCAAGATATTGTTCAAGTTACACCACAATCATGCTCTCTCAACATATTTAAAGAGGTATGTCTAGCAAGTAATTTACCTGTTTTCAGATTTGGTCACAACTTTATTGTTGATACATCTATTAGAAAAATCCTCATTAGTAATTTTGAAAGACCATTGAAGATGGGTAATTTATTTATTAGCAATAAAATTGTTTTAGAACATATCGGTCAACCAATTGTGCCATTTATAAAGATCGATAATGACTTATTGTTGGAGCCAAAGCTTTCTTCGTTGCTTTATCTAAAGTTCATATCTATTTGGGTAGCTTTGCTTATTTCATACTTGGCTTGCACTTGGTCTCAATTGAGACATTTGTGTTCTAACTATTTTTGTTTTAGAAATTTAAAGCCAAGATTAAATTCTGTTGAGAAAACCGATGCTAGTATAATATCTTACCCAAAGACATCGGAGATAGAGTGCAAAACACAATGCATAGCCGAATGGTGTGATGCAAAATCTGAACCATTCGTTTGGTTAATTCCAAAGCCGTTCTCACAGCAAGATCGGCTAGAAAACAAGAAGTATACCTTCAATTCAAGCATGTGTGATCAAATATTTGATTTGTTGCTGAAAAATAATTACATTACAATTCTTGATCACCATGTTAAGCCATCAATCCAAGGATGAATGTATTGTAAGTTGCATGATTCGTCCAAGCATAATGTTGAGGATTGCAACATGTTTCGTCAAATAGTTAAATCGGCCATTGAAATAGGACAATTGAAGCTTGTTGAAACACCAAGAGATGACCAGTCTATTCCGATTGGTCCCGATGGCAAAAAGTTTTTGCATCGGCTGCTTCAAGCCGATCCATTTAAAGAGAAGGTAAAAACTGCAGGTGATGGGATCAAGCTTTCAAGTAAAGAAGTTGCTGAAGAGCATAATGAACATAATCTTGAGGGTGAGAATTCCATCAAAGCTACAATGGAGACGCCAAGGACTGGGGGCAGCAAGCAAATCCAATGATCGATGAAAGCAAACCAAAAGGAAACAAAGGCCGAAAGAAGCGCAAGTGTAAGAGATCAAAAATCACCTTCGCTGAACTATTGGATAAATATCAAAAGAAGAGTGAAGTGAAGAATGCTTATCGGCCCAATCATGCAAAGAAACCAAGATCACCCCCAAGGCGCAAATATGAGGATCGGTATTGGCAAAGTGAGAATTTTAATGCAACATATTCATATCCTTATTTTGGCCCGCCAATGCCAATGCCGTGGATGCCTCCGTATGCTCATATAGATCCATATCCATCATGGGACATGTATGATACAAGGGCACATTCTCCATCTTATTTTAGACCATCTCACCAATATTATGCAGCTCCGAGAAGATCAATATCTGAACAATCACATGTTAAATACCGTTTCAATCTTAAGGAATCGGTCCAGAGCTCAAGGATGAAGAAAGAGGTGGTCAAGCGAGTTTACCGTGTTAAAAGAGATGGTCGTAAGAGTGCAACTTCAGGTTTGATCTCAAATAAAAAAGAGCCAATTAAAGTGTTAACATTGGCTACTAAAGGCAATGAGACAAAGCAACCAATTATTGAGAGTCAAAGTGCCAAATCTGAAGAAAAGAAGTTGAGAGTGCATAAGGCCAAAAAGGAACTGCCATTGGTCAAAACAGAATTACAGCCGAGATGCCCACTCGGCTTAACGTATTGGTAAAACAAGGAATTACAAAATCTTAGTGCACAAGAGCTGAGACAGAAGAACATGGCATGGGTTCCCAATAGGATCATTCATAACAAAAATGATGTGCATGCTTCTATTGCAACAAGTACAATAAAAGTGAAGAAAGAGAAGGATGGAAGCAACAAACAATTAAGCCGAAGGTGTGGATCACAACATCAAAATCTTCGGTTGGCACATCATCCATTTTCTTCAACAATGCCATTGATGCCTTTGCCATGGAATTCATCCACAAGTATGATCAGTTACCCTCCATGTTCTTATTTTGATCCATGGATGCAACATAATTTTCTATATCATGACAGAGTATTACCAAATCACTATACATTTGGTTAGTTACATTTTTGTTGCTAATACAAAGGGGCCGAAATATATTATTGCTATTTCATTTGTTTATTTCGGCTATACATACTTTGGTGGGTGAATACTACATGGACCTCATTGTAATGGCCGATATTTATCTATCGTCCTAAGAATATATCTAAGAATGGCCGGTGTGGTATTCTAACATCGTCCTTAGTTTGAGATAAGTGCTTGCAAAGGAATTTGTCAAATTGATGCCATTGAAGATATTATGCATAGACCAATTCACCAAAATTGCAAAGTGAAATTATGTTTTGATTGGTGTGCTTTGGCTTATTAGTATTCAGAATTTATGTAAGGCCAAATCATGGTTGATTTTATTATTGAGCATCATATTGACATCATGCATAATATTAGTTTTAGCTTGATCTCTCTAGTACCATGGAGGTTATATATTGATGGTCAAATTTGTAGCAATGGCCAAGGTGTTGATGTTGTTTATATATCTCCTTATGGTGCTATTTTGTGAAACCTCATGCCGCTTAAAATATTTATGAACAAATGATCAAAGCCAAATATGCATTGTTATTCGGATTGGAGCTTTTCCTTGCTATAGGTGCTATGCATATTGAGGCTTTCGGTGATTTGTTATGAGTAGTACGACAATGAAAAGTTATCAATGTTTTGACGAATCACTTATAGTTTACCATGAGGTATGTCTAGATGCAAAATTTACCTTGTGTTGCTTTAAAATTGTTCGTATATCTAGACATGACAATTTGAAAGAGTTGGCAGAGCAAGCATTCGACTACTATGTTAATCATGGTATATTGCATTTCTATCAATTGCCGATGCTTATTCTTGCCAACATAGGTAAGGCCGAGTTGGAGCTCATCACCTCGGCCAGTAATGAAACTTTTGTGCAGGCGAAGTAAGGATTGAAGGAAGTTCATTCTTGATTATCTGCAA
The DNA here is from genome assembly GCA_032464435.1 of Aegilops umbellulata. Taxonomy (NCBI): domain Eukaryota; kingdom Viridiplantae; phylum Streptophyta; class Magnoliopsida; order Poales; family Poaceae; genus Aegilops; species Aegilops umbellulata. Next base: position 111,809,520 of record CP136060.1, on the reverse strand, counting down.
AATCCTAGCGAAAGGCGGAACAATACGGTTCGGAGGATGGTTTTGATCTATGGAACCTTATCACCGGATTGTTATAGAAGCTGAGAAGTTTTCACCCAAGTTTGCATCAGAAAGTTCACACAAGACATGGCCGATATATACTTATCGTCCTAAGAACATATAAATGGCCGATGGTGTGATGACATCGTCCTTAGAACAAACTTGGTACAAGTCATTTTTTGGCACGCTAGCTTTGCCGAAAAACAGGGGGGCATGTGTTGACGCTCAAAAGTGGCACGTTTATAAAGAGTGGCTTGAAGCTATGTCTAGATTAATTCAAACTTACTATTGAAAGTCACCATGAGATGTCTATCTTCGAGAAGATGAAGATGAATATGAAGATGGTCTAAAACGGAGCTTGGATGTAAAAGTTATGACAAGTTCAGAGATGCTCATGTCGACACCAGATTAAAGAATGGCCAGAAACCCAATGAAGATTGCTTCAAATGGAGAAAGTTTCAACTTGAAAGTTGTGCGCCTCGTCGAAACAATTGATTTTGATATAAAGATCATCCGAATACGAGGTAGTATGAAAAAGTTAGGGCACACACAGTGCGACCCTTCAGTGAGCAAAATATGACGCCTGGAACCAGACACATATGTGGGTATGTGTGATGAGCTGCGAAAATACTTAGCTGTTTCGCGCGAGCGATTTGACGCTCGAGATGGCCTCTGATGAAAAAACGTTCAACATGAAAGTTGTTCGCCTCATCGGACCGGTCAAGACTGCTTTTGGGCTCCTTTCCATCCGAGGTCGTGTACCGTCCCAAAAAAGAACCACAATGTGCAGCCAGTTTTAGACCGAAAAGTTTTGGAAAGTTCGGACAAAACCAATCCGAATTTGACTAGGGTTTTGGACGTGAATTCAAGTATTTTCCTTGCACGGGAAGTCCATCCCCCTCTTATATAGCTAAGGGGTGACGGCCGATTGAACAACTCTCAATCGATCAAATCATCTACCACTTTTTTATCTTTTATCTTTTCTCCTTAACCCTAGTTCTTCTTCTTCCTCGTTCTTCGTCTGTTCTTCTTGTTGCAGGGCGGCGAACCTCGAGGCCCTAGGGGCGATCAGGTCGACCTAGGGCAGCCAATAGCCGCTGCGTGCCCTGACGGGGTCCCTCCCGGGCGTGTGGGGTTTCGGGTACTCAAAAGCACCCGCCGGATTGGCTGCGTACCGCGCTTCCGACTGGGTCTCCTTCGACGTGAGCTGCGGTGCATCACCCCCGGCATCGAGGGTACACGGTGACGTGTTCGTGTGCGAACACACTTTTTGGCGACTCCGCTTGGGACCGAAGCTTTGAATGGTCTCCAGCCCGTTCTTGCTAGGAAGAGATCGTCATCTAGGGTTTGCAATCAAGAAAGGTAATATGAATACCCAATTCCCTACTGTAGATGCAAATAATTCATATGGTGTTACTAGATCGTTCAATGAGTACACTCTATCGGCCAGCCCTAGTTTGTTCAATCATTCATCTAATTACGTGTATAGGCTGATTCAAAGTAATTTACATGCTTCAACTTTTTATGATACTAGTAACATGCATCATATGTATCCCAACTCTCATGCATCGGCAACCCCACAAATTGTTATGCCGATGAACAACATGGTGAGTTTGGTTAATAAATTCGAAACACCTCATGTTAGGATTTCCAATGCCATGCAAGAAAGTGTTTCACCCTTTTATTCATCGGCAAGTAATGTGCAATATACTAATCCAACCATGCCGATGAACGAGAGAATTAGCCATGCTACTACTAGCTATTCGGCCAGTTATTCCCAACCGTCATATGCTACACCTCATGACAATAATTTTTCAGCACCATACACAACTGTAGATGTTCATAATTCGGCTTCCGACCTTCCTGGTCATAGCCGAATGAATGTAAATTTTACAGGAGCGGTTGTGCCCAATATTGTATAAGATGAGGTAGTGGTGGCTGCATTGAAGAGTTTAGCCCAAAATAAGAGGATTAGTGCTCTTTGCCTTGAACAACATGAAAAGGGGCTATTTCCTGATTATGCCGCAATAAAAGCTAGAGTTTTGCAAGAAGATGATTTTTGCCAATTGATAAAATTGGCGAGCAAAAATATGGTTTTACAACAATGCATATGCCTTCACCTAGTACTACATCATATTATGCACCCCCTACACTATTGCAAAATTTCGGCAACCCCCGTGTGTCATTGCCGAAATAATCTAAAAGCATTGGGGGGCAATTGTATCCGGAGTGGGCTGAAATTGAGAAAAAGCTTAAAGCCAACTTTGCCGCTCGCCGCCAGAAACAAATAGAAAAAGAATTGGCTCAGATAAAAGAAGCATTGCCAATTGGTAGTATCAATGAAAAGAAGAATGATTCAGAACTGGAAAGTGCTTCGGTTGAAAAAGCTGAATCAAGTAGTATATATTCCGAAACCATCAAATCTAAAGAGGCAAGCATTATTGGGAAAGGGCATGGCAAGCATAGCAAAACAACCATGCTTGATTTTTCTGAAGTTAATGGAACCTACTTCCTGCCCTATGAGTTCCGTGTCGTAGAAATTCACAAGCCTCAAGGACAAGAGCAAGTAGCCAAACAAAGTTCGGCTGATAAGGATCTTCAAGGTAATGATGCACGGAATAAATAAAAAGATGATGAAAAGGCGTTGGAGAGTCATCCAAAGATAGAGCAAGATATTGTTCAAGTTACACCACAATCATGCTCTCTCAACATATTTAAAGAGGTATGTCTAGCAAGTAATTTACCTATTTTCAGATTTGGTCACAACTTTATTGTTGATACATCTATTATAAAAATCCTCATAAGTAATTTTGAAAGACCATTGAAGAAGGGTAATTTATTTATTAGCAATAAAATTGTTTTAGAACATATCGGTCAACCAATTGTGCCATTTATAAAGACCGATAATGACTTATTGTTGCAGCCAAAGCTTTCTCCGTTGCTTTATCTAAAGTTCATATATATTTGGGTAGCTTTGCTTATTTCGTACTTGGCTTGCACTTGGCCTCAATTGAGACATGTGTGTTCTAACTATTTTCGTTTTAGAAATTTAAAGCCAAGATTAAATTCTGTTGAGAAAACCGATGCTAGTATAATATCTTACCCAAAGACATCGGAGATGGAGTGCAAAACACAATGCATAGCCGAATGGTGTGATGCACAATCTGAACCATTCGTTTGCTTAATTCCAAAGCCGTTCTCACAACAAGATCGGCTAGAAAACAAGAAGTATACCTTCAATTCAAGCATGTGTGATCAAATATTTGATTTGTTGCTGAAAAATAATTACATTACAATTCTTGATCACCATGTTAAGCCATCAATCCAAGTATGAATGTATTGTAAGTTGCATGATTCGTCCAAGCATAATTTTGAGGATTGCAACAGGTTTCGTCAAATAGTTAAATCAGCCATTGAAAAAGGACAATTGAAGTTTGTTGAAACACCAAGAGATGACCAGTCTATTCTGATTGGTCCCGATGGCAAAAAGTTTTTGCATCGGCTGCTTCAATCCGATCCATTTAAAGAGAAGGTAAAAACTGCAGGTGATGGGATCAAGATTTCAAGTAAAGAAGTTGTTGAAGAGCATAATGAACATAATCTCGAGGGTGAGAATTCCATCGAAGCTACAATGGAGACGCCAAGGACTGGGGGCAGCAAGCAAATCCAATGATCGATGAAAGCAAACCAAAAGGAAACAAAGGCCGAAATAAGCGCAAGTGTAAGAGATCAAAAATCACCTTCGCTGAACTATTGGATAAATATCAAAAGAAGAGTGAAGAGAAGAATGCTTATCGGCCCAATCATGCAAAGAAACCAAGATCATCCCCAAGGCGCAAATATGAGGATCGGTATTGACAAAGTGAGAATTGTAATGCAACATATTCATATCCTTATTTTGGGCCGCCAATGCCAATGCCGTGGATGCCTCCCTATGCTCATATAGATCCATATCCATCATGGGACAGGTATGATACAAGGGCACATTCTCCATCTTATTTTAGATCATCTCACCAATATTATGCAGCTCCGAGAAGATCAATATCTGAACAATCACATGTTAAATACCGTTTCAATCATAAGGAATCGGTCCATAGCTCAAGGATGAATAAAGAGGTGGTCAAGCGAGTTTACCGTGTTAAAAGAGATGGTCGTCAGAGTGCAACTTCAGATTTGATCTCAAATAAAAAAGAGCCAATTAAAGTGTTAACATTGGCTACTAAAGGCAATGAGACAAAGCAACCAATTATTGAGAGTCAAAGTGCCAAATCTGAAGAAAAGAAGTTGAGAGTGCATAAGGCCAAAAAGGAACTGCCATTGGTCAAAACAGAATTACAGCCGAGATGCCCACTCGGCTTAACGTATTGGCAAAAGAAGGAATTACAAAATCTTAGTGCACAAGAGCTGAGACAGAAGAACATGGCATGGGTTCCCAAGAGGATCATTCATAACAAAAATGATGTGCATGCTTCTATTGCAACAAGTACAATAAAAGTGAAGAAAGAGAAGAATGGAAGCAACAAACAATTAAGCCGAAGGTGTGGATCACAACATCAAAATCTTCGGTTAGCACATCATCCATTTTCTTCAACAATGCCATTGATGCCTTTGCCATGGAATTCATCCACAAGTATGATCAGTTACCCTCCATGTTCTTATTTTGATCCATGGATGCAACATAATTTTCTATATCATGACAGAGTATTACCAAATCACTATACATTTGGTTAGTTACATTTTTGTTGCTAATACAAAGGGGCTGAAATATCTTATTGCTATTTCATTTGTTTATTTCGGCTATACATACTTTGGTGGGTGAATACTACATGGACCTCATTGTAATGGCCGATATTTATCTATCGCCCTAAGAATATATCTAAGAATGGCCGGTGTGGTATTCTAACATCGTCCTTAGTTTGAGATAAGTGCTTGCAAAGGAATTTGTCAAATTGAGGTCATTGAAGATATTATACATAGACCATTTCACCAAAATTGCAAAGTGAACTTATGTTTTGATTGGTGTGCTTTGGCTTATTAGTATTCAGAATTTATGTAAGGCCAAATCATGGTTGATTTTATTATTGAGCATCATATTGACATCATGCATAATATTGGTTTTAGCTTGATCTCTCTAGTACCATGGAGGTTATATATTGATGGTCAAATTTGTAGCAATGGCAAAGGTGTTGGTGTTGTTTATATATCTCCTTATGGTGCTATTTTGTGAAACCTCATGCCGCTTAAAATATTTATGCACAAATGATCAAAGCCAAATATGCATTGTTATTCGGATTGGAGCTTTTCCTTGTTATAGGTGCTATGCATATTGAGGCTTTCGGTGATTTGTTATGAGTAGTACGACAATGAAAAGTTATCAATGTTTTGACGAATCACTTATAGTTTACCATGAGGTATGTCTAGATGCAAACTTTACCTTGTGTTGCTTTAAAATTGTTCATATATCTAGACATGACAATTTGAAAGAGTTGGCAGAGCAAGCAGCCGACTACTAATGTTAATCATGGTGTACTGCATTTCTATCAATTGCCGATGCTTATTCTTGCCAACATAGGTAAGGCCGAATTGGAGCTCACCACCTCGGCCAGTAATGAAACTTTTGTGCAGACGAAGTAAGGATTGAAGGAAGTTCATTCTTGATTATCCGCAAAATCCTAGCGAAAGGGGGAACAATATGGTTCAGAGGATGGTTTTGATCAATGGAACCTTATCACCGGATTGTTATAGAAGCTGAGAAGTTTTCACCCAAGTTTGCATCAGAAAGTTCACACAAGACATGGCCGATATATACTTATCGTCCTAAGAACATATAAATGGCCGATGCTGTGTTGAGATCGTCCTTAGAACAAATTTGGTACAAGTCACTTTTTGGCACGCAAGCTTTGCCGAAAAACAGGGGGCATGTGTTGACGCTCAAAAGTGGCACGTTTATAAAGAGTGGCTTGAAGCTATGTCTAGATTAATTCAAACTTACTATTGAAAGTCACCATGAGATGTCTATCTTCGAGAAGATGAAGATGAATGTGAATATGGTCTAAAACGGAGCTTGGATGTAAAAGTTATGACAAGTTCAGAGATGCTCATGTCGACATCAGATTAAAGAATGGCCAGGAACCCAATGAAGATTGCTTCAAATGGAGAAAGTTTCAACTTGAAAGTTATGCGCCTCGTCGAAACAATCGATTCTGATATAAAGATCATCGGAATCCGAGGTAGTATGCAAAAGTTAGAGCACACACAGTGCGACCCTTCAGTGAGCAAAATATGACGCCTGGAACCAGACACATATGTGGGTATGTCTGATGAGCTACGTAAATAATTAGCTGTTTTGCGCGAGTGATTTGACCCTCGAGATGACTTCTGATGAAAAAACGTTCAACATGAAAGTTGTTCTTCTCGTCGGACCGGTCAAGATTGCTTTTGGGATCGTTTCCATCCGAGGTCGTTTACTGCCTCAAAAAAGACCCACAATGTGCAGTCAGTTTTAGACCGAACAGTTTTAGAAAGTTCGGACAAAACCAATCCGAATTTGACTAGGGTTTTGGACGTGAATTCAAGTCTTTTCCTTGCACGGGAAGTCCAGCCCCCTCTTATATAGCAAAGGGATGACGGCCGATTGAACAACACACAATCGATCAAATCATCTACCACTTTTTATCTTTTATCTTTTCTCCTTAACCCTAGTTCTTCTTCTTCCTCGTTCTTCGTCTGTTCTTCTTGTTGCAGGGTGGCGAACCTCGAGGCCCTAGGGGCGATCAGGTCGACCTAGGGCAGCCCATAGCCGCTGCGTGCCCTGACGGGGTCCCTCCCGGGCGTGTGGGGTTTCGGGTCCTCAAAAGCACCCGTCGGATTGAATGCGTACCGCGCTTCCGACTGGGTCTCCTTCGACGTGAGCTGCGGTGCATCACCCCCGGCGTCAAGGGTACATGGTGACGTGTTCGTGTGCGAACACGTGTCTTGCAGGGATCGTCCAGGTACCAACGTATGTACTTCTATTAACTCACCCAACTTGCGGGGCCGGGGAGTGTGCCTACTGTTGGTTCTCAATTGCGGTCCCACATGTGTGTGCAAACGCAATATGACTCGCGTTCCATTCGAAGAGCGGCGTGCCAGACCGACCGACCGTCTGGGGTGCGACACGAACGTGACCGGCGTGCTGCATACTCCGTACATGTGTACCGCGTTTTCTTGAGGCTTTGCTCCATGGCGCAATCCATGGATAAAAAATTAGTATACTGTACTATTTAAAAGTCGAGGGTGGGCTTTTTCCCACGCGGTAGGTGGGGCAGTTCCGCCTAGTCGGTTCAACAAAGACGCGAGAAGATGAGGGAGTAGGCTGCTGCAAACGTAGGGCTGTGTGATTTGATAGTGAGTTACTGCTGGACAGGTGGGGCCCGGTGATTTGACTTGCAGTTATCATTTTAATTGCGGCGCTACGACCGGTTTGAGTCTCCCGATTCCTGACCACCTCCATACAGGTGCCTCTTGTTGGGGAACGTTGCAGAAAACAAAAAATTTCCTACGGTTTCACCAAGATCCATCTATGAGTTCATCTAGCAACGAGTATTCAGATGCATCTACATACCTTTGTAGATCGAGAGCGGAAGCGTTCACTAGAACGTGGATGATGGAGTCGTACTCGCCGTGATCCAAATCACCGATGACCAATCGCCGAACGGATGGCACCTCCGCGTTCAACACACGTATGGAGCGGATGACTTCTCCTTCTTCTTGATCCAGCAAGGGGGAAGGAGAGGTTGATGGAGATCTAGCAGCACGACGGCGTGGTGGTGGATGCAGTTGTCACGTGCAGCAGGGCTTCGCCGAGCGTCTGTGCGGGAGGGAGAGGTGTGACAGGGGAGAGGGAGGCGCCAGGGGTCAAGGGTACTGCTGCCCCTCCCTCCCCCCCTTTTATATAGGCCCCCTGGGGGGCGCCGGCCCCTGGAGATCCAATCTCCCAGGGGGGCGGCGGCCAGGGGGGTGGAGTACCCCCCAAGTGGGGCGCAGGGGGTGGGCCTTGGGGGGCGCACCAGCCCACTAAGGGCTGGTCCCCCCCTCCCACTTCAGCCCATGGGTCCCTCCGGGATGGGTGGCCCCACCCGATGGACCCCCGGGACCCATTTGGTGTTCCCGGTACAATATCGGTGACCCCCGGATCACTCCCGATGGCCGAAACTGCACTTCCTATATATAATTCTTCACCTCCGGACCATTCCGAAACTCCTCGTGACGTCCTGGATCTCATCCGGGACTCCGAACAACTTTCAGATGATTGCATACTCATATCTCTACAACCCTAGCGTCACCGAACCTTAAGTGTGTAGACCCTACGGGTTCGGGAGACATGTAGACATGACCGAGACACCTCTCTGGTCAATAACCAACAGCGGGATCTGGATACCCATGTTGGCTCCCACATACTCCTTGATGATCTCATCGGATGAACCACGATGTCGAGGATTCAATCAATCCCGTATTCAATTCCCTTTGTCACACGGTATTTTACTTGCCCGAGATTCGATCGTCGGTATCCCAATACCTCGTTCAATCTCGTTACTGGCAATTCACTCTACTCGTACCGTAATGCATGATCCCGTGATCAAACACTTTGATTACATTGAGCTCATTATGATGATGCATTACCGAGTGGGCCCGGTGATACCTCTCCGTCATACGGAGTGACAAATCCCAGTCTCGATCCGTGTCAACCCAACAGACACTTTCGGAGATACCCGTAGTATACCTTTATAGTCACCCAGTTACGTTGTGACGTTTGGCACACCCAAAGCACTCCTACGATATCCGGGAGTTACACGATCTCATGGTCTAAGGAAAAGATACTTGACATTGGAAAAAGCTCTAACAAACGAATTATACGATCTTTGTGCTTATGCTTAGGATTGGGTCTTGTCCATCACATCATTCTCCTAATGATGTGATCTCGTTATCAATGACATCCAATGTCCATAGTCAGGAAACCTTGACTATCAGTTGATCAACGAGCTAGTCAACTAGAGGCTTACTAGGGACATGTTGGTGTCTATGTATTCACACATGTATTACGATTTCTGGATAACACAATTATAGCATGAATAAAAGACAATTATCATGAACAAGGAAATATAATAATAATGCTTTTATTATTGCCTCTAGCGCATATTTCCAACAGTCTCATACTTGCACTAGAGTCAATAATCTAGTTACATTGTGATGAATCGAACACCCATAGTGTTCTGGTGTTGATCATGTTTTGCTCTAGGGAGAGGTTTAGTCAACGGATCTGCGACATTCAGATCCGTATGCACTTTACAAATATCTATGTCTCCATCTTGAACATTTTCACGAATGCAGTTGAAGCGACGCTTGATGAGCCTGGTCTTCTTGTGAAACCTGGGCTCCTTGGCAAGTGCAATAGCTCCAGTGTTGTCACAGAAGAGTTTGATCGGCCCCGACGGATTGGGTATGACTCCTAGGTCGGTGATGAACTCCTTCATCCAAATTGCTTCATGTGCTGCCTCCGAGGCTGCCATGTACTCCGCTTCACATGTAGATCCCGCCACGACGCTCTGCTTGCAGCTGCACCAGCTTACTGCTCCACCATTCAACATATACACGTATCCGGATTTTGACTTAGAGTCATCCAGATCTGTGTCGAAGCTAGCGTCGACGTAACCCTTTACGACGAGCTCTTCGTTACCTCCATAAACGAGAAACATGTCCTTAGTCCGTTTTAGGTACTTCAGGATATTCTTGACCGCTGTCCAGTGTTCCTTGCCGGGATTACTTTGGTACCTACCTACCAAACTTACGGCAAGGTTTACATCAGGTCTGGTACACAGCATGGCATACATAATAGACCCTATGGCCGAGGCATAGGGGATGACACTCATCTCTTCTATATCTTCTGCCGTGGTCGGGCATTGAGCTGAGCTCAATTTCACACCTTGTAATACAGGCAAGAACCCTTTCTTGGACTGATCCATATTGAACTTCTTCAATATCTTTTCAAGGTATGTGCTTTGTGAAAGACCTATGAGGCGTCTTGATCTATCTCTATAGATCTTGATGCCTAATATATAAGTAGCTTCTCCAAGGTCCTTCATTGAAAAACTCTTATTCAAATAGGCCCTTATGCTGTCCAAAAGTTCTATATCATTTCCCATCAAAAGTATGTCATCTACATATAATATGAGAAATGCTACAGAGCTCCCACTCACTTTCTTGTAAACGCAAGCTTCTCCATAAGTCTGCGTAAACCCAAACGCTTTGATCATCTCATCAAAGAGAATGTTCCAACTCCGAGATGCTTGCACCAGCCCATAAATGGATCGCTGGAGCTTGCATACCTTGTTAGCATTCTTAGGGTCGACAAAACCTTCCGGCTGCATCATATACAATTCTTCCTTAAGATAGCCGTTAAGGAATGTCGTTTTGATGTCCATTTGCCATATCTCATAATCATAGTATGCGGCAATTGCTAACATGATTCTGACGGACTTCAGCTTCGCTATGGGAGAGAAAGTCTCATCGTAGTCAACCCCTTGAACTTGCCGATAACCCTTAGCGACAAGTCAAGCTTTATAGATGGTCACATTACCATCCGCGCCCGTCTTCTTCTTAAAGATCCATTTGTTCTCTATCGCTCGCCGATCATCGGGCAAGTCTGTCAAAGTCCATACTTTGTTTTCATACATGGATCCTATCTCGGATTGCATGGCCTCTAGCCATTTGTTGGAATCTGGGCCCGCCATTGCTTCTTCATAGTTCGAAGGTTCACCGTTGTCTAACAACATGATTTCTAGGACAGGGTTGCCGTACCACTCTGGTGCGGAACGTGTCCTTGTGGACCTATGAAGTTCAGTAGTAACTTGATCCGAAGTTTCATGATCATCATCATTAACCTCCTCTCTAACTAGTGGAGGCACCACAGAAACATTTTCTTGAGCTGCGCTACTGTCCGGTTCAAGAGGTAATACTTCATCAAGTTCCACTTTCCTCCCACTTACTTCTTTCGAGAGAAACTCTTTCTCCAGAAAGGACCCGTTCTTGGCAACAAAGATCTTGCCTTCGGATCTTAGGTAGAAGGTATACCCAATGGTTTCCTTAGGGTATCCTATGAAGACGCATTTTTCCAACTTGGGTTCGAGCTTTTCAGGTTGAAGTTTCTTGACATAAGCATCGCATCCCCAAACTTTTAGAAACGACAGCTTAGGTTTCTTCCCAAACCATAATTCATACGGTGTCGTCTCAACCGATTTAGACGGTGCCCTATTTAAAGTGAATGTAGCTGTCTCTAGAGCGTATCCCCAAAATGATAGCGGTAAATCAGTAAGAGACATCATAGATCGCACCATATCCAATAGAGTGCGATTACGACGTTCGGACACACCGTTACGTTGAGGTGTTCCAGGCAGCGTGAGTTGTGAAACGATTCCACATTTTCTTAAGTGTGTGCCAAATTCGTGACTTAAATATTCTCCTCCACGATCTGATCGTAAGAACTTTATTTTTCGGTCACGTTGATTCTCTACCTCATTCTAAAATTCCTTGAACTTTTCAAAGGTTTCAGACTTGTGTTTCATTAAGTAAACATACCCATATCTACTCAAGTCATCCGTGAGAGTGAGAACATAACGATATCCTCCGCGAGCCTCAACACTCATTCGACTGCACACATCAGTATGTATGATTTCCAATAAGTTGGTTGCTCGCTCCATTGTTCCGGAGAACGGAGTCTTGGTCATTTTGCCCATGAGGCATGGTTCGCATGTGTCAAATGATTCATAATCGAGAGACTCTAAAAGTCCATCAGCATGGAGCTTCTTCATGCGCTTGACACCAATGTGACCAAGGCGGCAGTGCCACAAGTATGTGGGACTATCGTTATCAACTTTACACCTTTTGGTATTCACACTATGAATATGTGTATTATCATTCACGGGATTCATTAAGAATAAACCATTGACCATCGGAGCATGACCATAAAACATATCACTCATATAAATAGAACAACCATTATTCTCGGATTTAAATGAGTAGCCATCTCGCATTAAACGAGATCCAGATACAATGTTCATGCTCAAACTTGGCACTAAATAACAATTATTGAGGTTTAAAACTAACCCCGTAGGTAAATTTAGAGGTAGCGTGCCGACGGCGACCACATCGACCTTGGAACCATTCCCGACGCGCATCGTCACCTCGTCCTTCACCAGTCTCCGCTTATACCGCAGCTCCTGTTTTGAGTTAGAAATATGAGCAACAGCACCAGTATCAAATACCCAGGAGCTACTACGAGCACTGGTAAGGTACACATCAATTACATGTATATCACATATACCTTTAGTGTTGCCGACCTTCTTGTCCGTTAAGTATTTGGGGCAATTCTGCTTCTAGTGACCCTTCCCTTTGCAATAAAAGCACTCAGTCTCAGGCTTGGGTCCATGCTTTGACTTCTTCCCGGCAACTGGCTTACCGGGCGCGGCAACATCCTTGCCGTCCTTCTTGAAGTTCTTCTTACCCTTGCCTTTCTTGAACTTGGTGGTTTTATTGACCATCAACACTTGATGTTCCTTTTTGATTTCAACCTCTGCTGATTTCAGCATAGCAAATACCTCAGGAATGGTCTTTACCATCCCCTGCATATTGTAGTTCATCACAAAGCTCTTGTAGCTAGGTGGGAGCGACTGAAGGATTCTGTCAATGACCGCCTCGTCTGGGAGGTTAATCTCCAGCTGAGTCAAGCGGTTGTGCAACCCAGACATCCTGAGTATGTGTTCACTGACAGAACTATTTTCCTCCATCTTACAACTGTAGAACTTGTCGGAGACTTCATATCTCTCAACCTGGGCATGAGCTTGGAAAACCAGTTTCAGCTCCTCGAACACCTCATATGCTCCGTGATGCTCAAAACGCTTTTGGAGCCCTGGTTCTAAGCTGTAAAGCATGCCGCACTGAACGAGGGAGTAATCATCAGCACGAGACTGCCAAGCATTCATAATGTCTTGGTTCTCTGGGATAGGTGCTTCACCTAGCGGTGCTTCTAGGACATATTGTTTCCTGGCAGCTATGAGGATGATCCTCAGGTTCCGGACCCAGTCCGTATAGTTGCTGCCATCATCTTTCAGCTTGGTTTTCTCTAGGAACGCGTTGAAGTTCATGTTGACATTAGCTTGGGCCATTTGATCTACAAGACATATTGCAAAGTTTATTTAGACTAAGTTCATGATAATTAAGTCCATCTAATCAAATTATTTAATGAACTCCCACTCAGATTAAACATCCCTCTAGTCATCTAAGTGAATACATGATCCGACTCGACTAGGCCGTGTCCGATCATCATGTGAGACGGACTAGTCATCATCGGTGAACATCTCCATGTTGATCGTATCATCTATACGACTCATGCTCGACCTTACGGTCCTCCGTGTTCCGAGGCCATGTCTGTACATGCTAGGCTCGTCAAGACAACCTAAGTGTTTGCATGTGTAAATCTGTCTTACACCCTTGTATGTGAACGTTGGAATCTATCACACCCGATCATCACGTGGTGCTTCGAAACAACGAACTGTTGCAATGGTGCACAGTAAGGGGGAACACTTTCTTGAAATTTATTATGAGGGATCATCTTATTTACTACCGTCGTTCTAAGTAAACAAGACGCAAAACATGATAAACATCACATGCAATCAAATAATAATAGTGACATGATATGGCCAATATCATATAGCTCCTTTGATCTCCATCTTGGGGCTCCATGATCATCTTGTCACCGGCACGAGACCATGATCTCCATCATCATGATCTCCATCATCGTGTCTCCATGAAGTTGCTCGCCAACTATTACTTCTACTACTAAGGCTAACATGTTTAGCAATAAAGTAAAGTAATTTACATGGCGTTTCCAATGGCACGCAGGTCATAAATAATAATGACAACTCCTATGGCTCCTACCGGTTGTCATACTCATCGACATGCAAGTCGTGATTCCTATTACATGAACATGATCTCATACATCACATATATATATCATTCATCATTCATTACAACTTTGGCCATATCATATCACAAAGCACTTGCTGCAAAAACAAGTTAGACGTCCTCTAATTGTTGTTGCAAGTTTTACGTGGCTGCATTAGGGTTCTAGCAAGAACGTTTTCTTACCTACGTAAAAGCCACAACGTGATTTGTCAACTTCTATTTACCCTTCATAAGGACCCTGTTTGTCGAATCCGCTCCAACTAAAGTGGGAGAGACAGACACCCGCCAGCCACCTTATGCAACTAGTGCATGTTAGTCGGTGGAACCGGTCTCACGCAAGCGTACGTGTAAGGTTGGTCTGGGCCGCTTCATCCCACAATACCGCTGAAGCAAAATAAGACTAGTAGCGGCAAGAAAGTTGACAACATCTACGCCCACAACAAATTGTGTTCTACTCGTGCAAAAAGAACTACGCATAGACCAAGCTCATGGTGCCACTGTTGGGGAACGTTGCAGAAAACAAAAAATTTCCTATGGTTTCACCAATATCCATCTATGAGTTCATCTAGCAACGAGTATTCAGATGCATCTACATACCTTTGTAGATCGAGAGCGGAAGCGTTCACTAGAACGTGGATGACGGAGTCGTACTCGCCGTGATCCAAATCACCGATGACCAAGCGCCGAACGGACGACACCTCCGCGTTCAACACACGTACGGAGCGGATGACGTCTCCTCCTTCTTGATCCAGCAAGGAGGAAGGAGAGGTTGATGGAGATCCAGCAGCACGACGGCGTGGTGGTGGATGCAGTTGTCACGTGCAGCAGGGCTTCGCCGAGCGTCTGCGCGAGAGGGAGAGGTGTGACAGGGGAGAGGGAGGCGCCAGGGGTCAAGGGTACTGCTGCCCCTCCCTCCCCCCCTTTATATAGGCCCCCTGGGGGGCCGCGGCCCCTGGAGATCCAATCTCCCAGGGGGGCGGCGGCCAGGGGGGTGAAGTACCCCCCAAGGCAAGTGGGCCCCCCCACCCTAGGGTTCCAACCCTAGGCGCAGGGGGTGGGCCTTGGGGGCGCACCAGCCCACCATGGGCTGGTCCCCCTCCCACTTCAGCCCATGTGGCCCTCCGGGATGGGTGGCCCCACCCGGTGGACCCCCGGGACCCATCTGGTGGTCCCGGTACAATACCGGTGACCCCCGGATCACTCCTGATGGCCGAAACTGCACTTCCTATATATAATTCTTCACCTCCGGACCATTCCGAAACTCCTCGTGATGTCCGGGATCTCATCTGGGACTCCGAACAACTTTCGGATTATTGCATACTCATATCTCTACAACCCTAGCGTCACCGAACCTTAAGTGTGTAGACCCTATGGGTTCGGGAGACATGCAGACATGACCGAGACACCTCTCTGGTCAATAACCAACAGCGGGATCTGGATACCCATGTTGGCTCCCACATAATCCTCGACGATCTCATCGGATGAACCACGATGTCGAGGATTCAATCAATCCCGTATTCAATTCCCTTTGTCAAACGGTATTTTACTTGCCCGAGATTCGATCGTCGGTATCCCAATACCTCGTTCAATCTCGTTACCGGCAAGTCACTTTACTCGTACCGTAATGCATGATCCCATGATCAAACACTTTGATTACATTGAGCTCATTATGATGATGCATTACCGAGCGGGCCCGGTGATACCTCTCCGTCATACGGAGTGACAAATCCCAGTGTCGATCCGTGTCAACCCAACAGACACTTTCGGAGATACCCGTAGTATACCTTTATAGTCACCCAGTTACGTTGTGACGTTTGGCACACCCAAAGCACTCCTACGGTATCCGGGAGTTACACGATCTCATGGTCTAAGGAGAAGATACTTGACATTGGAAAAAGCTCTAGCGAACGAATTACACGATCTTTGTGCTTATGCTTAGGATTGGGTCTTGTCCATCACATCATTCTCCTAATGATGTGATCTCGTTATCAATGACATCCAATGTCCATAGTCAGGAAACCTTGACTATTAGTTGAAAAACGAGCTAGTCAACTAGAGGCTTACTAGGGACATGTTGGGGTCTATGTATTCACACATGTATTACGATTGCCGGATAACACAATTATAGTATGAATAAAAGACAATTATCATGAACAAGGAAATATAATAATAATGCTTTTATTATTGCCTCTAGGGCATATTTCCAACACCTCTCCCGATGCTCCACCATGTAGAGGCTGGTTCTTGCTTGAGAGCCCACTCCTCCACTTTTTCCTAGCCTCTTTCCCCCACATATGTGCTACCTCTTGAGCACTGCGTTGGTTTTCCCTTGAAGAGGAAAGGGTGATGCATCAAAGTAGCGTAAGTATTTCCCTTTGTTTTTGAGAACCAAGGTATCAATCCAGTAGGATGCTACGCGCGAGTCCCTCGCACCTACACAAAACAAATAAATCCTCGCAACCAACGCAATAAGGGGTTGTCAATCCCTACACTGTCACTTACGAGAGTGAGATCTGATAGATATGATAAGATAATATTTTTGGTATTTTTATGATAAATATGCAAAGTAAACTAAAAGGCAATGAAAATAGATAAGTGTTGGAAGATTAATATGATGGAAGATAGACCCGGGGGCCATAGGTTTCACTAGTGGCTTCTCTCAAGAGCATAAGTATTTTACGGTACGTGAACAAATAACTGTCGAGCAATTGACAGAATTGAGCATAGTTATGAGAATATGTTGGTATGATCATGTATATAGGCATCACGGCCGAGACAAGTAGACCGACTCATGCCTGCATCTACTACTATTACTCCACACATCGACCGCTATCCAGCATGCATCTTGAGTATTAAGTTCATAAGAACTGAGTAACGCTTTAAGCAAGATGACATGATGTAGAGGGATAAATTCATGCAATATGATAAAAACCCCATCTTATTATCCTCGATGGCAACAATACAATACATGCCTTGCTGCCCCTACTGTCACTAGGAAAGGACACCACAAGATTGAACCCAAAGCTAAGCACTTCTCCCTTTGCAAGAAATATCAATCTAGTAGGCCAAACCAAACTGATAATTCGAAGAGACTTGCAAAGATAACCAATCATACATAAAAGAATTCAGAGAAGATATAAATATTGTTCATAGATAAACTTGATCATAAACCCACAATTCATCGGTCTCAACAAACACACCGCAAAAGAAGATTACATCGAGTAGATCTCCACGAGAGAGGGGGACAACATTGTATTGAGATCCAAAAAGAGAGAAGAAGCCATCTAGCTAATAACTATGGACCCGAAGGTCTGAGGTAACCTACTCACACATCATCGGAGAGGCTATGGTGTTGATGTAGAAGCCCTACGTGATCTATGCCCCCTCCGGTGGAGCTCCGAAACAGGCCCCAAGATGGGATCTCGTGGGTACAAAAGGTTGCGGCGGTCGAATTAGGTTTTTGGCTCCATATCTGATCGTTTGGGGGTACGTAGGTATATATATGAGGAAGGAGTACGTCGGTGCAGAAACAGGGGGCCCACAAGGGTGGAGGGCGCGCCTGGGGGGGTAGGCATGCCCCCCTACCTGGTGGCTTCCCTGTTGGTTGCTTGATGTAGGGTCCAAGTCTCCTGGATCATGTTCGTTCCAAAAATCACGTTCCCGAAGGTTTCATTCCGTTTGGACTCTGTTTGATATTCTTTTTCTGCGAAACTCTGAAATAGGCAAAAAAACAGCAATTCTGGGCTGGGCCTCCGGTTAGTAGGTTAGTCCCAAAAATAATATAAAAGTGAATAATAAAGCCCAATAATGTCCAAAACAGAAGATAATATAGCATGGAGCAATAAAAAATTATAGATACGTTGGAGACCTATCAAGCATCCCCAAGCTTAATTCCTGCTCGTCCTCGAGTACGTAAATGATAAAAACAGAATTTTTGATGTGGAATGCTACTAGGCATAATTTCAATGTAATTCTTCTTAATTGCGGTATGAATATTCAGATCCAAAAGATTCAAGACAAAAGTTTAATATTGACAAAAAAAATGATAATACTTCAAGCATACTAACTAAGCAATCATGTCTTCTCAAAATAACATGGCCAAAGAAAGTTATCCCTACAAAATCATATAGTCTGGCTATGCTCTATCTTCACCACACAAAGTATTTAAATCATGCACAACCCCAATGACAAGCCAAGCAATTGTTTCATACTTTTGATATTCTCAAACTTCTTCAATCTTCACGCAATACATGAGCGTGAGCCATGGACATAGCACTATGTGTGGAATAGAATGGTGGTTGTGGAGAAGACAAAAAGGGAGAAGATAGTCTCACATCAACTAGGCGTATCAACGGGCTATGGAGATGCCCATTAATAGATATCAATGTGAGTGAGTAGGGATTGCCATGCAACGGATGCACTAGAGCTATAAGTATATGAAAGCTCAACAAAAGAAACTAAGTGGGTGTGGATCCAACTCGCTTGCTCACGAAGACCTAGGGCATTTTGAGGAAGCCCATCATTGGAATATACAAGCCAAGTTCTATAATGAAAAATTCCCACTAGTATATGAAAGTGACAAAGTGAGAGACTCTCTATCATGAAGATCATGGTGCTACTTTGAAGCACAAGTGTGGTAAAAGGATAGTAACATTGTCCCTTCTCTCCTTTTCTCTCATTTTTTTATTTGGGCCTTTTCTTCTTTTTCTTATAGCCTCTTTTTTTTAGTCCGGAGTCTCATCCCGACCTATGGGGGAATCATAGTCTCCATCATCCTTTCCTCACTTGGGACAATGCTCTAAAAAATGATGATCATCACACTTTTATTTACTTACAACTCAATACTAAGAACAAAATATGACTCTATATGAATGCCTCTCGTGGTGCACCGGCATATGCAATGAATCAAGAGTGACATGTATGAAAGAATTATGAACGGTGGCTTTGCTACAAATACGATGTCAACTACATGATCATGCAAAGCAATATGACAATGATGGAGCGTGTCATAATAAACGAAACGATGGTAAGTTGCATGGCAATACATCTCGGAATGGCTATGGAAATGCCATGATAGGTAGGTATGGTGGCTGTTTTGAGGAAGGTTTATGGTGGGTGTATGATACCAGCGAAAAGTGCGCGGTATTAGAGAGGTTAGCAATGGTGGAAGGAAGAAAGTGCGTATAATCCATGGAATCAACATTAGTCATAACGAACTCATATACTTATTGCAAAAATCTACAAGTTATCAAAGCAAAGTATTACGCGAATGCTCCTAGGGGGATAGATTGGTAGGAAAAGACCATCGCTTGTCCCCGACCGCCACTCATAAGGAAGACAATCAATAAATAAATTATGCTCCGACTTCATCACATAACGGTTCACCATACGTGCATGCTACGGGAATCACAAACTTTAACACAAGTATCCCTCAAATTCACAGCTACTCAACTAGCATGACTCTAATATCACCATCTTTATATCTCAAAACAATCATCAAGCATCAAACTTTTCTTAGTATTCAACACACTCATAAGAAAGTTTTTACTAATCTTGTATACCTAGCATATTAGGATTATTTAAGCAAATTACCATGCTATTTAAGACTCTCAAAATAATCTAAGTGAAGCATGAGAGATCAATAGTTTCTATAAAACAAATCCACCACCATGCTCTAAAAGATATAAGTGAAGTACTAGAGCAAAACTATATAACTCAAAAGATATAAGTGAAGCACATAGAGTATTCTAATAATTTCCGAATCATGTGTGTCTCTCTCAAAAGGTGTGTATAGCAAAGATGATTGTGGTAAACTAAAAGGCAAAAACTCAAATCATACGAGACGCTCCAAGCAAAACACATATCATGTGGTGAATAAAAATATAGCTCCAAGTAAAGTTACCGATGGAAGTAGACGAAAGAGGGGATGCCTTCCGGGCACCCCCAAGCTTTGGCTTTTTGGTGTCCTTAGATTATCTTGGGGGTGCCATGGGCATCCTACTACCTCTTGAGCACTGCGTTGGATTTCCCCAAAGAGGAAAGGATGATGCAACAAAGTAGCGTAAGTATTTCCCTCGGTTTTTTAGAACGAAGGTATCAATCCAGTAGGAGGTTACGCGCGAGTCCCTCATACCTACACAAAGCAAATAACTCCTCGCAACCAACGTGAATAGGGGTTGTCAATCCCTTCACGGTCACTTATGAGAGTGAGATCTGATAGAGATGATAGATAATATTTTTGGTATTTTTGGTATGAAGATGCAAAGTAAAATAAAAGACAAAATAAAAAGCAATGCAATATTAAAGTGATGAAAGATTAATATGATGAAGATAGAACACGGGGGCCAGAGATTTCACTAGTGGCTTCTATCAAGAGCATAAGTATTCTACGGTAGGTGAACAAATTACTGTTGAGCAATTGACAGAATTGAGCATAGTTATGAGAATATCCAGGTATGATCATGTATATAGGCATCACGTCTGAGACAAGTAGACCGACTCCTGCCTGCATCTACTACTATTACTCCACTCATCGACCGCTATCCAGCATGCATCTAGAGTATTAAGTTCAAGAAAACAGAGTAACGCCTTAAGCAAGATGACATGATGTAGAGGGATAAATTCATGCAATATGATAAAAAAAACCCATCTTGTTATCCTCGATGGCAACAATACAATACGTGCCTTGCTGCCCCTACTATCACTTGAAAAGGACACCGCAAGATTGAACCCAACGCTAAGCACTTCTCCCATTGCAAGAAAAACCAATCTAGTAGGCCAAACCAAACTGATAATTCGAAGAGACTTGCAAAGATAACCAATCATACATAAAAGAATTCAGAGGAGATTCAAATATTGTTCATAAATAATCTCGATCATAAACCCACAATTCATCGGTCTCAACAAACTGTTGCAAATATGCCCTAGAGGCAATAATAAAATGGTTATTATTCTATTTTTTGTTCATGATAATTGTCTATTATTCATGCTATAATTGTGTTATCCGGAAATCGTAATACATGTGTGAATACATAGACCACAACGTGTCCCTAGTGAGCCTCTAGTTGACTAGCTCGTTGATCAACAGATAGTCATGGTTTCCTGACTATCGACATGGGATGTCATTGATAACGTGATCACATCATTAGGAGAATGATGTGATGGACAAGAACCAAACCTAAGCATAGCACAAAGATCGTGTAGTTCGTTTGCTAGAGCTTTTCCAATGTCAAGTATCATTTCCTTAGACCATGAGGTTGTGCAACTCTCGGATACCGTAGGAGTGCTTTGGGTGTACCAAACGTCACAACGTAACCGGGTGGCTATAAAGGTACACTACGGGTATCTCCGAAAGTGTCTGTTGGGTTGGCACGAATCGAGACTAGGATTTGTCACTTCGTATGACGGAGAGGTATCTCTGGGCCCACTCGGTAATGCATCATCATAATGAGCTCAATGTGACCAAGGGTTTGTCCATGGGATCATGCATTACGGTACGAGTAAAGTGACTTGCCGGTAACGAGATTGAACAAGGTATTGTGATACCGACGATCGAGTCTCGAGCAAGTAACGTACCGATTGACAAAGGGAATTGAATACGGGATTGATTGAGTCCTCGACATCGTGGTTCATCCGATAAGATCATCGAGGAGCATGTGGGAGCCAACATGGGTATCTAGATCCCGCTGTTGGTTATTGACCAAAGAGGCGTCTCGGTCAAGTCTGCGTGTCTCCCGAACCCGTAGGGTCTACACACTTAAGGTTCGGTGACGCTAGGGTTGTAGAGATATTAGTATGCAGTAACCCGAAAGTTGTTCGGAGTCCCATATGAGATCTCGGACGTCACGAGGAGTTCCGGAATGGTCCGGAGGTAAAGATTTATATATGGGAAGTCCAGTTTCGGCCATCGGGAAGGTTTCGGGGGTTACCGGTATTGTACCGGGACCACTGGAAGGGTCCCGGGGGTCCACCGGGTGGGGCCACCTATCCCGGAGGGCCCCATGGGCTGAGGTGGGAGGGGAACCAGCCCCTGGTGGGCTGGTGCGCCCCCCTTGGGCCCCCCTGCGCCTAGGGTTGGGAAACCCTAGGGGTGGGGGCGCCCCCCACTTGGCTTGGGGGGAAGCCAACCCTTGGCCGCGACCGCCCTTGGAGATTGCATCTCCTAGGGCCGGCGCCCCCCAAGGCCCCTATATAAAGAGGGGGGAGGGAGGGCAGACACACACCCTTGCTCTTGGCGCCTCCCTCTCCCTCCGTAACACCTCTCCTCCCCGCTTGCGCTTGGCGAAGCCTTGCCGGGATCCTACTGTTTCCACCACCATGCCGTCGTGCTGCTGGATCTTCATCAACCTATCCTTCCCCCTTGCTGGATCAAGAAGGAGGACGTCTTCCCAACTGTACGTGTGTTGAACGCGGAGGTGCTGTCCGTTCGGTACTTGGTCATCGGTGATTTGGATCACGGCGAGTACGACTCCATCATCCCCGTTCACTTGAACGCTTCCGCTCGCGATCTACAAGGGTATGTAGATGCACTCCTATTCCCCTCGTTACTAGAATACTCCATAGATTGATCTTGGTGATGCGTAGAATTTTTTTTAATTTCTATTACGATCCCCAACAGTGTCATCATGAGCTAGGTCTATGCGTAGTTTCTATGCACGAGTAGAACACAAAGTAGTTGTGGGCGTCGATATTGTCAATTATCTTGCCGTTACTAGCCTTATCTTGATTCGGCGGTATTGTGGGATGAAGCGGCCCGGACCAACCTTACACGTACGCTTACGTGAGACCGGTTCCACCGACTGACATGCACTAGTTGCATAAGGTGGCTAGCGGGTGTCTGTCTCTCCCACTTTAGTCGGATCGGATTCGATGAACAGGGTCCTTATGAAGGGTAAATAGAAATTGGCAAAGAAACGTTCTTGCTAGAAACCTATAGCAGCCACGTAAAAACTTGCAACAACAATTAGAGGACGTCTAACTTGTTTTTGCAGCAAGTGCTTTGTGATGTGATATGGCCAAAAGTTGTGATGAATGATATATGTGATGTATGAGATGATCATGTTCTTGTAATAGGAATCACGACTTGCATGTCGATGAGTATGACAACCGGCAGGAGCCATAGGAGTTGTCTTAATTTATTTATGACCTGCGTGTCAACATAAACGTCATGTAATTACTTTACTTTATTGCTAAAGCGTTAGCCATAGTAGTAGAAGTAATAGTTGACGTGACAACTTCATGAAGACACGATGATGGAGATCATGATGATGGAGATCATGGTTTCATGCCGGTGACAATGATGATCATGGCGCCCCAAAGATGGAGATCAAAAGTAGCGAAATGATATTGGCCATATCATGTCACTATTTGATTGCGTGTGATGTTTATCATGTTCTACATCTTATTTGCTTAGAAAGACGGTAGATTAAATAAGATGATCCCTCGAATTAATTTCAAGAAAGTGTTCCCCTAAATTGTGCACCGTTGCGAAGGTTCATTGTTTCGAAGCACCACGTGATGATCGGGTGTGATAGATTCTAACGTTTGAATACAACGGGTGTAAGCCAGATTTACACATGCAATACACTTAGGTTGACTTGACGAGCCTAGCATGTACAGACATGGCCTCGGAACACAGAGGACCGAAAGGTCGAGCATGAGTCGTATAGACGATACGATCAACATGGAGATGTTCACCGATGATGACTAGTCCGTCTCACGTGATGATCGGACACGACCTAGTTGACTCGGATCATGTTTCACTTAGATGACTAGAGGGATGTTTGTCTGAGTGGGAGTTCATTGAATAATTTGATTAGATGAACTTAATTATCATGAACTTAGTCTAAAATCTTTACAATATGTCTTGTAGATCAAATGGCCCACGCTAATGTTGTCCTCAACTTCAAAGCGTTCCTAGAGAAAACCAAGCTAAAAGATGATGGCAGCAACTATACGGACTGGGTCCGGAACCTGAGGATTATCCTCATAGCTGCCAAGAAAGATTATGTCCTAGAAGCACCGCTAGGTGAAGCACCATTCCCAGCAAACCAAGACGTTATGAACGCCTATCAGTCACGTGCTGACGATTACTCCCTCATTTAGTGCGGCATGCTTTACAGCTTAGAACCGGGGCTCCAAAAGCGTTTTGAGCAACACGGAGCATATGAGATGTTCGAGGAGCTGAAAATGGTTTTCCAAGCTCATGCCCGGGTCGAGAGATATGAAGTCTCCGACAAGTTCTTTAGTTGTAAAATGGAGGAAAATAGCTCTGTCAGTGAACACATACTCAAGATGTCTGGGTTGCACAACCGCTTGACTCAGTTGGGAGTTAATCTCCCGGATGACGCGGTCATTGATAGAATCCTTCAGTCGCTTCCACTGAGCTACAAGAGCTTTGTGATGAACTTCAATATGCAGGGGATGGAAAAGACCATTCCCGAGGTATATTCAATGTTGAAATCAGCAGTGGTGGAGATCAAAAAGGAACATCAAGTGTTGATGGTGAATAAAACCACTAAGTTCAAGAAAGGCAAGGGTAAGAAGAACTTCAAGAAGGACGACAAGGAAGTTGCCGTGCCCAGTAAATCAGTTGCCAGGAAGAAGTCAAAGAATGGACCCAAGCCTGAGACTGAGTGCTTTTATTGCAAGGGAAGTGGTCACTGGAAGCGGAACTGCCCCAAATACTTAGCGGA
This sequence comes from Aegilops umbellulata, assembly GCA_032464435.1. Classification (NCBI taxonomy): domain Eukaryota; kingdom Viridiplantae; phylum Streptophyta; class Magnoliopsida; order Poales; family Poaceae; genus Aegilops; species Aegilops umbellulata. Next base: position 111,784,789 of record CP136060.1, on the reverse strand, counting down.
CAAGAAGGCCGGCAACACCAAAGGTATATGTGATATACATGTTATTGATGTGTACCTTACCAGCACTCGTAGTAGCTCCTGGGTATTTGATACCAGTGCGGTTGCTCATATTTGTAACTCAAAGCAGGAGCTGCAGAATAAGCGGAGACTAGCGAAGGACGAGGTGACGATGCGCGTCGGGAATGGTTCCAAGGTCGATGTGATCGCCGTCGGGACGCTACCTCTACATTTACCTATGGGATTAGTTTTAAACCTCAATAATTGTTATTTAGTTCCAGCTTTGAGCATGAACATTGTATCAGGATCTCGTTTAATTCGAGATGGCTACTCATTTAAATCCGAGAATATTGGTTGTTATATTTATATGAGAGATATGTTTTATGGTCATGCCCCACTGGTGAATGGTTTATTCTTAATGAATCTCGAGCGTAATGTTACACATGTTCATAGTGTGAATACCAAAAGATGTAGAGTTGATAATGATAGTCCCACATACTTGTGGCACTGCCGCCTTGGTCACATAGGTGTCAAACGCATGAAGAAGCTCCATGCAGATGGACTTTTAGAGTCTCTTGATTACGAATCATTTGACACGTGCGAATCATGCCTCATGGATAAAATGACCAAGACTCCGTTCTCCGGAACAATGGAGCGAGCAACCAACTTATTGGAAATTATACATACTAATGTGTGCGGTCCAATGAGTGCTGAGGCTCGCGGTGGCTATCGTTATGTTCTCACTCTCACTGATGACTTGAGTAGATATGGGTATGTCTACTTAATGAAACACAAGTCTGAGACCTTTGAAAAGTTCAAGGAATTTCAGAGTGAGGTTGAGAATCAACGTGACAGAAAAATAAAGTTCTTACGATCATATCGTGGGGGAGAATATTTAAGTCACGAATTTGGCACACACTTAAGGAAATGTGGAATCGTTTCACAACTCACGCCGCCTGGAACACCTCAGCGTAACAGTGTGTCCGAACGTTGTAATCGCACTCTATTGGATATGGTGCGATCTATGATGTCTCTTACCGATCTACCGCTCTCATTTTGTGGCTATGCTTTAGAGACTGCTGCATTCACTTTAATTAGGGCTCCGTCGAAATCCGTTGAGACGACACCGTATGAATTATGGTTTGGGAAGAAACCTAAGCTGTTGTTTCTAAAAGTTTGGGGATGCGATGCTTATGTTAAGAAACTTCAACCTGAAAAGCTCGAACCCAAGTCGGAAAAATGCGTCTTCATAGGATACCCTAAGGAAACCATTGGGTATACCTTCTACCTCAGATCCGAAGGCAAGATCTTTGTTGCCAAGAATGGATCCTTTCTAGAGAAAGAGTTTCTCTCGAAAGAAGTAAGTGGGAGAAAAGTAGAGCTTGATGAAGTACTGCCTCTTGAAGCGGAGAGTAGCGCAGCTCAGGAAAATGTTCCTGTGGTGCCTGCACCGATTAGAGAGGAGGTTAATGATGATGATCAAGACACTTCAGATCAAGATCCTACTGAACTTCGTAGGTCCACAAGGACACGTTCTGCACCAGAGTGGTATAGCAACCCTGTCCTAGAAATCATGTTGTTAGACAACGATGAACCTTCGGACTATGAAGAAGTGATGGCGGGCCCAAATTCCGACAAATGGCTAGAAGCCATGAAATCAGAGATAGAATCCAGGTATGAAAATGAAGTATGGACTTTGACTGACTTGCCCGATGATCGGCGAGCCATAGAAAATAAATGGATCTTTAAGAAGAAGACGGACGCGGATGGTAATGTGACCATCCATAAGGCTCGACTTGTCGCTAAGGGTTATCGACAAGTTCAAGGGGTTGACTACGATGAGACTTTCTCACCCGTAGCGAAGCTGAAGTCCGTCCGAATCATGTTAGCAATTGCCGCATACTATGATTATGAGATATGGCAAATGGACGTCAAAACGGCATTCCTTAACGGCTTTCTTAAGGAAGAATTGTATATGATGCAGCCGGAAGGTTTTGTCGATCCTAAGAATGCTAACAAGGTGTGCAAGCTCCAGCGCTCAATCTATGGGCTGGTGCAAGCATCTCGGAGTTGGAACATTCGCTTTGATGAGATGATCAAAGCGTTTGGGTTTATGCAGACTTATGGAGAAGCCTGCGTTTACAAGAAAGTGAGTGGGAGCTCTGTAGCATTTCTCATATTATATGTGGATGACATACTATTGATGGGAAATGATATAGAATTCTTGGAAAGCATAAAGGCCTATTTGAACAAGTGTTTTTCAATGAAGGACCTTGGAGAAGCTGCTTATATATTAGGCATCAAGATCTATAGAGATAGATCGAGACGCCTCATCGGTCTTACACAAAGTACGTACCTTGACAAGATATTGAAGAAGTTCAATATGGATCAGTCCAAGAAGGGGTTCTTGCCTGTATTGCAAGGTGTGCGATTGAGCACTGCTCAATGCCCGACCACGGCCGAAGATATAGAAGAGATGAGTGTCATCCCCTATGCCTCGGCCATAGGGTCTATTATGTATGCCATGCTGTGTACCAGACCTAATGTAAACCTTGCCGTAAGTTTGGTAGGTAGGTACCAAAGTAATCCCGGCAAGGAACACTGGACAGCAGTCAAAAACATCCTGAACTACCTGTAAAGGACCAAGGATATGTTTCTCATTTATGGAAGTGGCGGAGAGCTCGTCGTAAAGGGTTACGTCGACGCTAGCTTCGACACAGATCTGGATGACTCTAAGTCACAAACCGGATACGTGTATATTTTGAATGGTGGGGTAGTAAGCTGGTGCAGTTGCAAGCAAAGCGTCGTGGCGGGATCTACATGTGAAGCAGAGTACGTGGCAGCCTCGGAGGCAGCACAAGAAGCAATCTGGGTGAAGGAGTTCATCACCGACCTAGGAGTCATACCCAATGCGACGGGGCCGATGACTCTCTTCTGTGACAACACTAGAGCTATTGCCCTTGCCAAGGAGCCCAGGTTTCACAGGAAGACCAGGCATATCAAGCGTCACTTCAACTCCATTCGTGAAAGTGTTCAAAATGGAGACATAGAAATGTGTAAAGTACATACGGACCTGAATGTAGCAGATCCGTTGACTAAACCTCTCCCTAGAGCAAAACATGATCAACACCAGAATTCCATGGGCGTTCGATTCATCACAATGTAACTAGATTAGTGACTCTAGTGCAAGTGGGAGACTGTTGGAAATATGCCCTAGAGGCAATAATAAAATGGTTATTATTATATATCTTTGTTCATGATAATTTTCTATTATTCATGCTATAATTGTGTTGCCCGGAAATCGTAATACATGTGTGAATACATAGACCACAACGTGTCCCTAGTGAGCCTCTAGTTGACTAGCTCGTTGATCAACAAATAGTCATGGTTTCCTGACTATGGACATGGGATGTCATTGATAACGGGATCACATCATGGAGAATGATGTGATGGACAAGACCCAAACCTAAGCATAGCACAAAGATCGTGTAGTTCGTTTGCTAGAGCTTTTCCAATGTCAAGTATCATTTCCTTAGACCATGAGGTTGTGCAACTCCCGGATACCGTAGGAGTGCTTTGAGTGTACCAAACGTCACAACGTAACTGGGTGGCTATAAAGGTACACTACGGGTATCTCCAAAAGTGTCTGTTGGGCTGGCACGAATCGAGACTGGGATTTGTCACTCCGTATGACGGAGAGGTATCTCTGGGCCCACTCGGTAATGCATCATCATAATGAGCTCAATGTGACCAAGGGGTTGGCCACGGGATCATGCATTACGGTACAAGTAAAGTGACTTGCCGGTAACGAGATTGAACAAGGTATTGGGATATCGACGATCGAGTCTCGGGCAAGTAACGTACCGATTGACAAAGAGAATTGAATACGGGATTGATTGAGTCCTCGACATCGTGGTTCATCCGATGAGATCATCGAGGAGCATGTGGGAGCCAACATGGGTATCCAGATCCCGCTGTTGGTTATTGACCGGAGAGTCGTCTCGGTCATGTTTGCGTGTCTCCCGAGCCCGTAGGGTCTACACACTTCAGGTTCAGTGATGCTAGGGTTGTAGAGATATTAGTATGCAGTAACCCGAAAGTTGTTCGGAGTCCCGGATGAGATCCCAGACGTCAGGAGGAGTTCCGGAATGGTCCGGAGGTAAAGATTTATATATAGGAAGTCCAGTTTCGGCCATCGGGAAGGTTTTGGGGGTTACCGGTATTGTACCGGGACCACCGGATGGGTACCGGGGGTCCACCGGGTGGGGTCACCTATCCCGGAGGGCCCCATGGGCCGAGGTGGGAGGGGAACCAGCCCCTGGTGGGCTGGTGCGCCCCCCTTGGGCCCCCTGCGCCTAGGGTTGGGAAACCCTAGGGGTGGGGGCGCCCCCCACTTGGCTTGGGGGAAGCCACCCCTTGGCCGCAGCCCCCCTTGGAGATTGCATCTCCTAGGGCCGGCGCCCCCCCAAGGCCCCTATATAAAGAGGGGGGAGGGAGGGCAGCCGCACACCCTTGCTCTTGGCGCCTCCCTCTCCCTCTGTAACACCTCTCCTCCCCGCTTGGCGAAGCCCTGCCGGGATCCTGCTGTTTCCACCACCACGCCGTCGTGCTGCTGGATCTTCATCAACCTGTCCTTCCCCCTTGCTGGATCAAGAAGGAAGAGACATCTTCCCAACTGTACGTGTGTTGAACGCGGAGGTGTTGTCCGTTCGGCACTTGGTCATCGGTGATCTGGATCACGGCGAGTACGACTCCATCATCCCCGTTCACTTGAACACTTCCGCTCGCGATCTACAAGGGTATGTAGATGAACTCCTATTCCCCTCGTTACTAGAATAGTCCATAGATTGATCTTGGTGATGCGTAGAAAATTTTTAATTGCCGCTACGATCCCCAACACAAACACACCACAAAAAGAAGATTACATCGAATAGATCTCCACGAGAGAGGGGAGAACATTGTATTGAGATCCAAAAAGAGAGAAGAAGCCATCAAGCTACCAACTATGGACCCGAAGGTGTGAGGTAAACTACTCACACTTCATCGGAGAGTCTATGGTGATGATGTAGAAGCCCTCCGTGTTGGATGCCCCCTCCGGCGGAGATCCAGAACAGGCCCCAAGATGGGATCTCGTGGGTACAGAAGGTTGCGGCGGTGGAGTTAGGTTTTTGGCTCCGTATCTGATCGTTTGGGGGTATGTACGTATATATAGGAGGAAGAAGTATGTTGGTGGAGCTCCGTGGGCCCCACGAGGGTGGGGGCGCGCCCCCTACCTCGTGCCCACCTCCTGGCTTTCTTGACGTTGAGTCCAAGTCTCCTGGATCATATTCGGTGAGAAAATCATGTTCCCGAAGGTTTCATTCCGTTTGGACTCCGTTTGATATTCCGTTTCTTCGAAACTCTAAAATAGGCAAAAAAACAGCAATTCTGCGCTGGGCCTCCGGTTAATATGTTAGTCCCAAAAATAATATAAATGTGGAAAATAAAGCCCAATATAGTCCAAAATAGTAGATAATATAGCATGGAGCAATCAAAAATTATAGATACGTTGGAGACGTATCAATATGCAAAAATGCCATGTAAAGCGGGCTTGTAGCCCACTACTACTTGATCCTACAGGTGCTAAGCCTGCCACATAGGCATAAAGTCTGATGTGGCAAGTTAATTAAGAAGAGAGAGACTAGTTTGGTGACCCCAGGAAAAAACGGTGATAAGCGCGTGTACCTAGATGAAGCAAACTTAGCAGCAAAAAACTAAGCACCTATGCATTGGGGACTTGAGTTGCTTAGCCATTTAATGCCCATAGCACCTCATCTAAGAACCATTTCATTTGAAGAGGTCACTCCTTGGCAAATGCAATAAATACTATGAAGAAAGAGATAGAGAGAAGTAAACAAAAAATAATCTTATAGCCAACCTTATAGCTAACCTTGTTGTATGAGTGACTAAGTTATGACTATGTATGACATGCCAACATCAGATAGCCTAACACATCATGTTAAATCTCCAAGGGCACGACCGCACGAGTGAGGCGGTGGTCGTGGTAGGCGCGACCAAGATACGGGCTGCTGGCAGCCCTTGGATCTGAGATCGAACGGTCGCATGCTAAGTTGCTTAAAATTTGGAGAATAACCCTCCAGGATAGGATATTCACCCATAGGTCTAGAATCACGCCATGCAACCGTTCGATCTCATATCCAAGGGCTCTCAGAAGCCCGTATCATGGGAGAATGGAAAGCTTCGTATCACCTGTAATTTTCCCGACGCTTGACATGACATTGAAATCCATTTAATTGGGCGTCGAGTAGACATGACATCTAATTGGTCCCCCATAGTACTATGCATGAATCCATTTATCCACCAGGCAAGCCACTACCCTGCCATTCGCTCGCGCCCCCCACTCGACATTTTTACAATCGATAAACCACTCCTAGTTGTCCCGTCCTTTCACATTACCGTCGTTCCACTAATCCTAACCCTCCTCCCAAATCCATGGCATCCCAAATCTCTATGATCGGCGGTGAGTACAAGGTTAGAACCATCACCAGCGATGAGTTTGATGTCATCTACACCCGTTCTTTCGCAACAGTGAAAGAATGCCTTGCTCGCTTCAAACGCATGTTCGAAAACTCAAATGATGAGTGGGTCGCTGGGCTAGATGTTGAGTACAACACAGTCCTGGGAAGCGAGAAGAAACTAAAGGAGGCAGAGAAGAAGAAGCCTGCCATGATCCAGGTTTGCGTGCATGACTTATGCTTGGTCTACCACATATGCCATGCCGATGTTGAGTGTGAGGAATTTAAGAAGTTCCTCAAGGGCGGCCGAGTCAAATTTGTTACTGTAGACTTTAGGAACGACAAGGAAATCCTAGGTCGGATAGGCCTCATTGTAGGCGACCCCTTCAACCTCTAGAAGGAAGGGCTGGTGCCCTCCCTTGATCAGCCTTCAATGCTGACCCTGGCAGGAGCCATGGTTCATCCTTCATACGGTGAACTGAAGAAACCTCTGCACACGTTTCATCGTGCATGGCAATGGACTGTACTAGATATAGACCACATCTACTATGCTGCAATGGATGGCTACCTTTGTTTCAATATCTAGAAGGGTTGGATGAAGAGAAAGAGCCAAGTGTGCGGTTCAAGCAAAGAAGTATCTCCCAAGAGGAAGAGGGACAAGGACGAAGTCGAGGACGTGGACGAGTTGCTTAGTTTAATTTCTGGTGTGCTTAGTTTTATTTGAGAGTGTGTTGTGCTGAGCCCCCGGCAGAACTATGTTATGTTTCTTCTCGTTATATTTCATACATTTCATCTTTTAGTTGGCATAGTACTACCACTCGTTTCTTGACAATATATACGTACAATATATATGGCCGACATCATATGGCCAGCAGTTTAGTTGTCAAAGAATTACAGAGTGCTTAGTTTTGTCAAAGAATTCCAGGGTGCTTAGTTCTATTTGAGGGGTGTGTTGTGCTAGACACCATTAACTTTTGGAATTATTCCGGGTTCATTTGGCCTGTTTTATACATTAATTGAGTTTCTAGTCATTTAATGTGCATAATTCAAATTTGAACTACAAGCACATGCTCCCGTGCACCAAAGTTTACAGAAAAATCACATGTGTGTCCTCGGGTGAATTTCTAGGTCCCATGTAAGAAATGGGAATGAAATTCAAACATCTGGGCATCGTGATTCGCCGAGAACATTGAGAAGCTTGGTTTTAAAATTCTTGTAAATCCAAAACACGCCTGAAAATCATGAAACTTGGCATGGTGTCATGTCATGGTACTACCATGCCGTGGTAAAAATTTTGCAGAATAGAAACAAGTTTTGGTATAAGTTTCTTGCAATCCGGAGCTTCTCTCAAGAAGGCTCGTGGTTCTGAGAGGGAACGTGTCACCTTTGTGTGCATAATTCAAATTTTAAATACAAGCACATGCTCCAGTGCACCAAAGCTGGTTGAAAAATCACATGTGTGTCCTCGGTTAAATTTCTAGGTCCCATGCCAGTAATGGGAATGAAATTCAAACATCTGGGCGTCATGGCTGGGCTGGAAACATTGAGAAACTTTTTTTAATTCCTGTAAATCCGAAACATGCATGAAAATCATGAAACTTGGCTTGGTGTCTTGACATGGCACCAACATGTTGTGGTAATTTTGCTGTCCGATATGCGAAGGCGCACACATTAACAATCAACAAAGTCATTTTGGAACAAGTGTTGTCACGTTACAATCGAAAACACAAGTATTATTAAAACTGTGGGCGTTCTATTTACCATTTACGTGCCGCCACGCGTCCCCTTTTTTATTAGCTAGGAGGCGCCGTGCAGGGTAGCTATTTGAGTACGGGAGGCGTGCGATCAGACCCCTGTGCGTGCTTATCAGGAGGAGAGCCCTTTGACCTCCATCTGTGATCCACCTCTCTCCGAATGTCTCCTTTAATGGCACCCGAGCCTCTTTTTAATGGAGTGGCAATGTCTCACTCGAATCAGACTTAAGAGCGAAAAAAGAAAATCTGAAAAGAAAATTTTGCACGAATCTTGATGTAAGATCCGACGGACCTATATAGCATCTACTGCGACTTATAGAAAGACTAATGAATCTATATAAGGACGACGAGAGTAGATAATAATTGTCTTGCATAATTAGGAAGATAATTAAAAAAATCGACATGCGGCTACGCCCGAAATACACAAGGGCAAAAGAAGAAGGAAGACGCATACAACAATCTGGCTCGCTGATCTCTAGTTTCTTTATGCGTTGCAGGTCGTGGAGACTAGTTCTCACGGCAGGCGATGATCTCTTTCATCAGTCATGTCCTTAATACGCTTCTTGGCAGCATCCATGGATTCCTCCACCAGCCTGTTGCGCTTGATGCGGAGCATGGCATTCTCGTCCATAAGTTTCTTGATGATGACGCCCGTCCTCTGCAACAAGGCAGCTGTCTCCTCCTCCTGCTTCGCCCTTCCGGCGATCTTTGCCCTCAGCAGGTCGCGCTCGCCCCGGAGCTTCGCATTGCCCTCCCCTAGTTACCGGATGACGCGAGTAGCCTCGTCCTGCATCCTCGCCCTGCCGGAGATCTTATCCATCTGGCTATGGACTATCGCATGCATGCACCTGTAAGAGTCCTCGCCTGCCTGCGAGAAATTTTCCCAGGCCGCGGCGGCGCGGCGGGACCTCCCTACTGCTTCAGCGATGCGGCGGGACATCTCTGCAGCTTCCGCGACGTGGACGGACCAGTCTGCTACATCGATGGCGCGGCGGGACCTCCGTGCTGCTTCGGCGCGCGGCGAGACCTCTGTGCTGCTACTGCTGCGCAGCTGGACATGTCGGCTGCTTTCGCGGCGAGGCGGGACATCTCTCATGCTTCCTCTTCCATGCTCACCTCTCCCTGGTGGAAATCTCTCGACCTAGAACTCACGCTGGCTATGGCTTCTTGACTTGATTGTTTTTTGTGGATGAGGAGTTGAGGAGGAACGTGCAGTCATCTTAGCATAGTAGTATTTATAACTGAGTACTACTAATATGCTCCTAAGTGGGAAATCGTTTAGGTTGTGATGGTGAACAGGTTTGCAATTAAATATAGTGTGGTAGTAGTAGTAGTTTGGAATGTGACGAGACGCGCTCAAAATTTATTGACAGTTCTAGTTTCGAAGTGCGGCACTATTCCCGGATGGCGTAACGTCGACACGTTTTCTCGGCCTGGTGTAGCATATGCCATGGTACTAGTTCTTTTTCTACTGTTGTGTACGTGCAAAAACTGGCACCATCGGATACATATATTACGCTTGGCGTTCGACAAGAATAGCCTCGTGGCGACCTATAGACTAGTCTTTTTTTCAGCCGCATTACACCTATCTCTCGGGACTTCTCGCACGCACCATCACTGCTCCCTAGGTCGATGCCACCCACATACAGTTGTACTCTGAGAAGAGGTGCACGCACGCACTCGTCCTCTCTCACACATGCATCTGTAGCTACGAATTGTAGTGTTCTCAACCATCCGATTGGCTCTACCATAGGTTTCACGTTGCTCCTTGGCCTTGAGATTGAGAAGTTTAAAACGCGGAGGCTAAGATGGAGGCGCGAGGTTTTGGTTAATGTGCGGGCCGCACACGGCACCAACACGACACGAGCTTCGTCTGCCTGGTGCGCATGCAGTCAGGTGAGTTGTCCAAGTATAGACACAACCCGGCCCTCGTTGGTATCCGCGCCTCGACTTTGGCTAGTCATAGTGGAGAGTAGCACAGACTAGTTACTAGTCTATGTTACTAGTACCTTTATAGTGGGTAGTGCCATATAGTATATGCATAATCTGGCGACGAGCACTCTCTATATGTACCACCTTTTTTCTTTAACATCTTGTTAGTTTTGCTCCATGGCGCAATCCATCGATACTACTACTGTACAAATGAATACATTTTTCAAAAGGCTAGAGGGCGGGGCAGTCTAGCTTGGTCCTTTTCATGAGAGGCGAGGGCCTTTGTGATTTGACAGCTCATTACTGTTGGAAGGCGGGGCCTTGTGATTTGACTGCTCGTATAAATGTGCCGACGACCCGAGGAGGAGCAAAGAACCATGCGGTATACTCAAGTTTTCCACTGGAGTACGACGGAGGAGCACGAAACACGGCAGCCCAGTGCCATATCCTCTACTCTCTACTCTTATTACTCCCTCCTTTCCGGTTTATAGGGCTCAATTCAAAAATCTAACCAACCAAGGTAGATGGTGAGTGGTGGAATACTTTTTGTAGTTTGCAAACGCACCTAATTAATGCTTTTGTTTTCCTCAAAAAATTATGTTTATAAATGCATTAATTGCAATGCATGCATGCATAATGTACATGCATTGGTCAATTTTCTCTTAATACTTGCATGCAATGATTTAATGCACCTTGAAATCTGACCATGTGATGGAAAACAACCAAATTGAGCCTTATAAAATGGAAAAACTAAGGTTTTGAGTTAAGCCCTATAAACCGAAAAGGAGGGAATATATATTACTAGCAAGAGGCATTGTTCTATTGCCGATAAAGAATGATCTAATTTGCTAGTTATCTCATTTTTAGCATAGTTCTATTCATGCTTCGCAGAGAAGGTGACACGTGTGGTGAAACACCCGAAGCAAAATAAGAAACACAGGAGCAAAAGAAGGAGGATTATCACCCCCAAAAAAGAAGGAAGACGCACACACAAGTCTGGGGCGCTGCTCTCACTACATGAAGGGTTGCTGGCCGCGTAGCCGTAACTGCTTCTTCATCGCCTCCATGACCTCCATCTCCTTCCGCGTCTCCTCCGCCATCTTCATCATTGTGTCCATCATGCGGGATTTCTTGACGCGAGCCTTCATCATCTGTTCCACGGCCGCATTGCGTACCTTGACAGCAGCCGGGTGCTTGATGCGGAGCTTCGCCAACTCCTCCTTCTGTTCCAGGACAAGGTCCTGCAACATCTTCATCGAGGAACTACTATTCTCATGCAGCTTCTTCCAGCCGGCGTTCTCCTCCTTCAGCAGGTCGAGCTTGTGGCAGAGCTTCGCCTTGTCCTCCTGAAGTTGCAGGATTTCGCCGGTCGCCTTCTTCTCCGAGGCAATGCTCTTCTTCAGCACCATCACCAAGCCGGCGGTCAACTCCCCTTGCTCATTGAGCTCAGCGGGCATGTCATCGAGGCTCTCCTTCAGCAGCTCCACCAAGCCGTGGATGAACTCCTTCTGCTTATTGAGGTGCTTATTGAGCTGATTGGGCATGCCGTCGAGGGATAACGACTCCTGCGCCGCCAGCTCGGCATGTTCGCCTCCGCATCTAGGGCGCTCCTGGGAGTCATCGCCTGCCCGTGAGAGATCTTTCGAGGTCTCTGCGTGGCGGCGAGCCCTCTCTTTTATTTCCGCAGCCTTGGTTGCCGCTCCCTTGTTACAAGTGGTTCTCGACCTAGAGCTCTGCACACCGGCCATGGCAATGACGGACGAAGAAGGAGGACTTATGAGGAGGAAGGTAGAGCAATTTTCGGTTAGGTAGTTCCTCTTTTTATAACGTACTCCCTCCTTTTCAGTTTATAAGGCTTATATCAAATTTTTTGTTTTCCTGATTTAAAGGGCTCATCTCCAACTCCTATTGAGATTCCGAGGCGCAATAAATCTTTGCATGCAGTAATTCAAAAGGAACTCACCAATGCATGCAATGTTCCTACTCATCTAGTGGCCAAGCATGCATGCAGTGTAATTAATCCACATTAATGCATTAGTTTAATTTGGGTAGTTTTATAAAGTACGAGATATATTCGTCCACTCGTCATCTGCCTTGATAGATGAGATTTTAGCTTTAAGCCCTATAAACCGAAAAGGAGGGAGTAAGTACTAGCACTAGTACTAAAACCTGCATAGTGGGAACACGTTCAGGTTTGGTACGTACTGGTAGGTGTGAGCAGGCTTGCACTTAATTGTAGCACTAGTAGTTTCGAATGTGATGGGAACAAGGTAAAGATTAATTGAGGGTTTTTGGTTTCGAGGCCCGAAACGGCTCCCGATGAGTTTAGTAGGACATAAATTTCAAGTAGACTACACTGCTCAGATGTGTAAATATTATGTTATTGTCAAAAATTGGCACAAAATATGAAGGAGACCAATGGAAGTACTACTAGCAACCCATGATTTAACTACTCGCATGTGTGCAGTGGAGTAATGTATTTCTTCCGCCCTCACGTCCACTCAATTTGCATACACTGTATTAGTTGACCATCAATGAAGTGAAGGACTTTACAAGCGTCAAATTATCACATGGGGTGGATCTTAGTACAAAATTGCGTCCGCCCGTGTACCCGCGTGTGCGTGCGAGGGAATGAGTGCGTGCGTGGCGTGCGTGCACATCTTCGCTTCATGCATGTACCGCCGGTGCGGCTCAGGGAGGATGAGTACATTCTTCTCGAACCAGCAGGACGTCACTGTGATCAATCCACACAAGGATGTCGCGACAACATCTCCACATGTGCCACGTGGCTTCATGAACTGTAGAGAGACACTATGTAGCGTGCCATTGTGTTATGCACATACTCGAAGTACTAGTAAGGTACATGTGCATTGCACGCGTCAGATTTTGCAACCAAATTATGAATAAATACCACAGTGTAGCATGTAACCTCTGAGTCATATATGCGTGATGTAGACCTTCATTTAATTCTTATAGTTCATCTCAGTCAAAATCAATTAGTTTTTATAAAAAAACCTAGGGCCTGTTGGATACGTAGGATTTCCAAAATGCGGGAATAGGAAGAACTTGGGATTAGAGTGGAATGTCGTCTTGAATCCTACATGATGGTACGAGTGTTTGATTGTGCATACAAAAAACGCAGAATTCTTTCAAAGAGGTTTGAGTGGATGGGATGTTTCCTATGAAATCTAGTGCAAATGAATTATATGGAAAAATTCCTATGGTTTACAATCCTACGAACCAAACAACCAAGATAGGAAAAATTCCTAAGGACTAAAATCCTCCAAAATTCCTTCGAGAATCCTTTGAATCAAAGAAGCCCTTAATCTATTTTATGATTCATGGAATTTTGCGTTGTAAAGCATAAAGTAAAAAACAAATAATGGCAATTCAACTAGAAAAAATGTTTGGGCAGTTATGATACGGAAGATTCTAGAACAAAGGAGAACCACTGTTGTTTTGAGATTTGTGCATTATGCTTAAGTTCAACCATGGAGTCTGCTAGACTGTACACATGGCAAAATCTGGTGGGGGGCTAAAAGATGGTGCGAGAGGCCGAGTGGAGGGAGACTATGAAGGAGTGCACAACTGTGAGATCAATATTTAGAGAGAGGGGCGAGAACGTGCGATGTTGCGCGCAGTGCCGGAGCCATGTAATATGTCCCATGAGCTAGGGGCCAAGCATTGCTAATCCTTTACGAGGAGGGCCAATTAATCAACTTAAACCATTTTTACCAGCAATTGTCTAATGATCACATTCATATTAGCCTCGATATATAGTGATGTTAGGGGGGCAGGGCCCTTGTTGCCCCCTGTCTTCGCCATTGTGCGCGTGTCTGAGAGATGAAGCGGAAGGCATGGATGATGAGAGGGGGGCGTTAGATATATAATTAATATGGGTGTATTAGCTATATATGTAATCCTATATAGAGAGGTATAGATTGATCGATATGGACGTGGCAAAGAGGGTGAGACCTCACTAGATATATAGATTGATCGGTTTATGTGGAAAACTATGAAAGACCTAGCTATATACACACACACACATAGAGGAACATCGATCTTTGCGCATGCACGTGAGAGATAAAGAATGCCCGATATGATGGAGAGGGGGATGTGTGTGTGTGCCTTCATGGGAGACCGACCTGAAGAAAAAGATTGCATGTGTGCGATGGATAATCCCGAGTGGTAGTGTGTGTGCATGCATGCACGAGAGAAAGTTAGTGGTACAATTATAAAGAGAAGACCAATGTGTGGGTGTAAAAGACTAGCTGAGGTCATAATCAATGTAAAGTTGAATTCAAATATTTGAATAAGAGATCATGATGTTTGAAACCCATGCATGCATGAATATAACGGAGATCTGCGCGGTGTGGTTTGGAAACGAGCATGTTGTAATGTATACACATTGAACAAGGTCAGACTGGTTTGAATTTGAGATACCGATGGCAGACATCGTTTGGCCATGTTGCATCCGTGCATGGACACACTATTCTAATTGGAGATGATGGGTGGCTTTCGCATCACATATCTCTATCTATAGCCCTATATATATATATATATATATATATTATATTATATTTTTTTATATAGTGTGCAGATAACTTTAACTTTGAAAGATGGTCGTTGGATGAGGCCAATCCGATGGTGCAGAGATGGCAAATTTGAGCACTACTGGCCATTGGATATCATCTAGATTCCACCAGATTTTGCCACATGTACAATCTAGAAGACTCTATGGTTGAACTTAAGCATAATGCACAAACCTCAAAACACAAGCACTTTTTCTTTGTTCTAGAATCTACCGTATCAGAATTGCCCAAATGTTTTTCTACATGATTCGTTTTTACTTTATGCCTTACAATGCACAATTCCATGAATCTTAAAATAGATTAGCTTTCTTATAAAAACTAGATGATTTTGAATGAAATGAACTATAAGAATTAAACGAACATCTACATCATGCATATATGACTCAAGGCTTACATGCTATAATGTGGTATTTATTCATAATTTGGTTGCCAAATCTCATGCGTGCAATGCACGTGTACCTTACTAGTCTAAATGGTGTCTCTGTGTGTGTTGTGCGTGTTAAACACATTGTAGGTAGTATATCATACTAGTCTAAATTGTCTTTTTTTGGCACATGTTAATCTTGTTCTCTCGAAATTTCAAGCCGCGCCTTGTTATGCCGAAATTTCAAGCTAGCATCTCTGTCTATCGTGCTGCGAAACTCCCGCCTCTTCAACCCGCGCCTTGTTAGCCCAAAATATTTAAGATAAATCTTTGTCTCGTTGTGCTCCGACAACTCCCTCCATCTCAACCCGTGCCTTGCTATTCCAAAATTACAACCTGCGCGAAATTCCCGTGATACCCCTGAACCGAAAGAACCGCCTCAAATCGGTGGGGGTACTTTCGTAACTTACCCCACATTTCGGACAAGCGCATCCCTAAGCCATGGTTCCCCACTCCCATACCATCCGCCCACCCATTCATACACCGAGGCCCGGAAAACCCGCGAAGCCCCACACCCTCCTCCGTCCGCCACCCAGCCGAAGCCTCTTCCCCGACAACGTCGTCCACAGCAATACCTCGGCGTCCCTCATCCACTGTACCGGATGAGCATCCGTCGTCGATCTGGTCGTCCCGCCAGTTCAGCCACCCTGTCCTCCACCTCCAAGGAGTTGCCCCGACGTTCCCCTCGTCTTTCGCGCCACCTCCATTCCCACACCGCCATCTTCACCTGCACCATCGGAAGAGCATCATCATCACCATTTCCTCGGATGAAGATGTGGCCTAATCGGCGCCACCAAAGAGGTTGTACACTAATCGCCGCATTTTATTCTTGATTCGATCTCACGGTGCTGACGGCGCTCGGTCCCGAGCCGACATGGCGCGGCTCCATCCATGGCGGCGTCGCCGGCCACATCCTCCACGGCGTCGCTCTCTCGGCGGCGACGTCCACATCAGTAGGAGCTGCTGCTGCTTTAGCTCTCCCTCACGCTGCTTCTCTGCTCTTGCTCTCGATCCCCTGCCTGGTCTGCTCTTGCTCGCGCTGCTGCTCTCGCTCTTGCTCTTGCTTGCGATGCTACTCTGATTTAGCTACACTTCAGTCGACTGAATCGACTTTTGAGTCAGTCGATTTTCAGGGGGTGGGGGGCTCGCCGGAGTTAAGGAAGAACCAACCGCAGCAGGGAGGGGGACTCGCCGGAGAGGTACCCCACTATCCATCTTAGGTTTCAGGGTGGGGGCGGTGGTCGCAGGCGGTGGTGGGGCGGTGGCGTGGGGATCGCCGGAGAAAAATCTCGACACGGGGGGGGGGGGCTAGAGGGATGGCCGGGGCAGCGGCAGACCGGCGGTGGGGAGTGTTTTCGGGGCAGGCGGGGCGGCGCACCGCCGGCCGCGGGCGGCGGGAGGCGGCTGTTTGGTCGGTGGTGGCTGGCGGCTCAGGGGGGTGGAGGTTGAAGATGAACTACATGCCCTTGATTTCGTATCCAACGGCTGCAAAATCGACTGACCAGAGATGAAAAAGTCAGTCGACTGACGTGTAGCCTCACCTCTAGTGCGTTCAGTTTCGATAGTAAAATTCAGCTTCGACATCAAAATTTAGTTTCAATAGTTAATTTCAGTTTCGACAGTTAAATTCAGTTTCGACAGTTAAGTTCAGGGATGAGTGGCTGATGTATACATCTAGCACTTTGTGGTTATGTATTTTACGTCATCTATTGGAGATGCTATTAGAATTTCACTCAGGTTAACGTTGTCTCTCTTGTCCTGCTTCAGCCTTCGCGTCGTACAACTCACCGGAGCTGCTCCAATGACGAAACCCTCCATCACAGCGGAGAAGTACCTCAGGCTCAATCTCCAGACGCCTAAGATCTTCTTCCCTTCCTCCGACAGCCAAGTCAGCCGGAGCATCCTCACCGGCCAACCCAATCACGCTGAGATCGACATGGATTCGCCAAAGAGGTTGTACACTTCTTGTGGTTTGACTTAATCTCACCATGCTTCTTTGCATCCTGTGATGTTCCAATTCTTGTGAACCAAACACCCAGATTGGCAGAAATCCTGTGTTTTTAAATTCTCCGTTTTGCATGTGCATTCCTATCCTATTCCTGTCTATTTCCTATCCCTGCATTGTTAGAATCCTCAAATTCAAACAAGCCCTTACACAATTACTTCTGTTACAGATATGTGTCAAAGAAAACCTTGTGTGGTTTGTCCTGCTCCTGCGGTGCTGTGTTCCACCCCAGCTCAGTTGCCCCAACGATTTAAGGGTTCAAGACAGTAGGGATCCGCTCTCTAGACTATCTTTCGCCGCCTCAGATCTTCTTCCCCGCCGGCGGCAGCCACGACAACCGCATTACCATCATCAACTGAGCAGATGACCTTGAGGACTACACGGGTCTGCAAGAGAGGTGGCACTCTTCCGTGTCTGCTTATGTTATGCATCGCTTAATATGATGACATGCTACTTTATCGTCGTGTTCACCTATTAGACTCCGACTCAGGTCCAAACTTATGATGAAACTTGAGTTTTTAAATGGCTGCGGGGTACATATTTGGGCAGCAATCAGTACTATCTTTCTACTATCTGGTTAATCTCGGGTGTCTACTATGTGTTTCATGTTGGGTGTAAACAAACATTAAAGGAGCCATTATCTGTATTTTTTAGCTAAAGCTATTATCTGCCTGCTATCATTTGTTTTGGGTCTATCCACAGTTTGCTACCATCACTCTGGATTTGTGCATGCACTCCTTACATAAGCTCACTATGTTTTATTCCTATGCATGTCAGTTATTGTACACAATGGAACTGAACATGTAGAGCAAAAGAGACGAGCCTTGCATGGCAATAAAATTTCAAGCAGACATCGTTCCATGGTGGGCACAAAGGCAGCCCCCTCCACCCATTTCGGATCGTAATCAAGAGGAAGATAACTGTCCTAAGGGGGATTCAGAAGCAGAAGACCACTCCTATTTACCCCATGAGGTCTTCGCTCTAACTTGGCATGCTGATGTTGGTAATATCATGCATATGGTGCCTTGCATTGCTTACCATATACATCAAAGATGTCATCTGCTTAGTTTAGACATGCTTTGTGTCAATGCCATCTGTTTAGTTTCTTTATCGTATATGTGAATCATGCAATGCCATCTTGTTTAGCCAGGCATCATATATGTGAATTTTGCAATGCCACCCTGGTTAGCCAGTCATCTTATATGTGAATTATATCATGACATCATTTTTTATTACGTGTTAAATTTGTCAACAATTTTAGTACATTCAATTACTCTTCCTGTGCATCAGCCATTCAGCACGGTCATGGAAAAATCTGGAGTGGAAACAAGGTCTTCAGAGCAGACAATGCTATCTGACAAAGCGCATGTCTTGCTGGTTACAGATAGCTCCTCAGAGGAGGATTCAGAGACAGATGACCAGTCCTATTCCCCCCCAGGTGCATGCTCTAACTTGGCAGGGTTATGTTGCTCA
This sequence comes from Aegilops umbellulata, assembly GCA_032464435.1. Classification (NCBI taxonomy): domain Eukaryota; kingdom Viridiplantae; phylum Streptophyta; class Magnoliopsida; order Poales; family Poaceae; genus Aegilops; species Aegilops umbellulata. The sequence continues at coordinate 111,766,097 of CP136060.1, read as the reverse complement.
TATCGTGCGTATGGTATCTTGCATCGCTATGTCATTTGCTTAGCTTAGACATGCTTTGTGTGAATGCCGCCTGTTTAGTGTCTAATTACCATATATGTGAATTATGCAATGCCATCTTGTTGCAAGACATTATATATGTGAATTATGCAATGCTATCTTGTTGCAAGGCATTATATATGTGAATTATGCAATGCCATGCTGTTTCGCCAAGCGTCATATATGTGAATTATATCATGTCGTCCTTTTTTTTGTATTTCTCATTGCTTTTGTCGACAATGTTTGTATATTCAACTGCTCTTCCTGTGCATCAACCATTTGAATTGGTGATGGAGAAATCTGGAGTGAAAACAAGGTCTTCAGAGCAAACAATGCTACCTGGTGAAGCAGATATCTTGCTGGTTACAGATAGCTCTTCAGAGGAGGATTCAGAGGTAGATGACCAGTCCTATTACCCCCCTGAGGTGTATGCTCAAACTTGGCAGGGTTATATTACTCATATCATGCATATGTTGTATTGCAATGCTTAGGTTTTACATCATATACACGATATTGAATGCCATCTCCTTAGTTGACACATCATATATGCGACTGCCCTCTCTCACTTCCTTAGTATATAAATCATATATTTGAATTATATCATGCCATGATGTTTACATAGACATCATGTATCCGAATTATGGCATGCCAACCCATTTTCTAAAGACATCATATAGTTATATCATCTCATCCTGTTCACATAGTCATCATATTTTGAATTATGCCATTCTATCCGTGAATTATATCATGCCATCATGTCTCCATCGACGGCATGTTTGTGATTTATGGCATGCCAACCACTTTAATAGACACATCGTATAGTTATATCATGTCATCCTGTTTACATAGTCATCACATTTTGAAGTATGTCATTCTATCCTGTTTAGTTAGGCAGCATACATGTGAAATTGTGTCATGATATCCTGTTTAATTAGCCATCATATATGTGAAATTATGTCCTGCTATTCTGTTTGGTTAGACAACATAAATGTGAATTATTTCATGCCCTGTTTTCTTCCCTACTATCCATTGCACATGTCTATCTTACAATGTCTGTACATTCAATTACTTTTCTTGTTTATTAGCCATTTCAATTGGAGGGGGTGATGGCAGTATCTGTGGGATTAAAAACACAGTCTTCAGAAAAGATCGTGCTACCTGTCGATGGAGATAGAACCACGGTTGTACTTGCCCAAGAACCAGCCCCACCACACATAACCCAGACTCACGCAGATTGTACCCCTACCCAGTTGGACAGAGAACCAGCTACACCCCTTCTAACCCCAACCCCAGCAGATAGTAACCCGAACCCCAAGTCGACGCTTAAAGCAGAAGAAGAATTGTTCTCAGGTCAGGTTCCGTAGCTATGGTTCATACTACTTTGCTCTTGCATCACTGTATTTACTCATACCAACTAATTTCAAATTTGAAGGATGCAATTGAAACTCCAATGGCGCAATAGGTATGTTTTAAACTTGTTTCTTTAACGTGTTTGCTGTTGTAACTTGTTCTATGTTGATTTCAGTTTCAATTGAATAAACAGATATATTCTCATGCCATGCACCTTACAAGTGTTGTTATTGTTGTGTAGTTTCCCACACCTATATTCTATCTAAGCTGCTTTGTCTTAAATAGATATGATTCGAACTGTATCTATCTTGATTTGGCAACATAAACTAGAATGATATAGACCATACAGTGACCATACTACATAGATATATGTTTGTTTCATGTTGTTATCCTGTCCACCTTACTACTGAACTGGTTTACCAAAATGATTTAATATACTACATTGTAGACCTGTGATGTGTTTGTTTGTTTCTCTTTTAGAATGCGGATAAAATATTGGAGAAGAGTACCCCATTATGCAATGGTACAAGAAGTAATGCAGATAAGGTTCAAGATAGTGAGACATCCCTGTTGGTCTCCAAGAAAGCTGATAAAAACTATACTAAAGACACTGACACAACCGCAAAGTCCTGTCATCATGTACTGTTCGAGTTACTGGCTACTACGTACTGCTGGCACCAGCTCTTCGAACTCGCTGCCTGAATCAGCTCGGCTTCTTGAGTCTCAACTTCAAGTTGAAAGACATCGATTAGATGTTATGCGACAGGAAGCCGAAGGATTGAGGAAGTCCTTGCAGAATTCAGATGCATACTTTCTGGTGCAACAACAAGTGCTGGAGGATTTGAGCGCCAAACAAGAGAATGTTAATAAGCTTGCTAAGCATCTTGCCAGCATTATGGGTACCCAGGATATTGTTTCTTCAGCTCTTCTGAAGTGGTTTAATTTCTGGACTTGTTCTGCTGCGGCGTTTATATGCTGCTTTGTTCCCTATATTTGCACTGGTGGCGAACTTTGATGCCCAGTGGATGTAATATGTGTAATAGCCGTGATAGCCTAGCGTAGGTTGCTTGCCTATTTATTTCCTTATTGTCTTGTTTATTTGTTTTCTTGTAGTCAGTGCAGTTCTTTTTCCGCGGTTTGCTAGTGGCCGCAATAACCTATTTTTTAAAACTAGAACACATTAACCATGGGCTACATATTTACTGTAGTTAACATGGGCCTCCTACGGGCCGTAGAAACAATGGGCCTTCTATGGGGCGTAGCAACAACGGCCCTTATACGGGCCGTAGACACAATGGGCCTTCTACGGGTCGTATCATCAATGGGCCTTCTACGGGCCATATGATCGGTTGGCCAAACATGGGCCAATAACAGACCACATTATGGTCGTAAATGGGCTAGAGTTGAAATCATCTGTTCATGGGCCGACCATAACGGGCCGTCGTTAATCGACCGTATTTGATGACGCTATGAAAATGGCCCAACATATTAACGGGCCACACACGGGACGACTGTAACCACGGGATGAATTTGGCCCACAAGCAGAAAATGACAGTAACGGGCCGAAAGTAAACGAATGCTGGAAATGAGCCCAAGAATAAATGGGCCCTGAGAAGGCCGAAAGATAACATGGGTGTCGGTGTCAAAACCAGCGGATCTCGGGTAGGGGGTCCCGAACTGTGCGTCTAGGCGGATGGTAACAGGAGGCAAGGGACACGATGTTTTTACCCAGGTTCGGGCCCTCTCGATGGAGGTAAAACCCTACTCCTGCTTGATTAATATTGATGATATGGGTAGTACAAGAGTAGATCTACCACGAGATTAGAGAGGCTAAACCCTAGAAGCTAGCCTATGGTATGATTGTTGTTCGTCCTACGGACTAAAAACCCTCCGGTTTATATAGACAGTGGAGAGGGCTAGGGTTACACAGAGTCGGTTACAAATGGGAGGAGATCATATCCGTATCACCAAGCTTGCCTTCCGCGCCAAGGAAAGTCCTATCCAGACACGGGACGAAGTCTTCAATCTTGTATCTTCATAGTCCAGGAGTCCGGCCAAAGGTTATAGTCCGGCCATCCGGACACCCCCTAATCCAGGACTCCCTCAGTAGCCCCCGAACCAGGCTTCAATGACGACGAGTCCGGTGTGCAGATTGTCTTCGGTATTGCAAGGCGGGTTCTCCTCCAAATTTCGTGTACCTGTTGAATAGTGGTCGGCTTCTTATGAATATTACGCTTCTTGGCTTCCACGCCCAATAATGACCTTCTTCCACGTGTCAAATGAATGCGAAAAGCCAGGGTAGTTTTACATTCCCCCCCCCCTAGCCGCGTAAATGAGCTGCCTATTAAAGAGACGAGGATTTAGATCCAAATCACACCATCTTGCCTTTGCGAGCGTTCATCAGAGCGCATTCGACAGAGATCCATTCCATCATGGCTGGTCATAGCAGCTCCTCCTCTCGCCCTTCCAGTCCTCAACCTGGAGATTGGAAGAGATGTTCCATCCCGCACAGCGAGCTAGTGGTGCTCCAAACCAAGGGATTCCTTCCCCCAACCTACATGGTCCCGGTTCGAGCCAGACTTGCCACCTATAATGGCGGAGACCAAGCGGAGAGCGTCCCTAATCCCTCCAAAGGAGAGCGGGTATGCCTTGTCTCTTATTTGATAAGAGGGCTCGGATTTCCAATTCATCCATTTCTCCGGGGGCTGCTGGAGTTCTATGGCCTCCAGCTGCACAACCTTACGCCAGCCTCCATATTGCATATCGTGGGCTTTGTGGCCCTTTGCGAGCTGCTTTTGGGCTGTGAGGCTCATTTCGCGTTGCGGAAGAAGCTGTTCTTCCTCGTGCCCCGTTCTCAGGAGGGGTCGATATATCAAGTGGGCGGAGCCAAAATATGGCGCATCGCCGGGACCGGATATCTATCCGGAACCCCAAAGAAGGCGTCCGAAGACTGGCCTTCAGAATGGTTTTATATAGAAGATGTCCCCCTGCCGGACCCTATCCGGATCGGCCTCCCAGAGTTTGATAATGCTCCCTTGAAGAAGCGCCTAAGCTGGTGTCCACGGAGCCCTCAGAAGGAGAATGACAAGGACGTCCTTTACCTGATGAGCCGGATAAGGTTGTTAGCTCATTCCGGACTGACCACGATTGAGGTCATGGCCACATACATTATGCAGGGGGTGCAACCGCTTCAGTATAGAGGCCACCCCATGTGGGATTTCAACGGGGAGGATGATGCCACCCGCTGCGGCCGTAAGGGGCCGGAATCGGTTGCTGCTCTGACGAAGATCTTGTCCGCATTGTACAAGGGAGAAGAGGAGGAATTTCTCCGTGTCAATCCACAGAACGGATTTTCTATGTACAATCCTCCAAACTGGGTAAGCGGACACTTCTTTTCGCCCGTCCGCTCCATATTCCCATAGTTAAGTATCTCATCTTGTGATTTCGACGCAGGAGCTGCGCCAGGCCGTAAAGGAGATAAACAGCCCTCCTCCACAACCCGAGGATCCGGAACGGTCCCTCGACCCGGCCTCCCAAGAGGATCCGGACATATCTGCGGAGCTAATCGATGGGGTATTTCACTAGCTGAGCATCGATAATGCCTTGGTGGCCATAACAGCGGATTATCCCGGACTGTTCCCAGCCTCAAAGATAACCGAGACCGAAGTCCCAATACTTCAAAAATGATCCGTCCGTGCTTATTTTTGATCATCGTATACCAATGGTGTTTTGCAGGAGAGTATCTCAAGGCGGGATGCCGAGCCCGCGGCGATTAGCCAACAAGGGACCGCGAGGCGCGGGCAGGCTAAAGAGATCCGCAGTCCGGATCGAGACACCGGTGCAGCAGTAAGGCACGCCATCTTACTCCAAGGTATTATTCTTGCGATGCATACTAACGCCCATGCTCTTTTTCAGGAAAAGGAGGGCTCGCCGGACTATATCCGGAGAGGTTGCCAATCGCGCCTCCACCAGCCAGGCTCCAAAGCCAGGACCAGAAGCAGAGGCGAACACGAGGCGCACATCCGATGCTGTCAGAGGATGCGGACAGGCTGTCTGCCACCAATTCCGAGGTGGAGAGTGCCATGAACCACAGGCGTCGCCGAACAGTTCTTCGCGACGCTTGTCTATCCCAGGAGGCATTGGAGGCCTTTAACTCAGGAGACACGTATCTCCGTGCTGCTCAAGATGGTCTAACCAGAGCCGCGGAGAAGTATGTAGAGGACATACGGGTAAGAAAATTTTGATGATTATATATATACCAGTAGCCCCCGAGACTTGAAACAGTTAGAATAACTGATTTAAGGATCATTTGTTATGCAGGTTCTTACAGAAAAGAATACCCTACTGTCCCAGGAGCTAGAAGAGTGCAAGGCCCAACTTCAGGCCGCACTAGCCGCAGCATGGGAGCCCAAGAAGACCCCCTCTGGTATTATATGCCTTAGTTGATAAGTATCATGTAGGGTGCGGCGTGTACGCAAGTCTGACAATAAAATTGCAGATGGCACCGGATTAGACCCGGAGAAGCAGCAACTCCTACGCCAGCTAAAGGCTGGTGAGAGCGTGCTTACCAAGGTTAGGCAGGAGAAGAATGATCTCCAAGATGCCAACACCCAGCTGGGCGTGGAACTAAAGGATGTTCGTGCCCAACTTTCGGACTCCGTTAAGGAGAATCGGCGGCTTCGACGCGACATATTTAGTAAGTGCTTGAACGAACTTTGAAAAAGAGTTCGGCGGGGAAGTCGACTAACAGAGTTATGTCTGTAGGTATGCTAACAGGTCGTCCTGCAGAGGAAATGCCCGGTTCTATGGGTGACCTTCTTCCCGAGCTCTCACAACTGCACGAACGAGTTCGGCAGGTGATGCGAGGCATTGCCCAGGCCTTGTGGACCTCCGTCTCCGTGCCCGAAGGCCTTGGAGAGCTTGCAGAGAAGTTGAAGGGAGCGCGGCGGTGCTTCCAATTATGGAAGATATCGGCCTGCCGTCAAGGCGCCAGGGAGGCCCGGGCCATGGTGAAGACGCGGTACACGAAGGCTGACCCAAACCACATGGCCGAGGTCGGACCTGTGGGGCCTGATGGGAAGGAGATCCCTGTGACCTTAGTGTATGGCCAGGTAGAGTTGGCCGCCAAATATTCCCAGCAGGACTGTAAACTAGACAGCCTGTCGGATGGTATTGAGGACAAATTTACCCCGTCAAATTGACTATGTAATGTAAGATGACATGTGAAATGCCTTCTAGCCGGATTGTAGATCGTTTGTCATGGCGGACCTTTTCGCTTCAACCTCGGGACCCGATAGTCCGGAGTGTGTCCGAATACCCTCTCGGTTATGTAAGAACCGGGGCATGCATTGAGACCAGGCGTAGGGGTCATAAGTGCTTGAACAGACAAGTGCCCAACTAGTTATGTTATATTACATGGTTAGTAAGAAACATCTTCCAGGGAGAATAGTTCCGTTAGGGGTTCCTTTCCCTGGGAGGCATGCCCTAAAGTGCATGTCCGGACTGCGAAAAAAGCAGAAAAACATCTGGGGGCAGATAAATAAACAAGTAAGAAATCATCTTTAGTTCACCGACCGAAAATTCCCTTAAGAACGCTAGCTTTCGGCTTCACCCAGTCTGAGGTACACGTCCGGCTGACCCGGCAGTAACAATCACAGAGGTGCTCCCTTTACCACCTAGCCGAACAATCGGGAATGTAGGGGTAAGCACAAGGGCCAGGCAACCCAGCTTGGCCAAAACTTAAGTCATATCGATGCATATAATGGTGAATAAAAGGTACATGCGGAAGTGTGACACATGTGTTGGGCATGAAGCCCGTATAAATAAGCTTCTGTTAAAGAAGCCCCCAGGCATAATAAGCGTGAATAGCACGTCAGTTGTGTGCGAATAAGGCACGAATGAGCCCTTAAAGTCTATAAGAGAAAAAAGAGGGGAAAAGGAGAGAAATATAAGACAACTAGTGTATAAAAAATGGACAGAGGAAGGAGACGAACACAGAGTCCGACGCTAGGCGTAGAATCTACGGAGAAGGGCTGCGTTCCATGGGTTCGGCTCGAGTCGGTTATCCGATGCATCTCGCATACGGTATGCTCCACCAGTCACGACGTGGTCAATAATAAAGGGACCTTCCCGTTTGGGCTTGAGTTTGTCATTTTTGTTATCCGGCAGGCGTAGAACTAAGTCGCCAACATTATAAGTTTTGGCCAGTACTTCTCTGCTTTGGTATCTTCGAGCCTGCTGTTGATAAAATGCGGAACGGGCTTTTGCCACATCACGCTCCTCTTCCAAGGCGTCCAAACTGTCCTGCCGATCGAGCTTGGCTTCTCTTTCTTCGTACATGTGCACTCGAGGTGAGTCATGAATTATGTCGCAGGGCAAAACTGTCTCAGCGCCGTATACCATGAAAAATGGTGTGTATCCGGTGGTACGATTCGGCGTGGTCTGCAGCCCCCAGAGTACGGAGTCGAGCTCCTCTAGCCAGTGCGTGTTATATTCCTTGAGGGACCGCACCAATCTGGGTTTCATGCCGCTCATGATTAGACCATTTGCTCGCTCGACTTGACCGTTAGTTTGTGGGTGATAGACTGAAGCATAGTCGAGCTTGATGCCCATGTTTTTGCACCAGAGTTTGACCTCGTCGGCCGTAAAGTTCGTGCCGTTATCAGTGATGATGCTATGGGGGACGCCGTAACGGTGTACGACCCCGGATATGAAGTCTATCACCGGTCCGGATTCGGCCGTCTTAACAGGCTTGGCCTCTATCCATTTGGTGAACTTATCCACCATGACCAGAAGGTATTTTTGCTTGTGGGTTCCTCCTTTAAGGGGTCCAACCGTGTCAAGCCCCCAGACCGCAAAGGGCCAGGTGATAGGTATAGTTTGGAGGGCAATGGGTGGCATATGGCTTTGGTTAGCAAAGAGCTGGCAACCAACGCATCGTTGCACTGAGTCCTGAGCATATGCCCGGGCCGTCAGCCAATAAAATCCTGTACAGCAGGCCTTGCTAACAAGGGCCCGGGTTGTAGCATGGTGCCCGCTGAGTCCGGCCTGAATTTCTGCCAGAAGATTCCGCCCTTCCTATTCGGAGATACACCTTTGAAGGACTCCGGTGGTGCTTTTCTTATAAATCTCTCCCTCATAGACTTCATAGGCTTTAGATCGCCGCACTATGCAGCGTGCCTCGTTTTGGTCCTGGGAAGTTCCTGCCTGGTGAGGTAGGCTAGGAATGGTTCTGTCCACGGGGCAATGACTGCCATTACTGCGTGGGCTGAGGATGTTACTTCGTCGGCAGAGCCTCCCGTTGTGTCAGAGTGTTCGGGCAATGCGGTTGGGTTCGGGCTGTTATTTCCGGGTTCCCCTTCCCATACTACGGATGGCTTGAACAACCTCTCCAAAAAGATGTTGGGAGGGACGGCATCGCGCTTTGCACCGATGTGTGCCAGGACATATGCCGCTTGGTTATTTTCCCGAGCTATATGATGAAATTCGAGCCTTTCGAACCGAGCTAGACATTGTTAGGACGGCATTGCGGTAAGCTTCCATTTTCGGATCCTTGGCATCAAAATATCCATTTATTTGGGATATCGCGAGGTTCGAATCCCCGCGCACCTCTAGGCATTGAATGCCCATGGATACTGCCATCCGGAGAACATGTAGAAGGGCCTCGTATTCGGGTGCATTGTTGGAGTCCGTATACATTATCTGGAGTATGTATTGAACTGTATCTCCTGTCGGGGACGTCAGAAAGACGCCAGTCCCTAGACCAGCCAATATTTTGGAGCCGTTGAAGTGCATGATCCAGTTTGAATATGTGCCATACTCTTTAGGGAGTTCGGCTTCCGTCCATTCGACGACGAAGTCGGCCCAGACCTGTGACTTTATAGCTCGTCGTGGCTTGTATGTTATGTCGAACGGGAGGAGCTCAATGGCCCATTTGGCAATCCGGCCCGTCGCGTCACGGTTGTTTATAATGTCATTAAGTGGCACTTCCGAGGCTACCGTGATTGAACACTCTTGAAAGTAGTGTCGCAGTTTTCGGGATGCCATGAATACCGTGTATGCTATCTTTTGACAATGCGGGTACCGTGACTTGCATGGAGTGAGGACAGTGGACACGTAGTAAACCGACTTTTAAAGGGGGAATTTGTGTCCGTCCGTTTCTCGTTCGACGACGAGCACTGCGCTTACAACTTGATGAGTTGTCGCAATGTATAATAGCATTGGTTCGCCAATGTTTTGTGCGGCCAGGACCGGATTTGTTGCCAATATGGCTTTTATTTCTTCGAGTCCGGCTGTGGCGGCATCCGTCCACTCGAAGTGTTCGGTGCACCGAAGGAGGTGATAAAGGGGTAATGCCTTTTCACCCAAGCGGGAGATAAAGCGGCTTAGAGCCGCCACACATCCGGTTAATTTTTGTATTTGTTTGAGGTCCTTTGGGATATCCAGTTGTGACAGAGCTCGGATCTTGGCTGGATTTGCTTCAATTCCTCTACTGGATACAATGAAGCCCAAGAGCTTTCCGGCTGGTACGCCGAAAACGCATCTTTCCGGATTGAGCTTGATGTCATATGTTCGGAGGTTGTCAAATGTGAGCCTCAAGTCGTCTACTAGAGTTTCGACATGCTTGGTTTTGACGACCACGTCATCTACGTATGCCTCCACTATTTTGTCGATCTGGTTTGCCAGACATGTCTGAATCATGCGCTGGTATGTTGCGCCGGCGTTTTTGAGCCCGAAGGGCATTGTGTTGAAGCAGAATGGACCGTATGGGGCGATGAATGCCATTGTGGCTTGGTCTGGCTCTGCCATCTTAATTTGATGGTAGCCGGAGTATGCGTCAAGGAAACACAATGAATCGTGTCCTGCGGTAGCGTCGATAATTTGATCGATGCGGGGGAGGGGGAAGGGATCCTTTGGGCAAGCCTTGTTGAGGTCCTTAAAATCGACACACCGGCGCCAGGATTTGTCCTTCTTTGGTACCATCACCAGGTTTGCTAGCCAGTCCGGATGTTTTATATCTCTGATGAATCCGGCCTCCAATAGTTTGGCTAGCTCCTCTCCCATGGTTTGTCTCTTAGGTTCGGAGAAACGCCGAAGAGCCTGCTTGACTGGGTTGAATACTTTTAGGATATTTAGGCTGTCCTCGGCCAGCCGGCGTGGGATTCCTGGCATGTCTGAAGGGTGCCAGGCAAAAATGTCCCAATTTTCGCGTAGGAATTCGCGTAGTGCGGCGTCTACATCAGGGTTTAGTTGCGCCCCGATGGAGGCCGTTTTTGTAGGGTCCGTTGGATGGACTTGGAATTTGACTATTTCTTCCGCCGGTTTAAAGGAGGTGGACTTGGATCTCTTATCGAGTATCACGTCGTCCCTGTTCACCGTGGAGCGCGGCGCAGTCAGTTCCTCGGCCGCTAGGGCTTCGGATAGTGCCTCAAGGGCCAGTGCGGCTGTCTTCTTTTCAGCGAGGAGTGCTATGTTCGGGTCACTAGCTAAAGTGATGATTCCGTTGGGCCCGGGCATTTTGAGCTTCATGTACCCGTAATGGGGTATAGCTTGAAAAATTGTAAATGCCTCTCGCCCTAATAGAGCGTGGTATCCGCTACTGAACGGGGCCACTTGGAATGTGACCTCCTCGGACCTGTAATTATCCGGCGTGCCGAACACCACATCTAGTGTGATTTTTCCTGTACAGCGCGCTTCTCGACTGGGGATTATTCCTCTAAATGTTGTGCTGCTTCGCTCAATGCGGCTCCAGTCTATTTCCATTTTTCGAAGGGTTTCCTCGTAGATGAGGTTTAATCCGCTACCACCGTCCATGAGTACCTTGGTAAGGCGAAAGCCATCCACTATTTGACTAAGGACCAATGCGGCTGGTTCTCGGGCTGTTTGGAATTTAGGTTCATTACTGGCATTAAAGGTAATAGCCGTGTCACTCCATGGGTTTATTGTTGCTACTTGGTAGACTTTGGTAAGGCTGCGGAGTGTACGTTTCCGCATATTATTTGATGCGAAAGTCTCGAAGACTGTTAATACCGTACTGGTATCCCTGGGCTAGTGCTCTGTGGGTTCTAGAGTTAGAAGCTCTTTGCCACTTCTGGCCACCTGCCGGAGTATCCAACATGCTCTAAGGCTATGAGTTGGTGTGGCGCCCTCTGTACCGTGAATTTTACAGGGTCAATTGAGCCATCCCTCCAGTACGGTTCTATGCCCTGTAGAGGGTTTTTGCTTTTTTAACCCGGGTGCCTGGCGATGATGCACCCTTTTATTTCGGACTGGGTTTGCATTCAGAGCCGGGTTGTCCCAAAATTTTATTTCGGTTTTCCAGGCGCTTTCCATCGCACAGTACTTTCATACTATGGACGCCAAGTCAGCAAAGCGTGTAATTTCACGGCAACTTATGGCGTTGAGGATCCCCTTGTCCGTGCAATTATTGCAGAAGAATGAAATTGCGTCCTCCTCGCGGCAGTCCTTTATCTGTTCATGACCAGGAGGAATCTGGCCCAGTAATGGTGTACTGTTTCTGCTGGCTCTTGCTAAATCTGGGATAGATCGCTTATGTTTGGGTGGGTGGGTGGAATTAAATCCGGAACCTCACCCAATCTGAGACTCAGGGGCCGAGGAGTTTCCGAACTCGGAAGCTTGGGTTCTTGGATATTGCCCAATGAATCTAGCCCGCTGCCTGACTTTAGGTTCAGGGCTTGAGTGACGTCCTCCCCTTCGCAGGTATCCGGCTTGGGGGGGGGGGTCGGGAATCCGGACATAACCAGTCCTTAAGATAGATGAAGGGTCGCCGCGTTGTTCCTCCACCACTGCAACGTGATGGGTGACCGGGGGAGAGTTAATCTCTCTCAGATCGGGTTTAGGCCCAATCTGATCCTAGTCTGTAGCGACTCCCAGGGCGGCGATGCGATCCAAGAGCTCGTTTAGGGAAGAGAGCTCCATTGGATCTAACTGCTCGGCGAGTTCCGAGTTGACGTGAAGGTTGCTTTCGATGACCCGAGAAGTCATCATCGGGGCGGCGACCGAACAGGCGGTCATAAGAAAACCGCCTAGCCAGAGAGTTTGGCCAATAGCCAAAGCTCCTTTAGCAACAGTGTCGTCTTTAAAGACGGGATGAGGCATCCTTCCTGATGGCGACGGCACAATGGAACTCTCAATGAAAGCACCAATGTCGGTGTCAAAACCGGCGGATCTCGGGTAGGGGGTCCCGAACTGTGCGTCTAGGCGGATGGTAACAGGAGACAAGGGACACGATGTTTTTACCCTGGTTCGGGCCCTCTCGATGGAGGTAAAACCCTACTCATGCTTGATTAATATTGATGATATGGGTAGTACAAGAGTAGATCTACCACGAGATCAGATAGGCTAAACCCTAGAAGCTAGCCTATGGTATGATTTTTGTTCTTCCTACGGACTAAAAACCCTCCGGTTTATATAGACACCGGAGAGGGCTAGCGTTACACAGTGTCGGTTACAACGGGAGGAGATCATATCCATATCACCAAGCTTGCCTTCCACGCCAAGGAAAGTCCTATCCGGACACGGGACGAAGTCTTCAATCTTGTATCTTCATAGTCCAGGAGTCCAGCCAAAGGTTATAGTCCGGCCATCCGGACACCCCCTAATCCAGGACTCCCTCAATGGGCTAGAAATGACCCAACGAAATAATGGGTCATTAATGTGTATAAAGTGATACATTGTTCATTACGGGCTAGTTTTACCACGGGCCGTTAATGGGCCGAGGGTTACTAAGGGCCTCATATGGCCCGAAAGACGTCATGGGCCATACATGGGCCCGAAGTTAAAACGGGCTGGAATTATATTGGATGACCCAGATGACGCTACTGGGACTAATTCGGATAGGTCGTAAACAGGCCCTGGGTTGGCGGGCTGTAAATGGGCTATATGCGAACAAGCCGTTAACAGGCTTGCCGTGGGCCGGCCCGCCACCTTTTAACCAAGTCAAATGGCCGGCCTTTTCACAAGAATGGGCCTCTATTGGGCCGTGCCACGTGTCGATGTATCATAGGCGCTTTGGGTCCAATGAGTGGATGACATCTGTCCCAACGGCGAGCCGACACGTGTTCCCTCCAGCCAATGATTATTTTACACATGGAAAATCCCCATTGGTCGGGGCTGTTAACAGGTTATCGGATCCAAAACCGAACCCGATAGCTTAACGGCGTTCCGTTACGGTGGATGCCACGTGTTGGTCACCCTTGACGAAAGCACTTCTGTGACGCGCGATTTATCATCATGGAAGTGGACACTTCCGTGATGATAATTTTGGTAATGTCATGGAACACTTCTACGACAGCACAGGTATGACTATCTTGATTCTGTCATAAAATTGTCATGGATGTACATGCATGACAGAAAACATGACCTACCTTGACAAACACGTATCATCACGGAAGTGTATTTTTGTTGTAGTGGATACATATTGTAAGTGGGAGCAATTAGCTAGAGTAGCTCCGTGCAGAGCATTGTAGACATAGAAACTTGCAAAATACTTACGGATCTGAATGGGGCAGACCCGTAGACTAAAACTTCTCTCACAAGAAAACATGATCACACCTTATTACTCTTGGGTGTTAATCACATAAGTGATGTGAACTAGATTATGGACTCTCGTAAACCCTTTGAGTGTTGGTCACATGGCGATGTGAACTGATAACCCACAAGTATAGGGGGTCGCAACAGTTTTTGAGGGTAGAGTATTCAACCCAATATTGATTCGACACAAGGGGAGCCAAAAAATATTCTCAAGTATTAGCAGTTGAGTTGTCAATTCAACCACACCTGAAAAACTTAATATCTGGAGCAAAGTATTTAGTAGCAAAGTAGTATGGAAGTAATGGTAACGGTGGCAAAAGTAACAGTAGCAGTTTTGTAGTAATTGTAACAGTGGCAACGGAAAAGTAACTAAGCAAAGATCAATATATGAAAAGCTCGTACGCATTGGATCAGTGATGGATAATTATGTCGGATGCGATTCCTCATGTAATAGTTATAACATAGGGTGACACAGAACTAGCTCCAGTTCATCAATGTAATGTAGGCATGTATTCCAAATATAGTCATACGACCTTATGGAAAAGAACTTGCATGACATCTTTTGTCCTACCCTCCCATGGCAGCGGGGTCCTATTGGAAAGTAAGGGATATTAAGGCCTCCTTTTAATAGAGTACCGGACCAAAGCATTAACACTTAGTGAATACATGAACTCCTCAAACTACGGTCATCACCGGGAGTGGTCCCGATTATTGTCACTTCGGGGTTACTGGATCATAACACATAGTAGGTGACTATTGACTTGCAAGATAGGATCAAGAACTCACATCTATTCATGAAAACATAATAGGTTCAGATCTTAAATCATGGCACTCGGGCCCTGGTGACAAGCATTAAGCATAGCAAAGTCATAGCAACATCAATCTCAGAACATAGTGGATACTAGGGATCAAACGTAACAAAACTAACTCGATTACATGATAAATCTCATCCAACCCATCACCATCCAGCAAGCCTACGATGGAATTACTCACGCACGGCGGTGAGCATCATGAAATTGGTGATGGAAGAAGGTTTATGATGACGACGACGACAGATTCCCCTCTCCGGAGCCCCGTACTGACTCAACATCAGCCCTCCCAAGAGAGATTAGAGCTTGGCGGTGGCTCCGTATCATAAAATGCGATGAATCCTTCTCTCTGATTTTTTTCTCCCCGAACGTGAATATATAGAGTTGGAGTTGAGGTCGGTGGAGCCTCAGGGGGCCCACGAGGCAGGGGCGCGCCCTCCACCCTCGTGGACAGGGTGTGGGGCCCCTGGTGTTGATTCTTTTGCCAGAATTTTTTATATATTCCAAAAATATTCTCCGTGAAGTTTCAGGTCATTCCAAGAACTTTTATTTCTGCACAAAAATAACACCATGGAAATTCTGCTGAAAACAACGTCAGTCCGGGTTAGTTCCATTGAAATCATGCAAGTTAGAGTCCAAAACAAGGGAAAAAGTGTTTGGAAAAGTAGATACGATGGATACGTATCAACTCCCACAAGCTTAAACCTTTGCTTGTCCTCAAGCAATTCAGTTGACAAACTGAAAGTGATAAAGAAAAACTTTTACGAACTCTGTTTGCTCTTTTGTTGTAAATATGTAAAGCGAGCATTCAAGTTTTCAGCAAAGATTTGGAACTAACCATATTCACAATAACATTTAGGTCTCATGTTTACTCATATCAATGGCATAATCACCTAGCGAGCAATAATAATAAATCTCGGATGACAACACTTTCTCAAAACAATCATAATATGATGTAACAAGATTGTATGTCGCTAGCCCTTTCAGAGACCACAAAACATAAATGTAGAGCACCTCTGAAGATCAAGTACTGACTAGACATTGTAATTCATGGTAAAAGAGATCCAGTCATACTCAATGTAAATTAATAGTAATGCATGCAAATGACAACAGTGCTATCCAACTGGGGCTTTTTAATAAGAGGATGACAACTCAACATAAAAGTAAATAGATAGGCCCTTCGCAGAGGGAAGCAGGGATTTGTAGAGGTGCTAGAACTCGAGTTTTGAAATAGAGATAAATAATATTTTGAGTGGCATACTTTCATTGTCAATATAACAACCAAGAGATCTCGATATCTTCCATGCTACACACATTATAGGCGGTTCCCAAACAGAATGGTAAAGTTTATACTCCCCCACCACCAACAAGCATCAATCCATGGCTTGCTCGAAACAAGAGGTGCCTCCAACTAACAACAGTCCTGGGGGAGTTTTGTTTGCAATTACTTTGATTTGGTTTGAGCATGGGACTGGGCGTCCCGGTTACCGGCCATTTTCTCGTGAATGAGGAGCGGAGTCCACTCCTCGTGAGAATAACCCACCTAGCATTGAAGATATAGACAACCCTAGATGATACATGAGCTATTCAAGCAAACAAAACAGAATTTCATTTGAAGGTTTAGAGTTTGGCACATACAAATTTACTTGGAACGGTAGGTAAATACCGCATATAACAAGGTATGGTGGACTCATATGGGATAACTTTGGGTTTTATGGAAGTGGATGCACAAGCAGTATTCCCGCTTAGTACAAGTGAAGGCTAGAAAAAGACTGGGAAGCGACCAACTAGAGAGCGACAACAGTCATGAACATGCACTAAAATTAATCAACACTGAGTGCAAGCATGAGTAGGATATAGTTCACATGAACATAAATATCGTGGAGGCTATGTTGATTTTGTTTCAACTACATGCATGAACATGTGCCAAGTCAAGCCTCTCGAATCGTTCAAAGGAGGATACCACCCTATCATACGACATCACAACCATTTTAATAGCATGTTGGCATGCAAGGTAAACCATTATAAACTCCTAGCTAATTAAGCATGGCATGAGCAACTATAATCTCTAATTGTCATTGCAAACATGTTTCATTCATAATAGGCTGAATCAGGAATGATGAACTAATCATATTTACAAAAACAAGATAGGTCGAGTTCAAACCAGCTTTTCTCATCTCAATCAGTCCATCATATGTCGTCATTGTTGCCTTTCACTTGCACGACCGAATGGTGTGGATAATAATAATAGTGCACGTGCATTGGACTAAGGTGGAATCTGCAAGCATTTAATACACCGGAGAAGACAAGGTAATATAGCCTCTTTGTTAAATCAACAATAATGCATATAAGAGCCACTCAACATTTTCATCATGGTCTTCTCCTCTCGACCCCCAAAGAAAATAAATAAAACTATTTACACAGGGAAGCTCCCAACAAGCAACAGAAGAACGAGATATCTTTTTGGGTTTTCTTTTAATTATTACTACTACAGGCATTGAAAGTAAACTAGCTAAAAACTACAACTAATTATTTTGGTTTTCCTTAAGGTTTTTCAAACACACAAGAAGAAAACTTAAAAACAAAATAAACTAGCATGGATAGTACAATGAAAAAGTATGAGCATCGACAAGTGGCGTGAGTGTGTGAACATGAATGTAATGTCGGTGAGAAATAGGTACTCCCCCAAGCTTAGGCTTTTGGCCTAAGTTGGTCTATGGCCATGGATAAAAGTGGTCCTATCCTGTGTACTGAGGAGGATCCTCGGGGTACCACCAGTTAGCGAGCTCTTGCGGATCCCACTGATAAATAGACTCCCGATATGGATCAGGAGATGGCTCAGGCTCTGGGGATCATGTTTGCTCCCAATATGCATAAATGTCATCGGGCAGGATGATGTATGTGCCTGAATGAATGTCAAACAAAGAAGGTGCAGGCAGGGTAATAATCTGACAAGTATTTTCACTGAATACCAGGTTATAAATGAGTCTCTTCTCCTTATCATCGCAAATAAAATCATGTGCTACCATACTTTTATAGTCTAATAAAATAGGGGGCAACAACTTTTCTTCTTTCTCATAGCATCTAATAGGTATCTCAAAATATTTAGCAAGATGCGAAGCAAAGATACCTCCAAAAATGGGGCCCTTTGTACCATTTAGACTCAACAGTTTAGCAACCATAGCGCCTAAACGAAACTTTCTATCATGGATTTAAGCATGACGCAAAATGGCGAGGTCAGGAGCACTGAGGCCCCCATTGTCCCCACGACCAATTAAACATCTACTAGCAAATATTGCATAGTAACGTAGACCAGGAAAATGTATACTAGTAGTTCTTGCATCCAACACTTTTCTCTTTTCCCCTATAGCAATTTCATCAATAAATTCTGCCACATCACTAGGGTGTGGTTCCTCGACGCTGCCCTCAAAAGGCAACTTGCAAGCCACACAAAAATCACAGAGTGACATCTCCTTAAACTCATCGTATAAGTAAAAATCTACCAAAGGTGGTGATCTCCTAGTATGGAAATGAAAATTTTGCACAAAAATATTAGTGAGTAGGAGATACTATTCGAGCTGGTCGTGGAGGAAGTTGGTGAGGCCTGCATTCTCGGCCAAGTAATAAAAATCATCATAGATTCCGGCGGCCTTCAAGAATGCATCAGAAGGCCATTCACATGACCGAACCTCCGCGGTGCAGGGAAGATCATATTTGAGCTTCTTATTCTCTTCATTTTGCTTATCCTTCGAGCTTCGGCTCGAAGAACCTCTCAATAATCTCTTCAACATTTTCTCCCTCTGAAAATTTCTGAAATTTTTAGTGACTCAAAATTAAAGTGAACCAAACTCGACAAGATTGGTAGCAACTACTCCCACAAGTGCCTAGAGGCTATATCATGCATTAGAACTAGTTGAGACCAAATACCTTTGACATGCAAGCTCAAGAACAGGGTCACCTAAGCAGCAAAAATTTGCAATAAATAAAGCACTAGAACAAAAACTAATTGGACCATTGGAGGAGTCACATACCGAAGAACAATCCCCCAAAGCAGTTTCGTGAATTGAGCTTTGAGCAAGGAGATCGAAAATAGCAACAAGATGAGCTAGAACATGGCTTTGAGCTAGGGGAGGACTTTTTCTGGAGGAAGAAGAAGTGTGTGGGTGCTGGAATAGGTGGAGGGGGCCACGTGGGGCCACGAGGCAGGGGGCGCGCCCTGGACCCTTGTGGCCAGGTGGTGGCCCCCTTTGCTGTGTTCTCAATGCGAGATATTTTTAAATATTCTACAAAAAATCTTATTTCATTTTTGGGACATTTGGAGAACTTTTATTTTCATGGTACTTTTTTATTACAAGATAATTCAGAAAATAGATAGAAAATACTATTTTTCTTTATTTAATCTAAATAACAGAAAGTAAAAGGAGGGTACAGAGAGCTGTGCTTTCTAACTTCATCCACCTCATGCTCATCAAAAGGAATCCACTAACACAGTTGATCAAGTCTTGTTAACAAACTCATTCCGAATCGCATGAAACAGGAGAATTTTCGAATAGCACTAGGTTACCTCAACTGGGATATGCGCGTCCCCAACAATAAGAATATCACATTTCTTCTTGACAGTAGGAAGAGGAAATTCAAAACCTCCAATAGTAATCATTGGAATTTTTCCAATAGAATTGATACTGGGGACTTGAGGTTGTTTCCTTGGAAAGTGTACCGTATGCTCATTAATATTAACATGAAAAGTGACATTGCCTTTGTTGTAATCAATAACAACCCCTGCAGTATTCAAAAAGGGTTTACCAAGGATAATCGAGATACTATCATCCTCGGGAATATCAAGAATAACAAAGTCCGCTAAAATAGTAATGTTTGCAACCACAACAGGCACATCCTCACAAATACCGACATGTATAGCAGTTGATTTATCGGCCATTTGCAAAGATATTTCAGTAGGTGTCAACTTATTCAAATCAAGTCTACGATATAAAGAGAGAGGCATAACACTAACACCGGCTCCAAGATCACATAAAGCAGTTTTAACATAGTTTCTTTTAATGGAGCATGGTATAGTTGGTACTCCGGGATCTCCTAGTTTCTTAGGTACTCCACCTTTAAAAGTTTAGTTAGCAAGCATGGTGAAAATTTTAGCTTCCGGTATCTTTCTTTTATTTGTAACAATATATTTCATATGCTTAGCATAAGGATTCATTTTTCGCATATTAGTCAAACGCATACGCAAAACGATAGGTCTAATCATTTCAGCAAAGCGCTCAAAATCCCCATCATCCTTTTTCATGGATGGTTTAGGAGGAAAAGGCATGGGTTTCTGAACCCATGGTTCTCTTTCTTTACCATGCTTCCTAGCAACGAAGTCTCTCTTACCATAACGTTGATTCTTTGATTGTGGGTTATCAAGATCAACAGCAGGTACAATCTCTACATCATTGTTATTGCTAGGTTGAGCATCAACATGAACATCATCATTAACATTATCACTAGGTTCATGTTCATTACCAGATTGTGTTTCAGCATCAGAAATAGAAATAACAGGTTCACTAGAAGCATGCAAAGTCCTATCATTTTCTTTTTCTTCTTCTTAAAAGAACCAGGTGCTTCAACATTAGTTCTCTGAGAATCTTGCTCAATTCTCTTAGGGTGGCCCTCGGGATACAAAGGTTCCTGAGTCGTTTTGCCCCCTCTAATCATACTCTAACAGCATTATCATTTTTCTTATTATTTAATTCATTGAGCAAATCATTTTGAGCTTTAAGCACTTGTTCTACTTGAGTGGTAACCATAGAAACATGTTTACTAATAAGTTTAAGTTCACCCTTAACTCTAGACATATAATCACTCAAGTGTTCAATCATATAAGCATTGTGTTTCAATTGTCTACCAACATAAGCATTGAAGTTTTCTTGTTTAACAATAAAATTATCAAACTCATCTAAGCATTGGCTAGCAGACTTATAACGAGGGATATCACCATCATCAAATCTATAGAGAGAGTTTACCTTAACTACCTGTGTCGGGTTATCAAGACCATGTATTTCTTCAATAGGTAGTAAATTCTTAACATCTTCAGCTTTAATACCCTTTTCGTTCAGAGATTCGTTTGCCTCTTGCATATCTTCAGGACTGAGAAATAGAATACTCCTTTTCTTCGGAGTTGGCTTAGGAGTTGGTTCAGGAAGTGTCCAACCATTTTCATTTCTCAACATATTATTCAATAGCAATTCAGCTTGATCAACAGTTCTTTCCCTGAAAACACAACCAGCACAGCTATCCAGGTGGTCTCTGAAAGCATCGGTTAGTACATTATAAAATATATCAAGTATTTCATTTTTCTTAAGAGGATAATCAGGCAAAGCATTTATGTAACATCCCAATTTTCAATTTGGATGTTTATCATAGATCATTCACATGCATCCATGATTTATGCATTTTTGCCCCATTAGTTTTATTTAATTTTTGATCCAAGGAACTTTGAGCAACTCAAGGACCAAAATAGAGAGTTGGAAGTTTCCCTAAAAACCAATTTTGAATTTTTCAAAGTTGGGAGTTTGGATCAAATTTGGTTTCACCAAAAAAATATTCATTTCCATTATATCAAAAAATAAATAAAGAGAGAAGATAAAATGACTTCTTCAAAATCGGAAAAGAAAATATTGGAAATTGAATTTGGAACCAAAATATATTTGTTGAGTTTTGTTTGCAATTTATTTTATTAGCATAGCAAAACAATTATTTTTGAAAACTTGCATTTTAGGCCAGATAAAAGTTCACTAGGTCATATATAAGACCATATAATTATGTTAACCTTTTTCTTCAGATCTAAATAATAATTCTGAGAGAGCGAACAATTTATTCATTGATTATCTAGTCTAATATTGTTATTAGTTAAGCTTTCTCTCTGTCAGTCTATCTAGCCCATCTATCTCTTCTAATTTTTTTCCTTGCCCTTGGCCCAAATTTCCCCCTAAGGCCCATAGCAGGCGCTAGCTTTCTTCTTCCTCCTCTGTACGTTCATCTGGAGTTAGAACAAAACAGAAACAGCCATTGCGTCCTTCTCTTCCTTTCCTCCTCACACTCAATTCCTTGTCCGTTTCACTTTGGGGTCTGCATGAAAAATGCAGAGAACATCATCACGAACCCATTCAGATAGTTAATCGTCAGTTTCATGTCTTAAACTCCCCACAAGAAACTGATGAAATAAAACGCCAACCTTGACGTTCGTCACCCGATCTCTATCTCCTGGCCTCCCCTGCCCTATAAAAAGGCACCTATGTGGACGCCTTCTCACCCTCCTTCTTCACGCGCAGAAAGCCCTCTCCATCCCCTCCCCATCTCATGGAATCTCTCGCCGGAGTTCACCCTCCACCATCACCATTGGACGAGTCCGAGGCCAAGGCCTTGACTTCCTGAATCGTCGCACCATCCCCTACCTCGCTCCTTCACCTGGAACCCGCTGCGTCATCGAGACCGTTGACCGTCTCCGGCGACCGGAGCACCTCTCGTCGGTGAGCCCTCTCCCTTCCAAACGCTCGATCCAAAGATCGCTCCCTCCCTTCTGTTATGTTAAAAAATGAAGGGCTATTCACCAGCAAGATTTTGACACGTGGCAGCTCATATTGAATCCCGTAATTGATTTCCAGAAACATGCCCAATCTTCGGAAATTCATATCTATTAATCTATAGGTCCGAATTAACTGATTCTTTTTCTTACGGTTTCATAAAAATCCCCTCTATCCAGAGAACCAAACGAAAAATATTTTTTGAAAATTTTAGAATTTGAATTCAAACAGATCTGAATTCAAACTTCGTTAGGCCGTAACTCGAGTTTCGTAACTCCGTTTTAGGTGATTCTTTTTGCAAATCGAAGCTCGTAATGTGTACTTTCTGTTAAACCCAAACACACATATTTTTGCTACTGTAAAAATTATGTTCTGTACAGAAACTTTATTTGGATGTTTTGGAGTTTTTCGAAGTCTTTCATTTGTTTTCTTTTTGGATCTTTGCTTGTATGCTTATGTATGTTTTTGCTTGATTACGCTAGATCATCCGGAGTGCGAAGCTTGCTACTACGAATCTTTACAGTTCAACGAACGTCAGCCAGGCAAGTTCACACTTTGATCATAATTTTCAATACCCAGTTTTTACCATGCATTAGTTTCACCCTCAAAGATTGCATTCATAGGATTGGGAACATGTGGTTATGCTATGTAGTTCGTGTGGTAGGAACCTATGACCTTTGATCACCCCGGGAATATTCGTTATATCATATATTTCTTAGCCATGCTCGTAGACGGGGATTGGTATGTATGATTCATGCAAGTTGCGAGAGATAATAATTTTGGGATAACCTAAGGTGGCAACTTTAATACACATCTGGGTGGATTGTTTGGGGCACCTGGAGAAACCAGTGCTTTCCCAAGGGGAATCCCGGAGTACCCGTGTGATTACCCTAGGTCCCCCACCAGGCTCAAAGGGATCATAAGATATTTCAGGCCTAGAAACTTCCGTGTGCAGCCACAAGCCATTATGGGCTCTGGCATAGTTGAGTAAGTTGTGTGACCTCTTTCCATGGTAGACTAGCTGATGTAGGGGAAAGTAGGTGTACCGGTCTACCCAGGGTTAAGGGGAAACGCTTCTGAAAGGCTATGTCTTGATCTTCCGATCATGGAGGTGGTCGAGTCTTGTGGGAAAAAGTGCGCAAACCTCTGCAGAGTGTACAAACTAATCATGATTAGTCGTGTCCCTTGTTATGGACAACTTGAGTATCTAGAAGTGAATTATTGGTTGATCTCATCACTCTTTTTAATGAAATTACTGGGTTACTAATAACTTGGGAATTTTGGGATTGAGTTGGAGGAACCTTCTCAGTAATGACATTTTAACTTAGTAGTAATAAAAAAATTATTCCTTTGTTGTAGGGTAAAATTAGCTTTATGCAAAATAAAACTTAGAGCCTCCACCAGCTAAATTTGCATATAGAGATAGTTTTTATTTATTTATTATTATTCTATGGTGTGAAATTGCCAGCATATTCCATGTGCTGACCTACACGGTTGCAACGTCTCATGTTGCAGACTTTTCCGACGAAGATTAAAGGTGCGATAGGTCGTTGTTCTGCACTCAGTTTGCCGTGGAGTTGGATGGACTCATTTACCTTTGAAGCTTCCGCAGTTATTTTTATTTAGATGGCCTTTGGCCATATTATTGTAATAAATACTCTTTTGAGAACATCGATGTAATAAAGTGTGATTGAACTCTGTTATAATTCCTCGAGTATTGTGTGTGTCAGCATACCGATCCAGGGATGACACTTAAGCACAGAGACTTCGATCCATTTTGGGTCGGGTCGCTACAAGATGGTATCAGAGCACACGCTGACTGTAGGACGCGACCACCAGGAAATGGAAAGCCATAGGAAGAAAACTCTATTTTACGACTTCCTTAAATATCCGTTGGTCTATATTCTTCTCTATTCATTTCCATCTCTTCTCTACATCAATTAAATAGTTGTTGAACCCTATCACCAAGTTGCTCAGCCCGATGAGACCATGACCTATGAAGACATCATTGACAAAGAAGAAGAAGCTAGAGTTGACTTTGATTTGAGAAGATTTAGTTCAGACCACCACTACCAAGTTGAGTCCAACAAATGATTGTGGTGGTATGAAGAGATCATACCTCTTGTGGATATGACCTTACCTGTAGGTTTTTGCTTGTGTGGTGTGATCTGTGTGAATTGCTTGATTTGAAATTTTCTTGCTATCATAAGCATATGGGTAGTGATTTCTCTCATTAGGCCCTTATTCTATTCTAATTTCTCCTCCACTCTAAACTGAATAGATGCCTCCAAGACGTGACCCGGAATTCCCATCGGAAATTACCCAGTTGATCCAGAACCAGAATGCCCTCATGCAGCTACTCATCCAGAATCAGAACCAGAACAACAACAACCCACCGCCACCACCCCCGGTCAACAACCTTACCCGTTTCCTGAGGTTGAACCCACCAGTGTTCTCTAGCAGCACGGAGCCGATCGTTGCAGATGACTGGCTTCGCAAGATCGGAAGAGAGCTGACCACCGCAGGATGCACTGACGCTGAGAAGGTGCGCTTTGCCGCACATCAACCGGATGGACCAGCAGCCTCGTGGTGGGAGAATTACACCACCACATTCCCCATAGCCAATGTGACTTGGGATCAGTTCCAGCAGGCGTTCCATACCGCACATGTTTCAGCCGGAGCTATGAGTCTGAAGAAGCGTGAGTTCCGCAACTTACCCCAGGGAAATCATTCTGTTGGTGATTATATGGAGGAATTCAGCAAGTTATCCGGGTATACTCCCGGAGACGTGGCTGATGATGCCGCTAAGCGGGAGAAATTTCCGGAGGGACTAAACGATGATCTGGGACTTCAGTTGACTATGGCTACCTTTAACAATTATCAAGAGTTGGTCGACAAGGCTCTCATTCTGGAAGGCAAGCAGGAGCAGGTGGAGAATTGCAAGAGGAAGTACAGACAGGGAAAGTACAACTCTGGTGTTCAGCACAATCCCCGCTATACCCCGTACTTGGGAAATAATGGACCAGGATCTGGCAAGTATAGTGGACACACTCACCATAACCATGGAGGACATTCACATCATGGAGGGAAGACTACAAAAAAAAGACACATCCGTGACATTTTGGGCCGAACGGATTTTTTTTCTGTCATACATATGACACTTCTATGACGATAATTGTGACAAAACCCGGTATCATCATAGATGTGGTGGGCTCCTACTTCTATGACAAAAAATCATGACAGAAAATGGGCTTTTCGTCCTGGGCGGGCTGGAGACGCAGCTGCATGACATTCTTTGGGCCGTCCATGACGGAAAAAACCGTGGTAGAAGCTAGGGGGGATTTCGGGGAGTTCCCGGTTACGGTGGGAGGTCGGGGGCCAAGAGATGCGCGTTTCTCTCGTACAAGTAAGCGCGTGTGTGCGAGGCATTGGCTCTAACTGAACCCGAGCGAGGCGTTGGGCTCTAACTGAACCCGAGAGATTGCACTGCAGACTACGCGTTACTGAATCCGAGCGATCGATCGATGGCTGTTAACTGAACCCGATCGAGCTATTCCTTCGCTACTGCTGCTAACTGAAGCCGATCGATGGGATGAACAGTGAGCATTGCGGGGGGGGGGGGGGGGGTTGGATGAACAGTGAGCGGTGGTGTTGCCTCTGGATGAACAGGACCCCGTGGTGTGGTGGAGGGCTGGATGAACAGTATACGGTGGAGGGGTGGATGAATAGGACCCCGTGGTGTGAAGGGCTGGATGAATAGTAGAAGGTGGAGGGGTGCCCGTGGAGGGGTGGTTGCACAGGACTCCGTGGTGTGGAGGGCTGGATGAACAGTAGCCCGTGGAGGCTGGAGGAGGTCGACGGTGGAGATGAACAGTATCTCATGGAGTCCCGTTTTGCGGTACGCCACACCCCTCCCGATGAACAGGACCCCCGTTTCGACCGTAGCGCTCCAACACAAGTCCATTTCCTCCATTTTGCGGTACGCCACACCCCTCCCGGTCAACAGACCTCCGTTTCGATGGTAGGAGGTCCGTTTCCTCCATTTCGCGGTACGCCACACCCCTCCCAATCAACACGACCCCCGTTTCGACCGTAGGAGGTCCGTTTCCTCCGTTTTGCGGTACGCCACACACCTCCCGATGAAGAGGATCCCGTTTCGAACGTGGCCGGTCGAACACAAGACTGTTTCCTCTATTCTGCGGTACGCCAGGCCTCGTTTCCATCGCCTGTTCTGTCCAAGCCCTCCCGATGAACACGACCACGCATTCCGTTGCCTCCCCATGAACATGACAACGACGCTGTTTCTCCGTTCTAACCCAGCCATGTACACGAGCCCTCGCCTTACGTATGCGCGAGTAGGCGTTCGAGACCCCGCCCGTATGTACACATACGTGGCCGTATTTTCTTTCTTGCACCCTGGCCTCTGTACGTATGTGTACATGCTACGTGTGCGCCTCTACTACGACACGTGCGCGCCTCTACATCGACCAATATATATCTACGTACACGTTCGCGACCAGAATGACAACGCTACGTACGCTTCGACCAGGTGGGTCCCGATTGTCACACACTTCCTTGCGTGCGAAGATGTAGCTGGTGGGTCCCAGCAGTCAGGGGGGCGAATCGTTTTGTTTTTTTGCCCGGACACACTTCCTTGCATGCGAAGGTGTAGCTGGTGGGTCCCAGCGGTCAGGGGGGAAACGTTTTTTCGCGAAATATGGTGGCCCGTCCGGTGGGTGCCCGCTGTCAGGTGGAGGAATAATTATTTTGCACGTAATAAGGAGGCACTTCCTTGCTGCGGCCGTGCACCCAGCTGTCAGCCTCTCCACGTACAGTCCACGTCCGATGGAAGCCGTTCCTTGACCACATTGACCACGCCGCGCCGAGCGCACCAGGGCGGTGGACGACGGCGAGGCCTAGGAAGGGGACGACGCAGAGCCGAGGAAGATGCGGCAGTGGATGCCCATGCATAGAGGAGTATGAGGGTTCACTGGTTCGCTGCGGTGTGAGGCTGTCGTCGCCGCAGAATAATAGGGGGTGTGGGTGAGTAGAGGAATGGCCTGGCCAGCGGTGGGAGTAGTAGGGGGCGGTGAGGCCTCCGCCGCGTCGCAGCCGGCCACGGGAGGCAGGAGCACGAGGCACGACCGACGCTGGTTTGGGCGGCTGGAGCAAGAAGACCAGAGGTTGAAGAAGCACTACGGCCGTTGGATGGACATCGTACGGTCACTGGAGCTAGAATCGTGCATATTGACTAAGTTGACAAAGCCCTCCGTCCCCGTCAACTTAGTAGGCCCACAATTCAGCCTTCCACCAAGGTGGGTCCCAGCTAGCAGGGGGGTATTCATTTTTTTGTGCGTAATAAGGAGGCACTTCCAGTGGGTCCGAGCTGCCACCAGGGGGAACGTTTTTTTCGAGAAATACGGTGGCCCGTCGGGTGGGTCCCAGCAGTCAGGGGCAAACGTTTTTTTCGCGATATACTGGTGGGCGTCCGGTGGGTCCCTGCTGTCAGGTGGAGGAATAATTATTTTCCACGTAATAAGGAGGCACTTCCTTGCGGCTGCCATGGACCCAGCTGTCAGCCTCTCCAGGTACAGTATTCTTCCGATGGAATTTGGTCGTTGACCACATTGACCATGGCACGCCGACAGCACCACGGCGGTGGACGACGGGGAGGCTTAGGAAGGGGACGACACGGAGCCGGGGAAGGTGCGGTAGTGGATGCCCACGCGAAGAGGAGTACGAGGGTTCACTGGTTCGGCGGCACTGCCGTCGCCACAGAATAATAGGGGGTGTGGGTGAGTGGAGTGGAGGGATGGCCTGGCCAGCGGTGGGAGTAGTATGGGGGCGGTGAGGCCTCCGCGGCAGCACAGCCGGTCACGGGAGGCAGGAGGAGGCGGCACGACCGGCGCTGGTTTGGGCAGCTGGAGAAAGAAGACTAGAGGTTGAAGAAGCACTACGGCCGTTGGATGGACATCGTACGGTCAGTCGAGCTAGAATCGTGCATATTAACTAAGTTGACAAAGCCCTTCGTCCCCGTTAACTTAGTAGGCCCAATATACTGGGTCCCAGCTAGCAGGGGGTGTATTCATTTTTTTGTGCATAATAAGGAGGCACTTCCTTGCATGCAAACATATGGCTGGTGGGTCCGAGCTGTCAGTGGCGGTAACATATTTTTCACGAAATACAGAGGCCGTTTCGGTGGGTCCCAGATGTCAGGTGGAGGAAATCATTATTTTGCGCGTAATAAGGAGGCATTTCCTTGTGTGCGGCCGTGGACCCAGCTGTCAGCCTCTCCACGTACAGTCCACTTCAGATGCATGTCGGTCGTTGACCATGCTGACCACGCCACGCCGAGAGCACCAGGGCGGTGGGCGACAGTGAGGCCTAGGAAGGGAACGACACGGAGGCAGGGAAGACTCAGCCGTTATTTTTGTTTCCCACGCGGAAGGGGGTACGACTGTACGAGGGTTTACTGGTTCGTCTGCCATCGCCGGAGAATAACAGCAGGTGTGGGTGAGTAGAGGGATGGCTTGGCCAGCGATGGGAGTACGGTGGGGCGGTGAGGCCTGCGCGGCAGCACAACCGGCCGCGGGGAGGAGGGAGCAGGCAGTCCCGCCGACACTTGTTTGAGCGGCTGGAGCAGGAACAGCAGAGATTGAAGAAGCACGACGGCCGTTGGATGGACATCGAACAGTATACAGGCCATCTGTGGAAAGCATCAAATCTGTGGAAAACAGCATAAAGCCCATCTGCCATTATTTCAAATAATGTACAACCCATTTGCTAATTCTTACGGGTTTTTTTGGAGCCCATATTCTTTATGTTAGCATTACAGCCCATATTGTGGCCACGGTTAAAAAATTATACGAAATTTTGCATATGTCGGTGCGGTCTGAACTGTTTTTAATCCCGAAATTTTGAGTCACATTCAGACTGATTTTTAAAATAAATGTATATCCATATAAAATCCAATAAATTGTCCACGCATAAAAATCAATGCAATTTAAAATCTCGAAATGAAAAAAAAAAGATATTCGAAAATAATTGCTGGTTTGATGTGTTTTAAAAATGTACAACCCATTTCTCATTACTGATAGGCCATTTTCTCGTCCAGCCGAATGAAGGTCTCCTCGTCTTGAAAGATTTGCAGCCCAACAGGCCTGATAAAGCGACTTACTTGACAAATCACAAAAAAACTGGGCTAGCCATTTTCAGAAAGAAAAAAAAACTACTGGGCTGGTCTGTGGTAAACATAAAAGAAAAGGTTGTCTAGACAGGCCAGAGTGTCCCGCACAGCCCAGTTGACATCCTGCTTCCGTCTCAAAAACAAATTAGATAAATGCCACTCCAATTATGGCGATTCATAAAAATGCCACTGTAATTTCCAAGCTTTGAAAAATGCCACTGCAATTTTTGCAAACTTTGAAAAACGCCACTGCAGTTTGCAAACTTTGAAAAACGCCACTCCAGACTTCGAAAAATGCCACTAGAAATGGCATGAAATGGCATTTTTCAAAGTTTGGAAATTGCAGTGGCATTTCTCGGATACACCAGATTTGGAGTGGCATTTATCAAATTAACCCAAAATAAAAATAACTAGGCGAGCTGCTGGGTCCCTGGTGTCAGCCGCTCGTTGTGCAATTCTCTCGTTTATTGACTACGTTGACAATGGCATGGGACCCAGACGTCAGAAATCCACTAGGAGGAGCCATTTTTTTATTGGCTTGAAATAAGGAGGCACTTGCTTGCGTACTGCCATGACCTTGGCGGGTCCCTGCTGTCATCCTCTCCACGTACAATCATCTCCTGATTGTGTACGCGTCAACTTGCTAGGCCCACAAGTCAGCCTCTAAACCGTGGAGGACAAATACAACCCATTTAAAAAAATAACAGCCCATTCCATACATTCAAACGGAAAGTTCAACATTCAGAGCAAAGTAGCAAGTCTGATCCACATATAGAGTACTAAACTTCCACGTTGACAGCCATCATAGCCAAGTGAACTATCTACTCCCACTAACACTCTAGTAGCGTACAAGTACTAACTTACTCTTAGCTAACTAGACGATGCCGGCCGCCATCTGCTGTCCATGCTAAACGCCGGCACCGGCGTCCTTCGCCTCGCCTCGGACTTGCCAGAGGTGCGATAGGGCGCGTTGCTCGCACGCGTTGGCCCTTTCCATGCCGGCGTGGTCCACCGAAGGTTCGGCTTCCAGGCGGGAAACCCACTTGACGAGCTGGTAGTAAAAATCGGCGTCGCGAACGCGTGCGTGCCCGACAGCCTCCATGGCTATTTGCCGGGCGCCGGCCTCCACATAGTCGGCCCAGTTGCGGGCGCTCTGCTCGTGACTCAGAGCGTCGGTGCGCTGCTGCTCCATGTCCCGCTGGCGGCACAAATCGGCGATACGCTGCTCCTCCGCCAGGCGGTCGCGCTCCAACAACTCCTGCTCCTCCGCCATGCGGTCGCGCTCCAACAACTCCTCGATCTCCGCATTGCCATCTAAAGACAGATAGAATGCCTCCTCCCTCCGTCTGCCTTCCGGTGAAAACCCGAACACTAGTTCCGGCGGTGACCGCCTCCGGCATCGCCTACCGTGGACGGGCGGGGGCATGGCGGACGTGGCGAGCGACGTCGGGCTGGTGGGGCTTATGAGGATATGGCGAGTTGGGTCACGGTGGCACCTGAGAAGGCCGGGAAACAGTCCTTATAGGCGGAAGGTAGCGCGACGGTCATCGGAATTCAATGCATAATGGCTTAGCGCCAGCTTGCCGTGGAAAACTAGAGAAACTGAAATTATGACTGTGTCGTCCCGTCCCGTGTGGGTCGCACGCCGGCATGGCGGTCAAACGAGTGCACTCGAATCATCTCCCTCCTTGTCAATAATGATTCCACGGATTTAAAGCGTATCTTTTTTCGCATCAGTTAGCTGCCTTAATTACGGCCGGCTGCATGCAGGCACTCAGAATCGCTCGCAGGCAGTTCGCGAAGCAGCACGCAACGAGTCGCAGCCGAGGGCACGCATGCAGCCACTTAAATCGCTGGAATTTATTAGGCTTAAACTTCTGCATGCCGTTAATTATTGTCATGCCTTGGTCTTGCTGCTTTGCTCACGGGACTAATAAACCCAGACAGAGGGAGTACCTTAGTTGGTGAGAGGTTTGAATTAAGCCCTGCAAACCGGAAAGGAGGTACTAGTACGTGCGTGATCCGCTATTTATTCATGTAGGATCGAGTAGGTCATTTCTTGAATTGAGCCCTGCAAACCGGAAAGGAGGTAGTACGTCCGTGATCCACTATTTATCCGTGTAGGATCGATAATGTACCTTGTCAGTTTCTTTAGAGGTAGGCATTTTTATCCGTGTAGGATCGATAGTGTAGCTTGTCAGTTTCTTTAGAGGTAGGCATTTTTATTCAAAAAACTGCCACTTTGCATCTTGCGTCGCAAATAAAACTGCCAGGAGCGCATTTGTAGGCTAGCTAGTGATCGATCAGTAACTTGTAAACACTGAGCGAACAGAAATAAGTAATTGTTAATGCATCTCAATGATTCACAGATCATATACAAATATGTAGCTCCAAAAGCAAAGATCAGCCACTTCGGATCTTGCGTCGCAACTAAAACTAACTAGTACGATTCCCATACATAAGATCAACATGTTAATGCATCTCAATGACTTACAGATCATATACAAATATGTAGCTCCAAAAGCAAAGATCTAGAAAAAACATCTGTTCTTCCTACTAACATGGATGCTTCTCTTGGCCAACATTCAGTACAGACTGAAAGACAAATTTGTTTGTGAAGTCTACAATTCCTGTTGCAAACGTAAGTGGTTTCACCAATAGCTGGAACCATGAGAATGAACCACACATGATGGAGGAACATCCACTGCAATATGATTTGGTCTTCCCTCGATCACACGGTGAGACTATTTTCGGAATACAAACTTTAACTTAGGCAAAATGATGCCCATTGTATAATCAGACCAAAGCAATGAAGCACCTAGTGTTCGCCAATAGATGGTATAGTACTACTTTTCTGCAGTCCATGAAGTGACTATCCAATCTTTCTGTGTCTATTTTCAAATGGCACTGCATGCAGTGACTATACTATTCTCTTGTGCAGTTCAACCAAAATTGCGGGCACTTTGTTTGTTTGCCAAATAGCAATGGGCAGACATCTCTGTCTGCACAAATATCAAGCAGCTAGTAAACATATACCACACCTTGTAATTTCGGTTTAAACATGTCTCTTCCGCTTAGCATCTGTCATGTTCTGCACTGGACAATTTGATACAGTTATGTTTTGCCCTGGACAATTTCATACTGAATTGATTTGCTGGCTCAGAGCAGAAATATAGCGCCTATTCTTCATCGGACCAAGGATATCCATGTTCGCAGTGATGGAAGAGGTGAAATCGATACAACCGAAATTGAGCATCCAATCATTGAATCATGTCCTGCACCTCCAATGTAGGTCCACCCTGCTAATAAATTCACATACAAACCACTAGTATTACTATCTAATGACAGTACAAAAAGAGTAGCAAGATAGTAGCAAACCATGTACCTTCGTAATGAACAGCTCATAGTGCCACCAATTGGATATAAAGGTTTGGAAAAAACATGCTCCTAATGTTGAACCAGTTGGACTTTTTGTGCAGTTCCACTAAAATCGAGCATCCCTATTTGCATAGATATTGAAACTGTGATTACTCTAAAAGTGGCACTAGTCGAAGTATAGACTCACAAATATAAACATTCCAATTTTTTAATGGGAAAAGGTAGCAAGACTGTTTCTAACCACCTGTTTGAAGGAATAAATAAAGCAACAACGGCTGATGTGAGGAAGGCATACATAGTTTTTTCTGGAAAAGTGAGCCATTCCTGACCTTTCCTCTTCTTTTGAGCAAATTTTGTGTAGTTCTACTAAAATAAAATGCCATCACCGCCTTGACAATTCAATGGCACTGTACAAAAGGAAATGACTTAACATTACATCATGATGTCAGGTATGTAGTCGACAGGCATTAGAGACAAACATACATACCTCCTCAAGAGAACAGCCAGAGGAGGAGGTGCCCACTCTTGACCTTTCCTCTTGTCTTCATAATTGTCTGTGCAGTTTAACCAAAATAAAATGACATCAGCGCCTTGGCATTTTGGTGACACTGTACAAAAAAATTAACTTATCTCATGAAAGTGAGGTATGTAATCTATAAGCATTAACAGTGCAAAAATCTGAAGGTAGTAACAAGTTTCATCGTTGGTATACTGGCTGTGCAACAACATTAGAATGCCTTAGCTGAAAAATCTTTAATACATCCACAATCAACAGCTAACCCTGAAATAATCTATTGACATTAAATGGCATTGCTTAAATTTATGGGTGGCATTAGACTGAGAGCGGCATTAGTTAAATGTGGCATCACTTTAGCAGTAGTATTGCTTGACTTGACTGCTGGCGTTATACTAACAGCAAAAAAGTGGCGATAAGAGCATGGGAGGCCCATTCGGACAGTGGGCGCACCAGTACGATGTACCTCCATGGACGCAGAGTGGTGAGGGAGGTATGGTTGCCCAGAGCAACAAATATCCATGCAGCATATGTGGATTACGGTCCCATTTTTGTTCTCTTTAGCCACCTTTTTCCTATGCAAGGACAACAAACCGATCGACCTGGTCATTCTCTATTGCATTGTCATGCCTTTCTACCCTTCTTCAACCAAGAGACACGAGACTCGTTCCTTAGCTACTGATTTTCCCCTTTTCAACCTAGATGCGGGTTCGATGCCTACTCTCTTGGACAGTACAGTCTCCCTTCCTTTCCTTATTCAACCCAGACATGGATTAGTTTGCATCAAGTAGGGTTTCCTTTAATAGTGAAAATTATGGTTTTCGTCTACGTGGCCAGCAGAGTAAAGGATAGAAAATTGGGAAGATGGTGGAGTGGAAAAAGATCCACATGCAACGACGTAGCTGATGGGGCAATAGAACAAGGTCATGGCTCGAAAAGAGGTAGCATACCTGAGGGTCGGCGGGAAGTGGCTTCGCTCGTGGTCCTCGTCCTCCGCACACACTACGGCAGCGAGCTTGGGGACGGAGGCCATCCCGTGCGGGCGCTAGGTCTGAGAGGACGGCCTTGTCGTCAGTGCGTGACCTCGCTCACCGACGACGAGAGAGGGTGGTAGTGTGAGAAGCAAGTGGGCAGCCCTTAGCAAGAAAGCGTTGAAGCTCCAGCCTATATATATTTTTTATACTACTAGTACTGGAGGTGGGGTAGTGGTAGAGTAGTTTATATTTTCTCTGCATATAGTACCAGTTAGTCGTGCTTCAAAACTGATCGGCACGCCATTAGAAAAATAAAGGTCGATAACTAATGCGGCACCTCGGGCCAACGCGGCCAGATCGCATTTTGCATGAGAAATTACACACCATGTTTCGTTGACATGTGGTCCCATTCCAACATATCAGTGAGACGACGGCGAGTAGTAGGAGTATTTCCGAACGGATGTGTAGGCCTGGCGCCTCTTCGTGAACCGTGGCAAACTCGCAACCGTCCACCGACTCTTCGCCTTTCCCTCTCGATTTGGAACTGCTGTAGCACGCTCTTCCTCTCCCTCCTCCATTTTCCTTCAGCCCTTCACCCTTTCTTCTGCCATTGTTCGATCGTCTTCTCCATGGAGGGAACAGGCCGGAAACGACCCCGTTATTCTTGCCCTGATCTGAAAGATGACGTGGTGGAGGAACTCATTGATCGGTGCGACGTCATCACCTCGGCTAGCATGGCAGGTTCGTTCAAGCCCATTCTCGACTCAACTAATAACATCATTGCAAGGAACCCAAGGGTCCAGGAGCGGTTTGATCTCCCCTATCTTCTTCGCCATGACCCTGCTCGCTGGCGAGCGGACAACGGAGACCTCGCCTTGTGCAAGTTGATGCCGTTTGATAATGATACGTGTGATGTCAAGATGCCATCGCTTAAGGGTAAGTCCTGGGCTGGTGCAAATGGAGATTGGGTTGTTTATATTGGGTACAATTGCGAGTGGGAACTTGTGAATGTGTACACTCGTCAGCGGATTCCACTTCCAAAAGTCTCCGAGTGCCCTGAGGTTGAGCACACAGATGATCTACGTACGTTCAAATACGATCATGCTGACTGTCGTGTATTGAAGATAGCAATTTGTCGAGTTCCCAACCGCTCTTGGAATTACAAGAACTATCAAGTTGTTGCTATCTTCGACAAGCTAGTTGCCATCCTTCATGGTTCGACTGGATGGATATTACTCAAAAATCAGTTTCTATACACGGATGTGTACTGTGATGCAATTGAATACGAGAATCTTGTGTTTGCTGCCACCTCTCGTGGCACTGTTTTTGCATGGGATCCTCGTTTTTTCGGTACGTTTGTCTTCCACCGTAGTTATAGTTGTTTCATCCACATGCATGCGGGTTAGCAAGTTTCCCTTTACTAATTAACCTTCTTTTTGTGTTTCCAAGGTCCTGTGAACATCCCACCACCTATGCTTGAAAAAATTTATAACCAAGGGGGAGATGACGATGGTGATGATCACGAGCATGAGGACGAGCAGCGCCGATATACTCTGTGGAGCCTGGCAACTAATTCGGATGGATCACCTCTTCTTGTGTGTATACAGCCCACTGATGATGTTACTGCTAAGGAAGTAGGTGTAGTCTCCCATGGTCGCACTCTCCGGACCTATTCCAACACCCGTTGCATGGTATTCGGGATGGATACTAGTGTGCTAGCGCCAACTCCTTCTCCCTGGCACATAATTGATAGTCTTGGAGAAAACTCGCTCTTCCTTGGACGAAACTATCCGATGATGGTGAAAGGCGATCCAACCGCTGTTGACACATTTATGAGAAGCAACCGTGTCTATACCTCGGACATTTGGGTGGTTCCCTACCCTGGTACTGATATAGTAGGCCGCTTCAGCCTGGATGATCAGTCCTGCGTTGGTCTCCAGATCGACAATGCATGGCCCGTCCCAGAGAATCACTTGTGGTTCAAAGCAAGCATTTCCAACGCCAAGGAATGGTTGAGTTGAAGTTCATTTCATTGCTTGTTATTTGTTGTGTGGTGAAAACTTTAGTACTTATAATGTATCCTCGTTGTCGATGTGGGTTGATGACCTGTTCTATGTAATAAAATGATATGCCTGTGATAAACTTACTAAATTTATGAATGGCTTTCGAGTCACTTCTCTGAGTGAGTGGTGCGACGAGGCAAAAAAATATTTTCAGAATACATAATTGTACGTGCATTGCAACAGGTTATCGGATGAGGCCAATAAACAATAGTAGTACACTATTTGTCAGTCACCTTATGAAAATTAGATTTTCCCAAAATGTTTAGGCGCCGTTCATTAACTTTCCATCTCGATGCCCGCCTTGCCTTGTTCGCCAGCGAGCGCTTCCACCTCTGCCTCGTTGTCTCCCGTGGAAACCCCTTTCCTCCCTTTTTTTTGGCTCGGGCAAGCACCAATGCATGCAGCACGTCCATGCGGTTATTAGGCAAGAAATAAAAGCGCTTTGCATGCTATGAATTATGATGGCCTGCATGGGTAGCTAATAAGGCATCCTCTTAACTGTTGTGATTAAATGTTGTGTTTAGAAGAGAGAAATATTCTTCTTTTCCACCAATCTGCTTGCACCTAGGTCGTGATGCACCTTCTAATGCGACTTATTCACCTAGACGGAGTACTAGCTTCACATGCTTCACGCGTCGCGCGGGTGTTTTTACTGTAGCCATATGTTAATGTGTTCGCTGTACGTAACCAGCACCTCGAATCCTCGATACTAGTACTACTATATAGTACTGTAGGAGTAAGTAGTAGGAGTAGTAGGGTGGCATGGGCCAGAACAAGCATTCACGTCCAGGAGTACGGCACACGCCACCACCACGACATCCATCTGACACCATATTATTTCTTGGAGTCCGTGCTAGAGCAATCTCTTCAACCTCGTCGTTTCTCTAACTTCAGCCATCGCGTGGCGGGCGAGGTGGGGGTTTGCCGATAGTCGGTTTCCTTAACTGCGGTCCCACTTGTAAGGCCAACTCCAACGCACGACCCCAAATGCACCTCCCTTTTGCACGAACTCCAATGATAATTTTGACTAGAAAAGCAAGATCGAAGAAAACAAGAACCACAAGAATACATTTTACTACTCATGTAAGTTGGATTAGTGCCTTCTCAATGCATTCATTGTTGATCTGCGGAGGCTCGATCTTGCGTGCTTCTTTCTTCTTCGAGTGTAAAGAAGTAGACGTTGCTTCCTCGCATCTAGTCTCAAGTCTAGCCTCTATTCTATACTAGCTAAAAGTGATAGAACATCTACTAAATTGTGCTCTATCAATATATGGATGTACTCTTCTTCCCAATACGAAAACTTGCATCCATTCTACTCCCTCCGTTGCACAATACATGCCTTCTATTTGTATAAATATATATGTATCTAGACATGTCTTAGTATATAGGTACATCCATTTTTGGACAAATGGAAGTCAAGTATTTTGGATCGAAGGGAGTACATAATAAAAAAAATAAGTTAGCACAACTAGTCTAATCCGAGAGCATAATCGAAGATTTGGTCGGGTTCTTCCTCCTTTTGCCGACACGTGGGACATCCAGCATCCAGGTCGTGTCATGAAAGAAAATAGAGTGGTAGTTGAAGCCACGAGATGTGCATCTTGGGTTAAACTGTAAATAGAATCTTACTACTCTTGAGTAACTCCAAAAGCGGCCACCGAAGATCTTTATTGGATTTGCTTTTCATCACCAGCACGTCGAGGTGAAAGATGTGCTGGTTCAGTGGGTCCTCTTGCGTTTTCACTGACATGCGGGGCCGCATGTGAGCAAACAGATGATGGGGTCCGCGCGTCCGCTGGCTGGCTGAGAAGAGAGATAGAGGAGGGCTGAGCACGGACTGCAGGAAATTTGTTCTACGTACCTCGATATAGGCTCAATATAGTGGGGTGGCAAGGGCCATAACTAGCATTCACGTCTAGCAGTATGGCACACGCCACCCACACGAGTCCCATCCGACACTAATTTTCTTGGAGTCCATGCTACAACCATCTCTTCTCCCTCCTATTTTCTCAGCCATCGCGCGGTGGGCGGGGTGGGGGTTTGCCGATAGTCGGTTTGCTCAACTGCGGTCCCACTTCTAAGTGAAAATTCAACACCGCACGCATTCCCGCTTGAGCGGCGTGCCGAACCAACCTTGGGGGGGTGCGACGCGAACACGGCAGGCTTTTCCTTTTGAACTCGTAACTTGTAAAATTTGGTTCTGCTCCATGGCGCGAACGATAGATAGAAAATAACGATTTTGCCTAGAGTAATGAGAAGTTTTGTTCTGGCGCCATTCATGCATGGAGTACGTACGAAAATTATGAAGTTGATGCGAAAGGTAAGATAATTACTGTAGTATGATATACTACTACATGGATTTGACGGAAAGATAAAAATACATACGGATCCATCAACGTTCAACGACATCCTCCCGCCCTAGTGCGCCGGGTCACCAACCAACGTGTGAGGAGCAGCGGCGTTGGCGGCGAGCTCAACGTGCTTCTGAATAGTGCCGTCCAAGGTTGGCCTGCGCTCCAAGAAGGCCAGCGTCCTATCGTCCTCCTCTTGCATGTAGTAGTCCTTGTGGACGATTTGCGCGTAGACGTGGGTGATTATGTCGATGGTGTCTTGCTGCACCAGGCGCTGCGCGGCGAGCGCGACCTCGAGGTGGACATTCTCCGGCGTGACGGCGGGCAGTCGCAGGGCCACCAGTGCGTCAAAGAGGTTGTTACCATAGTGGACGTTGAGGGTGGCGGGCATCACAAAGCCTGGGCGCGTCGGCTGGAGGCTTACGTCAAAGTCATCCGCAAGCTTCTTGACGACGGTGAACTTGTCGAGGAAACCGACGAGGACCTCGTCGAACAAGGAGACGAAGCTGTCGTCCAAGCGGCCCCTCGCCCTGGCGGCCTCAAGCAATACTACCTGCCGGGCCGCAGGCCGGCGTCGTGGACCATCTAGCACAGTCGGCTGATGCTCGCGCTCATCGCGTCCATGGGTCTAGCGTAGCTCCTAGTCAACTGATCTTGCGATTCGAGTGATCACTCAGCCCTTGGTTAGCGTGCGTTGGTGCATAGGATTTCGTACTACTCCTCGGCCCTCTACTACACCTGCCTTTGGCTGTATGATAGGAGGGCCAGCCACCCCTTGGGGCCACATGTCATTCACCCAAAGGCAGTTGCTGTAAGTCAATGAAGCTGCGTCCCCCTCCGTGCCGGTGCAGTATAGTCATCTCACCGGACCTCTAGTTGGGGCCAAACGAGAGAAGTTTGATGTTTACTGGTTTATTGGTCCCCTTTGCATTTTGCGCCAAGTTTTGACCTTTGATTTAACTAATAAAATGTTAATGCATGTAAACAAAAATGTTGTGTAAGTCACCTTACGAAAACCAAATAATCCCAAAATACTTAGGCTGGTCACAATGGGCAAGAACATAAGCTAGTAACTTACACACTTCCCTAGACTATGTTATTACCTCCATAGTGGGTAGGAACATCTATGTAGTGTCATGCAACGATGTATTTATTAGGTTATAGACTCACTATTTCTTGGAGTGTGTGATGTTCCGGTAACTTAGCTAGTTACCACAAGCACTTCTCTCTTCTTTAAATATGTGCCACATAAGCAAAGTTGTATTGGAGTGTGTGATGTTACTCCTAAGTTCCTCCCCATTGTGACCAGCCTTAGGCACGGTGCATTAACTCCCTCCTTGTTTCTTATTTCGGGACATATCAACCAATGAGAGATGTGGGCCGCGCATGCTTTCAATGACTTGAGACTACCAAACATGACATGCACTGTTTAGATCATTGCATGTAATCCTATTACAGTACTCTAGTTAGCAAAAAAACATTATGTTCTCTCGCTGATAGGAATAAAACACCATGTATTTATTTACAGAGGGAGTAGTACATTTTTGGTGACATGCATTACTAGATATTGCTAGTCAAATACTAAAATCCAGATGGACGTGGTAGTACTCCTAAATCCAGACGGTGGTGCTACTAGTACTAGTAGTAGTACTACCAATGTAGTAGTAGGAGTACTAGCATTGTACTACCCGTTGGTCAAATTATTACGTGCTGCTCCTCACAGTGAAGTGACAAGACCCTGCGCCGGAGATGACACCTGAGTATAGGCGCCGTGTTCGGCATACCATAGTCAGCCTCACCGTCTGCAGTCACTATCATTATGGCTGTAGAGCTATACTGCTTACAACTAGCCCTGTTCGACATAATTTCCCGTGCGTAGATGCCCGTGCATTGCACGGAACACCAAGATTGGGGGTGGACGGCTCCGGCAGCGGCCATCGCGCCAGATTTTTCCACGGCCCTCTACTCCTAGATGTGGTGGGGAGGAGATGAGGCTGATTGTGAGAGACAAGGAGTTGTTTGTAAATAGGGAACAAGTGCGGGCATCTTTTTTAAAAAATGGAGAAGCTTGGTTTGTATGCGTCAGATCTAGATCTGACGGCTATTGGTGAAAGATGGGAGGCACAACATCATCACCAACTCAGGACCTGTTTGATTCGCAGGATTTTGAAAACGCAGGAATAGGACACGGCAATATTACAAGTTTCAAACTGATATTACAAATGTTAGGAGTAATGCTGCACCAACGAAGAGGGGATTACTAGGAAGTTTACGTAAGAACTTTCGTTACTTTAGGTGGATGCAGCATTATCGTACAAACTAAAATCCACCGCCCTGACAAGTCACTAATGGGCAAATAAGTTTTCGAGTCTCTGGCCACTTGATGTTTCAAAACAAATTCAGCTTCTGCGGAGACTTTGTCATTTAGGCTTAGACGCTTGCGGTGATCAGCACGCCATTCATTGTTGCGCCAGAGAACGCCAAACCTCATTACCTTGAGCACACTTTCCTCCAGAACAAAGAACCTGGCCAATTTAATCTCTGATGTGCTGCCTCGGTAGTCGATCAAATCAATTTCTGTAAGATGGAGATCAAGGCATTCGATGAGATTGTTATAGTGCATCACATTTTTCACTTTCGGGTCTTTTTTTATCTGCAAAAGAGGAGAACATATTAGAGCAGCTGGCTGCATAAGATTGTCGCGTCATCAAGAGGTACCAATATCATTCGCTCATACGATAGGGTTGGTTGGCTAGTGATATTTTTTCACTCTCTCTCTCTCTCTCTCTCTCTTTCTGTTTCCTCTCATTTAAGTAGGAGCACGTGAAGAGCTTGGGCATTGGTTGCCTTCCACTATGTGGCCGATGCCATATTTCGCAAAAGTATGCCACATAACACGCATCGATGTCAAATCAAAAAGATTTTGGCGCCGCTCTCGTGATGTGAGAGAGTTGGAACCACTGTGCACATAGACCCACATGTATAAAAAAATCAATCAAACCAACTACACCAGCCTCTCACTCTCTCAAACAAGTGTTTTTTTATTGCCTCAGTCCTCTCTCTCTCTCCCACGCAGTGTTTTTTCATTACGTGAGTTAATCTGGCACCGGAGCAAATTAGGTGATCCAGATTGGGACACCAGGTGAGCAATGGAGGAGCATCGATGCCAAATGCATCACAAGTGAATTTGGCACATGTTTTGGCCTACATAACCTACTTTTGTAATACTACCTCGTATTTAGTATAAAATTTTGACCATAGATTTACCTAAGAAAATGCCAATGCATGTCACTAAAAATTACACCATTTGAAATTATGTTCAAATACGAATCCAACAATATAGTTCTTAGTGACATGCATTAACATTTTGTGAGTTAAATCTATGGTCAAATTTTGATACTAGAAAATTGGAAGAGTAAACCAGGACGGAGGTAGTACTTGCTCTTAGGGTAACCCTAGAGTTACTGGAGTACTCTAAGTTACTTTCCACTATGACTAGCCTAGGCTACTATAGTAGTACAGCATAAAAACGATGCAGGTGATCATGTGAGAAAAAATACTAAAAACATTTCTTTCGGTGCAGTGCGTAGATGCAGTTTTGAGCACTACACTTGTCATCGCAATTTGGGAAAATTAAGAAAAAATTGAGCTACGTTGTGATTACCGTTTATTTATAGGAAAGAAGTTTCACCTCGATGAGTAGCTTCTCCGTGAATGGAAAGCATGTAAGGAATCCAACAACTTGATCCAGATTGGGGCCGATAGATTTTAGTGCTAAGATCTTCACTGTGCGCATGGACTGGGTCAAGCTTGTGGGAATCATTTTCTGGAAGACGGTCGTAAATACATCAAGAAGAAATTTAAAAATGTGAATTTCAAGAAGACGGAGAAGAAGATGAGTGTTGTACCTGAACGATTACAGATCCAATAAAGAGTTCGGAGAATTTGGCAGACGAGTACACCAACGCTGTCAATTTTGGCGCGTCAATGACCCTGATTTTTGTTGGACCTTCTAGATCCGATACAAGCGATCTCTCAAGGAAAGGCGCATTCTCAATGACCATAACGTAGAACAGCTGGAGTGATCTCTTCCCAATTGATGTCTTGTTGCGGGGCCATCAAGACACATAAATCCATCGGAGATTCATCGAGGCGATGTGGAGGCTAATGAACCCGTGGATCTGCTCAAAACGAAGGTACTCGAGCGCAGTACAGCTGCGGAGCAGGTGCTCCATAGCTTTCTTCGAGATGACAACATCAAAGAGGTCGAGCCGCTTGAGTTGAGGGAGAAGAAGAGCGGGCGCGACATTAATCTGGGGAAGATAGCAGGAGCTGAAGCTGGCACGGCGCAGCGTTGGCGTGAGGCGGAGTGCGGACGGCGGCAGAGAGCGACATCGTCCAGCTTCAAAGCTGGCTCCTCGAGCTGATCTGGGGCGGGGGATAAGAACCACTCATCGAACTTGGGTTGGACCTTGCAGTTGGTACTGAACATGCGGATGTCAAGGTGTTTGGCTGGCCCAGGATGCGATGAAAGGATCTTGGAGACTGCGGCCATGCATTTGCAAGCCCCATCGCAGAGGCAGCTGTCGACGGTGAGGTTGAGGGGGACACAGCGCCAGAGGGGGCGCCACCGCCGGGAGAGCAGGGCGGTCCGCACGGCAGATTTGGTGGGGAGGAGGCTGATGATGACGAGCAGCGTGTCGTTGGGGAGGCTGCTGATGAAGTCCAGGCTCGCCGGATGCTGTTTTGGCTCGAGCCGCCTCCGCTTGTTGGCTACCTCGCCATCCATCTCAACCGGCGGCGATGCCAGTGTACACGTGTGTTGTGTGCTGGGTGTGCGCAAGTACGTCCTTCTGTGCATGTCGCCGGGCAGTGGTGAATTGTGCGCGAGTGCGTCCTTCGCGCGCAAGAAGTTTGTCCTCAATGCCCCCTCAATTTACTAGCGTGCGGGGTGCTACCCCAAGTGGTTTCAACTTTGTTTACTTCACCGCGTGTCAGATGGGCCTCTAGTTTACTTATTCTCACCCACTGCCACATGGGCCAGCACACGAAGATACAGAACACGAGCTGACAAGGCAGCATGTGGATTGGTTGACCGGTCAACTAAACAATATACGGAGCTATACGCTAACGCAGTGAGCGTCTAATCCGTCGGTATAGAGAGTTCGAGTGAGAGGGGAGGCCCGTGAGAGATAGCAGAGAGAGAGAGAGAGAGAGAGAGAGAGAAAGAGCTACTCCCTCCGTTTAATAATGTAGTTCCAACATTTTTTTAAGTCAAACTTTTGAAACTTTGACCAAGTTTATAAAGAAATTACTTATATCTACAATACCAAAGATAAATGATAGTATGAAGTAAGTACATGTTGTGATGAATCTAATGATCGTTCCAGATGTAAATGTTTTTCTCCACATATACCTGGTCAAACTT
Source organism: Aegilops umbellulata (assembly GCA_032464435.1). Classification (NCBI taxonomy): domain Eukaryota; kingdom Viridiplantae; phylum Streptophyta; class Magnoliopsida; order Poales; family Poaceae; genus Aegilops; species Aegilops umbellulata. Next base: position 111,721,879 of record CP136060.1, on the reverse strand, counting down.
TTCTGAGGTTTGACTTTTCAAAACATCCATATGCTTATGGACGTGACATAGTCCCTAACAAGAGAGAGAGAGAGAGAGTGAGTGAGTGAGTGAAAAAAGTGTGTGTGCGTGTGTGAAAGAGACATGGACAACACATGATAAAAGTAGAGAAAAGGCGTGCGTGTCTTATGCAAACATATCACACATGCCTCTTCGACAACGGAGGCAAGGTGAGGAGATAGTGTGTGGTTGTTTGGAACCGAGAGAGCAAGACCCCTGGCACGTGGCCAAGAGGGGTCTGACAAACAAGGGAGAGAGGTCGAGAGAGACGTACGGAGAAAATGTAGACATGGGGAGGAGAGAGTGTATGTTTGTCATAGAGAGATCCCCTGGAGATCATGATGGGACTACATGGGTGGTAGATTGAGTGACAAGGTGTGTGCGCGATAGAAGATACCCTGAGAAATATCGAGATAGACGTATGGATGGAAGGAGACAATACGTGTGTTCCTGATGGCTAGTAAGAGATAATCATACTTAGGAGGGGGGGAGTGCTTGCGCCTATGGTGGATTGAGGGATTATTGTACTTAGGGGGGTGCGTGTCACATGGAGAGAGAACAAGGGCGGAGAGTGTTGGATGGGTCTATATGTATAGCGCGAGCGAGACATGTGTATGTGTGAACCAGGGAGATATAAGGCCAGTTTGGCTTGCGTCCTAAGCATCTTTTGCCTGGCCTGGGGTTGTGGCTGGATTTCATGCACGCTTGTTTGGTTGCTACCCTGTGAAAAACAAAGCCCGCCTGGCATGGGTTCCCTTGCACTTTAATTAGCCTGGCTGAACTCCAGACATTGCAAGTAGCCTGGCCCAGGCGACCGATTTCGAACACCTGGCCGTGCCTGGTCGTGTGGCACTTAATCATAGGAAACATGTCGAACAACGAAGAAACTGGGCCTTCTGACCAAGATGCATACGAGAAGGATTATCAGGGTGAACAAGAGTACCTCGACTATTTGACTGCTAAGCAAGGTTCGCAGGTCCGCCTCGATGATGGTACTGACGCCGACATCGACACCGACGGCGCCGGCACCAATGGCGGCGCCGAGACCGGTGGGGAAGGTACCGGCGGGGAAGATACCGGCGGGGAAGGTACCGGCGCCGATGCCGGTCCCAAAAAGAGGAAGCATAAGAAGCAGAGGATACGAAAACCTAACAAACTAGGGATTGGACGACTTGTGATCACAAAGATGGCACCTGGCAAGTTTGAGCCATTAGAGCCGGAAGAACCTCGCAAGTGCTATGGGAACCAAGTAGGATGCATCCTACGGGAATGCGCGAGCATCAACGAAGATGACTTAAGGAGTAAAGAACATTTGACGCAGTTGCTCCTAACGAAGTTGCACAAGAGATTCAAGTTCCCCGACCGGGATGATAACATAGAACAATAGTGGGATGATCCGAAGATGAAAGAGATTAATAATCACGCCATGGGCATGTTCAGCAATGATTTGCCTCCTGGAAATCGAGGGTGAAACGAGCTATTGAGGCTGAGGGAACCCCTGTCCAAGATTCTGGAGGAAAGTCCGACACTTACGGAAGAGGAGTTCGAAAAGTTCAAGGACACTTGCGCTACCGAGGACGCCAAGGCTAAGGCTGCGAAATTCAAGAGCCTTCGGCAAAGGAACACGGGAAGCATCGCCTCGGAAGCCGTGGCTACCTTGGTAAAAGGCCCATATGGGATAAGGAGGACGCGGAACGTGAAGCCGCGGGTCTCCCAGACCCCTTCGCGAAGTTTACCAACCCCTTGGAGCATGACTTCATCAGGGCCCGCTACAAGTGGGACAAGGAGAAAAAGGTTTTTTACACGGACAAGATCACGAGGAAATTGATTAGACTACTGGAGAAGCAACACCAGCTTGCAGCCGAAAGCCCTACTTCTCCGATGAGGCCTAAGTGGGACACCCCTCTCAACTGGGCCTTGAACGAACTTAAGGGACTCCCTTTGGGCCAGCGGCCGCAATATGGTCGTGTGCACGGTGCTGGAGACGGCGCCACGTGGAAGGTGTTTTACAACGAGGGCCCGGAGGCCAAGAAGCAGAAAAAGAAGTTTAGTTAGGCGGACATCGACGCGAAGGTGAAGCTTGCGGTCGAGAAAAAAGCAGCTGAGGACGTGAAAAAAGCAGCCGAGGACAAATATGAGTTGTTACAGGAGGCAGTCAATGCAGCTGTAACTGCCTGTAGAAATGATTTCGCTACTAACTTGGTTCCAGTTATCATCAACTGGACGAAGGAAAATCCAGACAAGACGGTACATGATTTCCCGTTGCCCAGTTTCGTCGGGAGCAACTCCATGAACAACAACATCATCGCACCATCACTTGCCCACGCAACCGGGCCTCCTCTCACAGCCGCTCCCGCTCATAGCAGCCCGTCCTTAGTCTCTGGCATGCTCAGTGGGCCTTCGTCTTTGGTTGAGCTCGAGGCCATCACGGTAATTACATATCGCACCACCATATATATATATATATAATATTCCATTTTTGTTGCCTTTCGGATGTTTTACGCCACAGACATATGTGTTTGCAGGCGAAAGAAACCCCGTGCACCATACTCTACTTGATCAAAGGCCAGAAGGTGGACGTGGGAAAGGGGATGATAATGGACCCCTTGCAACTCACGTTCCACAACCAGCCGATCCCTGCTGGGCACTTCAGGGTTAGCTTGTCCAGTGTGAAATCGGGGCACGAGGATTTGCCTCCTCCAGTATAGCATGCGGGAGCGGACGACGAGACCCCGCCGCGGATTGGAAGCTGCAAGGGTTGGGTGTTGCTATGGCCGAAGAATCTTATTCGTCTGGAGCCGGCCGAGAGCACACCAATAACCACACATCAACAAGCATGTGCAGAGACCACCACCCCGCCTACGCAATTACCAGCTCCTGTAGTGCCGGGTGAGAGCGGCGGACGACATGATGAAGGGGGTGCAATAGTGTTGGCTGATGTAATTTGTCCTGTAGAACAGAGAATGGATGATGAGACGGAGGTCGACCCTTTGGATTTCCTCAATACAAGCGTGTATGACTGTGACATAGAATTGATGAGTCAACCATACGACGAATCGGGCTATCAGCTTGCTAATGAGGATATGGATGATATGCCCGGGCAGGAAGGTCGTAGCAGGGATTGCAAAAAGTCTCTCTTCATGAAATCCTCACAGGACACACCTGAAGATGCCGCCTCAACATAGGCTCAACTATCCCGGCGCGAGGGTCGTACAATACTTAGCCCGGGAACACTGGGGAAGGGGTTAAGGAAGGGTCTAGAAGGTGTGCCCAAGAAAAAGGAGAGAAAGAGATCGGGGAAGATAACTGCCTCCAAACAAGCCAGAGCACATAGCAGCCAGACGATGCATTCTGAAGAGCGTGTACCCGTGAAAGGTGCGGCCATGTTCCATCTCACGGGCGAGCCGATGCTACCGCCGAAACCGCTGGAGGCACTATCAGGGGATCTTAGGAGACTGCACGACCATGTGCTATCGACTGAGAAAAGCCTACTAGCCTCAAAGGATCCAGGATATCCGACATACGCGGCTCGTGTGCTTGAGGGGAAGTGCTATATCGAAACACGGCCCGCGGAGGTGTTCTTCCTGCGGTTTGACCATATCATTGAGATGTTTCTGACAAGGCGGCTCGATTTTACAATCGTCCACCTTTTTGCGCTACATATGAGCTCCGTCATGAACAGTGAAGAAGTCTCGCAAATCCGTGTGGCAGATCCGTACTACATGTATGAGTCTTTCTTGAGTCTCGGCGACTTTGAGCGTGAAACTGCTAGGGAGTACCTCCAAAACTTCATGGTACAGAATAAGGACCGGGAAATTGTCCTCGTGCCTTATCATCCAAAGTAAGTCAGTTTCGAACAACCCTTTCATACATTTCAATCATTCCTTCTCTCTCTGTGGGGAATAATTTGAGGTGTCTTTTCCCCGCAGCAACGGGCGCGCCGTCCTTATCGTTCTTTATCCGCAAGTCTCCATGCCGTGTATTTTGACCCTTCCAGAGACTACGAGAAAAAAGACTACACCCACATAATGAATATTGTAGATGATGCTCTCCAAGGCTTCAGCTTTAGAGGTGGCCACATGCAGATCAAGAAACAAAGGAACAAGAGGATGGGTTTCGCGCATAAAACTAACTTCTCCTGCATCCATGTCCCAAAACCAAGCAAGAAGGATGGATTCTACATCCTCCATCTCATGATTCAGTTCAACATGGATCACCAAAAGCTTCGCATGAGAAGCAGAAATGATGATCATATCCACAAGTGGCTAGAATCTCATGGAGAAGCGGATTATAAACTTAGAGATGACTTCTTTCGCATCCAAAGCGACATTGCGACGATCATCATGAAAGAAGTCGTCGATAAGAAGGGGATGTTCCACCACGGCCCTATATAGCGAGCTGACGTTCGAACTCGCATAGGCATGCAACGTCTAGACCTCACGCCATTCAAGAAGCTAGGGTCCATCCTCGATGATATGGAAGGATGGAACTTCTAGTGATTTATGATGTCGATGATGATGATATGTGTCGGTTGAACTTGTATACTATTTGTAGCGATGAAAGTTTGTGATGTCCACCATCCCTGCCGAACTTGCGTAACGCTACTTTGTTAGTTTGCGTACGGTGACCTGCGTACCTCTAGTTAATTAATTTGTGTATTGTATGTTGCATCTAGTTGCTAACCCTTTCTTTTTCGGTGTTCTCTAGTATATTTTGTTGCATATATATATGATTGTACATCCTCTTCATGAACATGCATCTCTAACAGGTACCTAGTTTCTTGATGGCGAGATGGAACTGCTATGTCGTGTACAAAGGGAAGGTCCCGGGGGTGTACAACGAGTGGCATGAGTGTCAGGCGCAAGTGAATGGGTTCTCGGACGCCAGCCATAAAGGCTTCAAAAGCAGACAAGAAGGAGAAGCTAGTTACTTGAGGTTCACGCTAGCGCGAGAGAGGACTCGTAACCGCCATCTCATGTACTGCATAGTTTCGCTCTCACTCATAGTGATAGCTCTTCTCGCGTATAACTTTCTTTAGATGGATGACGTTGTAGTTGCAAGTATTCGAGACATGCATGTATCGCTATTTTCGAGATGATGACAAGATACCACTTTGTGTTGGATTATGATTATGACGAGACTATTTGTATGTATATGCTATGATTACATATCTGGTCTCGCAGGCATTTGTATGTGTATCATGATGACATTTGTATGTGCTAAAGATTCTTCTATAAAGCCTGTTCAAATACAAAACAAATATGCCGAAAAAAACCAAAAAACTACTAAAATTAGCAGTAGCGAGTGGACAAAAGTTAGCAGCAGCGCGGTTGTAGCAGTAGCGCGCACAGGGGAAGCGCGCTATAGCTATTAGTAGCAGCGAGCTTCCTTTAAGAGCGCTGCTGCAACACTTGTGTAGCAGTAGCGCGGGTGGACCAGCGCTACTGCTATACATTAGCTGTAGCGCCTTATTAGTAGCGCCGGCCCCCGCGCTACTAAAAAGCCCAAAACCCGTGCTGCTGCTAGCCTTTTCCCTAGTAGTGATAGTCCCCACTTAGCAGTTCCCTGCATCGAATGCGCGTGCCCGACATGCACAGCCACAACAACTGCAGGGCCATCAACAAGTCAGCACATCATGCTCACTCCTATGGATGGCAGCCAGATAGGTTGTACCCTCATCTTGTGTGCAACATTTATGGCTTTGTTATTCATCTAAGCATGGAAAATAGATCATCACATTTCACTTTATATTCATGTTGATCTCTTACAGGTCTTGTTCAGGAGTTAACGTTGTTCCATAGTTCAGCTAAGATACTTGTTCTTTAGGTAACACTGTTCCATAGTTATCATCCATCAGCCAATGCTATCCCACAGGCTGGTGATTATAGTATTATACCACTTCTAGTATTTCCTATGTTGTTCTTTAATACCTTTGTGTGCCATCTGGTTAATCTTGAGTACAAACGATACATATTCTGTAGCTTTCATCTGTGTTCTCCCTTTAGTTTATGAGACCTGTTGCTGCTAGTTAACCCCAGTCCTACTATTTATGTCGTCTCCTACAGGCACTCATTACATAAATCTAACTACTAGTTGTCTTGCATGCATGTCAGATATAATTGCACACACTGATATATCCACAAGAACCCCACGGAGCAATGTAAAGGCCAATAAACTTGATGTCAATGATACCCAATATGATGGAACATGTAAAGGCAGTTCTTCAGAAGACTTGCAGAAAGATGATGAATCCTCTTCACCCCACAAGGTCCTTGCTCTAACTTGGCCTGTGATATGGGTACAACATGCATATAATGTCCTGGAGTGTATCTACTCTGTTGCAATGCCATGTGCTTAGCATGCTGATCATGCATGTAAATATGTCATGCCTTCCTGTTTTTCAGTACCTATTCCATTCATGATAACATGTTTTCAAATTCAAGTACTGTCATTCTACTCTATCGCAATGCCATCTGCTTAATTTGGACATCATGCTTCTGAATATCTTATGCATTGTTATTCATTAGTATGTACTTCATCTGTCTACCATACCATGTTTTTTACATTGAAGTGCTGTTCTAGTGCTCTGTTGCAATGCCATCTTATTTTCGCAATCATACACGCGTATGTTGCCTTAGTTATTTCTGTACGTATTTCGCTAGCATACAGTTTTACATTCAACTAGTGTTTTTTTCTATGTTGTCCTGTCGTATCCCTAGCTCTTACACCATACTCCCTCCGTCCGGATTACATGTTGCCGAAATGGATAAAAAAGGATGTATCTAGAACTGAAATACGCCTAGACCCATCCATTTTTACCGGATGGAGGGAATACATGTCAATATGTCAAGCCTTTCTATTCTTCAATACCTATTCCATCTCTCTGTTGCCGCATGTTTTATAATTAAAGCACCATTCTTCTATACAAGGCATGCAAGGGGAAGACGACTATGTTAGAATCTGAAGGGTTACAAACAAGGACTTTGCAAAAGATCCAAATGCCAGGAGATAATAAACCAACTCCAGTTTTTATAGATACTGCTCAAGCACAGAGAAACCCAACTCCTACTGATAATAAGCAGATTCCAGTGGCCAAAGAACTAGTCCGCTCCAGTCCAGCAAAAATATGTCAACTCAATTCTAAGAAGCGTGTGCGTATCCTTGCATCATGAAATTTTATAGCACGCTGATCATATTTTCTACATGTTTCTTACCCATCTCTCTTTTAGAAAATAAGCTTAACAGGTAGAAGATTTTCTGCAATGGTATCGTTTATGAGGAAAGATTCTTGCAGGAATTCTTTGTGCTCCAATGTAAATGTAAGTACCTGTTGTATATCACTATATTTTTACATCAGCCTGTATTTTGTTAATCGGCGTGAATCCAACCTTTATCTGATCTAAATTTAGTTGTAGCAAAATGTATGATTAAAGGCCACAATGTTGATTTTTGCAAGGAAAACTGCCTGGTAGTTTTGCATCCTGAGTTGCATGAGTGTACTACCTCATATCAGTGGGTTTGAATACTTTGGTTCTGCAGTGGGTTTTTCAGTGTTTTTTTACTGTGTTGTCCTATTGTATCTCTAGCTCTTACATCATACTCCCTCCGTCCGGATTAAATGTCGCAGAAATGGATAAAACTGGATGTATCTAGAACTGAAATACGCCTAGACCCATCCATTTATTTCCGGATGGAGTGAATACATGTCAATATGTCATGCCTTTCTATTCTTCAGTACCTATTCCATCTCTGTTGTAGCATGTTTTATAACTGAATCACCATTCTTCTATATAATGCATGCAAGGGGAAGACGGCTATGTTAGAATCTGAAGGGTTACAAACCAGGTCTTTGCAAAAGATCCAAACGCCAGGAGATAATAAACCAACTCCATTTTTCATAGATACTGCTCCAGCACAGAGAACCCCAACTCCCACTGATAATAAGAAAATTCCAGTGGCCAAAGAACTAGTCCGCTCAGCCCAGCAAAAGAATGTCAACTCCATTCTAAGAAGCGTGTGCGTATCCTCGCATCATGAAATTTTATAGCATTCTGATCATATTTTCTACATGTTTCTTACCCTTCTCTCTTTTAGAAAATAAGGTTAAACGATACAAGACTTCCTCCATTGGGATCATATTCGAGGAAAATATCTTGCGGGAATTCTCTATGCTCCAGTGCTGATGTAAGTACCTGTTGTATATCACTATATTTTTACATCAGCATGTATTTTGTTAATCGGCGTGAATCTAACCTTTATTTGACCTAAAATTAGTTGTAGCAAAATGTTAAAGGCGCCAATGTTGATTTTTGTAAGGAAAACTGCCTGGTAGTTTTGTGTACTGAGCTGCATGAATGTACTATCTCATATCATGCACATTACTGAATTGTAGTGCTTCTCTGGTTGCCCATTCATTCATTGTGTCAATGTTGCTTTCGTATTACCTTACCTGGCTGATGATAGTTGTCCCATATTGTGTAAATTTGGTGTAGGCTAGTTGCCCAAACGTTCATTGTGTCAATGTTGCTTTCCTATTATCTGACTTGGCCAATGATAGCAATGCTACTGTGTTAATTTTGTGCAGGCTGCTGAAGATAAGAAGACAAACTCTGAAAATAGCAAGGCAACCCCATTGTTTCTTTCCAGTAAATCTAGGCCAGGTAATATGGCAATAACTCATGATTAATCTGTTTAGTTCCCGTCCTAATTTATGTTATGATGAAGTGGTCAAGACACTCTCCACTATCAATAATACAAGCCTGCCAAAATCGCCATTTGAATCTGTTCAGTATCCTCTGTCTCGAATCCAACGGAATAAATGTATGTTTGTGAACCAATTAATGGCTGAAGCAATAATGGAAATGGTGGATGAATCAGAGGTGCAGAGTCGTGCGACACAACAACTGATCAATGTTTTCAGAGACAGTGTGGCAAAGCAGCAAGAACTTGCCCACATGCTTATGGGCGTCATCTCTGCTGAGGTTGCAGATTGTGACGTTGTAGATGGTTAGGTTCTGCTCATTTATTTGCACTGGCATCAATCTTTGATTGCCCAGTGGATGTAATTTCCTGTAATATATTCTGGATGTGCAACATTATTCCCTGTATGCCGTACCTTTGCTCGTCGTAATGGGCTCAAATTATCTTATTTGGCCTAAAGACATGAACGAACTTTAGTGGGCCCATTGAGTTAATGGGTCGTTACTAGGCCGAAAGTTAATGGTCGGCCCTCTTACCTCCCGGGTCGTTAACAGGCCGACATCGAAGCGGGCAACAGGTGGCCCCAATTTATTTCACGGGTCGTTAACAGGCCGTTACTAAGTTTGGGCTACATATGGCCCAACTATACTGTAGGCCTTTAGCAGGCCGAAAGAGACAGCGGGCTTGTATTGGACCATGAAGAGCATGGGCCACTAAGAGGCCGAAAGTCAGGTCGTATTGTAAACGGCCCAACTGTGTTGTGGGCCTTTAGCAGGCCGAAAGAGAAACCGGGCTGGTATTGGATCATGAAGGGCATGGGCCGTGAAGAGGCCAAAAGTAAGGTCCGACAACAAATGGCCTAACTCATTTATGGTCCGTTAACAGGCCGAAAGGCACACAGGGCCGGGAATTGGCCCAACACTTAAATGGGTCACTAAAAGGCCAAAACTCAGGTCCGACTACAATTGGTCCAACTGATTTATGGGCCGTCAACAGGCTGAAAGTGACACCGGGCCAGAAATTGTCCCAACACTTAAATGGGCCACTAAAACGCCGAAACTCAGGTCCGACTACAAATGGCCCATCAGATTTATGGGTTGTCAACAGGCTGAAAGACACACCAGCCCGGAAATTAGCCCAACATTTAAATGGGTCGCTAAAAGGCCAAAAGATGTACATCCTGAAAATTGGCCCATCCATTAAATGGGCCATTAACAGGGCGAAATCTCATCGGGCCAATATTGAGCCCAAGTATATAGCGGGCTGTTAACGGGCTCGAACTAACGATGGGCTGCAATGGTGTCAAATCTTTAACAGGCCGAATTGGCACATCTCGTATGGGCCGTGGGCTTAAATGGAACTGACACAAGTAGGCCTTATATGGGTCGGCCTGCTAATTTTTACTGGGCCGGCCTTTTTCACCGGAATGGGCCACTGTTGGACCATGCCACGTGTCGACCTATCATAGGCGCCTCCTGTCCAATGAGTGGATGACATATGTCCCATCGATGAGCCGACATGTGTTTCCTCTAGCCAATGATGATTTTACACGTGGAAAATCCCCATTGGTCGGGGCTGTTAACGGGTTATCGGATCCAAAATAAGACCCGATAGCTTAACGGCGTTCCGTTACGGTGGATGCCATGTGTCGGTCACCCTTGACGAAAGCACTTCTGTGACGCGTGATTTATCGTCATGGAAGTGGACACTTCCATGATGATAATTTTGGTAATGCCATGGAACACTTCTACGACAACACAGGTATGACTATCTTGATTCTGTCATAAATTTTTCATGGATGTACATGCATGACAAAAAAAAAGCAACCTACTGTGACAAACACGTATCATCACGGAAGTGTATTTTTTTGTAGTGGAATGGCCACAACCATAATGGCCATAGGAATGGAAATGGGAATGGAGGAAACAACAATCAGCATCAGTCCAACCCCTCTACACCGGCAAAGAAGGATCTGAGCCACATTACCTGCTTCAAGTGCGGGAAGACCGGACACTATGCCACCGAGTGTCCCGAGGCGAAGAACGGGAATGGAAATGGAAGCTCTGGAAATAAGCCCAATCCTTTCACCAGAGGTCAGGTGAACCATGTCAATGTGGAGGAAGTTTATGACCAGCCTGATGCTGTTGTTGGTAAGTTCTTGATTAATTCATTTACAGCCCTTGTCCTTTTTGACACTAGTGCATCACATTCATTCATATCAAGGGGGTTTGTGGATAAGTTTAAGTTGCGGACCGTAGCCCTTAAGTCACCTATGTTAGTGAGTTCCCCAGGAGCAGAGTATATGGCTAGTCGCGGATGTTTTCAGTTGCCATTGACCATAGGGAGACACGTTTTCCCCACAAACTTCATCATCCTAGAATCACAAGGATTGGATGTAATTCTAGGCATAGACTAGCTATCCAAGTATGAAGGGAATATTGATTGTGCCCATAAGTCGATTCTTCTCACCACCCCAGAGGGGAAACGGATCAAGTATGTGTCGAGGCATACGCCAAGGAGGACTCAAGTGAATTCTTTTTCGGGAGTTGTTCATGAGGAAGTACCAGTTGTGAAGGATTATCCTGATGTACTCCCCGAGGAATTGCCCGGCATGCCACCGGATCGGGACATAGAGTTTTTGATCGAATTGTTACCAGGCACCGGACCAATATCCAAGAGACCGTGCCGGATGCCCGCAAATGATCTCGAGGAAATTAAGAAGCAAATTAAAGAATTATTGGAAAAAGGTTATATTCGACCAAGTTCATCACCTTGGGGATCCCTAGTGCTTCTAGTTGAGAAGAAGGATGGATCCTTGAGAATGGTTGTAGATTATCGTGCGCTGAATGAGGTGACGATCAAGAACAAGTACCCTCTGCCGATGATCAATGATTTGTTTGACCAGCTACAAGGAGCAAATGTTTTCTCCAAGATCGATCTTCGATCAGGATGTCATCAGTTGAAGATTCAGGAACAAGATATACCCAAGACAGCCTTTACCACGAGATATGGGCTTTATGAGTACACGGTCATGTCTTTTGGTTTGACTAATGCCCCTGCCTATTTCATGAGTATGATGAATAAGGTATTCATGGAGTTCTTAGATAAGTTTGTTGCGGTATTCATTGATGACATATTGATTTACTCAAAGAATGAAGAAGAACACAAGGAACATTTGCGCTTGGTTCTTGAGGAGCTCAGGGAACATCAGTTATACGCAAAGTTCAGCAAATGCGAATTCTGGTTGAAGGAAGTTGGATTTCTCGGACATGTTATATCAGGAGAAGGAATAGCAGTAGACCCCTCCAAGGTTGAAGTCGTCACTGAATGGAAGGCACCCACCTCAGTCGGAGAGATTCGCAGTTTTCTTGGACTCGCAGGATATTACCGGAGATTTATTGAGAATTTCTCCAAGATCGCGAAGCCCATGACAGAGTTATTGAAGAAAGACACCAAGTTTAATTGGACCGAGGAATGTGAGGATAGTTTCTAGGAGCTGAAGAAACGTTTGGTCGCAGCCCCAGTGCTAATTCTTCCGAATATACGCAAGGATTTCCAAGTATATTGCGACGCTTCTCGTCGGGGACTTGGAGGTGTTCTTATGCAAGAAGGAAGAGTTGTTTCATATGCCTTACGTCAGCTTCGACCTCATGAGCGGAATTATGCCGCACATGATTTGGAATTAGCAGCCGTAGTGCATGCACTCAAGACCTGGGGACATTTTTTTATCAGAAATGGTTGTGATGTTTACACGGATAACAAGAGATTGAAATACATCTTCATGCAGAAGGAGTTGAACCTTAGGCAGAGAAGATGGTTGGAGCTCATAAAGGATTATGATATGAAATTGCACTATCACCCAGGAAAGGCCAATGTTGTGGCAGATGCATTGAGCCGCAAGAGTTACGTCAATACCCTCACAGCAGGAGGATTACCTCAGGAGTTAACTGATGATCTCAGAGATCTTCGATTGGAGATAGTACCACGAGGTTTTGTTGCCGCAATGGAAATTCAATCCACTTTGTTGGGACAGATACGAGAAGCCCAGAAGTTAGACAAAGGTATTGCAGAGGTAAAGGGAAGGATGAACCAAGGAAAGGCAGAAGGATTTCGTGAGGATGAACATGGAACCTTATGGTTTGAGCAGCGTATTTACATGCCAAATGACCCAGAGATCAGGAAATTGATTCTTCAGGAGGCTCATGATTCGCCTTATTCAATACACCCGGGCAACACCAAGATGTATTTAGACTTGAAGGAAAGTTTCTGATGGACAGGTATGAAGAAGGATATTGCCGAGTATGTCGCAGTATGTGACGTATGTCAGAGGGTTAAGGCAGAGCCCCAGAAACCAACAGGATTACTTCAGCCTTTGCCGATACCAGATTGGAAGTGGGACAAGCTTGCCATGGACTTCATTACAAGATTACCCAGGACCCGATCAGGCTATGATTCTATTTGGGTAGTGGTTGATGTGGGATGAAGTTGGAGACCCTAAATTATTCGGACCAGACTTAATTAGACATTCAGAGGAGAAAGTCAAGCTGATCCGCGACAGACTCAAGGTAGCCCAATCCAGACAGAAGAGTTATGCCGATACTAAATGCAAGGAGGTAACCTATGAAGTCGGAGATAGAGCATATCTTCGTGTGTCTCCACTTCAAGGAGTAAAACGATTTGGAGTCAAAGGAAAGTTGGCACCATGATTTGTGGGGCAGTACAGAGTTTTAGAATGCATGGGTGAAGTTGCCTACAAGTTGGAATTACCTGAAGCCTTGTCAGGAGTTCATGATGTGTTTCACGTTTCCTAGTTGAAGAAGTGCCATGCGGAGATGGCCAATATTCCTCTAAGAGATACAGTGCCACTGGAGGCCATACAGTTGGATAGTGATCTGACCTATGAGGAGAAGCCCGTCAAGATTCTCGACACTACAAGCAGGGTTACCTGCAGCAAGGTCATCAAGTTCTGCAAGGTTCAATGGAGTAATCATACCGAAGAAGAAGCCACCTGGGAACGAGAAGAAGACCTCCGACAGGACCAACCACACATTTTTGTTAGCCAACCCGAATCTTGAGGGCGAGATTCATCTTAAGGGGGGTAGGTTTGTAACATCCCAATTTTCAATTTGGATGTTTATAATAGATCATTCATATGCATCCATGATTTATGCATTTTTGCCCCATTTGTTTTATTTGATTTTTGATCCAAGGAACTTTGAGCAACTCAAGGACCAAAAGAGAGAGTTGGAAGTTTCCCTAAAAACCAATTTTGAATTTTTCGAAGTTGGGAGTTTGGATCAAATTTGGTTTCACCAAAAAAATCATTTCCATTATATCAAAAAATAAATAAAGAGAGAAGATAAAATGACTTCTTCAAAATCGAAAAAGAAAATATTGGAAATTGAATTTGGAACCAAAATATATTTGTTGAGTTTTATTTACAATTTATTTTATTAGCATAGAAAAAAAATTATTTTTGAAAACTTGCATTTTAGGCCAGATAAAAGTTCACTAGGTCATATATAATACCATATAATTATGTGAACTTTTTTCTTCAGATCTAAATAATAATTCTAAGAGAGCGAACAATTTATTCATTGATTATCTAGCCTAATATTGTTATTAGTTAAGCTTTCTCTCTGTCAGTCTATCTAGCCCATCTATCTCTTCTATTTTTTTTGTTGCCCTTGGCCCAAATTTCCCACTAAGGCCCATAGCAGGCGCTGGCTTTCTTCTTCCTCCTCTGTACGTTCATCTGGAGTTAGAACAAAACAGAAACAGCCATTGCCTCCTTCTCTTCCTTTCCTCCTAACACTCAATTCCTTGTCCGTTTCACTTCGGGGTCTGCATGAAAAATGCGGAGAACATCATCACGAACCCATTCAGATAGTTAATCGTCAGTTTCATGTCTTAAACTCCCCACAGGAAACTGATGAAATAAAACGCCAACCTTGACGTTCGTCACCCGATCTCTATCTCCTGGCCTCCCCTGCCCTATAAAAAGGCACCTATGTGGACGCCTTCTCACCCTCCTTCTTCACGCGCAGAAAGCCCTCTCCATCCCCTCCCCGTCTCATGGAATCTCTCACCGGAGTTCACCCTCCACCATCACCATTGGACGAGTCCGAGGCCAAGGCCTTGACTGCCTGAATCACCGCGCCATCCCCTACCTCGCTCCTTCACCTGGAACCCGCTGCGTCGTCGAGACCGTTGACCATCTCTGGCGACCGGAGCATCTCTCCTCGGTGAGCCCTCTCCCTTCCAAACGCTCGATCCAAAGATCGCTCCCTCCGTTCTGTTCTGTTAAAAAAACGAAGGGCTATTCACCAGTAAGATTTTGACACATGGCAGCTCATATTGAATCCCATAATTGATTTCCAGAAACATGCCCAATCTTCAGAAATTCGTATCTATTAATCTATAGGTCCGAATTAGTTCATTATTTTTCTTACGGTTTCATAAAAATCTCCTCTATCCATAGAACCAAACGAAAAATATTTTTTGAAAATTTTAAAATTTGAATTCAAACAGATCTGAATTCAAACTTTGTTAGGCCGTAACTTCAGTTTCGTCACTCCGTTTTAGGTGATTCTTTTTGCAAATCGAAGCTCGTAACGTGTACTTTCTGTTAAACCCAAACACACATATTTTTTCTACTATAAAAATTACGTTCTATAAAGAAACTTTATTTGGATGTTTTGGGGTTTTTCGAAGTCTTTCATTTGTTTTCTTTTTGGATCTTTGCTTGTATGCTTATGTATGTTATTGCTTGCTTTTGCTAGATCATCCGGAGTGCGAATCTTGCTACTACGAATCTTTATAGTTCAACGAACGTCAGCAAGGCAAGTTCACACTTTGATCTTAATTTTCAATACCCAGTTTTTACTATGCATTAGTTTCACCCTCAAAGATTGCATGCATAGGATTAGGAACATGTGGTTATGCTATGTAGTTCATGTGGTAGGAACCTATGACCTTTGATCACCCCGGGAATATTTGTTATATCATATATTGCTTAGCCATGCTCGTAGACGGGGATTGGTATGTGTGATTCATGCAAGTTGCGAGAGATAATAATTTTGGGATAACCTAAGGTGGCAACTTTAATACACATCTGGGTGGATTGTTTAGGGCACCTAGAGAAACCAGTGCTTGCCCAAGGGGAATCCTGGAGTACCCGTGTGATTACCCTAGGTCCGCCACCCAGGCTCAGAGGGATCATAAGATATTTCAGGCCTAGAAACTTCCTTGTGCAGCCACAAGCCATTATGGGCTCTGGCATAGTTGAGTAAGTTGTGTGACCTCTTTCCGTGGTAGACTAGCTGATGTAGGGGAAAGTAGGTGTACCGGTCTACCCAGGGTTAAGGGGAAACGCTTCTGAAAGGATATGTCTCGATCTTCCGATCATGGAGGTGGTCGAGTCTTGTGGGGAAAAGTGCGCAAACCTCTGTAGAGTGTACAAACTAATCATGATCAGCCGTGTCCGCGGTTATGGACAACTTGAGTATCTAGAAGTGAATTATTGGTTGATCTCATCACTCTTTTTAATGAAATTATTGGGTTACTAATAACTTGGGAATTTTTGGATTGAGTTGGAGGAACCTTCTCAGTAATGACATTTTAACTTAGTAGTAATAAAAAAATTATTCCTTTGTTGTAGGGTAAAATTAGCTTTATGCAAAATAAAACTTAGAGCCTCCACCAGCTAAATTTGCATATATGGATAGTTTATTTATTTATTATTATTCTATGGTGTGAAATTGCCAGCATATTCCATGTGCTGACCTACACGACTGCAACGTCTCATGTTGCAGACTTTTCGGACAAAGATTAAAGGTGCGATAGGTCGTTGTTCTGCACTCAGTTTGCCGTGGAGTTGGATGGACTCATTTACCTTTGAAGCTTCCGCAGTTATTTTTATTTAGATGGCCTTTGGCCATATTATTGTAATAAATACTCTTTTGAGAACATCGATGTAATAAAGTGTGATTGAACTCTGTTATAATTCCTCGAGTACTGTGTGTGTCAGCATACCGATCCAGGGATGACACTTAAGCACAGAGACTTCGATCCATTTTGGGTCAGGTCGCTACAATTGAGTAATCGTAGAAGCCTCCCCCAAGCTTGTGGGAGACTCTCTTCTTCAATTTGCACAAAATTATATATTTCCCTTAAGGCAGCTTCTTTCTTATGAGCGGGGAAATATTTAGCAAAGAAGTAATAAATCATATCCTGGGGACTACGCACACAACCAGGATCAAGAGAATTAAACCATGTGTTTAGCATCACCCATTAATGAGAACGAAAATAATTTAAGGATATAGTAGTAACAAATTTTATCCTCATGAGTGAATAGGGTGGCTATATCATTCTATTTAGTAAGATGTGCCGCAACAGTTTCAGATTCATAGCCATAAAAAGGATCAGATTCAACCAAAGTAAATATCTCAGGATCGACAGAGAAATCATAATCCTTATCAGAAATACAGATAGGTGAAGTAGCAAAAGCAGGGTCATATTTCATTCTAGCGTTCAAAGATTTTTCTTTGAGCTTAGCTAACAGTTTCTTCAGATCATATCTATCCTTGCAAGCAAAAATATCTCTAGCAGTTTCTCATCCATAACATAACCCTCGGGTACATCGGACAATTCATATCTAGGGGGAGAATCTTCATCATCACTTTCATCAATATTATCGGTTTCAATAATTTCATTCTCTCTAGCCCTAGCAAGTTGTTCATCAAGAAATTCACCTAATGGCACAGTATTATCAAGCATAGAAGTAATTTCATCATAAGTATCATGCATAGCAGAAGTGGCATCATCAATAACATCCGACATATCAGAATCAATAGCAGGAGTAGGTTTAGGTGTCGCAAATTTACTCAAAACAGAAGGTGAATCAAGTGCTGAGCTAGATGACAGTTCCTTATATCCCCTCGTAGTTGAGGGATAAATCTTGGTTTTTTTGTCTTTCAAGTTCCTCATAGTGATCAACAGATATAAATCCCAAGTGACTCAAAGAATAGAGCTATGCTCCCCGGCAACGGTGTCAGAAAATAGTATTGATAACCCACAAGTATAGGAGATCGCAACAGTTTTCGAGGGTAGAGTATTCAACCCAAATTTATTGATTCGACACAAGGGGAGCCAAAGAATATTCTCAAGTATTAACAGTTGAGTTCTCAATTCAACCACACCTGGAAAACTTAATATCTGCAGCAAAGTATTTAGTAGCAAAGTAGTATGGAAGTAACGGTAATGGTGGCAAAAGTAACAGTAGCAGTTTTGTAGTAATTGTAATAGTGGGAACGGAAAAGTAACTAAGCAAAGATCAATATGTGAAAAGCTCATAGGCATTGGATCAGTGATGGATAATTATGTCGAATGCGATTCCTCATGTAATAGTTATAACATAGGGTGACACCGAACTATCTCCAATTCATCAATGTAATGTAGGCATGTATTCCAAATATAGTCATACGTGCTTATGGAAAAGAACTTGCATGACATCTTTTGTCCTACCCTCCCGTGGCAGTGGGGTCCTATTGGAAACTAAGGGATATTAAGGCCTCCTTTTAATAAAGTACCGGAACAAAGCATTAACACTTAGTGAATACATGAACTCCTCAAACTACGGTCATCACCGGGAGTGGTCCCGGTTATTGTCACTTCGGGGTTACCGGATCATAACACATAGTAGGTGACTATTGACTTGCAAGATAGGATCAAGAACTCACATATATTCATGAATCCATAGGTTCATATCTTAAATCATGCCACTTGGGCCTTAGTGACAAGCATTAAGCATAGCAAAGTCATAGCTACATCAATCTTAGAACATAGTGGATACTAGGGATCAAACTGTAACAAAACTAAATCGATTACATGATAAATCTCATCCAACCCATCATCGTCCAGCAAGCCTACGATGGAATTACTCACGCACGGCGGTGAGCATCATGAATCCGGTGATGGAGGAAGGTTGATGATGACGACGGCGACGGATTCCCCTCTCCGGAGCCCCGAACGGACTCCAGATCAGCCCTCCTGAGAGAGATTAGGGCTTGGCGGCGGCTCCATATCATAAAACGCGATGAATCCTTCTCTCTGATTTTGTTCCCCGAACGTGAATATATAGAGTTGGAGTTGAGGTCGATGGAGCCTTAGGGGGCCCAAGAGGTAGGGGGCCGCCTCAGGTGGATGGGGGCGCCCTCCACCCTCGTGGACAGGGTGTGGGCCCCTGGTGTTGATTCTTGCTCCAGAATCTTTTATATAATCCAAAAATATTCTCCGTGAAGTTTCAGGTCATCCCGAGAACTTTTATTTCTGCACAAAAATAACACCATTACAATTTTGCTGAAAACAGCGTCAGTCCGGGTTAGTTCCATTCAAATCATGCAAGTTAGAGTCCAAAACAAGGGCAAAAGTGTTTGGAAAAGTAGATATGATGGAGACGTATCATGAACTATGGGTATTAATCACATAAAGATGTGAACTATTGGTGTTAAATCACATGGCGATGTGAACTAGATTATTGACTCTAGTGCAAGTGGGAGACTGAAGGAAATATGCCCTAGAGGCAATAATAAAGTTGTTATTTATATTTTCCTTATATCATGATAAATGTTTATTATTCATGCTAGAATAGCATTAACCGGAAACTTAGTACATGTGTGAATACATAGACAAAACATAGTGTCCCTAGCATGCCTCTACTAGACTAGCTCGTTAATCAAAGATGGTTAAGTTTCCTGACCATAGAAATGTGTTGTCATTCAATGAACGGGATCACATCATTAGAGAATGATGTGATGGACAAACCCATCCGTTAGCTTAGCATTATGATCGTTGAGTTTTATTGTTGTTGCTTCCTTCATGACTTATACATGTTCCTCTGACTATGAGATAATGTAACTCTCGAATACCGAAGGAACACCCTGTGTGCTATCAAACGTCACAATGTAACTGGGTGATTATAAAGATGCTCTACAGGTGTCTCCGATGGTGTATGTTGAGTTGGCATAGATCGAGATTAGTATTTGTCACTCCGTGTATCGCAGAGGTATCTCTGGGCCCTCTCGGTAATGCACATCACTATAAGCCTTGCAAGCAATGTGACTAATGATTTAGTTGCGGGACGATGCATTACAGAACGAGTAAAGAGACTTGCCGGTAACGAGATTGAACTAGGTATAGTGATACCGACGATCGAATCTCGGGTAACACTACAAAAAAATACACTTCCGTGATGATACGTTTTTGTCACAGTAGGTCGCTTTTTTGTCATGCATGTACATCCATGACAAATTTATGACAGAATCAAGATAATCATACATGTGCTGTCGTAGAAGTGTTCCATGACATTACCAAAATTATCATCATGGAAGTGTCCACTTCCATGACGATAAATCACGCGTCATAGAAGTGCTTTCGTCAAGGGTGACCGACACGTGGCATCCACCTTAACGGAATGCTGTTAAGCTATTGGGTCGGGTTTTGGATCCGATAACCCATTAACAGCCCCGACCAATGGGAAATTTCCACGTGTAAAATTCTTATTGGCTGGACGAAACACGTGTTAGCTCGTCAGTGGGTCAGATACGCGCCTATGATACGTCGACACGTGGCACGGCCCAACAGAGGCCCATTCCTGTGAAAAGGCCGGCCCGTTTGACTTGGTCAAAAGCTGGCGGGCTGGCCCATGGAAAGCCTGTTAACGGCCTGTTCAAATATAGCCCATTTATAGCCTGCTAACCCAAGGCCCGTTACACCCTATCCGAATTAGGCCCAGTAGCGTCATCTGGGCCATCCAATATGATTCCAGCCCATTTTCATTTCTGGCCCATGTATGGCCCATGACGTCTTTCGGCTCATATGAGGCCCTATGTAACTCTTGGCCTACTAACGGCCCGTGGTGAAACTGGCCCGTAATGAACAGTGTATCACTTTATACCCATTAACGGCCCGTGGTGAAACTGGCCCATAATGAACAGTGTAACACTTTATACCCATTAACGGCCCGTTATTCCGTTGGGCCGTTTCCAGCCCATGTTATCTTTCGGCCTTCTCAGAGCCCATTTATTCTTGGGCTCATTTCCAGCATTCGTTTACTTACGGCCCGTTACTGTCATTTTCTGCTTGTGGGCCAAATTCAGCCCGTGGTTACAGTCGGCCCGTTTGTGGTCCGTTAATACGTTGGGCCGATTTCATAGCGTCATCAAATATGTCCTATTAACGATGGCCCGTTATGGTCGGCCCATGAACGGATGATTCCAACTCTAGCCCGTTTACGGCCATAATGCGGTCTGTTTGGCCCATGTTTGGCCAATCGATTATACGGCCCGTATAAGGCCCATTGATAATACGGCCCGCAGAAGGCCCATTGTTTCTATGGCCCGTAGAAGGCCCATTGTTTCTACGGCCCATAGAAGGCCCATTGTTTCTACGGCCAGTAGGAGGCCCAGTGCCACTACAGTAAATATTAGCCCATGGTTATTGTGGCCTAGTTTTAAAAAATAGGTTATTGCAGCCACTAGCTAACCACGGAAAAAGAACTGCAATGACTACAAGCAAACAAATAAACAAGGCGACAAGGAAATAAATAAGCAAGCAACTAATGCTAGGCTATCACGGCTATTACACATATTACATCCACTAGGCATCAAAGTTCGCCACCAGTGCAAATATAGGGAACAAAGCATCATATCATATACACTAGTTGTCAAAGTTGGCGATCAGCGCAAATAAACGCCGCAGCAAAACAAATCCAGAACTGAAACCACTTCAGAAGATCTCAAGTAACAATATCCTGGGTACCCATAATGCTGGCAAGATGCTTAGCAAGCTTATTAACTTTGTCTTGTTTGGCGCTTAAATCCTCCAGCGCTTGCTGTTGCACCAGAAAAGATGCATCTGAATTCTGCAAGGACTTCCTCAATCCTTCAGCTTCCTGTCACAGCACATCTGATCGATGTATTTCAACTTGAAGTTGAGACTCAAGAAGACGAACTGATTCAGGCAGCGAGTTCGAAGAGCTTGTGCCAGAAGTAGTGGCCAGTAACTTGAACACTACATCAAGACAGGACTTTTGGGTTCCCTCACTGTCGTCAAGATAGTTTTTATCAGCTTTCATGGAGACCAACAGGGATGTCTCACTATCTTGAACCTTATCTGCATTACTTCCTTTACCATTGGATAACGCGGTACTGTTCTCCAATTTTTTGGTCCGCATTCTAAAGGAGAAACAAGCAGACACATCACATGTTTACCATGTTGTATATGAAACTCATTCTGGTAAATGAGTTCAGTAGTAATGTGGACATGATAACAACATGAAACAAACATATATCTATGTACCATGGTCACTTTATGGTCTATATCATTCTAGTTTTTGTTGCCAAAACAAGATAGAGACACAGTTCAAATAATATTTGTTCAAGACAAAGCAGAATAGACAAAATATAAGTGTGGGTAACTATAGAGCAATAACAACACTTGTAATGTGCATGACATGAGAACATAACTGTTTATTCAATTGAAACTGAAATCAACATAGAGCAGGTTACAACAGGAAACCAGTTAAAGAAACAGGTTTAAAACATACCTGCTGCGCCATTGGAGTTTCAATTCCATCCTTCCAATTGGAAAATAGTTGGTATGAGTAAATACAGTAATGCAAGAGCAAAGGAGTATGAACCATAGCTACAGAACCTGACCTGAGAACAAATCTTCTTCTCCTTTAAGCGTTGAGTTGGGATTCAGAGTGGTGGTCCTCATGCTTTGGGCACTGCAGTTCCCTTACTAACTGCTCGTGTTTGGGTGCTCTGTGGTGGAGACGGTGTTGTGTCAACTGGAACTGGGTTACTATCTGCCGGGGTTGGGGTTAGAAGGGGTGTAGCTGGTTCTCTGTCCAACTGGGTAGGGGTACAATCTGCGAGAGTCTGGGTTATGTGCGGTGGATATGGTCCTTGGGCAAGTACAACCGTGGTTCTATCTGCATCAACTAGTAGCACTATCTTTTCTGAAGACCGTGTTGTTACTCCCTTAGATACTGCCATCACGCTCTCCAATTCAAATGGCTGATAAACAAGAAAAGTAATTGAAAGTATAGACATTGTATGATAGACAGGTGCAATGGATAGTGGGAAATAAAAGAGGGCATGAAATAATTCATATTTATGTTGTCTAACCAAACAGGATAGCATGACACAATTTCACATATATGATGGCTAACTAAACAGGATAGCATGACACAATTTCACATTATGATGGCTAACTAAAAAATATGGAAAGACATAGTTCAAAATATGAGACTATGTAAACAGGATGACATGACATAACTATAGAATGTGTTTATTAAATAGGTTGGCATGCCATAATTCACATACATTCACGGATAGAATGCCATAATTCAAAATATGATGACTGTAAACACTAAACAGGATGAGATGATATAACTATATGATGTCTTTATTAAATGGGTTGCCATGCCATAATTCAGATAGATGACGTATATGTACTATTTAAACATGATGACATGATATAATTCAAATATATGATTTATATAGTAAGCAAGTAAGCAGATGGCAATCCATATATGATGTAAAAACTAAGCAATGCAAGACAACATGCATGACATGGGTAATATAACCCTGCCAAGTTTGAGCATAGACCTCAGGGGGAAAATAGGACTGGTCATCAGTCTCTGAATCCTCCTCTGAGGAGCTCTTTCTAACCAGCAAGATGTCTGCTTCAGCAGGTAGCATTGTCTACTCTGAATACCTTGTTTTCACTCCAGATACTTCCATCACCGCTTCAAATGGCTGATGCACAGGAAGAGTAGTTGAATATACAAACGTTGTCGACAAATGGAACACGTAATACAAAAAAATGATAGCATGATATAATTCACATACATGATGATTGGCTAAACAGCATGGCATTGCATAATTCACATATATAATGCCTTTGCAACCAGATAGCATTGTATAATTCACATATATAATGTCTTGCAACAAGATGGCAATGCATAATTCACATATATGGTAATTAGACACTGAACAAGTGGCATTCACACAAAGCATGTCTAAACTAATCAAATGACATAGCAATGCGAGACACCATACGCACGATATGAGCAACATAACCCTGCCAAGTTAGAGCATACACCTCGGGGGGAGGGAATAGGACTGGTCATCTGTCTCAGGATCCTCCTCTGAGGAGCTATCCGTAACCAGCGAGATATGCGCTTCGTCAGATAGCATAGTCTGCTCTGAAGACCTTGTTTTCACTCCAGAATTTGCCATCACCGTGTCAAATGGCTGATGCACACGAAGAGCAGTTGAATGTAATAACATTTTTGACAAATGTAATATGTAACCAAAAAAAGGATGGCCTGATATAATTTACATATAAGATGACTGGCCAAGTAGAATGGCATTGCAAAATTCACATATATAATGCCTGGCTAAACAAGATGGCGTTGCATAATTCACATAAACGATGAATAAACTGAACAGATGGCATTCGCACAAAGGATGTGACATATTTGATGTATAAAGTAAGCAATGCAAGACACCATATGCATGATATAACCAACATCAGCATGCCAAGTTAGAGCGAAGACCTCAGGGGGTAAATAGGAGTTGTCTTCTCCTTCTGAATCCCCCTTAGAACAGATATCTTCCTCTCGATTACAATCCGAAATGCATGGAGGGGGGCTGCCTTTGCGCCTACCATGGAGCGACGTCTGCATGAAATTTTATTGCCACGCAAGGCTCGTCTCTTTTGCTCTACATGTTCAGTTCCATTGTTTACAATAACTGTCATGCATAGGAATAAAACATAGTGAGATTATGTAAGGAGTGCATGTAGAAATCCAGAGTGATGGTAGCAACCTGTGGATAGACCCAAAACCAATAATAGCACGTAGATAATGGCTTCAGTTTAAAAATACAGATAATGGCTTCTTTACTGTTTGTTTCCCACCCAACATGAAACTCATAGTAGACACCGGAGATTAACTAGATAGTAGATAGATACTATTGATAGCGGCCCCGATATGTACCCCACAACCATTTAAAAACTCAAGTTTGACCATTAGTTTGGAGCTGACTCGGAGTCTAATCGGTGAACAGGACGACAAAGTAGCATGTAATATTAAGCGATGCATAATGTAAGCAGACACGAAAGAGTGCACCCTCTCTTGTGGACCCGTGTAGTCCTCGAGGTCATCTGCTCGGTTGATGATGGTAGTGCAGTTTTCATGGTTGACAGGGGCGGGGAAGAAGATCTGAGGCGGCGAAAGACAGTCTGGAGGCCGGATCCCTGCTGTGCTGGACCCTTCTGTCGTTGGAGCAGCTGAGCTGGGGTGGACGGCGGCACAACAGGAGCGGGACAAACCACGCAAGGTTTTCTTTGACAACTATCTATAAGAGAAGTAATTCTGTAAGGGCTCATTTGAATTGGAGGATTCCAACAATGTAGGGATAGGAAATAGACAAGAATAGGATAGGAATGCACGTGCAAAACAGAGAATTTAAAAACACAGGATTTCTGCCAATCTGGATGTTTGATTCACAACAATTGGAAGATCACAGGATGTAAAGAAGCATGGTGAGATTAAGTCAAACCACAAGAAAATGTACGGTTATAATGCTATTATGCTACTATCTCTTAGTCTTGTGCTTCATGAATAGGAATTTGAAAAGGACGACAAGTGAAAATTAAAGTTCCTACTTTTTTCTTTCAAGGAGACACTAAAGGAACAAATCCGTGTGCTCAGTGGACAATACATATAACATGTAGAGTAAAAAAGAGATGCAACAAGTGTACAACCTCTTTGGCGAAGCCATGTCGATCTCAGCGTGATTGGGTTGGCCGGTGAGGATGCTCCGACTGACTTGGCTGTCGGAGGAGGAGAAGAAGATCTTAGGCGTCTGGAGATGGAGCCTAAGGTACTTCTCCACTATGATGGAGGGTTTCATCGTTGGAGCAGCTCCGGTGAGTTGTACGACGCCGAGGCTGAAGCAGGACAAGAGAGGCAACAAACAACGTTAACCTGAGTGGAATTCTAATAGCATCTCCAATACATGACGTAAAATACATAACCACAAAGTGCTAGATGTAAAATACATCAGCCGCTTATCTCTGAACTTAACTGTCGAAACTGAATTTAACTGTCGAAACTGAACTTAACTGTCGAAACTGAACTTAACTGTCGAAACTGAATTATGATGTCGAAACTGAATTATGATGTCGAAACTGAACGCACTAGCAAGGTGAGGCTACACTTCGGTCGACTGACTTTTTCATCTCTGGTCAGTAGATTTTGCAGCTGTTGGATACGAAATCAAGGGCCTACGGTTCATCTTCAACCTCCACCCCCTGAGTCGGCCAAACAGCAGCCCCCCGCCACCCGCGGCCGGCGGTGCGCCGCCCCGCCCGCCCCGAAAACACTCCCCACCGCCGGTCCGCCACCGCCCCGGCCATCCCTCTAGGCCCCCCGTGCCGAGCTTTTTCTCCGGCGATCCCCATGCCACCGCCCCGCCAACGCCCCGCCACCGCTGGCGACCACCGCCCCCATCCTGAACCCTAACATAGATAGTGGGGTACCTCTCCGGCGAACCCCCCTCCCCGCTGCGGCTGGTTCTTCCTTCACCCCGGCGGCATCGGAGTGAAGTGTAGCTAAATCGGAGCAGCATCGTAAGCAAGAGCAAGACCAATAGCAAGAGCAGAACAGGCATGGGACTGAGAGCAAGAGCAGAGCAGCAACGCGAGCGAGAGCTAAAGCAGCAGCAGGTCCTACTATTGTGGACATTGCCGCCGAGGGAGAGATGCCGTGGAGGAAGTGGCCGGCGATGCCGCCGTGGATGGAGCCGCGCTGTGTCGGCTCGGGACCGAGCGCCGGCAGCACCGTGAGATCGAATCAAGAAGAAAATGCGGCGATTAGCGTACAACCTCTTTGGTGGCGCCGATTAGGCCGCAGCTTCATCCGAGGAAACGGTGATGATGATGCTCTTCCGATGGTGTAGGTGAAGACGGCGGTGTGGGAATGGAGGTGGCGCGAAAGACAAGGGGAATGTCGGGGCAGATCCTTGGAGGTGGAGGACGGGGTGGCTGAACCGGCGGGACGATAAGATCGACAACGGATCCTCATCCGGTACGGTGGATGAGGGACGTCGAGGTGTTGCTGTGGACGACGTCGTCGGGGAAGAGGCTCCGGCTGGGTGGCGGACGGAGCAGGGTGTGGGGTTTCGTCACGGGTTTTCACGGCCTCGGTGTACAAATGGGTGGGCGGATGGGATGCCAGTGGGGAACCATGGCTTAGAGACGCGCTTGTCCGAAATGTGGGGTAAGTTATGAAAGTACCCCCACCAATTTGAGGCGGTTCTTTCGGTTCAGGGGTACCACGGGCATTTCGCGTGTTGGGATTTCACAGGAGGTGGGAGTTTTCGCGCGTGTTGTAATTTCGGAATAGCAAGGCACGGGTTGAGATGGAGGGAGTTGTCGGAGCACAACGAGACAAAGATATATCTTAAATATTTCGGGCTAACAAGGCGCGGGTTGAAATTTCCGGACAAGCCTAACGTATGATGTCCCAAATCAATGCGCCCTACAAATGTCATTCAAAACTTTGAATTCATGTTATGTCCAATTAAAATATTTCGCTACGTGTATAATGCATGCAACCTACTACTCAAATGAACGTTTTAGTGCATTCCAAACGTATATACTACCGCTTCAATATGAACTAAATTTGAATTCGTTTCTCTATTTAAATAAGATCTACAGTAATGATTGTTGTGAAGTCAAAGCATTTGAATTCGTTTCTCTGTTTTAATAAGATGTACAATCATCATTATTGTCAAGTTAAACCATCGTTTGTGTATTATCTTCACAGCACACCACATGATTAGTCTTGAGTTACATATGAACTATGTGTACTATATGAACTCAAACTAGATTTTTTGAATCCACTTTATTTTGATTTCAAATCACATTACATTTCTAGCTCTAGCTAGATCTTCATAATCTAAACCATGTCTCATATGTATAATGTGTTTATCACATTATGTATGGTGCCCCGCCCCCTACGCCTACAAGTATTTAGATGTGAGTTGCAAACACCACACATTACCAGAAATTCAAATAAAATGTGAGAATGTTCGATATATAGTATTGTTTAGATTGTTCGATATTTAGTTGTAAGCTGCGAACGCCACACATTATCACAAATTCAAATAAAATGTGAGATTGTTTGATGTATAGTATGGTTTAGATTGTTCGACATTTAGCTTTGAGTTGCAAACACCATGCATTATCACATTATGGTATAACATGTGCACAGCACGTGTATCATCGCTATATTCATGCATGCAATGTTGTATGATCTCCTATTCAAATATATGAATCCCCTTTCATATCAAATTATGATCTTTGTTAGTCTCTTACACCCACACAATCCTCTAACCTTTGTAGCTACCACTAACTTTCTCTCGTGCATGCACATGCCCTCCTCGCCCTCCCCCTCCCTCGGCATTCTATCCACCTGGCACATTCTTTTTTTTCTTTAGGTCGTTCTCCCAGAGTCTCCACAACTCCTTTCCGACGCACACCGATCGATAAACCTCTCCAGCGATGCCTGCCTACAACATACAAACACACCTTCAATCTCCTCCTTTATGTGTCCTTGCCTCGTGTCTCTCATACGGTCAGACACACGTGTAAACTCTCGCCCCTCTTTTCATCGCTCTCACAACCGCACACTCCTCCCCATATCTAGCTAGTAGTTGGGCCTCTCGCACCACCTCCTAGCTCCATTCTCTCAGTCTATCCATCTCACTGGGCCTTATTTGCCTCTAACAAATGGACGTACACCGACCGATCTCTCGCTATACATATAGCTAGCTAGGTCCTTATAACTCATTTTTACCCACACGGCAATCGATCTACCTCATTAGTTGTGTCTCTCCCTTCCTCTGACAAACAACAATTGATGTACCGATCTAGTTAGGTTTGCTTACCAAACACATGGTTCCCCTTCATCATCCATGGATGCGTCCTGATAGATCTATCACGCACAGGCACACACAGAAACACATCCCCACTCCTATTGATAACATTGCAGTTCCACCCTCAGTTTGTCTAGTAGGCCTCTCCCACCATCTTCGAGAAGCAACTCCATCACCCATCCAGCACTCTACCGCTCTCCCTCCCTCTCTCCCTCCTCTCTCTCTTTCTCTCTGTCCCATCATATTTCCCGTCCTTCAGTTATGTATGGATGTCGACCGATCTCCCTCAAGACATAGCTGGGTCTCTCCTTCTCAACACATATACGAGTCATTCTACCTATATAGTTAGGCCTCTGCCTACCCCTCCCACCACCCGCCTCCCCCCACACACACCGATACATCGAGCGCTCTAGTCATGTCTCCCTGCCACACACAAACTTGACGTGTGCCCTCTAATGTTCCGGTAGGCCAGTCGCCCTATATCTTTGACTTGTACATACACACAATTTCGATGGCTCTCTTCATCGATCTCTCACCCACCCACTTGATCCTCTCTTCGACTCTATCAATAGCTATGACCCCTCCCTCTCTTCTCGTGGATTGCCCGACCCTTTATGTATGATATGGATAGGCCTCCATTTCACACACATTGCATGCAAAATTTTGTTTGAGATGTCATCGACACATATTCCCACAAATAATTCACGAAACCAACCCCCCACCCCACCCCCCACCCAAAAACAAAAAACACTTACGAACACAGTTTGTATCTCTCACACACACCCACGTAGGTGGGGGACGTGCACGAAGATAAGAGGTGCATGCACGGCACACGTACTCCCGTCTCTTTCCCAACCACACCCGCGCGGGTACATGGTGGAGCTCATTTCTGTAACAAAAAGGCAGCCCACATGGTAATTTGCCACGTGTACTGGTTGTCCACTTGGTGGAGGGAGGATCGTCTACCACGAGTGAACAAACAAATTACGACTTGACGTGTTATGTTAAAAAAGAGGCAAACCATGTGGGGCCTACCTTAGAGGCAAGGCTCTATACACTGGAGTACTTTTGATGTGTCCCGTGAACTCGCATAACGAGGAGAAGCTTGCTTAGTACGCCATCAACCCCGCCCATGGGCACGGTGGCTCGCAGGATGAGGTGAAGCTTGCTTACTACGCCTTACGCCCGCTCCCTCGCCCATGTGCGCGGTGGCTCACAGGACGAGGAGAAAAATTTACTACTCCCTCCGTTTACTCCTCGTCCCTACTATCTTGGTTATAGAGATTATACTATCATATTGTTTGGCATATATATGTCCTTTAGTAGATTTCAATATGAACTACTAGTACATACTCCAAACACTGATGTATATAGACGTATTTTAGAGTGCAGATTCACTCATTTTGCTCCGTATGTAGCACTCTCCCTCACCCCTCGACCCTCGCCCACGTGGTGGACGTGCAACAATTCATTCGGTCTCATATAGCTAGAACGATATATACTGCACTACCATTATTGCTCGACTTCCCGAAGAGGCGAAGAGCCAATCGCAAGGTTAATATTTTGGAGATGCCAAGCGCAAGGTTATAGGAGAACGAGTAGTAGGTGCCGCGTCATTTATAAATAACGTTTTTTTTTCTTCAGTGGCACGTATGCAATATGATAGGTTCATATGGAGAGAAAAGGAAACCGCTCCACTATATACATAGTCAGGACGGGCCAGCCTACACGGTTGCTTGCTGGGGTTGCTCTCTTCACACTCTCTCGCACAAAACGACTATGGCCACATCTCTAACATCCCGGCGGATCACGTCCGCTTGGGGAAGGGGTGGATGCTTAGTGTAGATGCGGTGGTCGTCGCCGACGGCGAAAACCCACTGTCGGCACGTCCCGATCAGGGGTCCCCGCCGTTCTCTCTCACAAAGCCGGTGAGGTTACCTTTGTCCCTTGCTCACTGCCGCGATGTGGGCAGTTGCCGCCTCCCGCCGCCCTCCTCAAGGTTGAGCTACGTCCCTTAGGTACAACTCCCTTTACAGCCGGCTTGCTCCACTGCTCCAACTGCCCACATCACTCCCTGTGGATATTTCTCTATACTTCTTTTCCCCGCACATACCTCTACTGGCTTCTACGTACTGTATTTGTGATGAGTTTATGTCTCATCAACTAGTCCTAGTAATCTTATTCTAATCACGCTTGTTCAATTTCTTTGCCACAGGGATGCTCATCTCGATTTTGGTGAAACTGCACAAAATGATCCGATGGTCAAAAGGTTGCAAACTTCATTTGTTAGGAAGCTTGAACGATGCCAGCAAATTGAAGCCTGGTCAGGGTTCACGGTTCAAGGGCTAGGGACTGCATGGATCGTTTTTTTCTTTAGCTACCTCTGTTCCAAAATAAGTGTCAACTTTAGTAGTAGTACAACTTTGTATACTAAAGTTTGCACAAAGTTGAGAAACTTATTTTGGAACGGAGGGAGTACATATTTGCTATGATCTGTCAATCATTGAGATTCAATAGCATGCATGCTAGTCTCCTTTGTATTTGATGAAATGTTGCAACGGGCAACCTTGGACGCAAGATACATGTAACAGAAGCTGGAAGCTTCATAGCATTGTACAAATTTATCTCGCTGATAAATTACAGTACGTACTATACTAGTACTTCCTCCATTCCTAAATATAAGTCTTTGTAGAGATTTCACCATGAACCACATGCGGATGTATATAGATGCATTTTAAGTGTAGATTCATTCATTTTGTTCCGTATGTAGTGGAATCTCTACAAAGACTTACTATCTACTCGTAATAGCTAGCCCCCACTACTAGGAATTCTCTATCCTCTCCTTGAGCCACGTCATCAAAATTGATGTAGCTGTTAGATGAAGTAAATCAGTCCATAATAGCCGTCTGATCTAGACGTTGAGAGGCTCCGCACTAAGCCACATGCAAGCATGCAGAAATACCGTGCCACATGCATGTGAGCGGGTTTCAAATCACATCAACATGTCTACATGCAAGCATGCACTGGTAGCATGCATGTAAGTGAGCTTTTAAGTCCCATTAACATGTCAAAAAGAAAAATATATTCCCATTATGCAGTAGGAGTTGGCTGATCTTTTTTCCTTATGTGGGATGATCTAAATGATGATGGGAGTTTATTTACTTTGGCTACCACATTTGTCATGCGGTTATAGAGTTTTTTTTGTTCTGTGAAATCGATAATTTTGCGCAGAGAGATGTACCGCTATTCCACGCCAACGCGCGGGGACTCGTCTAGTAGTAATATTTAGGAACGGAGGGAGTACTATGTAAAGAGTTAGGTGTCGCACGGTGATAGTGTGAGGTGGGCCATGTAATCACTGAGCCTGCGTGTTTTCACTGCTCTTGCACGCCTCCGCTGTAAGAATGGAGAAAATTGTAATCTAGTAGTAGTATACCTCCTTTGCCGAAAGCGTGGGACATCCAGCAGTCCTGCCACCTCAGTAATAAAGACCAATGAGCCGTCAAATCACATAGACCCAGCAGTAAGTTGGACGGACGAAGCAACCATCACTCTTGCGCCAATGAGAGGTCGCGTCCGCTCTGCCCGAGCATGAATGCGGCACCGATTCTTTGGAGCGGCGCTAACCGTTCTGGGCGGGAAGCGCGCGCGATGGAGGGGCTTTGGGTGGGCCAGGCTGGTCAGGAGCGGGCGTGGCAGCTGTCCGCATGTCCCTACCGGACACACCCGGAAACGAGAGGATGCACCGACTCTCCCGGCTAAAATCGTACACTACACAACATCTCTCTGTAGGAGTAGGTCGATCTGTCGCTCTCTCTAACACACACATGGTGTTAAACACACACACACACACACACACACACACACACACGCACGCACATGCACGCACCTTGGTCCCGTTACACCTTCTAGCGTGACTTATTACACCTAGTCGGAGGGAGTAGTAAGTATACGAGATATGGTGGCACACTGACTTAAGTCGAATACAAGTGCCCAAAATTTGTGTGCATGTTATAATAAGTATTCACTTAAAATAGTACGTGAGCGAACAGAGGGATCAATTGGACAGTGTTCCCGAGCAGTAGCGAGATGTGTGAGGTAAGATACACCGCTGGCGCTTTTAATTTTTCTTATTAATTTGTTTGTTTCACCCTCTGACTGGTGGGACCCAACGTAGTACGTGGAGAGAGGTAAGGTGATTTCTGCACCACTGTGGATAGTCTTACCACCAAAGCCACATGACACGATTATGATTGAAATCCCAATGACTCCCCCACACACAAAAAAACACGGCATGCTTTTCACACGAATGCAGGAATGTATAAAAGGTTATTTCCCTCTCGTTGAACATAACGGGAGGGTTGTGTAGCTGGTTAGCCTGTTCGCTCATCAAACTTGAGGTCTCGGGTTCGATAACTACACTTGAGCATAATTTGTGCCAGGAGGATTCTTTGACTGGTCAAAATGTTTTCTAGGGTTTGCATGCTTCACACTCTCTCTTCGGTATATATATACACGCTGGAGCCTCAGCGCTTGTAGTTACTCTCTTCACACTCTCTCACCCTCTCCCGCTGGAGCCTCAGCGCTTGTAGTTGCTCTCTTCACACTCTCTCGCCCTCTGAAGATCTAAACAAGACTTCGTTGGCCTCTCTCTCCCCTCACTGCTGCTCAAAGATCCGGCAGGATTCGTCCTCCGGGAAGGGAAGGAGGCTTAACGCTGTCGCCCTCGGTGACGGACTACTGGCGCAACTGTTCACTTTCCACACAGCGGCGGCGCGGGAGGGCCTCCGACCCCTTCTTCTTCGCCGTCGTCCCGTCGCCCACCGAACCACGCCCCCAGAACCTTAAGGTATAATTTACTTACTCCACATGCATTGCTCTAGCTGCATGTATACCATGAATCTAGGACGTGGTTCAAAGAGGAAAGGAGTGGGGGAAAGTAGTGGGAAAAGTTGTATATAACATGAATCTAGGACGTGGTTCAAAGAGGAAATGAAGGGGGAAAGTTGTATAGCATTAATCTAGGACGTGGTTCAAAGAGGAAAGGAATGGGGGAAAGTAGTGGGGAAAGTTGTATCGCATAAATCTAGGACGTGGTTCAAAAAGGAAAGGAAGGGGCGAAAGTACTAGTTCAAAAAGGAAAGGAAGGGACAAGGCTGTAGAGTTTGAGCAGGACTAGATTTGCTGCGCTCACATAGGGAAAGGCGTCTAAATATAACAAAACTGGGACCAACACAAATATGCTCCTTGGTTGTTTGTTCTTTGTTGCAAAGAACTGTACATGACCACAGTACATCGGTAGATGCACATGGTGCTGGTGCGTCCACTGTCTCGTGCAACTCATTAGCTGTTGTTAATCTAAGGCCCTGTTTGCTTAGAAACTCCCTAGTCCCTACCTGCTGGGTTCCAGGGACTAAACATGGACTAGAGGTTATTAAATGACGTGCTAAAAGACCATGTTACCCCTAGTAATGAACTAATAGAGACAAGGTGCGATGCGTGGCAGGGGCAACTGTTGGAAAAAGTCCCAAAAAGACTCCCTCGGTGTCTTCTTTCTTTAGTCCCAAATGCCCACTTTTAGTCCCTAAAAGTCCCTCCTCTTTGGTTTAGATGGGACTGACACGGAGTTTTTTTAGTCCCTACACCAAAATGTCCCTGTAAACAAACACTCTCTAATAATGCCGCTGGAAAATTGATGCAATGCCACAGTTAAAAGCAAATTACATGTTTAACAAATTTTATTCTTAGTATAATCTCTATGTTAATATTAATCAATGCCACCGTTTGAGAAATGCTACTGTCTTGCTTTCTTTCCCATTTAGATAAGGTAGATGCTTCTTTTTGTTGGCTTATGTGTCATCCACCGTTATTGACCACTAATTGTTTCCTTTGCACCTCTGTGTAAACAGGGTTATCTGCTTCACCTCGTTGCCATTGTGACCTTTTGTTGCACTACACAAAACACTTTTGTTTTACGAGTGTTTTGTGCAGTTCAACCAAAATGTCACACCGACAACGTTGCTTGATTGCTTGATCTTAGTGGAACTACACAAGAGGAGATCTTACTTCCTATCCGTTAAGGAGAATTTGGTTCAGATCTTCTTCTTGTGAGTTGTTTGAATTCCGCATCATGAGAGGTCAGTACTAGCCTTCTTTCACATGATTCTGCAGTGTGCATTCATATGTTGTGCTACTTGTATGATAATGTTGCTTGATTTTAGTGAACTGCACAAATCGAGACAAGACTTCCAATCTGTATGTGCACCGTAATATCCCATTGAGGTAAGATAAGTATATTTCACAACTGCTGGCCTGTATTTTGCAACTTTCATCAGAAAATTAAGTTTAGTACTGTACTTGTGCTCCCTAATTGACATGCCAAATCTTACATTGAAGGCGAAGCTTGTTTGTTATTGAACCAAGTGATGAAGGGGAAGAATAAGGGGAAGAAAAAGAAAAATCAACTCCCGGTGCTGTAATGAAGCACTGGAACTGTGATGGCACAAGTAATGATATAGTTTTGCATCTTAATTTATTGCTATGGCTGGAAGAAGCAATTGTTTTGCCACTGATTTGATGCCACTCTTAATGTAATATGTAATTATCTCTACTTGTGCAAACAGGGATCTTCTTTGAAGATACCATATATTCTAGTGGAACTGCACAAGAAGATGTTGGAAACATTAAACTAATCGAGGATTATATAGTAAGCTTGGCCACCACCGTAGATAGCAACAGACGGTTCCGGAGAAATGCTTCATCTGTATGCTCTACACAATAAGCCTCCTGACAAGGGTTGGTACTCGCCCACTGATTTCATCCATATGATTAAGCTTTGTCATCTCTATTGGTGTTGTGCTACTGTTTTGATACTGTCATGAAAAAGTGGTATTGTCCTTGAGAAGTGCTTCATCTGTGCTGTTTTAAATATTTCCTTTCCTTTTTTTCGAGCAAACAGTGATGCTAGCATTTAGTAGTCCTCTTGTCTTTGCACAACAGGATCATCTTCCTCTGAAGAAGAATATGGAGTACGTGAAGTGACTAGTTCCGATTATGCCAGGATGAAGAAGCCCTGTCTATCTTATCATCAGAAGGAGTAGTTGAAGGATGGTTACATTACTCCCCACAAGACCAAACTAACTTCAGCTCAGAAGGACTGACAAAATCTCCATTTTTTTGCTATGATGCGTGAGTACAATGTTGTTCTAGGATTCTTTCTAGTGAGTTCCATTTTTCTAAATGTGTGCTCTACATGGACCATGTATGTGCCTGTTGAAACTGTCAATTCATAGTACAGTTTGCTCTATACTAATCACTTTTTTGTATTTGTGCAAACAGGGGTGCTCAGCTTGATTTCAATGGGAACTGCACAAGATGTTCATGAATACATCAAATCATTCATTTCCGCCACAAGAAAGGAGGTGCCGATAAGTTCAAGGCGTTGCAACATATAAGGGAGAAATCATACAAGCTACCCGCGAATTTGGTTGATTTTGGTGGAACTGCACAAAAAGAACAGCTGGTTTATTTAGCACGAGGTGCCATGTCAATGTCCGAACTGATGGCAAACCCTGCCCATTCCACAATCGTAGGCATTTGATATTTTGGAATGGGACAACCTTGTTAAATTTTGCTCATTGATTTTAGCAAGACATGCGTTTGATATTTTCGAATGGGACGCCCTTTGCTGTCAGCAGCATCGATCAATTTTTTTCTTTATTCTTTAGTTGTGAAGTAAATATTGCCTCTGACATGTGAGTCGCTGAGATGCATAATCATCGATTGTTTTGAATGTTCTCTATGAATTGCCAGGCCTGTGTGTTTGATTGCAATGTACAGAAACGCTAAAAAGCTGCTCAAACTCTTTGTACTCCTTTTGTTCCTTTTTACTTCGCACATTGTGAAAGTGCATACTTTTTTGTATAAGATTGGTCAAAGTAGAGATACTTTGACTGCAGATAAAACTTGTATGCAGACTAGAAAGGACCGGAGGGAGTACATGTGAAACTGCTGCAAACGAGGTGATCACCCTGGGAATAATGCTAGTACGTATTTTTTTGCATGTTCATCCAATGCTAGTGATATAGGAATTCAAACTAATCGAAATAAATTCATTCATACATGGTCGGTGTCGGTGTACTAAAGTAGGGGTACCTTAGTACCCCGAACTTGTGCACGGGCAGTCGTATCACCCCGCGGCAAGGCTTGCCAGGCGACCGCCAAAACTCTCCATGGTCCCTTTTTGGGCCATCCAAGAACAAAGTATTTAAGCCGAGGCCCCGGCAGGAGGAGCTTGCCGGGAAGGCCACCCGAATAGAGCAAGGCCCCGGCAAGAGGAGCTTGCCGGGACGGCCGCTCGAAGCACAAGGCCCCGGCAAGAGGAGCTTGCTGGGAAGGCCGACCAAGGCACGACAAGATACTTGCTACGACGCGCCATGCGTCCCGGCAAGGACCGGTGAGCAACAAGCTCCCGGGCGCGACAAGGCATCGACCGCGGCAAGGCGCTTGCCGCGACAAGTCACCACCCCGCGCCTGCGTTCCAGCTCATCCACCCACGCGTCGCTCTGGGGCCGTTCCAGGCGTACGTGGCGAGAGGCTGCGCAGCCAGGGGCATGCGGTGGCAAAGCGACGCTGACAGGGTAGCCGTCGTGGCGAATGGTGGCGCCCCTGACGGCCCCTTTTCTGCACTGTTTGGGTGACCTAGACGGGCATTTAATGCCCTTGTCCCCTGCCGTCAGAGTTAGGTATGATAGCACTGTGCAAACAGCTGTACCCAACACAGCGTTTTCCAGTTTTACCCCCGCCTACGTTGCCACCTGTGGGTAACCCCTTGCGCATATAAAAGGAGGCCCCATGCGCAACGTAGAGGAGGGAGGAGGCAGACCACTCACGCTGGGTCCGATTAGTTGCCTGAGTGTACTGTAGCACTCAGCGCTCCCAAGAACACAATACAAACCACAAAGCAGGAGTAGGGTTTTACGCATCCGTGCGGCCCGAAGCTGGGTAAATCCCCTTGTGTGCATCGCCTCGATCCGCTCTTCGCGCGACCTCCGCCCCCCGCCGAACCATAAAGGGCCTCGGTCCCCATAGGTGTTCGTGGAGGCACATTTCCCCCGACATCTTTGGCGCGCCAGGTAGGGGGCGTCGAAGTTGTGCGAACCTGATTCGGCGTCTGCACAGGCTAGATCTCCATCATCTTCATCGACATGCTGCCGAAGAAGAAGGCTCCGGAGGTGGTTGGTCCGTCCGCGTCGAACCCACCGCCCCTGGAGCAAACGGGTGGTGGGGACGGCACCGGCGGCGGAACGGGCATCGCCGAACCAGCTCATGGTGCCACGGCGTCCGAACATGCACCGCACCCCTCTCAGGAGGCACGGGACCAGCAGCGTCTTGGCACTCACGGTACCATACGCTCGCTGGACACAGATCGAGCTGGCGGATCCCAGGGTGCTCAAGGCCAGCATACACACCAACGTGCTGGCGCGAGCGTGGCGCGACTGCTTGGTCCGGGTGTTGCTCCTTCTAACGTAGTTAGAAGTTCGAGCACATCCCGCTCCACGCGCCGCTCGCCACCACTGCCCGCCACCCCAGTAGAAGCTCTAGCACGAGCTCAACTGCTCCTAGACTACCCTCCAATGGCGGACAAGCTCGACGACTGGAGGGCCACGATACAGAGTCTCATCGGCTTCGCTAACGGCGACACCCCGCGGCAGCACAGTGCGTTGCAGCCGCGGCAGGTCGGCCAGGCGAGAACCGATGGCGCCAAGACCGGTGGGGGTGCGACCACCGTGCATTCTCCGCCCCAAAGGCCAAGATCGCCGACTCACCGGAGCCATCGCGACAACGACTCCACCGCGTCGTCAAATCCGCGAACTCGTCGCGATCAACGTCACGTTCTTCACGAACGGGAGCAAGAGGACGCTCGTACGCGCATCGAGCATCGGAGAGAAGCGCGGCATCAATCAGACCAGCGCGTTGGGCCCTCTGTCGACATGCATGCGCCGGGGGGACCAGGCGACCTGCCGTACGCGGTAGGCTGCCCTGCGTTCACCCGTGAGCTGAGGCAAGTCCAGTGGCCCAGCACGAAGAACTTCAAGCCAGACGTACCAGAGAAGTACGACGGCAAGTCGCATGCGTCGGAGTTCCTCAGCATCTACACCATTGCGGTGCAGGCTGCTGGAGGGCAAGACGACAAGATCCTTGCCAACTACTTCCCGCTGGTGCTCAAATCCAACGTCAGATCCTGGCTCATGCACTTGCCGGATAACTCCATAACCTCCTGGACAGACTTGTGCCACCAGTTTGTTGGCGCCTTTATGGGCGGCCACAAACCCCATGGCCAAGAGAGCGACCTTCACCTGCTCGTCCAGAAGGAAGGGGAATCCTTGCGCAAGTTCATCCAGAGATTCAGCCGCGTGCACTACAACATCCCAGACGTCCACCCTGCTGCGGTCATCAGCGCGTTCCATCAGAACGTGCATAACCGCAGGATGCGGGAGGAGATGGCGATGTGCAAGATCAAAGACGTCAGCGAGCTATATGCCCTGGCCGACAAGTGTGCACGCGCCGAGGAAGGAAGGAAACTCCCCGGAGAGAACACTGGAGCAGGAGGGTCTGACAGTGAGGATACCGCCCCGGCAAGGAAGAACCGGCGGCGGAGCAACAGGAAGAAGAAGAGCCAAGAAGTACTGGTTGTTGAGTAGTCCGGCGATGAAGGCGCCGCCAAGAAGGCCCAGGCTGGTAGCTCCGGCAAGGAGGTTGCCGGATGCGCCAACTGCCAGGCTGTGGCAGTCGCCGACAAGCGGGACGGCACCAACAAACAGTACTGCAAGATCCACCGTACCAAGGGCCATGACCTCCAGAGCTGCAAGCAGGTCGAGCGGCTCGTCGAGCTGCAAAAGGCCGAGTACGAGCGGCGCGACAAGGAGAGAGCCCGGGGAGGTGGCGGAGGATCAGGCACGAAGCGTCCCGGCCATGACCTCCAGAGCTGCAAGCAGGTCGAGCGGCTCGTCGAGCTGCAAAAGGCCGAGTACGAGCGGCGCGACAAGGAGAGAGCCCGGGGAGGTGGCGGAGGATCAGGCACGAAGCGTCCCGGCCAAGGAGGACGCCGCGACAAGGACAAGCAGCGACAAGCGGACAGACCTCCCCGCGGCCGCGGCAAGGACAAGCAGCGACAAGCGGACAGACCTCCCCGCGGCCGCGACAAGGACGAAGACGACGACGAAGACGAAGGCATGGATGATGTCGAGACCAGTGAGCAGGAGTTTCAGAAAGCCACAGAGGTCCTGTGCGTAGACGGCGGTGCTTCTCTGCATACTTCTCACCGCCAGCTCAAGCAGTGGGCGCGAGAAGTCAATGCAGCGGAACCACCCGTCGAGTCGCGTAGGCCTCTGAAATGGCCCAGCACGCCTATCATCTTTGATATTGAGGACCACCCTGACCGCACAACTGCGATCGGGTGCTTGCCGATGTTGGTCTCACCAACAGTCCGCAACCTCAAGGTCACTAAGATGCTAGTCGACGGCGGGGCCGGCTTGAACCTGATCTCCTCCGCTGTACTCCAAAAACTCCAAGTCCCCGACAGCGAGCTCGAAGAGACCGGCACGTTCCAACGAATCAACCCGGGAAGGAGCAAGCCGAAGGGGAAGATAACGTTGCCAGTGACATTTGGCAGCGAGCTGAACTTCAGGACAGAGAGGATCACTTTTGACGTTGCCGATTTTCCATTGCCCTACAATGGAATTCTCGATCGTCCAGCGCTCGCCAAGTTCATGGCGGCCTCCCACTACGCATACAACATGCTCAAGATGCCAGGCTCGATAAGCGTCATCTCTGTCCCCGACGACAAGAAGGTGTTGGGGAACGTAGTGATTTCAAAATTTTCCTACGCACACGCAAGATCATGGTGATGCATAGCAACGAGAGGGGAGAGTGTTGTCTACGTACCCTCGTAGACCGAAGCGGAAGCGTTGACACAACGTAGAGGAAGTAGTCGTACGTTCTCCTCGCGATCCAACCGATCACAGCACCGTTACTCCGGCACCTCCGAGTTCTTGGCACACGTTCAGCTCGATGACGATCCCCAGGCTCCGATCCAGCAAAGCGTCGGGGAAGAGTTCCGTCAGCACGACGGCGTGATGACGATCTTGATGTGTTACCGGCGCAGGGCTTCGCCTAAGCGCTGCAACGATATGACCGAGGTGGAATTTGGTGGAAGGGGGCACCGCACACGGCTAAGGAAAGATCTCAATGATCAATTGTGTGTCATGGGGTGCCCCTGCCCCCGTATATAAAGGAGCAAGGGAGGGGGTGGCCGGCCTAGGGTTTGGCGCGCTAGGGTGTGGAGTCCTACTAGGTCTCCAAGTCCTAGTAGGAGTCCACCAAGAGGGGAGGAAGGGAGAAGGAATAGGAGGAGTAGGAAAGGTGGCCGGCCCCCTTTTCCCTAGTCCAATTCGGACTAGAGGGGAGGGGGGGCGCAGCAGCCTTTTCCTCTTCCCACTAAAGCCCATCAAGGCCCATTACTTCTCCCGTAATCCCGTAACTCCCCGATACTTCCAAAAATACCCGAATCACTCAGAACCTTTCTGATGTCCGAATATAGTCGTCCAATATATCGATCTTTACGTCTCGACCATTTCGAGACTCCTCGTCATGTCCCCGATCTCATCCGGGACTCCGAACTCCTTCGGTACATCAAAACTCATAAACTCATAATATAACTGTCATCGAAACCTTAAGCGTGCGGACCCTACGGTTCGAGAACAATGTAGACATGACCGACACACGTCTCCGGTCAATAACCAATAGCAGGACCTGGATGCCCATATTGGCTCCTACATATTCTACGAAGATCTTTATCGGTCAGACCGCATAACAACATACGTCGTTCCCTTTGTCATCGGTATGTTACTTGCCCGAGATTCGATCGTTGGTATCCAATACCTAGTTCAATCTCGTTACCGGCAAGTCTCTTTACTTGTTCCGTAATACATCATCTCACAACTAACACATTAGTTGCAATGCTTGCAAGGCTTATGTGATGTGCATTACCGAGAGGGCCCAGAGATACCTCTCCGACAATCGGAGTGACAAATCCTAATCTCGAAATATGCCAACCCAACATGTACCTTCGGAGACACCTGTAGAGCACCTTTATAATCACCCAGTTACGTTGTGACGTTTGGTAGCACACAAAGTGTTCCTACGGTAAACGGGAGTTGCATAATCTCATAGTTAAAGGAACATGTATAAGTCATGGATAAAAGCAATAGCAACATACTAAACAATCGGGTGCTATGCTAATGGAATGGGTCATGTCAATCAGATCATTCAACAAATGATGTGATCTCGTTAATCAAATAACAACTCTTTGTTCATGGTTAGGAAACATAACCATCTTTGATTAATGAGCTAGTCAAGTAGAGGCATACTAGTGACACTCTGTTTGTCTATGTATTCACACATGTATTATGTTTCCAGTTAATACAATTCTAGCATGAATAATAAACATTTATCATGATATAAGGAAATAAATAATAACTTTATTATTGCCTCTAGGGCATATTTCCTTCAGTCTCCCACTTGCACTAGAGTCAATAATCTAGATCACATCGCCATGTGATTTAATAGCAATAGTTCACATCACCATGTGATTAACACCCATAGTTCACATCGATATGTGACCGACACCCAAAGGGTTTACTAGATTCAGTAATCTAGTTTACATCGCTATGTAATTAACACCCAAAGAGTACTAAGGTGTGATCATGTTTTGCTTGTGAGAGAATCTTAGTCAACGGGTCTGCTACATTCAGATCCGCATGTACTTTGCAAATTTCTATGTCAACAATGCTCTGCATAATTGCTCCCACTTTCAATATGTATCCAGATTGAGACTTAGAGTCATCTGGATTAGTGTCAAAACTTGCATCGACATAACTCTTTACGACGAACCTTTTTGTCACCTCCATAATCGAGAAACATATCCTTATTCCACTAAGGATAATTTTGACCGCCGTCCAGTGATCTACTCCTAGATCACTATTGTACTCCCGTGCCAATCTCAGGGTACGGTATACAATAGGTCTGGTACACAGCATGGCATACTTTATAGAACCTATGGCCAAAGCATAGGGAATGACTTTCATTCTCTTTCTATCTTCTGCCGTGGTCGGGCTTTGAGTCTTACTCAATTTCACACCTTGTAACATAGGCAAGAACTCTTTCTTTGACTGTTCCATTTTGAACTACTTCAAAATCTTTTCAAGGTATGTACTCATTGAAAAAACTTATCAAGCGTCTCGATCTATCTCTATAGATCTTGATGCTCGATATGTAAGTAGCTTCCCCGAGGTCTTTCTTTGAAAAACTCTTTTCAAACACTCCTTTATGCTTTGCAGAATAATTCTACATTATTTCCGATCAACAATATGTCATTCACATATACTTATCAGAAATGCTGTAGTGCTCCCACTCACTTTCTTGTAAATACAGGCTTCACCATAAGTCTGTATAAAACTATATGCTTTGATCAACTTATCAAAGCGTATATTCCAACTCTGAGATGCTTGCACCAGTCCATAGATGGATCGCTGGAGCTTGCTCACTTTATTAGCACCTTTATGGTCGACAAAACCTTCTGGTTGTATCATATACAACTCTCCATTAAGGAATGCAGTTTTGTTTATCCATTTGCCAGATTTCATAAAATGCGGCAATTGCTAACATGATTCGGACAGACTTAAGCATAGATACGAGTGAGAAACTCTCATCGTAGTCAATACTTTGAACTTGTCGAAAAACCTTTTTTTCGACAATTCTAGCTTTGTAGATAGTAACACTACTATCAGTGTCCGTCTTCCTCTTGAAGATCCATTTATTCTTAATTGCTTGCCGATCATCGGGCAAGTCAACCAAAGTCCAAACTTTGTTCTCATACATGGATCATATCTCAGATTTCATGGCCTCAAACCATTTCGCGGAATCTGGGCTCATCATCGCTTCCTCATAGTTCGCAAGTTCGTCATGGTCTAGTAACATGACTTCCAGAACAAGATTACCGTACCACTCTGGTGCGGATCTCACTCTGGTTTACCTACGAGATTCGGTAGTTACTTGATCTGAAGTTACATGATCATCATCATTAGCTTCCTCACTAATTGGTGTAGTAGTCACAAGAACAGATTTCTGTGATGAACTACTTTCCAATAAGGGAGAAGGTACAATTACCTTATCAAGTTTTCTACTTTCCTCCCACTCACTTCTTTCGAGAGAAACTCCTTCTCCAGAAAGGATCCATTCTTAGCAACAAATGTCTTGCCTTTGGATCTGTGATAGAAGGTGTACCCAACAATTTCCTTTGGGTATCCTATGAAGACATATTTCTCCGATTTGGGTTTGAGCTTATCAGGATGAAACTTTTTTATATAAGCATCACAACCCCAAACGACAACTTTGGTTTCTTGCTAAACCACAGTTCATATTGTGTCATCT
Organism: Aegilops umbellulata; assembly: GCA_032464435.1. Lineage (NCBI taxonomy): Eukaryota > Viridiplantae > Streptophyta > Magnoliopsida > Poales > Poaceae > Aegilops > Aegilops umbellulata. The sequence continues at coordinate 111,677,633 of CP136060.1, read as the reverse complement.
CAACGGACTTAGATGGTGCCCTTTTTAACGTGAATGCAGCTGTCTTTAATGCATAATCCCAAAATGATATTGGTAAATCGGTAAGAAACATCATAGATTGTACTATATCCAATAAAGTACGGTTATGACGTTCGGACGCACCATTATGCTGTGGTGTTCCAGGTGGCGTGAGTAGTGAAACTATTTCACATTGTTTTAACTGAAGACCAAACTCGTAACTCAAATATTCGTCTCCGCGATCAGATCGTAGAAACTTTATTTTCTTGTCACGATGATTTTCCACTTCACTCTAAAATTCTTTGAACTTTTCAAACGTTTCAGACTTATGTTTCATCAAGTAGATATACCCATATCTGCTCAAAACATCTGTGAAGGTCAGAAAATAATGATACTTGTCGCGAGCCTTAATTTTCATCGGACCATATACATCAGTATGTATGATTTCCAACAAATCTGTTGCTTGCTCCATTGTTCCGGAGAACGGCGTTTTAGTCATCTTGCCCAAGAGGCATGGTTCGCAAGCATCAAGTGATTCATAATCAAGAGATTCCAAAATTCCATCAGCATGGAGTTTCTTCATGCGCTTTACACCAATATGACCTAAACGGCAGTGCCACAAATAAGTTGCACTATCATTATTAACTTCGCATCTTTTGGCTTCAATATTATGAATATGTGTATCACTACGATCGAGATCCAACAAACCATTTTCGTTGGTGTGTATGACCATAGAAGGTTTTATTCATGTAAACGGAACAACAATTGTTCTCTAACTTAAATGAATAACTGTATTGCAATTAACATGATCAAATCATATTCATGCTCAACGCAAACACCAAATAACACTTATTTAGTTTCAACACTAATCCCGAAAGTATAGGGAGTGTGTGATGATGATCATATCAATCTTGGAACCACTTCCAGCACACATCGTCACCTTGCCCTTTAACTAGTCTTTGTTCATTCTGCAACTCCCGTTTCGAGTTACTAATCTTAGCAACTGAACTAGTACCAAATACTGAGGGGTTGCTATGAACACTAGTAAAGTACACATCAATAACATGTATATCAAATATACTTATGTTCACTTTGCCATCCTTCTTATCCGCCAATAACTTGGGGTAGTTCCGCTTCCAGTGACCAGTCCCTTTGCAGTAGAAGTACTTAGTCTCAGGCTTAGGACCAGAGTTGGGCTTTTTCACTTGAGCAGCTACTTGCTTGCCGGTCTTCTTGAAGTTCCCCTTCTTTCCCTTTGCCCTTTTCTTGAAACTAGTGATCTTGTCAACCATCAACATTTGATGTTTTCTTTGATTTCTACCTTCGCCGATTTTAGCATCGCGAAGAGCTTGGGAATATTTTCTGTTATCCCTTGCATATTATAGCTCATCACGAAGTTCTACTAACTTGGTGATATTGACTAGAGAATTCTGTCAATCACTATCTTATCTGGAAGATTAACTCCCACTTGATTCAAGCGATTGTAGTACCCAGACAATCTGAGCACATGCTCACTAGTTGAGCGATTCTCCTCCATCTTTTAGCTATAGAACTTGTTGGAGACTTCATATCTCTCAACTCGGGTATTTGCTTGAAATATTAACTTCAACTCCTAGAACATCTCATATGGTCCATGACGTTCAAAACGTCTTTGAAGTCCCGATTCTAAGCCGTTAAGCATGGTGCACTAAACTATTAAGTAGTCATCATATTGAGCTAGCAAAACGTTCATAACGTCTGTATCTGCTCCTGCAATAGGTCCGTCACCCAGCGGTGCATCAAGGACATAATTCTTCTATGCAGCAATGAGGATAAACCTCAGATCACGGATCCAATCCGCATAATTGCTACTAATATTTTTCAACACAATTTTCTCTAGGAACATATCAAAATAAACACAAGGAAGCAACAATGCGAGCTATTGATCTACAACATAGATATGCTAATACTACCAGGACTAAGTTCATGATAAATTAAAGTTCAATTAATCATATTACTTAAGAACTCCCACTTAGATAGACATCCCTCTAATCCTCTAAGTGATCACGTGATCCAAATCAACTAAACCATGTCCGATCATCACGTGAGATGGAGTAGTTTCAATGGTGAACATCATTATGTTGATCATATCTACTATATGATTCACGCTCGACCTTTCAGTCTCCGTGTTCCGAGGTCATATCTTATATGCATAGCTCGTCAAGTATAACCTGAGTATTCCGCGTGTGCAACTGTTTTGCACCCGTTGTATTTGAACGTAGAGCCTATCACACCCGATCATCACGTGGTGTCTCAGCACAAAGAACTTTCGCAACGGTGCATACTCAGGGAGAACACTTCTTGATAATTTAGTGAGAGATCATCTTATAATGCTACCGTCAATCAAAAGCAAGATAAGATGCATAAAAGATAAACATCACATGCAATCAATATAACTGATATGATATGGCCATCATCATCTTGTGCTTGTGATCTCCATATCCGAAGCACCGTCATGATCACCATTGTCACCGGCGCGACACCTTGATCTCCATCGTAGCATCGTTGTCGTCTCGCCAATCTTATGCTTCCACGACTATCACTACCGCTTAGTAATAAAGTAAAGCATTACATCGTGATTGCATTGCATACAATAAAGCGACAACCATATGGCTCCTGCCAGTTGCCGATAACTCGGTTACAAAACATGATCATCTCATACAATAAAATTTAGCATCATGTCTTGACCATATCACATCACAACATGCCCTGCAAAAACAAGTTAGACGTCCTCTACTTTGTTGTTGCAAGTTTTACGTGGCTGCTACGGGCTTAAGCAAGAACTCATCTTACCTACGCATCAAAACCACAACGATAGTTTGTCAAATAGACTCCGTTTTAACCTTCTCAAGGACCGGGCGTAGCCACACTCGGTTCAACTAAAGTTGGAGAGACAGTCTTCCGCAAGCCATCTATGTGCAAAGCACGTCGAGGGAACAGGTCTCGCGTAAGAGTACGCGTAAGGTTGGTCCGGGTCGTCTCGTCCAACAATACCGCTGAACCAAAATATGACATGCTGGTAGGCAGTATGACTTGTATCGTCCACAACTCACTTGTGTTCTACTCGTGCAAATAACATCAAACCATAAAAACCTAGGCTCGGATGCCACTGTTGGGGAACGTAGTGATTTCAAAATTTTCCTACGCACACGCAAGATCATGGTGATGCATAGCAACGAGAGGGGAGAGTGTTGTCTACGTACCCTCGTAGACCGAAGCGGAAGCGTTGACACAACGTAGAGGAAGTAGTCGTACGTTCTCCTCGCGATCCAACCGATCACACTCCGGCACCTCCGAGTTCTTGGCACACGTTCAGCTCAATGACGATCCCCGGGCTCCGATCCAGCAAAGCGTCGGGGAAGAGTTCCGTCAGCACGACGGCGTGATGACGATCTTGATGTGTTACCGGCGCAGGGCTTCGCCTAAGCGCTGCAACGATATGACCGAGGTGGAATTTGGTGGAAGGGGGCACCGCACACGGCTAAGGAAAGATCTCAATGATCAATTGTGTGTCATGGGGTGCCCCCTGCCCCCGTATATAAAGGAGCAAGGGAGGGGGTGGCCGGCCTAGGGTTTGGCGCGCCAGGGTGTGGAGTCCTACTAGGTCTCCAAGTCCTAGTAGGAGTCCACCAAGAGGGAAGGAAGGGAGAAGGAATAGGAGGAGTAGGAAAGGTGGCCGGCCCCCTTTTCCCTAGTCCAATTCGGACTAGAGGGGAGGGGGGGCGCAGCAGCCTTTTCCTCTTCCCATTAAAGCCCATCAAGGCCCATTACTTCTCCCGTAATCCCGTAACTCCCCGATACTCCCGAAAATACCCGAATCACTCAGAACCTTTCCGATGTCCGAATATAGTCGTCCAATATATCGATCTTTACGTCTCGACCATTTCGAGACTCCTCGTCATGTCCCCGATCTCATCTGGGACTCCGAACTCCTTCGGTACATCAAAACTCATAAACTTATAATATAACTGTCATCGAAACCTTAAGCGTGCGGACCCTACGGTTCGAGAACAATGTAGACATGACCGAGACACGTCTCCGGTCAATAACCAATAGCGGGACCTGGATGCCCATATTGGCTCCTACATATTCTACGAAGATCTTTATCGGTCAGACCGCATAACAACATACGTCGTTCCCTTTGTCATCGGTATGTTACTTGCCCGAGATTCGATCGTTGGTATCCAATACCTAGTTCAATCTCGTTACCGGCAAGTCTCTTTACTCGTTCCGTAATACATCATCTCACAACTAACACATTAGTTGCAATGCTTGCAAGGCTTATGTGATGTGCATTACCGAGAGGGCCCAGAGATACTTCTCCGACAATCGGAATGACAAATCCTAATCTCGAAATATGCCAACCCAACATGTACCTTCGGAGACACCTGTAGAGCACCTTTATAATCACCCAGTTACGTTGTGACGTTTGGTAGCACACAAAGTGTTCCTACGGTAAACGGGAGTTGCATAATCTCATAGTTAAAGGAACATGTATAAGTCATGGATAAAAGCAATAGCAACATACTAAACAATCGGGTGCTATGCTAATGGAATGGGTCATGTCAATCAGATCATTCAACTAATGATGTGATCTCGTTAATCAAATAACAACTCTTTGTTCATGGTTAGGAAACATAACCATCTTTGATTAATGAGCTAGTCAAGTAGAGGCATACTAGTGACACTCTGTTTGTCTATGTATTCACACATGTATTATGTTTCCAGTTAATACAATTCTAGCATGAATAATAAACATTTATCATGATATAAGGAAATAAATAATAACTTTATTATTGCCTCTAGGGCATATTTCCTTCAGAAGGATGCCCTTATCTGCGCCAACAAGATCTACCTGGAAGCAGCAGCCGCAATGGATCACAAGCCACTTGCCGCTGAAGCTCCCGGAGGGAAGAAGAAGACCAAGCCCGGCAGGTGCTCTGGTGCCCACTCCGGCAAGCGAACCTCTTCGGAGTGCTGCGCTACCGTCGAGGACGCGCCATCGAGCTCCATCGGCAAGAGTAAGAAGTCAATGGCAGCCTCGCCAACGACCAAGAAGGTGTCCGCCAAGGAGGACGGCACTGGTGGTACCTTCACCATCAGTGCCACCCTCGACCCCAAATAGGAAGGCGCGCTCGTTGCTTTCCTGCGGGCAAATGTCGATGTGTTTGCCTGGCAACCATCTGACATCCCCGGCGTTCCCAGGAAAGTGATTGAGCACCACCTCGCCGTCTGTCCTCATGCGCGGCCCGTCAAGCAGAGAGTTAGGAAGCAAGCGGTGGAGCACCAAGAGTTCATCGCAGAAGAAATCAAGAAGTTGGAAGCGACAGGCCTTGTCAGAGGCGTGCTCCATCCGACGTGGTTGGCCAATCCTGTTGTCGTGTGCAAAGCAAATGGGAAATGGAGGCTTTGCATCGACTTTACTAATGTTAATAAAGCTTGTCCCAAAGATCCCTTTCCCTTGTCGCGCATTGACCAGATTGTTGACTCCACGGCCGGATGTGACATGCTTTCATTTCTTGACGCATACTCAGGGTACCATCAGATCTTCATGGCTGAAGAAGATGAGGAAAAGACCGCATTCATCACTCCATGTGGCACGTACTGTTTCTTACGGATGCCTTTCGGTTTGAAGAATGCCGGTTCGACGTTTGCAAGGGTTGTCCATACCGCTTTTGAGCCGCAAATCCACAGAAATGTGGAAGCCTACATGGATGACATAGTGGTCAAAAGCAGGAACAGGGCAACCCTGATTCAAGATTCAGAAGAGACCTTTGCGAACCTGCACAGGATCAGCCTCAAGCTCAACCCCGAGAAGTGCGTGTTTGGAGTCCCTTCCGGCAAGCTTCTCGGGTTCTTCGTGTCTCAGCGAGGAATCGAAGCCAATCCAGACAAAATCAAGGCCATCGAGCAGATTGAAGCACCAACACGCGTCAAGGATGTACGAAGGCTTGCCGGCTGCGTCGCGACTCTCAGCAGGTTTATTTCCAAGTCTGCAGAACGCGCCCTACCATTTTTCAAAGTTTTGAAAAAGGCGGGTCCAGTGAAATGGACTCCGGAAGCGGAGGCTGCGCTGTAGGACTTGAAGAAATACCTGTCCTCCGCTCCAATACTTGTCGCGCCTAAACCACAAGAGAAGTTGCTGTTGTACATGGCGGCAACCAATCAAGTGGTTAGTGCTGCGTTAGTAGCGGAGAGGGAGGCAGATGATGAGCTAGCAACCACGGCAAGCGCGTCCAACGACAAGCAAGAGGCTTCCCCGACAAGCTCTGGCCCCGACAAGGATGAATCTGCGCAGGAGCGAGTGGAGGTGCAGAAGAAGAGAATGGTGCAGCGCCCAGTTTACTTTGTCAGCTCCCTTCTGAAGGGGGCTAGGTCAAGGTACTCTGGTGTGCAGAAATTGCTTTTCGGCCTTCTCATGGCCTCGAGGAAGCTGCGCCATTACTTCCAAGCACATGAGATTACAGTTGTCACCCGCTTTCCACTGAAGAGGATACTGCAGAATCCAGAAGCAACAGGCAGGATTGTCGAGTGGGCATTGGAACTGTCAAGCTTCGGTCTCAAATTCGAGAGCACTTCAACTATCCAAAGCAGAGCATTGGCGGAGTTCATAGCAGAATGGACACCGGCACCAGACGAAGAGATCCCAGAGACGAGCATCCCCGTCAAAGAAGCAAGCAAAGAGTGGCTGATGTATTTTGATGGTGCTTTCTCGCTGCAAGGTGCCGGTGCTGGCGCGGTGCTTATCGCACCCACCGGAGAGCATCTCAAGTACATAGTCCAGATGCACTTCCCCAAGGAGCAAGCAACCAACAATACTGCAGAGTATGAAGGTTTGCTCGCCGGTCTCAGGATCGCGGCAGAACTTGGGATCAAGAAGCTCATTGTCAGGGGTGACTCGCAGCTTGTCGTCCGCCAAGTGAACAAAGATTACCAGAGTCCGTTGATGGAAGCGTACGTTGATGAAGTGAGGAAGCTAGAAGAGCGCTTTGATGGCCTACAAATGGAACACGTTCCAAGAGCTGAGAACGACATCGCTGATGGCCTGTCAAAGTGCGCAGCACTTAAGTTACCTGTGGAACCAGGAACCTTTGTGCTCAAGTTGACTCAGCCATCCGTGACACCATCAACTGGACAGAGCAAGAAGAGGAAGTTGGTCTCCGGCGACTATCTTCCGGCAGAGCTCCCCGGAGCCGCCGCCAAGAAGCTCCCCAAGATCGACGCCAAGAGCGCTGAGGAGCCGCCCGCTCCGGCAAACCCCAGGGTTTGTTCCGTGGAAGCAGGCGCTCCCGACAAGTTTTGCCCCGGCAAGCTTGCCGGGGAACGTCAAGCTCCGGCTGAGCCCCAGATCCTCATCGTAGAAGCGGACGTTCCCGCAGCAGCAGATGTGCCTTCAGTCCTTGTTGTCGAGCCACAGGCTCCAGCATGGGCGCAGCAGACTGTCCATTTCCTCCAGAACGGAGAACTTCCCGAAGAACAAGAAGAAGTGGAAAGAGTAGCCCAGCGCTCGAGTATGTACCAGTTCGTCGACAACACGTTGTACAGAAGAGGGCGCAACGGTGTGAAATTGAAGTGTATTTCCCGGGAAGACGGACAAAAGCTGTTGGCAGAGATACATGGAGGCATATGTGGCCACCACATTGGCGCAAGAGCACTTGCCGGCAAAGCATTCCGGCAAGGTTTCTTCTAGCCGACAGCCCTCCAGGATGCAACTGCACAAGTAACCAAGTGTGAAGCATGCCAGTTCCATTCCAAGCAGATACACTAGCCAGCTCAAGCTCTCCAGACGATCCCTTTATCCTGGCCATTTTCGGTCTGGGGGCTCGACATCCTCGGCCCCTTCCCCCGAGCTGTCGGGGGCTTTGAGTACTTGTATGTTGCAATCGACAAGTTCACAAAGTGGCCGGAAGTGGAACCAGTGAGGAAGGTGACAGCACACTCAGCAGTCAAGTTCTTCAGGTCGATTGTTTGCCGCTTCAGGATCCCCAACAGGATCATCACCGACAACGGTACGCAATTCACAAGCCACGCCTTCATGCAATACGTCCAAGATCTCGGCGCCAAGGTCTGCTTCGCTTCTGTTGCTCATCCCAGGAGCAATGGTCAAGCGGAGAGGGCCAATGCCGAAGTGCTGCGCGGGCTCAAGACCAGAACTTTCGACAGGCTGCACAAGTGCGGAAGAAACTTGATCGAGGAGCTGCCGGTGGCTCTTTGGTCGATCAGAACGACGCCAAATCGAGCCACTGGCCAGACACCATTTGCTATAGTCTATGGAGCAGAAGCAGTTACCCCCACGGAACTCGTATACAGGTCACCTCGAGTGCTCGCTTATGATGAACTTGAGCAAGAGCGGCTGCGTGAAGATGACGCGCTGCTCCTTGAGGAAGATCGTCTTCAGGCTGCTGTGGGAGCCTCTCGCTACCAGCAAGCTTTGTGTCGCTACCATAGCTGCAAAGTTAAAGACAGAAGCTTCGAGGAAGGCGACCTTGTTCTTCGGCGCGCTCCGTCCGCCAAGAATCATAACAAGTTGACGCCGAAGTGGGAAGGCCCTTACCGGGTGAGACGAGTCACGAGGCCCGGCGCTGTCCGCCTTGAGACCGAAGATGGCACTCCGGTGAGAAACTCCTGGAATATTGAGCATCTTCGCAAGTTTTACCCGTAAGGCGTGGTTGTCGGGCCCCGTCCGGCAACCACCCTTTTGTACAAGTCTTGTCGCTGTTGCATGTAATCCTTTGTACAAAGCCAGGCGCAGACCCTGAGCAGCAGTAAATGAAGCGCTGGCGCCCTAAGTTTTAGCATGCACGCTGAGTCGAGTCTCGTCCTTGGTTAGGGTTGGTAGTGCCTGACAGCTGCTAACCCCTAGCTTAGAGGTCGAGTCTACGTCCTTTTTCCTGTTCTTTCGTTTCCTTTGGTTCACAGGGTTTTGCATATCCTGGCCAGACCGCTTAAGGACGAAGAAGAGAAGAAGGGCGGACCAGCATCTGGTCCCCGGCAAACTAGTGTTGCCGGGGGCTGCAAGTACAAAGATTCGCCCGCGGCAAGCCAAAGTTGCCGGGGGCTGCATTCCCAGATAAGTTTTTCATCCCTTATCATGCATTCTCTTATGGACTGAGGAATGCGAAAGCCTTGTTTCTTCCTAAAAGAAAGGCTGCCGTGCTCCCTTAAATCTGGGCCCCGGAGCGCGTTCCTGGGGCCAGTTTTGGTAGTAGCCGCGGCGGCAAAGGAACGGAATGAGGAGCCCGAACCTGCCTCATCCCTACCTCCGCCAAAGGCGTGAGGAAGGTCGAGTGGCGCGGGAAGACGGCAGGGCCTATTGCCAGGCAAAGAAGTGTCTATCTTAACGATATAAATGACTCGCTCCTTGGCGTGGGTTTTACCCGCGAGACAAATGGCCCGGCAAACATCCCCTTTTCATTAAAAACATTCCGCTCAGGTACAGTTCAGAGGGAGTGAAAAACATGAGAGATGGGATTACAAGCTTTAAATGCATCTAAGGCCTGAAGGCTTACAAGTTAAAAAGAGATAAGGCGCCCGTAATCCCTTTCTTGTCTCTCTCCTCAGGAGGTAGGACAAGGAGGCAAAAAGGGCAAAAGGGGCGCCTAGACAAGCTACGGGTGGCAGAAGACACCAACAGAACGCCCCGGGGACCGTCTGAAGGCTAGGTGGTGGTGGCGGCTCCGGAAGCAGGGCTCGACGGGGCGGCAGCAAGTCAGCACGCTGTCGAGGGCACCTCGCCCTCGTACTCCGACTTGACGGCCTTGCCGCCAGCCCTCTTCCTCTTCCGCAGCCTCGCCACGCCAGCCGCCAAGGAGACGACCCCGGGAAGCTCAAGGAGCCGGCGACACGGATGATGGGGTCACTGGTGCCACGCGGAGCCGCGACCGACGCCTAGTCGGACCCGTCATCCCGACGACCGCTACCCTCGTCGTCGCTGTCGCTCCCCTCCTCGTCACTCTCGCTCGAGGAGGAGCTTTCGCTGTCGGAGGAGCTATCCACGCAGCACCGGGCCCGGATCCCGAAGCACCCGAAGACCTTGACGGAGAGGAGGTCGCCCTCCATCAACTTAAAATGGAGGGTGAACCCCTCCATCAAGCTGTGGATACGGGCGAACGTCTTCCACCCTCGACCAAGATACATCATGCCGGGGGCTGGGGACTCAACGTGGACCCGCGTGCCACTGATCCCGCAGCCACTCATGCGCAGTCTTAGCGTCTCGGGTTGTTCCACCTCCATCACGCTTGCGAAGGGGGCCGAGAGGCGGAGGCGGCGACGAGGCGCCCGGCGCAGCCTGACGAAGAACTCGCAGGGGTCGTCCCCGATGTGGACTGCCGTGAGAAGAGGGGCCGCTGGCGGAGGCGAGGCCGGCGCGTCTCCCCGTCCGCCTCGTCCCTGAGCGCCTCGGCCTCGTCCACGACCTCGCCCCCTCCCCCTTCCCCTTACGGTTGGCTCTGCCACCGCGGGTGCAAGGGGAGGAGGGGCGCGTTGCCTAGCGGCGACCCTCGCCGCCACCGATGAAGGACCAGGATTTCCTTTCTCCATGGCGAATGGAGAGAGGGGATCAGAAGCTGAAGAGAAGCGAAGATGGAGGACTGTGGGTTTTCGTCGCCCCCCCCCTCCTCTTGCTCTTTATAAAGGAGCAGGGTGGGGGCTCGGCCGCCCCGCTCAGCCAATCAAGACGCAGGGAGAGCAGGCGACTGGGACCGGCCTGCTGCCTCGGCCCGCGATGGCCCGGTTTCCTGCCTCCACCGTCCGCGACCCCAGGTGCATGGAAGCCGCGTGGCTGGCGTGCAGGACCGAGGCGACGGATGAAGCGACCTCCCCTCGCCCCGTGATCGTGGGGAGCGGGCGCCTCAGAAACCGTGCCTTGGCCCCGTCCAGCAAACGAGCCGCGCCTCCACGCCTCCCTCCACTTATGGGGATAGCGCGAACCGTCCCCCTTTATTGCGACATGACGCATGCCTGCGGGGCTCAGCCCCGCGCACGCCGCCCACGTCACGCATGCCTCTCCCCACGATGCCGTGTTTGACGCGTGCCGTTCGGGGAGGACGTGGTGGATGTAGAAGAAGATGCAGCGTGACCCAGGCCACGCGTGCCCGTGCACTGTTTTGGGCCTGGACCAACAGCGCTCGGCACCGTGTATGGCCCAGGCCCGGGGGCTCCTGTCGGTGTACTAAAGTAGGGGTACCTTAGTACCCCGAACTTGTGCACGGGCAGTCGTAGCACCCCGCGGCAAGGCTTGCCAGGCGACCGCCAAAACTCTCCATGGTCCCTTTTTGGGCCATCCAAGAACAAAGTATTTGAGCCGAGGCCCCGGCAGGAGGAGCTTGCCGGGAAGGCCACCCGAATAGAGCAAGGCCCCGGCAAGAGGCGCTTGTCGGGACGGCCGCTCGAAGCACAAGGCCCCGGCAAGAGGAGCTTGCTGGGAAGGCCGACCAAGGCAAAACAAGAAACTTGCTACGACGCGCCATGCGTCCCGGCAAGGACCGGTGAGCAACAAGCTCCCGGGCGCGACAAGGCATCGACCGTGGAAAGGCGCTTGCCGCGAAAAGTCACCACCCCGCGCCTGCGTTCCAGCTCATCCACCCACGCGTCGCTCTGGGGCCGTTCCAGGCGTACGTGGCGAGAGGCTGCGCAGCCAGGGGCATGCGGTGGCAAAGCGACGCTGACAGGGTAGCCGTCGTGGCGAACGGTGGCGCCCCTGACGGCCCCTTTTCTGCACTGTTTGGGCGACCTAGACGGGCATTTAATGCCCTTGTCCCCTGCCGTCAGAGTTAGGTATGATAGCACTGTGCAAACAGCTGTACCCAACACAGCGTTTTCCAGTTTTACCCCCGCCTACGTTGCCACCTGTGGGTAACCCCTTGCGCATATAAAAGGAGGCCCCATGCGCAACGTAGAGGAGGGAGGAGGCAGACCACTCACGCTGGGTCTGATTAGTTGCATGAGTGTACTGTAGCACTCAGCGCTCCCAAGAACACAATACAAACCACAAAGCAGCAGTAGGGTTTTACGCATCCGTGCGGCCCGAAGCTGGGTAAATCCCCTTGTGTGCATCGCCTCGATCCGCTCTTCGCGCGACCTCCGACCCTCGCCAAACCAGAAAGGGGCTCGGTCCCCATAGGTGTTCGTGGAGGCACATTTCCCCCGACAGTCGGATTTCATATAAACATGCCAGATTTCATTACATTTCATACATTCTTCAACTAAAAAGGGGTGCGCTCGAGGTATAATTAATTAACCGAAGCTACCCACATGTGTCCCGCTGAGCCGAACAGAAGCTTTAGTGACTTAACTGCAGGTGCAGTTGCATAACTGACATGTGGCCTGTTGGGCCCACGTTTCAGTTAGCCAACTGCACCAGCAGTTAAGTAGAAGCAGCGTTGTTCTCCAGCAGAACTCCCTGACTCCACGTCACCGCCAAGAAGCTAACCGGCCGTCAATGGTCAACCCGCCTAGCTTGGCTTCAACAGGAGGGTAGTAGCGGTGGACTTACTTGGACCCGAGCGCCGGCGACCTACCGTGTTCTACTCTTCCTCGTTTTTTGTGTGCCGCGGCCTTGTTGGCAGCGGGGCGGGGCCTCGGCGGAGCCGGCGATGTCCTCTGTCTCGTTGCCGGCAGGCGGCGCCTCAGTGGAGCTGTGGAAATCCTCCCCCGCGTTGACGGCAGGGTGGGGCCTCGGCTGAGCCGGCGATGTCCTCTGCCTCGTTGTTGGCGGGGCGGGGCCTTGGCGGAGCCGGCGGTGTCCTCTGCCTCATTGTTGGCGCCACGGGGCCTCGACAGAGCAGGGCCTCATCGACGCCAGCGGAGCGGGGACTCGTCAGAGCCGGCATTGTCCTCTGCCTCATCCTCGCTCTCGCCAAACAGCGCATCGCCCGCTTCATCGTCCTCTTTGCTAACCTCTTTGTAGACGGCCGCAGCCTCGGCCACCCGCATGCGGTACCGCCAGCGCTCGAGGCGGCCCTTGCGGGCGGAGAGGTACGAGTCGAGCAGCGCCTCCTGCTCCGCCCAGGCCCCGCGGCACCAACAACGAGGTGAATAAAACTATACTCCCTCCGCCTAGGTGAATAAGTCGTATTAGAAGGTGCATCACGACCTAGGTGCAAGCAGATTGGTGCAAAAGAAGAATATTTCTCTCTTCTAAACACAACATTTAATCACAGCAATTAAGAGGATGCCTTATTAGCTACCCATGCAGGCCATCGTAATTCATAGCATGCAAAGTGCTTTTATTTCTTGCCTAATAACCGCATGGACGTGCTGCATGCATTGGTCCTTGCCCGAGCAAAAAAAAGGGAGGAAAGGGGTTTCCACGGGAGACAACGAGGAAGAGGTGGAAGCGCTCGCTGGAGTAATCACGGTCCCACACCGTTGTCAACCTATATAGTAGTCAATAAACGAGATAATTGAACAAGAAGCGGCCGACAGCTGGAACCAAGCAGCTCGAGCAGTATTTGTGTTTTTGAGGTGTGAGCACTGCAGAGTTTTTTGATGTTTAGCCCAGATATTAATTTTTCTCCTCTGAACAACAACGAAAACATCGATGCAGGTATTAACTGGGCGGGCTGTGGCCCGTCTAGCCCAGGCCAGATATCCAGCCCAGATATTAATTTTTTTTCAAGCTAAAAATGGCTAGCCCAGCTATACTTTTTTTAGGAATACCCAGGCAAGGTCAAGTTGTTATTCTCCGCCCCGCTGGGCTGCAAATCTTTCCTAGGAGGGATGCATAAATGGGATGTAATTATAAAAACTGGGCAGTAAATATAAAAAATGCACCAAACACATGATTACTTTATAAAATATTATTTTTGGATATTGAAAATTTTAATTTCATTAACTGTTACGAGCGCAATGTTTCGTTGGCTTTTTACGTAATATAAATTCATATTGAAATTGTATTTAATCTGACTAGAAATTTTGGGATAAAAATATTTCGAATCCCATCAAAATGTGGGAAATTTTATTGAATTCTGTTTTGAACGGTTGGTTGAAATGGCCTGTACTTTCAACAAACTGTAAATGGGCTGTAGTAAATTCCATTAGAATTCAAAAATGGGCTACACATTCTTAGAAATCTCAAATGGGCTATAAGTTCTCTGCCACACACTTCTGGCCTTACTAAGTTGACGCTTCCCCTAAAAAAACAGAGCTGACGCGTATGCAAGGCTTTGTCAGCTTATAGTCAACACACGGTTCTAGCAGCAGTGGCCGTTGGATGTCCATCCAACGGATGCCGTGCTTCTTATTCAATCTCGGATATTCTATCTTCACCTGCCCAAAAAATGATTCCTCCCCCTGACATCTGGGGCGCACCATTTCGGAAGCTGACCTGTGGGCCTACTAAGTTGACGTTCCAAGGGCTTTGTCAACTTGTCAATATAAACGATTCTAGCTACAGTGACCGTATGATGTCCATCCAATGGCCGTTGTGCTTCTTCAACCTCTGGGCTTCTTGCTCCAGCCGCCCAAAGCAGCACCGGTCGTGCCGCCTGCTCCTGCCTCCCATGGCCGGCTGTGCCGCCGCGGAGGCCTCACCGCCCCCTACTATTCCCACCACTTGCCAGGCCCTGCGGCGATGGCAGCCTCACACCGCAGCCGAACGAGTGAACCCTCATACTCCTCTCCACGTGGGCATCCACTGTCGTGTCTTCACCGGCTCCGCGTTGTCCCCTTCCTAGGCCTCGCCGTCGGCAACGTGGTCAAGGAACGACTTCCATCGGACGTGGACAGTACGTGGAGAGGCTAACAGCTGGGTCCATGGCGGCAGCAAGGAAGTGCCTCATTATTATGCGGAAAATAATGATTCCTCCACCTGACAGCAGGGACCCACCGGACGGGCCACCGTATTTCGTGAAAAAAATGTTTGCCCCCTGACTGCTGGGACCCACCAGCTACACCTTCGCAAGCGAGGAAGTGCGTCCGGGCAAAAAAAATGATTCGCCCCCCTGACTGCTGGGACCCACCACCTACATCTTCGCACGCAAGGAAGTGCGTCCGGGCAAAAAAAACAAAACGATTCGCCCCCCTGACTGCTGGGACCCACCAGCTACATCTTCACAGGCAAGGAAGTGCCTGACAGTCGGGACCCACATGGTCGAAGCGTATGTAGCGTTGTCATTCTGGTCGCGAACATGTACGTACATATATACTGGTCGATGTAGAGGCGCGCACTTGCCGTAGTAGAGGCGCGTACGTGTCGTAGTAGAGGCGCACACGTAGCATGTACACGTACGTACAGTGGCTAGGGTGCAAGAAAGAAAATACGACCACGTATGTGTACATACGGGCGGGGTCTCGAACGCCTACTCGTGCATACGTACGGTGAGGGCTCGTGTACATGGCTGGGTCGGAACGGAGAAACAGCGTCATCGTCGTGTTCATAGGGAGGCAACAGAATGCGTGGTCGTGTTCACCGAGAGGGCTTGGACAGAACAGGCGATGGAAACGAGGCCTGGCATGCTGCAGAACAGAGGAAACGGCCTTGTGTTCGACCGGCCACGTTCGAAACGGGATCATGTTCATCGGGAGGGGTCTGGCGTACCGCAAAACGGAGGAAACAGACCTCCTGCGGTCGAAACGGTGGTCCTGTTCATCGGGAGGGGTGTGGCGTACCGCAAAACGGAGGAAATGGAACTCCTACAGTCGAAATGGGGGTCCTGTTGATCG
This sequence comes from Aegilops umbellulata, assembly GCA_032464435.1. NCBI lineage: Eukaryota > Viridiplantae > Streptophyta > Magnoliopsida > Poales > Poaceae > Aegilops > Aegilops umbellulata. The sequence continues at coordinate 111,661,934 of CP136060.1, read as the reverse complement.
GGAGGGGTGTGGCGTACCGCAAAACGGAGGAAACGAACTTGTGTTGGAGCGCTACAGTCGAAATGCGGGTCCTGTTTATCGGTAGGGGTGTGGCGTACCGCAAAACGGGACTCCGCGGGATACTGTTCATCTCCACCATCGACCCCCTCCAGCCTCCACGAGCTACTGTTCATCCACCGTCGACCTCCTCCAGCCTCCACCTGCGACTGTTCATCCACGGGCTCCTGTTCATCCAGCCTCAACCGCGCACTACTCCACCGGCTACTGTTCAACCAGCCCTCTCCACGGGCTCCTGTTCAACCACCCCTCCACGGGCTACTGTTCCTCCTGCCCTCCACGGGGGTGGTCCTGTTCATCCAGCCCTCTACGGGGTCCTGTTCATCCAGCCCCAACCGGCTGGATCGATCGGGGTCCTGTTCATCTAGAGGCAACACCACGGGGTCCTGTTCATCCACCCCCACCGGGAACTGTTCATCCAACCCCCCCCCCCCCCCCGCAACACTCACTGTTCATCAAAAGGCAGCATCGATCAGCTTCAGTTAGCAGCAGTAGCGAAGGAATCGCTCGATCGGGTTCAGTTAACAGCCATCGATCGATCACTCGGGTTCAGTAATGCGTAGCCTGCAGTGCAATCGCTCGGGTTCAGTTAGAGCCCAACGCCTCGCTCGGGTTCAGTTAGAGCCAACGCCTTGCACACACGCGCATACGTGTACGATAGAAACGCACATCGCTCGGCCCCCGACATCCCACCGTAACTGGGAACTCCCTGAAATTTTCGTCGCCCTCGCTTCTACCATGGTTTTTTCCGTCATGGACGGCCCAAAGAATGTCATGCAGCTGCGTCTCCGGCCCGCCCAGGACAAAAAGCCCATTTTCTGTCATGATTTTTTGTCATAGAAGTAGGAGCCCACCACATCTATGATGATACCGGGTTTTGTCACAATTATCGTCATAGAAGTGTTATATGTATGACAGAAAAAAATTCCTTCAGCCCAAAATGTCACGGATGTGTCTTTTTTTTGTAGTGTAAGTAACATACCGATGACAAAGGGAACAACGTATGTTGTTATGCCGTTTGACCGATAAAGATCTTCGTGGAATATGTAGGAGCCAATATGAGCATCTAGGTTCCGCTATTGGTTATTGACCGGAGATGTGTCTCGGTCATGTCTACATAGTTCTCGAACCCGTAGGGTTCGCACGCTTAACGTTCGATGATGATTTGTATTATGAGTTATGTTATTTGATGTACCGAAGGTTGTTCGGAGTCCCGGATGAGATCACGGACATGATGAGGTGTCTTGAAATGTTTGAGACGTAAAGATTGATATATTGGAAGGCTATATTCGGACATCGGAAAGGTTCCGAGTGATTCTGGTATTTTTCGGAGTACTGGAGAGTTACAGGAATTTGCAGGAGGAAATAATGGGCCTTAATGGGCTTTAGTGGAAACAAGAGGAGGGCCTCAAGGGGTGACCGCCCCCCTGGTCCGAATTGGACTAGGAGGGGCGGCGCCCCCCTCTTTCCTTTTCCTCCCTTTTCCCTTCCCTTCCTTCTCCTACTAGGAATAGGAAAGACGAGGGGAATCCTACTTGGACTTGGATTCCTAGTAGGATTCCCCACACCTAGCGCGCCCGCTAGGGCCGGCCACCTCTTCCCTCACGTCCCTTATATACGTGCCCAGGGGGCACCTCATAGACACACAAGTTGATTGTTTAGCCGTGTGCGGTGCCCTTCCACATATTTACACCTCGGTCATATCGTCGTAGTGCTTAGGCGAAGTCCTGCGCCGGTAAGTTCATCATCACTGTCACCATGCCGTCGTGCTGACGGAACTCCCCCTCGTCCTCAGCTGGATCTATAGTTCGAGGGACGTCATCGAGCTGAACGTGTGCACATGCGGAGGTGCCATGCGTTCGGTACTTGATCGGTTGGATCGCGAAGACGTTCGACTACATCAACCGCGTTACTTAACGCTTCCGCTTTCGGTCTACGAGGGTACGTGGACACACTCCCCCGCTCGTTCCTATGCATCACATAGATAGGTCTTGCATGATCGTAGGTAATTTTTTTGAAATACTGTGTTCCCCAACATCCGCTTCCAGGCTCGCCTCTCCCTGGTGGCAATCTCTCGACCCAGAACTCACGCTCGCCATGGCCGACGCAAGGAAACGAGGATGAATGGCTTGTTTGTTTTTGTGAATGAGGAGTTGAGGAGGAATGTGCAGTCATCTTGGAGTAGTAGTATTTATAACCGAGTAGTAATACGCTCCTAAGTGGGAAACCATTTAGGTTTTGATCGGTGTGAACATGTTTGCAATTTGGAATGGGATGGGACGCGGCCTCCCTGTTCTTCTAAAAAAATTATGACGGGACGCATGCTCAAAATTTACTGACAGTTATAAGTGCGGCACTATTCCCGGAAGGCGTAACGTGGGCACGTACGCCTTCTCGGCCGCGTATGTGGCGTTTGCACCATAGGGTGCACCGCAATAGGCAATGTCAGCACACGTCTTGTTCCATCATCCGTGCGCGCTCGTTATTACCATCGCGCATGCTTCTTTTAATTAGAATGTGTGTGCCCGTCTAGCGCACACACATTGATCTATCTAATTGTTTCAGTTTGTTGTGGCTAATCGCAAACAGTTCATCCATGTGAAGTGTATGCCATCAATCACAGAAACTTTGATCTAGCTGACCCGGTTCTTTTTTGTTGCCTAATCGCAAACAGTTAATCCTTCTGAAGCTTATGCCCTCAATCACACACACCTTGATCTGGCTGACCGTTTCTTTTGTGTTGCCTTATCACAAACAATTCATCCGAGTGAACCGTATGCTCTATATCGCACACGCCTTCATCAGACTGCCTGTTTCTTTTGTTCTGCCTCATGGCAAATAGTTCATTGGACTGAACCGTATATCCTGGATCGCACACGCAACTAAAATCTGAACTGTGTTTGATGGCTCCGCCATCGCAAACGTTTTGCACCTTTTTTACGGTTCTTTTACACCACCGTTTGCGATTATTGCATCGCACACAGTTTCATCGAAGGGTCTCTGATCATAGTGTCGCATTAGCAGCATCCTGTAGTAGTGCTTGCTATAAGTTTAGCAGGGAGGTACCAAAGTAATCCAGGAGTGGATCACTGGACAATGGTCAAGAACATCCTAAAATACCTGAAAAGGACTAAGGATATGTTTCTCGTTTATGGGGGTGACAAAGAGCTCATCGTAAATGGTTACGTCGATGCTAGCTTTGACACTAATCCGGATGACTCTAAGTCATAAACCGGATACATATTTATATTGGATGGTGGAGCTGTCAGTTTGTGCAGTTCCGAGCAAAGCGTCATGGCGGGATTTACGTGTGAAGCGGAGTACATGGCTGCTTCGGAAGCAGCAAATGAAGGAGTCTGGATGAAGGAGTTCATATCCGATCTAGGTGTAATACATAGTGCATCGGTTCCAATAAAATATTTTGTGACAATACTGGAGCAATTGCCTTAGCGAAGGAATCCAGATTTCACAAGAGAACCAAACACATCAAGAGACGCTTCAACTCCATCCGTGATCAAGTCAAGGAGGGAGACATAGAGATTTGCGAAATACATACGGATCTGAATGTTCTAGACCCATTGACTAAGCCTCTTCCACGAGCAAAACATGATCAGCACCAAGACTCCATGGGTGTTAGAATCATTACAATGTAATCCAGATCATTGACTCTAGTGCAAGTGGGAGACTGAAGGAAATATGCCCTATAGGCAATAATAAAGTTGTTATTTATATTTCCTTATATCATGATAAATGTTTATTATTCATACTAGAATTGTATTAACTGGAAACTTGATGCATCGGTGAATACATAGACAAAACAAAGTGTCCGTAGTATGCCTCTACTTGACTAGCTCATTAATCAAAGATGGTTAAGTTTCCTGACCATGGACATGTGTTGTCATTTGATGAATGGGATCACATCATTAGGAGAATGATGTGATGGACAAGACCCATCTGCTAGCTTAGCATAATGATCGTTAAGTTTTATTGCTATTGCTTTCTTCATGACTTGTACATATTCCTTTGACTATGAGATTATGCAACTCCCGAATACCGGAGGAACACCTTGTGTGCTATCAAACGTCACAACGTAACTGGGTGATTATAAAGATGCTCTACAGGTATCTCTGAAGGTGTTTGTTGGGTTGGCATAGATCGAGATTAGGATTTGTCACTCTGAGTATCAGAGAGGTATCTCTGGGCCTTCTCGGTAATGCACATCATGATAAGCCTTGCAAGCAATGTTACTAATAAGTTACTTGTGGGATGATGCATTACCGAACTAGTAAAGAGACTTGCTGGTAACGAGATTGAACTAGGTATGAGGATACCAACGATCGAATCTCGGGCAAGTAACATACCGATGACAAAGGGAATGACGTATGTTGTCATTGCGGCTTGACCGATAAAGATCTTCGTAGAATATGTAGGAACCAATATGAGCATCCAGGTTCCGCTGTTGGTTATTGATCGGATATGTGTCTCGGTCATGTCTACACGGTTCTCGAACCCGTAGGGTCCGCACGGTTAACGTTCGATGATGATTTGTATTATGAGTTGTGTATTTTGGTGACCGAAGATTGTTTGGAGTCCTGGATGAGATCACGGACATGACGAGGAGTCTTGAATTGGTCGAGAGGTAATGATTGATATATTGTACGATAGTATTCGGACACCGGAATGGTTTCAGAGTGTTTCAGATATTTATCGGAGTACCGAGGGGTTACCGGAACCCAAAGTAATGGGCCACATGGGCCATAAGGGGAGAGAGAACGCAGCCCACAAGGGGTGCCCCCCCAATGGGCAGTCTAAATTGGGCAAGGGGAGGGGGCGCGGCCCCCTTTCCTTTTCCCTCTCCCTCTCCTTCCCCCTTCCCCCCTCCGAAGGAAGGAAGGGGGTGACTAGGACTAAGAGTCCTAGTGGGCTTCCCCCCACTTGGCGCGCCCCCTAGGGCCGGCCTCCTCCCCTCTCCTCCTTTACATACGAGGGCAGGGGCACCCCAAAGCACATCAGTTGTTTCTTAGCCCTGTGCAGTGCCCCCCTCCACCGTTTACTCCTCCAGTCATATTGTCGTAGTGCTTAGGCAAAGCCCTATAGGGATCACATCACCATCACCGTCACCACGCCGTTGTGCTGACAAAACTCTACCTCGACACTTTGATGGATCAAGAGTTCGAGGGGCGTTATTGAGCTGAACGTGTCCTGAACTCGGAGGTGTCGTACGTTTGGTACTTGATCGGTTGGATCGCGAAGACATTCAACTACATCAACCGCGTTAAACTAACGCTTCCACTTTCGGTCTATGAGGGTACGTGGACACACTCTCCCCCTCTCCTTGCTATGCATCTCCTAAATAGATCTTGCGTGATCGTAGGAATTTTTTTGAAATTGCATGCTATGTTCCCCAACAGCGGATGCCCTGTCGCCTATGCTGTCTAAGACACGGACGGCCGGGCACATCGAAGGGTTGGTGCCCCACCTAATCCCGGGAGGAGTGACGCACCTCCAATACACGGATGATACGATGCTTGCTTTCGAACTTCTCTCTAGGCTCAAAATTAACTTCCTCAAAAGCGAGGTCATAACCATGGGGATGGATGACCAAGAGAGTAGATGGGTGGCCAACCTACTTAACTACAAACTAGGAAGTTTGCCTATCAAGTATCTTGGCATGTCCGTCTCTCATAGTAGGTTGTCCATTAAGGAGTGGGGGCCTCTTTATGGTAAGTTGGCGGGTAGGGTAAGCCCGTGGGAGGGAGGTTTATGTCTTGTGTTGCTAGGCTCATTCTGACCAACTCTAGCATATCTTCCCTCCCAATGTTTACCTTGGGAATGTTTCTTTTAGCAGATGGGGTTCACGCTAAACTTGACACGCCGCGATCTCGTTTCTTCTGGGAAGGAACTAGCATCAAGCGGAAGTACCATATTGTCAAGTGGGTCGTGGTTTGCCGACCAAAAATATTTGGGGGCTTGGGTATTTTGAACTCCAAATTCATGAATGTCGCTCTCTTATCCCGGTGGTGGTGGAGGTTGGCCCAAAACGAGTCGGGCCTCTGGGCTGACCTGCTTAAGGCGAAATATTTCCCTCACGGCAATGTTTTCCCCGCAAAAAAGTCGGGATCCTCATTCTGGAACAGGATCCAGGCTATGCGACCCGCCTTCTCCCTAGGGGCTAAGTTTCTAGTCAAGGACGACTAGTCAGCTACATTCTGGCTAGACTCCTGGCTTGGCCCTTCTCCTCTTTGGCAGAGGCACCCGACGATCTTTCAAGTGGCCTCCAACACTGAGTTGCTGGTTGGCGAAGCTCTTCGGACCTCTCCGCCTTCGGTTAGTTTCCTGAGAGCTTTGCTCTCGGCCAAGGAGGCAGAATCCAACGCGGTGAAGGCCTTGATTGGCCAGCGCAGAAACAGCCCGGGTGCTGATGAGGTCTCTTGGAAACTTTCAGCTTCGGGAGTGTTCTTCGTTAAGTCGCTATATAGCAAACTAACTGAGGGCGTTGTGCTGGACATAGATAGGGGGCTTTGGAAGGTCGGGCTCCCGCTTAAGATAAAAATCTTCCTATGGCAGATGTTCCAAAACCGCCTCCCGACGGCGGACAATGTTGCGAAACGCAATGGGCCTTCAGACGGGTCTTGTGTGCTGTGCGGTACTATAGAAGATGCAAAACATGCTTTCTTCCGTTTCCATCTAGCTCGGTTTGTCTGGAGCGCGGTTAGAGCCTCGTTTCAGCAAAACTGGAACCCTTCGTCCGGTGCCAACCTTTTACAAATTATTCGTACGCAAAAGGGGGCTAGTGCGAGGATTGTCTGGCGATGCGTAGGGGCGATGTTGTGGTCCTTATGGACTGTGCGTAATAAGATGACCATGGAGAAGAGGTTCCCTTCTCACCCAGATGATGTCCTGTTCAAATGTCACCTCTTCCTGCAGACCTGAACACCGTTGGGGAAACCGCATGATGAGGAGCGCATGATCGAGAAGATGGAGCGGATCCACAACATTTAGGTGGAAGCTCGACAAGTGGTTGCTCAAGCCTGATCTCATTTTGCATCTCGTTTCATTGCTTATGCTTGATGATGACTTCATTCCAACCTGCGTGCTGATGTTAGTGGACCTCCGTTTATTCTCGATGGTTCTGTAATGCTTAAACTGGATTGGCATGGTATTTGTCTTCAGACTATGTGTACGCTGTCTTGTTGGCTTTATTAATTTAAAGCTGGATGCCTTTGGCGTCTCGATACCTCTTGAGCACTGCGTTGGTTTTCCCTTGAGGAGGAAAGGGTGATGCAGTAAAGTACCGTAAGTATTTCCCTCAGTTTTTGAGAACCAAGGTATCAATCCAGTAGGAGATCACGCATGAGTCCCTCAAACCTACACAAACAATAAGAACCTCGCAACCAATGAGATAAAGGGGTTGTCAATCCCTCAACAATCACTTACAAGAGTGAGATCTGATAGATACGATAAGATAATATTTTTGGTATTTTTTATGATAAAGAGAAATAAAGATGCAAAGTAAAATAAAAGGCAATAAAAATAACTAAGTGTTCGAAGATTAATATGATGGAGAATAGACCCGGGGGCCATAGGTTTCACTAGTGGCTTCTCTCAAGATAGCATAAGTATTACGGTGGGTGAACAAATCACTGTCGAGCAATTGATAGAATTGAGAATAGTTATGAGAATATCTAGGTATGATCATGTATATAGGCATCACGTCCGTGACAAGTAGACCGAAACAATTCTGCATCTACAACTATTACTCCACACATAAACCGCTATCCAGCATGCATCTAGAGTATTAAGTTCAAAAGAACAGAGTAATGCTTTAAGTAAGATGACATGATGTAGAGGGATAAACTCATGCAATATGATATAAACCCCATCTTTTTATCCTCGATGGCAACAATACAATACGTGTCGTTTCCCCTACCGTCACTGGGATCGAGCACCGCAAAGATTGAACCCAAAGCTAAACACTTCTCCTATTGCAAGAAAGATCAATCTAGTAGGCCAAACCAAACTGATAATTCGAAGAGACTTGCAAAGATAACCAGTCATACATAAAAGAATTCAGAGGAGATTCAAATATTGTTCATAGATAATCTTGATCATAAACCCACAATTCATCGGATCTCGACAAACACACCGCAAAAGAAGATTACATCGAATAGATCTCTAAGAAGATCAAGGAGAACTTTGTATTGAGATCCAAAGAGAGAGAAGAAGCCATCTAGCTATTAACTACGGACCCGAAGGTCTGAGGTAAACTACTCACACATCATCGGAGAGGCTATGGTGTTTATGTAGAAGCCCTACTTGATCAATGACCCCTCCGACGGAGCGCCGGAAAAGGCCCCAAGATGGGATCTCACGGGTACAGAAGGTTGCGGCGGTGGAATTAGATTTTTGGCTCCGTATCTGATAGTTTGGGGGTACGTAGGTATATATAGGAGGAAGAAGTACGTCAGTGGAGCAACGTGGGCCCCATGAGGGTGGAGGGCGCGCCTGGGGGGTAGGCGCGCCCCCTGCCTCGTGCTCTCCTCGTTGATTGCTTTGCGTAGACTCCAAGTCCTCTGGATCACGTTTGTTCCGAAAATCACATTCCCGAAAGTTTCATTCCGTTTGGACTCGGTTTGATATCCTTTTCCTTCGAAACACTGAAATAGGTAAAAAAATAGCAATTTGGGCTTGGCCTCCGGTTAATAGGTAAGTCCCAAAAATAATATAAAAGTGTATAATAAAGTGCATTAAACATCCAAAACAGAATATAATATAGCATGGAACAATCAAAAATTATAGATACGTTGGAGACGTATCAAGCATCCCCAAGCTTAATTTCTGCTCGTCCTCGAGTAGGTAAATGATAAAAACAGAACTTTTGATGTGGAATGCTACTTAGCATAATTTTCAATGTAATTCTCTTATTTGTGGTATGAATATTCAGATCCGAAAGATTCAAGATAAAAGTTTAATATTGACATAAAAATAATAATACTTCAAGCATAATAACTAAGCAATTATGTCTTCTCAAAATAACATGGTCAAAGAAAGTTATCCCTACAAAATCATATAGTCTGGCTAACTCTATCTTCACCACACAAAGTATTTAAATCATGCACAACCCCGATGACAAGCCAAGCAATTGTTTCATACTTTTGGTTTTCTTAAACTTTTTCAATCTTCACGCAATACATGAGCATGAGCCATGGACATAGCACTATATGTGGAATAGAATGGTGGTTGTGGAGAAGACAAAAAGGAGAAGATAGTATCACATTAAATAGGCGTATCAACGGGCTATGGAGATGCCCATCAATAGATATCAATGTGAGTGAGTAGGGATTGCCATGCAACGGATGCACTAGAGCTATAAGTATATTAAATCTCAACAAACGAAAATAAGTGGATGTGCATCCAACTCGCTTGCTCACGAAGACCTAGGGCATTTTGAGGAAGCCCATCATTGGAATATACAAGCCAAGTTCTATAATGAAAAATTCCCACTAGTATATGAAAGTGATATCATAGGAGACTCCCTATCATAAAGATCATGGTGCTACTTTGAAGCACAAGTGTGGAAAAAGGATAGTAGCATTGTCCCTTCTCTCTTTTCCTCTCATTTTTTTATTTGGGCATTTTCTCTTTTTTATGGCCTCTTTTTTTTCTTTTTTCTTTTTTGTCCGGAGTCTCACCCCGACTTGTGGGGGAATCATAGTCTCCATCATCCTTTCCTCACTTGGGACAATGCTCTAATAATGATGATCATCACACTTTTATTACTTACAACTCAATACTAAGAACAAAATATGACTCTATGTGAATGCATCCGGCGGTGTACCGGGATATGCTATGAATCAAGAGTGACATGTATGAAAGAATTATGAACGGTGGCTTTGCCACAAATACGATGTCAACTACATGATCATGCAAAGCAATATGACAATGATGGAGCGTGTCATAGTAAATGGAACGGTGGTAAGTTGCATGGCAATATATGTCGGAATGGCTATGGAAATACCATGATAGGTAGGTATGGTGGCTGTTTTGAGGATATATGGTGGGTGTATGATACCGACGAAAAGTGCACGATATTAGAGAGGCTAGCAATGGTGGAAGGATGGAAAGTGCGTATAATCCATGGACTCAACATTAGTCATAAAGAACTCATATACTTGTTGAAAAAATCTACAAGTTATCAAAGCAAAGTATTACGCGCATGCTCCTAGGGGGATAGATTGGTAGGAAAAGACCATCGCTCATCGACAATCAATAAATAAATCATGCTCCGACTTCATCACATAACGGTTCATCATACGTGCATGCTACGGGAATCACAAACTTTAACACAAGTATTCCTCAAATCCACAACTACTCAACTAGCATGACTCTAATATCACCATCTTCATATCTCAAAACAATTATCAAGCATCAAACTTCTCATAGTATTCAACACACTCATAAGATTTTTTTTTACTAATCTTGGATGCCTATCATAATTAAAGCAAATTACCATGCTGTTTTGTAGGACTCTCAAAATAATATAAGTGAAGCATGAGAGAACAATAGTTTCTATAAAACAAATCCACCACCGTGCTCTAAAAGATATAAGTGAAGCACTAGAGCAAAAACTATATAGCTCAAAAGATATAAGTGAAGCACATAGAGTATTCTAATAAATTCTGAATCATGTGTGTCTCTCTCAAAAGGTGTGTACAGCAAGGATGATTGTGGTAAACTAACAAGAAAAGACTCAAATCATACAAGTCGCTCCAAGCAAAACACATATCATGTGGTGAATAAAAATATAGCTCCAAGTAAAGTTACCGATGGATGAAGATGAAAGTGGGGATGCCTTCCGGGGCATCCCCAAGCTTTGGCTTTTTGGTGTCCTTAAATTATCTGGGGGTGCCATGGGCATCCCCAAGCTTAGGCTCTTGCCACTCATTGTTCCATAATCCATCAAATCTTTACCCAAAACTTGAAAACTTCACAACACAAAACTTAACAGAAAATCTCGTGAGCTCCGTTAGCGAAAGAAAACAAAACACCACTTCAAGGTACTGTAATGAACTCATTCTTTATTTATACTGGTGTTAAACCTACTGTATTCCAACTTCTCTATTGTTTATAAACTATTTTGTTAGCCATATATTCATCGAAATAAGCAAACAACACGCGAAAAACAGAATCTGTCAAAAACAGAACAGTCTGTAGTAATCTGTAACTAACGCAAACTTCTGGAACTCAGAAAAATCTACCAAAATAGGATGACCTAGACAATTTGTTTATTGATCTACTGCAATTGGAATCAGTATTTTATCACGTTCTGGTGATTTTTTACAATTGTTTTTGTGAACATAAAGTTTCTGGAATTTTCGGCAAGGTCAAATAACTATCATCCAAGAAGATCCTATAGGTTTAACTTGGCACAAACACTAATTAAAACATAAAATCAAATCTAACCAGAGGCTATATCAAATATTTATTCCTAAACAGAAGCAAAAAGAAAAAAAACTAAAATAAAATTGGGTTGCCTCCCAACAAGCGCTGCCGTTTAACGCCCCTAGCTAGGCATAGAGATTTCAATGATGCTCACATGAAAGACAAGAATTGAAGCACAAAGAGAGCATCATATAGCTTGTGAAAAACACATCTAAGTCTAACATACTTCCTATGCATAGGCATATTATAGACAAACAAATTATCAAGACAAGCAAATACTAGCATATGCAAGGAAGAAGTGAGAAACAATAGCAATCTCAACATAACGAGAGGTAATTTAGTAACATGAAAATTTCTCCAACAATATTTTCCTCTCTCATAATAATTACATGTGGGATCATATTCAAATTCAACAATATAGCTATCACATAATATTTTCTCTACACGATCCACATGCATGCAAAGTTGACACTCTTCCAAAATAGTGGGAATATCATTAACTAAAGTCATGACCACTCCAAACCCACTTTTATCAAAAATACCATAAGATTGAATATTCTCCAAATATGTGGGATCTAAAGTTGACACTCTTCCAAACCCACTTTCAATATTATTGCAAACACTATTATAAATCTCATATTCATCATGGGGCTTAAATAAATCTTCAAGATTATAAGAAGAATCACCCCAATCATGATCATTGCAACAAGTAGTAGACATAGCAAAATTAGCATCCCCAAGCTTAGGGTTTTGCATATTATTAGCATAATTGACATTAATAGAATTTATAATAACATCATTGCAATCATGCTTTTCATTCAAAGATCTATCGTGAATCACTTTATAAAGCACTTCATCACAATTTTTAGACTCACGAATTTCAAGCAAAACTCCATAAAGATAATCTAGTGCACTCAACTCACTAGCAACTGGTTCATCATAATTGGATCTCTTAAAAAGATTGGCAAGCGGATGAGGATCCATAGATCTCTTAGCAAGCGAAGATGCAAGCAAAAAGAAGGCACATGGTAAAAGGGGAACGGAAAAGAGGGTGAATAAAATGGCAAGGGTGAAGTGGGGGAGAGGAAAACGAGAGGCAAATGGCAAATAATGTAATGTGAGGGATAAGAGTTTGTGCTGGGTACTTGGTATGTCTTGACTTGACTTGGCGCGAATCTCCCCGACAACAGCACCAGAAATCCTTCTTGCTACCTCTTGAGCACTGCGTTGGTTTTCCCTTGAAGAGGAAAGGGTGATGCAGTAAAGTACCGTAAGTATTTCCCTCAGTTTTTGAGAACCAAGGTATCAATCCAGTAGGAGATCACGCACGAGTCCCTCACACCTACACAAACAAATAAGTACCTCGCAACCAACGCGATAAAGGGGTTGTCAATCCCTCAACGGTCACTTATGAGAGTGAGATCTGATAGATAGGATAAGATAATATTTTTGGTATTTTATGATAAAGAGAAATAAAGATGCAAAGTAAAATAAAAGGCAATAAAAATAACTAAGTGTTTGAAGATTAATATGATGGAGAATAGATTCGGGGGCCATAGGTTTCACAAGTGGCTTCTCTCAAGATAGCATAAGTATTACGGTGGGTGAACAAATTACTGTCGAGCAATTGATAGAATTGAGCATAGTTATGAGAATATCTAGGTATGATCATGTATATAGGAATCACGTCCGCGACAAGTAGACCGAAACGATTCTGCATCTACTACTATTACTCCATACATCGACCACTATCCAGCATGCATCTAGAGTATTAAGTTCAAAAGAACAGAGTAATGCTTTAAGTAAGATGACATGATGTAGAGGGATAAACTCATGAAATATGATATAAACCCCATCTTTTTATCCTCGATGGCAACAATACAATATGTGTCGTTTCCCCTACTGTCACTGGGATCGAGCACCGCAAGATTGAACCCAAAGCTAAGCACTTCTCCTATTGCAAGAAAGATCAATCTAGTAGGCCAAACCAAACTGATAATTCGAAGAGACTTGCAAAGATAACCAGTCATACATAAAAGAATTCAGAGGAGATTCAAATATTGTTCATAGATAATCTTGATCATAAACCCACAATTCATCAGATCTCGACAAACACACCGTAAAAAAAGATTACATCGAATAGATCTCCAAGAAGATCGAGGAGAACTTTGTATTGGGATCCAATGAGAGAGAAGAAGCCATCTAGCTAATAAATATGGACACGAAGGTCTGAGGTAAACTACTCACACATCATCGGAGAGGCTATGGTGTTGATGTAGAAGCCCTCCGTGATCAATGCCCCCTCCGGCGGAGCGCCGGAAAAGGCCCCAAGATGGGATCTCACGGGTACAGAAGGTTGCTGCAGTGGAATTAGGTTTTTGGCTCCGTATCTGATAGTTTGGGGGTACGTAGGTATATATAGGAGGAAGAAGTACGTCGGTGGAGCAACGTGGGCCCCACGAGGGTGGAGGGCGCGCCTAGGGGGGTAGGCGTGCCCCCTGCCTTTTGCTCTCCTTGTTGATTGCTTTGCATAGACTCCAAGTCCTCTGGATCACGTTTGTTCCGAAAATCACATTCCCGAAGGTTTCATTCCATTTGGACTTTGTTTGGTATCCTTTTCCTTCGAAACACTGATATAGGTAAAAAAAACAACAATTTGGGTTGGGCCTCCGGTTAATAGGTTAGTCCCAAAAATAATATAAAAGTGTATAATAAAGCCCATTAAACATCCAAAACAGAATATAATATAGCATGGAACAATAAAAAATTATAGATACGTTGGAGACGTATCACGTCTTCGTTCAAAAAAATGATCGTGTGTATATGCATTCTAGTCATGCATACAGCGGTGTGCTCATTTGTTTTGTGTATGCAACAATTCAAGTCAATAAAAGCTTCCTTTATCTCTTCCATTGCACTACATGAATATCAAAAGAGTTGTTGGGTTAATTTGAGGCAAAGAAGATAACCAAAACAAATCTAGGGTTCGTGCTCTCACCGGTGCAGCGGCAGGTCCACCTCGTCTTCTATGGCCTTAGTTCCATGGGGGCATAGTGGATCTTGGTAAGGGCCGGCGGGAGGGCTTCGTTTTTAGTTGTTCCTTTGAGTTTTGTTAGGGTTTGTGTCTTGCTCGGGAAGACGAGACGGCGGCGGCTCCCTGAAGATGGAATAAAGTTCTCCCCGTCAAGCCACCGTTCCGATGATGCGTCTAGCATCGTTGGAGGGCATGTGGAGTTGTGTATCCGGTGGATCTATCCTCAATGGATTTTCTTGGATCTGGTTGTTATTCGTCTATATTCACGTGTCTTCGGGTTGGATCCTTTCGATTTACGTTATTCTTCATTGGCTGATGTTGCTATTCTGGTGCGCTGGTCCTATGGGTCCTTAGCATGGCGACTTCCCGACTGTCTTCGGCCCGACTCCGGCAAGGGAGGGGCGATGACGGCGGCGCGTCTTCGGCCCGCTTCAGTGCTTGTAATATTCGCTAGGTGGTCTATGGACCTGGATGTAATTTTTATTATTTCTGGTGTTCGTTGTACTGGCATGATTGAAGATGAATAGATCGGAAGCTTTCTCGCAAAAAAGCTTCCTTTATCGAAAAAACTTGGTCATGGATATGCATGCAAAACTACAAATTGGGTTGAAAGGAAATCCGAATACAACAACATTCTCAGTAATTACCAAATAGAAGATCATTTTCTAAAAGCAACCATTCAACACCAATTAGTCTTCTGCTTTCCTCTTCATAGGTTGGGTCAGGTACAAACATGATGGTTCCTTCGCCGCTCCGGGTAGTATAGCTTACATATTGTTATTACTCATCCTTCCTAATTTACATGATGCTCTTGTATTTTGTGAATTAACTTTGATCATGATTTCGATCTATATACATAAGTCATGTGTTGTAAACATTATACCATTTGAAACCTTTTCAAATTCAAATTAAGTGGTATAGTTTTTGTGGCACATAACTCACATTTCATTGGTCATACTTGAACATCAAAAATCACATGTATCACATAAACAAGGACAAATGGAGTAGTAGTTGTGTTATACTTTGAAGGATGAAACAAACCAAGGTTGCAAGAGGCAATGTGTTATTCTGGACGACTTATGGCGATTCTTTAATCCGAATGTGATTTTTAAAACCCATAATAAAAGGATGGTGTTGATCGTTCACTGCTAGCATTCTAAGGAATGCCATTGTGTCTATAACTAGAAGGGCATGCGATTGTAGAAGTTACTGGGTCTAAAAGAGGATTGCATTCATGTAGAGTAGTCGTTGAAGAACGCAAATTTTTAGTTGATTATTAGGGGCTCTCTTTCGGAGAGAGAAACAAAGTCTTTTTCCCTTGTGAAATACTTTCCTAGGGTCATTTGGTAAAAAAAAAAGTACGGCAGAGGCGCTGGCGGCGGCTGTAGGTGCTGCTAAGCAAGGGGTCGAACAGGAGGACCAAGCCAGGGAGAGGGTTGGTTCCCGGCTGTCCAAACATGAGGGGCATGATGTGACCTCGAGAGGGCGGAGGTGTCGTACGTTCGGTGCAGATCCTCTCACCGAGCTAAATGTGTCCAGAACACGGAGGTGTCGTACGTTCGTTACTTGATCGGTTGGAGCGGAAAGAAGTTTGACTACATCAACCGCGTTAACAAACGCTTCCGCTTACGGACTATGAGGGTACGTAGACTCACTCTCCCCTCCCGTTGCTATCCATCTCCATGGCTAGATCTTGCGTGTGCGTATAATTTTTTTTGTTTTCCATGCAACGTTTCCGAACAGTGGCATCATGAGCCGGGTTTATGCGTAGCTGGTATGCACGAGTAGAACACAAAGAGTTGTGGGTGATGATAGTCATACTCCCGGATTTTGGGTTCTGGCAAACCCCTTGAGGTTCGAGCACTGGGGTGCGGACGAAGATCTCTCCTCTCCCAAGCTCTCACACTCCATGATCTCACGGACTAGCTCGCCGAACCCAAGAACACGAGGACACAAGATTTATATTGGTTCAGGCCACCGTTGTGGTGTAATACCCTAATCCCGTGTGGTGGTGGTGGATTGCCTCTTGGGCTGAGGATGAATAGTACAAGGGAAGAACAGCCTCCTGAGGAGAGGTGTTCTTGTGCTTGGTGAGCTGGTGTGCGGGTGAGGATTGCTCAAGATGAGTTGCCTCCTACGGTGATGACCAGTCCTATTTATAGAGGCCCTGGTCCTCTTCCCAAATATTGAGCGGGAAGGGATGCCACAACGGCCAAGTTTAAAGGGGGACAGCTAGTACAGCTTATCCTGACAAAAGTAGTCTTCGCCTGCCAAAGGCTCCGGTGGTGATGCCGTCTTGGGCTCCATGGTGACCTCCGTCCTGCCGTCCTGCTGGTCTTGGTCTTGTTGCACCGATATGGAAACCTTTGCCTGATGCCTCGGTACTCTTCATCTGCGATTGCCTCCTTAGCACCAAAGGGGAAGCGAAGACACTATGTGCGCTGGCGCCCGCCTGGCCTTGGTCGTCATGGCTTACGTCACGGGAAACCTCGCGAGGTACCCCCTTGCCTTGATCTCTCCGCCCTTCACGAGCCAGCCTGGTGAGGCCGCTCTCGAGGAGGTCGTGTGTCGTCCGCCTCGCGAGGGTCTTGAGTGCTTGCTGGTGAAGATGTGTCGTTCGAACCCGCTTGTGGAGCCACGCCGTGGGCCATAGGCAGGCAAGTCTCGGGACCCCCGTTCCCAGGACACCGACAGTAGCCCCCGGGCCCAAGGCGCGTTCGGACTTGGCTTCGAGGCGAAGCCAAAGGGCAAGTGCGGAGCACCGCGGGCCCCAACAGGTTGCGGCCTTGGTCGACGCGTGGCGGTTCATTGGACGTGGGCATCTCCGCTTCCCCATGCTGCCTCGGCAATTGCCCGATTTGACGAGTCCCTGCTGCATGCAAAAGGGTTATCATTACCTGCGATCGTGGGGGTCGACGGTTGGCCTCCCTTGGGTTATAAATAAGGAGGAGGGGCAGAGACCCCGTCGTCCATCTCTTCCCATTCCGCTCGCTTCTCCTCCCTTGCTCCATTGCTAGCAGTGGCATCCATGGCGCATATTCGGAGGCTTTCGGCCACAGAGAAAGGAAAAGCTCCCCGCAACGAGATGGAGCCGCTTCCACCAAAGAAGAGGCCGATTCACCGCCGCAATGCAGTCGTGAGGCCGGAGGTGACGAGGCCTTGGTACGAGCGACCTCCTCCCGGGTACCCGCTGCCTTTGTACGCCCAAGCTGAGGGCTCCGGAGGAAGAGGCGGCGAGCGTCGCGGCCCGCGCCGGGGCCGCGGCCGCCGCGCCAGGGCAACGCACACTATCGCCCCAGGAGTCCACGCCGCGAACTCCTCGCGTGAGCTCGTGTTGTGGGCGGCGATGCCTTCGCGCACTTGGATCCGCTTCCCTTAGTTCTTCTCTGCCCAGATGCCGCCGAGGGGCCCTCTGGAGCTGTGGCTGCAGCACGCCAACTGCGACGCTCCGGCGACCAGAGCGGAAGTTGAAGTCGTCTCCTCGGACAAGATCTTCCTGACTCGAGGCTGGGGTGAGGTTGCTCGGGTTTGTCGTGCAGAAGGCGCCCTTGCGATCCACTCCTAGTACGACGGCGCCTCGACCATGCTCTTCAAGGTTTTTGACGCGGAAGGCCGCCGCTTGGAGTGCTGCCTGGGACAAGGCAGTAAGGATCGCCCCACCAGCGGTCCCTCCGGCAGCAGCAGTGACGCTTGGGAGTCCAGCGACTCTCCCGAGCCCTACGAGACTCCGGAGACGAGCGACGACAGCTACGTGCCCTCGAGCTTTCGCCGCACCCGGAGCAAGGTTGCAGCGTCCGGCCGCCGCCGTAGCTGATCTGGATGGGGTTGGCGCCGGCCTCCCGTGGCCCACTGTAGATGATGGCGTCGGCCGCGCTGGCGCGTGTAGATAGGGCTCCTTGAATTTCCTTTCTTTTGTTCCCTGCGAGGAATCGAGAAGAGCCCCGCGGGGGTGTGTAAAGGGCATGTAATGTCTTTTGTTGATATCATCCGTATTATGAAATTGGGCGAGTGTGTGCCCTGTTCCGGCTCGGTTTCCCCTTCCTGTCCTCGCGACGGCTTGGTGCTCTACGCTGACAGGTCCCAATCCCCAGGCAGGCTGCAGCCGTCGCTGGTATGCCAGGTCGCGATGCCGTGGTCATGGCCAGGAGGTGAGCGGCCCGAGGTCCAGTAAGAGCTCCTGAGACGCGATACTCAGGAGGTCCCCTTTAGCGTGCAAGCGGCCACCGAAAGGTAAGAAAGGGAGGTGACGTTGCCGCAACAGAGCTGCAGCAAGTAGGGATCCTGTGTCATAGTGATGGGTGGATTTCGAGCGTGAACTTATCTTGGTAGTCTGGAGAAGTTTCCGTGTGTTGCGCCAACTCGTGCGTGGCGGTCGTGGCGCAGCTAGGTTAGGCCCGTGCGTGCTTCCCCCTCTTCCTCATGCTCTCCTTGGTGCTCTACGTCCTCAGGTCCCAACCCTCGAGCGAGCTCAGCCGCCACTAGTATGCCAGGTCGCGATGTTGTGGTCAAGGCCAGCGGTGAGGACTGGAGAGCCAGTAAGAGCTCGTGAGTCGCGATGCCCATGAGCCCCCCTTTTAACGCGCAAGCGAATCACATGAGAGAAGAGGGAGCCCGCGGTACCGCCCGCTGTTGTCCTCGGGTGGTTCCTTCAAGTCGACACGAGGAGAGGCACATATTTCCATTATGAATGACGGACGGCCACTGGTCACTCCGTAAGAGGATGAAGGCACTGAGGGCCTGGTGAGGTGACGCGCGCGGGGCATGCCACGGGCCAGAGCTCGGCCGCTCAGATTTGTCGACGTTGCCGGGACGGACCCATGCACAAGCGTCGTGCCGGCGTGAGCAGCTCCCGTGGTAGGTGTCAATCAAGCAAGTGACAGCCATAGATAGATCATGCATGGAAAGCGAACTGACTTAGGTAAATGCACGAACGATTCATGCCGCTGGGTCGGACCCGAGTGACTTGGGGATGATGCAGCCCGTGGGGCACCCCCAGCAAGGTAAGCTAAAGATGTAAAGGGATACATGCCACAGGGACGGACCCACGTGGCCTGGGAATGATGCAGCCCGAAGGGCGCTCCCAGCTAAATGAACTTGGAAAATGTCAACTGGTTCCGTCGTAGAAGGGGTGTTGGGGCAGCTGAAGATGTGTGGTGCACGGGTCGCTCCTCATGAGCCACCGGGATCCTGAGCCATGGGAGGCCCTGGGGGTCCAGGTGGTTCCTTGAGGACCTTCTCCATCTCCGCCAGGACTGCGTGGTGCCTGGCCTCCTGAGCCACCAGGATGCTCCGCAAGCCATGCTGGAAGGCGGACGCCACGCTCGGCAGGCCAAAGGGCATGTGAACATAGCTGTGAGGTGGGCCCTTGCAGCGTCCCACGCGCGAAGTCCAGAAGGGCTCCTAAGATGCGGCCCTGTTGAGCCCTAGGACATCGATGCAGACGCGCAGCCCGGCATCCTCGCCTGGATGGGGAGCTACGCCCGGTGAGCGGTAGTCCCCGCGCATGGCTCTTGCATCCTGCAGTTCCTGAGTGGTCTTGGCAATGAACTCCTGAGCGCTGGGCGATCCTCGCCCCGTGTCCTCCTGAGGGAGACGTGCCATGAAGCATGCCTCCAAGTGGTGCCCGAGCGCCTCCCTCATAACGTTGGCAAGGTCCGAGTCCCTCCAGAAGAGAGCCCCAAGCCGTGCTCGAGGAGGGCGTCGGGCGTGCCTTCCTATGCGAGGGAGGGAGGCGCCCCAGGCGCGGGCGCTGATCCTGACGAGGTACCACTTGCGCCGCCGCTCTCCTGAGGTCCGGCATGGAGTAGCTACTTCTTCTTCTTGGGGTCGACCTTAGGAGGGTACTGAGCTGCATTGTTTTCGGGGTCTTCGATTGCGCTGCTTGGAAGGCGCGCTCGAGGGAGCACACCGCATCTCTTTCCTCGCAGGGGACTGTGATGATCCCACTCCTTCTTGGCATCTTGAGGACGTTGTAGTCGTGGTGCGTCACTGCCATGAACTTGGCCAGGGCCAGGTACCCGAGGATGGCATTGTATAGCAGACGAATGTGAGCGATGTCGAAGTCGATGAGTTCGGTGCGGTAGTTGTTGCGTTCTCCGAAGGTGACGGGTAGGGGGACCTGCCCTGTCGGTGTGGTGGAGCCATCAGTCACTCCTAAGAAGGGCTTGGTAGGCTGAAGCCGATCGTATGGCACTTGAAGGTTGTCGAATGTCTCGACAGACAGGACATTGAGCCCTGCGCCGCCGTCGATGAGGGTCTTGGTGAGTTGTACGTTGTTGATGACGGGCGAACACAGCATCGGGAGGGCGCCAGCGGTTGCCGCGCACTTGAGCTGATCTGCCGAACTAAAGGTGATGGCGCACTTGGACCACATGAGTGGGCGCGTGGCCTCGAGCCTGGGGAGGACTGTGTTCACCTCGCGAGCAAATTGCTTGAAGATGCGTTGAGAGGCCGGGGTTTGAGCTCCGCCCAAGATGCAGGCGATCGCACGTGGTGAAGGAAATATGCCCTAGAGGCAATAATAAAGTTATTATTTATTTCCTTATATCATGATAAATGTTTATTATTCATGCTAGAATTGTATTAACCGGAAACATAATACATGTGTGAATACATAGACAAACAGTATGTCACTAGTAAGCCTCTACTTGACTAGCTCGTTGATCAGAGATGGTTAAGTTTCCTAGCCATTGACATGGGTTGTCATTTGATTAACGGGATCACATCATTAGGGGAATGATGTGATTGACTTGACCCATTCCGTTAGCTTAGCACCCGATCGTTTAGTATGTTGCTATTGCTTTCTTCATGACTTATACATGTTCCTATGAGTATGAGATTATGCAACTCTCGTTTACCGGAGGAACACTTTGTGTGCTACCAAACGTCACAACGTAACTGGGTGGTTATAAAGGTGCTCTACAGGTGTCTCCGAAGGTACTTGTTGGGTTGGCGTATTTCGAGATTAGGATTTGTCACTCCGATTGTCGGAGAGGTATCTCTGGGCCCTCTCGGTAATGCACATCACTTAAGCCTTGCAAGCATTGCAACTAATCAGTTAGTTGCGGAATGATGTATTATGGAACGAGTAAAGAGACTTGCCGGTAATGAGATTGAACTAGGCATTGAGATACCGACGATCGAATCTCGGGCAAGTAACATACCGATGACAACGGGAACAACATATGTTGTTATGCGGTCTGACCGATAAAGATCTTCGTAGAATATGTGGGAGCCAATATGAGCATCCAGGTTCCGCTATGGTTATTGACCGGAGACGTGTCTCGGTCATGTCTACATAGTTCTCGAACCCGTAGGGTCCGCACGCTTAACGTTTTGATGACAGTTATATTATGAGTTTATATGTTTTGATGTACCGAAGGTTGTTCCGAGTCCTGGATGTGATCATAGACATGACGAGGAGTCTCGAAATGGTCGAGAAATGAACATTGATATATTGGAAGCCTATGTTTGCATATCAGAAGTGTTCCGGGTGAAATCGGGATTTTACGGGAGTACCAGGAGGTTACCGGAACCCCTAGGGAGGTTAATGGGCCATAGTGGGCCTTACTGGAAGAGAGGAGAGGCGGCCAGGGCAAGGGCCGTGCGCCCCTCCCCCCTAGTCCGAATAGGACAAGGAGAGGGGGGCGGCACCCCCCTTTCCTTCTTCTCCTCCACCTCTTTCCCCCCAAGTCCAAATCCAACTAGGAAAAGGGAGGGAGTCCTACTCCCGGTGGGAGTAGAACTCCTCCTGGCGCGCCCCCTCTTCTGGACGGCCGCACCCCCCCCCCCTTGCTCCTTTATATACGAGGGCAGGGGCACCCTAGAGACACAACAATTGATCGGTTGATCTTTTAGCCGTGTGCGGTGCCCCCCTCCACCATAGTCCACCTCAATAATACTGTAGCGGTGCTTAGGCACCTGCGTCGGTAGAACATCATCATCGTCACCACGCCGTCGTGCTGACGAAACTCTCCCTCAACACTCGGCTGGATCGGAGTTCGAGGGACGTTATTGGGCTGAACGTGTGCTGAACTCGGAGGTGACGTGCGTTCGGTACTTGATCGGTCGGATCATGAAGACGTATGACTACATCAACCGCGTTGTGCTAATGCTTCCGCTTTCAGTCTACGAGGGTACGTGGCCAACACTGTCCCCTCTTGTTGCTATGCATCACCATGATCTTGCGTGTGCGTAGGAATCTTTTTGAAATTACTATGTTCCCCAACAGTGGCATCCGAGCCAGGTTTTATGCGTAGATGTCATATGCATGAGTAGAACACAAGTGAGTTGTGGGCGATATAAGTCATACTGCTTACCAGCATGTCATACTTTGGTTCGGCGGTATTGTTGGATGAAGCGGCCCGGAGCGACATTAAGCGTACGCTTACGCGAGACTAGTTCTACCGACGTGCTTTGCACACAGGTGGCTGGCGGGTGTCAGTTTCTCCAACTTTAGTTGAACCGAGTGTGGGTACGCCCGGTCCTTGCGAAGGTTAAAACAACACCAACTTGACAAACTATCGTTGTGGTCTTGATGCGTAGGTAAGAACGGTTCTTGCTAAGCCCATAACAGCCATGTAAAATTTGCAACAACAAAGTAGAGGACGTCTAACTTGTTTTTGCAGGGCATGTTGTGATGTGATATGGTCAAGACATGATGCTAAATTTTACTGTATGAGATGATCATGCTTTGTAACCGAGTTATCGGCAACTGGCAGGAGCCATATGGTTGTCGCTTTATTGTATGCAATGCAATCGCCCTGTAATGCTTTTCTTTATCACTAAGCGGTAGCGATAGTCGTAGAAGCATAAGATTGGCGAGACGACAATGATGCTATGATGGAGATCCAGGTGTCGCGCCAGTGACGATGGTGATCATGACGGTGCTTCGGAGATGGAGATCACAAGCACAAGATGGTGATGGCCATATCATATCACTTATATTGATTGCATGTGATGTTTATCTTTTATGCATCTTATCTTGCTTTGATTGACGGTAGCATTATAAGATGATCTCTCACTAAATTAACAAGGTACAAGTGTTCTCCCTGAGTATGCACCGTTGCGAAAGTTCTTCGTGCTGAGACACCACGTGATGATCGGGTGTGATAGGCTCTACGTTCAAATACAATGGGTGCAAAATAGTTGCACACGCGGAATACTCAGGTTAAACTTGATGAGCCTAGCATATAACAGATATGACCTCGAACACTGAGACCAAAAGGTTGAGCGTGAATCATATAGTAGATATGATCAACATAGTGATGTTCACCATTGAAACTACTCCATCTCACGTGATGATCGGACATGGTTTAGTTGATATGGATCACGTGATCACTTAGAAGATTAGAGTGTAACGCCCTCTATGCGGCTATATCTCCCACGTGTCGAAGCACGACTTAGAGGCATAACCGCATTGAAATCAATGTCGCAAGTGAGGTAATCTTCACACAACCCATGTAATACATAAGGGAAAGAGATACATAGTTGGCTTACAATCGCCACTTCACGCAATACATGAGTAAAGCATTACATCCAACAGATACGATCAAAGTCCGACTACGGAACCAAAATAAAAGAAGACTACCCCAAATGCTACAGAGATCCCTGATCGACCCCAACTGGGCTACACTACTGATCAACTGAAACTAAACAACACAATGAACAAGATCTTCAACGAGCTCCTCCTTGAGCTCGGGTGCGACACCTGCACGGTTTCATCGGCACCTGCAAACTGGTTTTGGAAGTATTTGTGAGTCACGGGGACTCAGCAATCTCACACCCACAAGATCAAGACTATTTAAGCTTAAGGGAGGGGTAAAGGTATGAGGTGGAGCTGCAGCAAGCGACTAGCATATATGGTGGCTAACATACGCAAAAGAGAGCGAGAAGAGAAGCAAAGCACGGTCGAACAACTATGATGAAGAAGTGATCCTGAAACTACTTTCGTCAAGCATAACTCCAACACCGTGTTCACTTCCCGGACT
This sequence comes from Aegilops umbellulata, assembly GCA_032464435.1. NCBI lineage: Eukaryota > Viridiplantae > Streptophyta > Magnoliopsida > Poales > Poaceae > Aegilops > Aegilops umbellulata. The sequence continues at coordinate 111,637,412 of CP136060.1, read as the reverse complement.
CCGCCGAGAAGAGACCATCACGGTTACACATGCGGCTGATGTATTTTAATTAAGATCAACTTCGGGTTTTCTACAACCGGACATTAACAAACTCCCATCTGCCTCATAACCGTGGGCACGGCTTTCGAAAGATAATACCCTGCAGGGGTGTCCCAACTTAGCCCATTATAAGCTCTCATGGTCAATGAAGGATATTCCTTCTACCGGGAAGACCCGATCAGTCTCGGAATCCCGGACTACAAGACATTTCGACAATGGTAAAACAAGACCAGCAAGACCACCCGCTGTGCCGACAAATCCCGATAGGAGCTGCACATATCTCGTTCTCAGGGCACACCGGATAAGCTAAGCGTACAGCTACCAACATAACCCAAGTTGCCAAGGGACGGTCCCGCACGGTGCTCTAGTTTGGACCAACACTCGAAGGAGCACTGGCCCGGGGGTTAAAATAAAGATGACCCTTGAGTCTGCAGAACCCAAGGGAAAAAGGCTTAGGTGGCAAATGGTAAAACCAAGGTTGGGCCTTGCTGGAGGAGTCTTATTCAAAGCGAACTGTCAAGGGGGTCCCATAAATCACCCAACCGTGTAAGGAACGCAAAAATCCGGGAACATAATACCGATATGACGGAAACTAGGACGGCAAGAGTGGAACAAAACACCAGGCATAAGGCCGAGCCTTCCACCCTTTACCAAGTATATAGATGCATTAATTAAATAAGATATATTGTGATATCCCAACAAGTAAACATGTTCCAACAAGGAACAACATCTCCATGTTCCAACAAGGAACAAACTTCATCTTCACCTGCAACTAGCAATGCTATAAGAGGGGCTGAGCAAAGCGGTAACATAGCCAAACAACGGTTTGCTAGGAAGGGTGACAAAGGTTAGAGTTTCATGGCAATTTGGGAGGCTTGATAAGCAAGTGGTAGGCATCATAGCATAGGCATAGCAAAAGAGCGAGCATCTAGCAAGCAAAGATAGAAGTGATTTCGAGGGTATGGTCATCTTGCCTGAAATCCCGCAAGGAAGAAGAACGAGTCCATGAAGAAGACAAGCGGACGGAGTCGAATGAATCCTCACAACTCCGGAACGAAACCGAAGCTAACGAGAGAAGCAACCCGGAAAGAAGCAAGCAACATAGTAAACAACCATCACATAAACATGGCATGATGCACAACCAAGTATGATGCGTGTCCGGTTTAAATAGGAATGGCATGACAAAGTGCAACAAACAACACTACAAATTAAGTGGAGCTCAATATGCAACGAGTTGCATATTGACGAAACTTCACAACATTTATTTAGTTCTCTTTCGGTTATGTACCCAACAATATTAAATGTTGTTAAACATGGCAAGAGGTGAAGCATAATTAAACTAACTATTTAGGCAAGTTTAAATGAGGCCGGAACAACAAAATAACAAGTCCGGAAACTCCTCATATGCATATATTAGGTTTGTACTGTTCTGTCCTAAAGCATATTTTAGAGTTGTTAAACATGCAAGGTAATGCTACCGTGTTAATCTATGCATTTTCCCACCCCATTTACATATATAGTTTATTTAAAACCGAGTTACGGTTAATTAGTTATGAATTAAATCATTTTAACATGGCATTTAAGCAAATTAATGCAAACATCAACTTAAACATTTTTAACATGGATGAAAGTGGCATATTAGTAAACTACACAAAATTTCTGAGCATTTACATATTTAAGACATTTTAATCCGATGCACGGTTTGTGAATTATTGATGCATGAACACAAGGGGTTTTCTGCAAAACTGGAAATCCTGGAGTAAATAGAAAAATCGTTGGACGAAAAAAAAACACGTAACGGGCTGGATCTGGAAAAGAGCTGGGGAGCTTCTCACATTGGGCCTCGGCCCGTTCGGAGAGAAGACAGGCTGGTGGAGAGGCTGGGCCTCAACGCCTTGCTGGGCCGCGATGAGGCACAAGACGAGGCCGACCCAGGCACTCGATCGGGACGCAGCAGCAGCTGGTCAACGCGCAGGGTGCGGGGCGAGCGGGCGTCCTTTGCTCGACAGAGAAGCAGAGTAGCGACGACAGGGACTTGGCGCCGGCGCAGGAAGATGGAGGTCGTCGGCGGCACTTGTTGGCGGGGACTGCTGGAGGCGGCCGGATCCGGGTCGCGGGAAACGGCGGGGACGGATGGATCCACCTCGGATCCGGCGAGGCAGGGATCCATGGCGCGAACGGGGCTCCTCTTATTCGTCCTGAAGAAAAAGAGAGAGACCGCGTGGTTAGGGAGAGAGAAGAACCAAGGGAAGAAGGAGAGGGAGGCGATGAGGAGCTGCAGAAGGGCCAGCCTTGGAGCACTGGGGCTCAGGGCGACGAGCATCAGGGAGGCAGGAGACCACGGGCACCGGGCATCCACGAGCTCGGGAACTACTCCACTTCGGGAGGACGGAGAGGACGAAGCAAGGCAGCGGTGGAGCATCTGGGCATGGGGAAGCGGCCTGGTGGCACTCCAGTGAGCTCGGTAGGGGCGGCGCCCATGGCCTCCTGGTGTTCCTGTGGAAAGAGAGAAAAGAGGGAGATATGAGACCGGAGGGAGAAAAGAGATGAACAGGGAAGGAGGGTAGAGAGGGGACGCGGGGGTTCCACTGGTAGCCGGCGACGGCTTGCTCCGGTGGCCTCGGCCATGGCCTCGTCGGCCGGCGGGGTTGAGGAAAAGCTCGGGAAGGCTCCTCTCCTTCTGGAACGAGAGAATACAGGGGCTCCAGGAGCACGAGGCCCTTGCTCAGGAGGAGCTGGAGGCGCGGCGGACGAGCGGTGCTCGCGAGGTGGATCGACGGACAGATCGGGAGAGAAGCGGGCTGCAGTGCTGATTGGGTGTCGCTAAAAACAAGGGGAAGATGGCGGCAGTGGTTTGGGCAGGTGGGATCCCAATGTGGAAGAGGAGTGGCGGCGGCGAAGAGGAGGATTGGACAGAGAAGGATCCCTAGAAATTAGGTTTTGGTCTGATTTGGAATGAGGTGGTCTATTTATAGGGACAAAAGGAATAGGTTTGGACCCTCCGATCGAATTTGGACGGCTAAGAATAAATAGGTTATGGAGTCCAATTAAGAAAACGAAGATGTTTTATAGATGTTAGGAGATGATCCGGACCCAACGGTGACGACTGTCCGGGTCAGGTTCGGGACAACTTTCAGACGCGCGCGAGAGGATGTGAGCACTGTGCAGAGAGGGTCAAAAGGTTAGGCGAGAGGGAATCGAAAAAAAACCCGGTGGGGCTCGGAACGGTCAACGACTAACGAATGCAAGTTTTGAAAAATGACAGCAACGAAGTGCCGATGCAATGCGGATGATGCGGTGATGAATGCAACAAACGAACGGAACACATGACAACAACGAAAAACATGGAAGCCGTCTGGAGCATCGGTCTTGGGGCGTTACAACACTCCACCACTACAAGAGGATCTCGTCCCGAGATCTAGGATGGCACCGGAAGGAAGCGGAAGAGGAAGAGAAGAGGTAAAACTAAATTGCTTCTTTAACAAACGAGTGAAACCAAAGAACCTTGAGAGGTTGAACAAAATGAAAGAACGAAAACAACGAAGATGAACAAAGTTGAAAACACTCCGTTGGAAAAGAGGAACATGGGATACGACGAGAAACTAGAGGTTTAGTGATAAGATAGATATTGAAAACACTCCGGTTAAAACTAGATAGAGAGGGAATAAGATTGATATAATTTGGGCAGCACTCTGACTAAAAATGGAAGGAATTAACATGAACTTGATAAGATGGGAAGATACTTGAAGAAATCAACAACACACTGCCTCGAAAACAATTATAAGAATGACACCAGGGGTAAGAATGATCCCAAACAGCACTCCGGTTGAGAAGAGAGGATAAACTTGATAAGATGATAGAACTTGAATGAAGGACACGACACTCCGGTTGACTGGATAAGCAAAAGCAAAGAACATGATCCTCACCATTCGAGAAGAAGAGTGAAGGGATCAACATCACAATGCTTCCGGAGAAGAAATAGAAGATTGATCATTGGAATAAAGGAATGGAGAGGAAAATGACAACTTCTACCACAAATGAGCTTGGAAAGCACCCTTGCAAAGAAGAATTGAACGGAGTTGTTGGAGTATCAACAACGAAAAGAATAAGATTGATATGGTCTTAAGGAATGCATCTCAAATCATGAGGTGACAACCTGCCACTCATGGGAAAAGAATTGGATTGATAAGAACAAGGAGACGAGAAAGCTATATCACCGGGAGGATAAAGAAGAACTTTGGTCATTTATAAGCACCATAAAAAGCAACAATCCTTAGGGAAAGCTTTAGGTGAAATATAACCCAAGATAACTCCAATGAAGAGATTTATGGATTTAAATACCTCATTCTTGACAACATGTGAATCATGAAGCACGAGGAGAAATTGCCAAGGATGACATAACACCATCTCAAAAAATAAGGTAGAAAGAATTGCACTTCGGAATGCAAAATGAAGAAATGCTTGAACTCCTCCAAACAAAACATGTGTTGAACACCATGTTTATTTTTGAGTAAAGCTGGGCGGATCTTAACTCCGAGAGAAATCTTGAAGAACAATTGAAGAATGAAAGGAATCCTTGACGAACCACCATGTAGAGCCTCCATGAAGAACTCCGGTAAAACAAGGATGATAGAAAGAGAGAGAAGTGAAAAACACAAGGTGAATCCTTGCAATGATTTAGATGGAGCTTCAGGACGATGTAACCGAGAAAACTTCGAACTCCGAAAAGAAAGATGAATAAATGAAATCAAGAATTTTGATGAACCTCCGGAATAAGGAATTAATCACTTGGATGAAACAGGAATAAGAATTACATTATGCTTATCCTTCACCAATTAAGTTGATGACAAGTAATGGATTTGGCATACTACTTATTCTCGTAGAAAGGATTAAGATAGATATGGCGCAAACTTGAGAAAAGTCTTCAACGAACCACCGGTAGGATTTGGAAAGAACGAATGAATCTATATGATAACAAAGGAAGAGAACTCTAGAATGAACCACCATAAGAATTGATAATGAAAGTCACAAAGGCACAATTCACCGGGAAGAATTAGAAAATGAATAAAGATACTTGACAGAATTTAGATACGTGAGAACAAGAGATCATGAATCGATTAGAGGATATTTGAACGATCCACCGGTAAGATTTGAAGAACGAGAGCTGAATGTTGAGAACGAATAAATCTTTTGAAATGATGGCCTTCACAGAATCAAACTGAAAAGACTCATGAATTGCTCCGGATGGGTGAAAAGAATTCTCACAATTGAAAACAATTATGAGAGGATGGCATCAAGCTAGAACCCTGAATCTTGAAGAGAATGGAGCAAGATTTAAGAGAAACTGTTCTTCGGTCTTCAAATGTTGAGAATGACGATGAGAAACACCACCATGAATTGTTGAGGCACTCCGGAATGAAAATTAGAAAGGTTGAACCAACGATGAAAAGAATTTGAAAGCGATTTGGGAGAAGGAATATGACTGATGATACTTCATTCTTACGTCAGACTTCGAAAAGAATTTGGGAATAGTCCCGAGAAAATTAGAAGAGTCAGGTAAGATCCTGGGAAAAGACCTGTGGGTTAGGGCCCACTCAAAAGAAACACCTTCGAATGATTACTTGAAAAGGGAGATTGCACCGGTTGATTTAAATGGCTTGAATGAGATAACAATCTCGAAATAACTAGAATTGATGCAGAGTGGAAACACGAATCTTCAGAGATATCTTCAGCACTCCGGAACAAATGAATAACGAGAGGTGAATGATTAGGGGGGGCACTGGCATGAGAAAGCACTTGAAATGAGGGGAAGATATGATCGACAAAGCTTGAATTGAATCCACCGGATAAGAAAAGAGAGCGAAGAATGATAAACTTGAAGCTTCGTTAGAATTTTCCTGAGAATCACCAGATAGGAACATTGACGGAAAAGAATGGAGAGACTTCCCAAGAATAGAATGGATACTTGATTAAGAAATCCGAGTCCTTTAAGAAAAAGGGTGGGAGGGTGGGAAAACAAAGACAATTTGGGATGGATGAAACAGACACCGTTGAGAAAACTGAGATTGGATCTTGCGGATGTTGAAAATGATCGGATTTACTTGGAGAAAAGAACACCGGTTGGAAAAAGAATTACCATGACAACCTCGATGACCACGAAGGATTAGTATTCACATAGCAATATGAGAACATCGCTTAGAAAAGGTATGGAATCAACACTTGACTTTGAAGCAACTCGAATACCACAAAACAAAACAAAACAAAGGATTGGCTTGCAGAATAAGCCAGAAACAAACATATGATAGATCCCATATCGTATCATGTGTCTGTTGGAAAGATATCCTACGAGATACTTGAATTCCCACTTATAAACTCCCGAAAATTTCCGGTTATGCAATTAGGTGTTGGGGATACAGGGGACACAAAATATCACCCAAACTAACAATACCTAGATCCAGCGGTATCCATCCTTCAACACATAACCAAGGAAACTCCGGAAATCGTCTACCTCAACCTTCGAAAAGCATCCGTTATACGAGTTATGGCAATACTCCCGCACTCGCCTCAGTACTGGGCTATCAGGGTTATCTCACCAACAACTGTACAAAAGAGATTTTCGATGTCGCCGTACTAAACTCAGGTATTCCAGAACTGCAACGATAAAATTATGAGGACAACACCTCAGAGCTCAACTCCCCGGGACACTTCCACTAAAACCCTGCTGACAGGAGGCACCAAGACAATGTTGTCATCACAAAACCATCGGAACGATTCTAAGATACCCGCGTGATCCTAAAATTTTTTTTAGTGAAATTTGAGAAGAGAAGAGTCAAAACTCTACGTCAGGATGCCTTACCAGAGCGATGAGGAGACTGGGAAGTAAAAAGAATTCCTAAACTCTCCGATACATAACTCCTAATGACTCAAAACATTTTTCTAGACACAACTCGGCCGCTAAAAACGATCAATCAGTGGGGGCTCCTAAGGTCGGGGAAGGCTCTGATACCAACTTGTAACGCCCTCTATGCGGCTATATCTCCCACGTGTCGAAGCACGACTTAGAGGCATAACCGCATTGAAAGCAATGTCGCAAGTGAGGTAATCTTCACACAACCCATGTAATACATAAGGAAAAGAGATACATAGTTGGCTTACAATCGCCACTTCACGCAATACATGAGTAAAGCATTACATCCAACAGATACAATCAAAGTCCGACTACGGAACCAAAATAAAAGAAGACTACCCCAAATGCTACAGAGATCCCTGATCGACCCCAACTGGGCTCCACTACTGATCAACTGAAACGAAACAACACAATGAACAAGATCTTCAACGAGCTCCTCCTTGAGCTCGGGTGCGACACCTGCACGGCTTCATCGGCACCTGCAAACTGGTTTTGGAAGTATCTGTGAGTCACGGGGACTCAGCAATCTCACACCCGTGACATCAAGACTATTTAAGCTTAACGGAGGGGTAAAGGTATGAGGTGGAGCAGCAGCAAGCGACTAGCATATATGGTGGCTAACATACGCAAAAGAGAGCGAGAAGAGAAGCAAAGCACGGTCGAACAACTATGATCAAGAAGTGATCCTGAAACTACTTTCGTCAAGCATAACTCCAACACCGTGTTCACTTCCCGGACTCCGCCGAGAAGAGACCATCACGGTTACACACGCGGTTGATGTATTTTAATTAAGATCAACTTCGGGTTTTCTACAACCGGACATTAACAAACTCCCATCTGCCTCATAACCGTGGGCACGGCTTTCGAAAGATAATACCCTGCAGGGGTGTCCCAACTTAGCCCATTATAAGCTCTCATGGTCAATGAAGGATATTCCTTCTACCGGGAAGACCCGATCAGTCTCGGAATCCCGGACTACAAGACATTTCGACAATGGTAAAACAAGACCAGCAAGACCACCCGCTGTGCCGACAAATCCCGATAGGAGCTGCACATATCTCGTTCTCAGGGCACACCGGATAAGCTAAGCGTACAGGTACCAACATAACCCAAGTTGCCAAGGGACGGTCCCGCACGGTGCTCTAGTTTGGACCAACACTCGAAGGAGCACTGGCCCGGGGGTTAAAATAAAGATGACCCTTGAGTCTGCAGAACCCAAGGGAAAAAGGCTTAGGTGGCAAATGGTAAAACCAAGGTTGGGCCTTGCTGGAGGAGTCTTATTCAAAGCGAACTGTCAAGGGGGTCCCATAAATCACCCAACCGTGTAAGGAACGCAAAAATCCGGGAACATAATACCGATATGACGGAAACTAGGACGGCAAGAGTGGAACAAAACACCAGGCATAAGGCCGAGCCTTCCACCCTTTACCAAGTATATAGATGCATTAATTAAATAAGATATATTGTGATATCCCAACAAGTAAACATGTTCCAACAAGGAACAACATCTCCATGTTCCAACAAGGAACAAACTTCATCTTCACCTGCAACTAGCAACGCTATAAGAGGGGCTGAGCAAAGCGGTAACATAGCCAAACAACGGTTTGCTAGGAAGGGTGACAAAGGTTAGAGTTTCATGGCAATTTGGGAGGCTTGATAAACAAGTGGTAGGCATCATAGCATAGGCATAGCAAAAGAGCGAGCATCTAGCAAGCAAAGATAGAAGTGATTTCGAGGGTATGGTCATCTTGCCTGAAATCCCGCAAGGAAGAAGAACGAGTCCATGAAGAAGACAAGCGGACGCAGTCGAATGAATCCTCACAACTCCGGAACGAAACCGAAGATAACGAGAGAAGCAACCCGGAAAGAAGCAAGCAACATAGTAAACAACCATCACATAAACATGGCATGATGCACAACCAAGTATGATGCGTGTCCGGTTTAAATAGGCATGGCATGACAAAGTGCAACAAACAACACTACAAATTAAGTGGAGCTCAATATGCAACGAGTTGCATATTGACGAAACTTCACAACATTTATTTAGTTCTCTTTCGGTTATGTACCCAACAATATTAAATGTTTTTAAACATGGCAAGAGGTGAAGCATAATTAAACTAACTATTTAGGCAAGTTTAAATGAGGCCGGAACAACAAAATAACAAGTCCGGAAACTCCTCATATGCATATATTAGGTTTGTACTGTTCTGTCCTAAAGCATATTTTAGAGTTGCTAAACATGCAAGGTAATGCTACCGTGTTAATCTATGCATTTTCCCACCCCATTTACATATATAGTTTATTTAAAACCGAGTTACGGTTAATTAGTTATGAATTAAATCATTTTAACATGGCATTTAAGCAAATTAATGCAAACATCAATTTAAACATTTTTAACATGGATGAAAGTGGCATATTAGTAAACTACACAAAATTTCTGAGCATTTACATATTTAAGACATTTTAATCCGATGCACGGTTTGTGAATTATTGATGCATGAACACAAGGGGTTTTCTGCAAAACTGGAAATCCTGGAGTAAATAGAAAAATCGTTGGACGAAAAAAAAACACGTAACGGGCTGGATCTGGAAAAGAGCTGGGGAGCTTCTCACATTGGGCCTCGGCCCGTTCGGAGAGAAGACAGGCTGGTGGAGAGGCTGGGCCTCAACGCCTTGCTGGGCCGCGATGAGGCACAAGACGAGGCCGGCCCAGGCACTCGATCGGGACGCAGCAGCAGCTGGTCAACGCGCAGGGTGCGGGGCGAGCGGGCGTCCTTTGCTCGACAGAGAAGCAGAGTAGCGACGACAGGGACTTGGCACCGGCGCAGGAAGATGGAGGTCGTCGGCGGCACTTGTCGGCGGGGACTGCTGGAGGCGGCCGGATCCAGGTCGCGGGAAACGGCGGGGACGGATGGATCCACCTCGGATCCGGCGAGGCAGGGATCCATGGCGCGAACGGGGCTCCTCTTGTTCGTCCTGAAGAAAAAGAGAGAGACCGCGTGGTTAGGGAGAGAGAAGAACCAGGGCAAGAAGGAGAGGGAGGCGATGAGGAGCTGCAGAAGGGCCAGCCTTGGAGCACTGGGGCTCAGGGCGACGAGCATCAGGGAGGCAGGAGACCACGGGCATCGGGCATCCATGAGCTCGGGAACTACTCCACTTCGGGAGGACGGAGAGGACGAAGCAAGGCAGCGGTGGAGCATCTGGGCATGGGGAAGCGGCCTGGTGGCACTCCAGTGAGCTCGGTAGGGGCGGCGCCCATGGCCTCCTGGTGTTCCTGTGGAAAGAGAGAAAAGAGGGAGATATGAGACCGGAGGGAGAAAAGAGATGAACAGGGAAGGAGGGTAGAGAGGGGACGCGGGGGTTCCGCTGGTAGCCGGCAACGGCTTGCTCCGGTGGCCTCGGCCATGGCCTCGTCGGCCGGCGGGGTTGAGGAAAAGCTCGGGAAGGCTCCTCTCCTTCTGGAACGAGAGAATACAGGGGCTCCAGGAGCACGAGGCCCTTGCTCAGGAGGAGCTGGAGGCGCGGCGGACGAGCGGTGCTCGCGAGGTGGATCGACGGACAGATCGGGAGAGAAGCGGGCTGCAGTGCTGATTGGGTGTCGCTAAAAACAAGGGGAAGATGGCGGCAGTGGTTTGGGCAGGTGGGATCCCAATGTGGAAGAGGAGTGGCGGCGGCGAAGAGGAGGATTGGACAGAGAAGGATCCCTAGAAATTAGGTTTTGGTCTGATTTGGAATGAGGTGGTCTATTTATAGGGACAAAAGGAATAGGTTTGGACCCTCCGATCGAATTTGGACGGCTAAGAATAAATAGGTTATGGAGTCCAATTAAGAAAACGAAGATGTTTTATAGATGTTAGGAGATGATCCGGACCCAACGGTGACGACTGTCCGGGTCAGGTTCGGGACAACTTTCAGACGCGCGCGAGAGGATGTGAGCACTGTGCAGAGAGGGTCAAAAGGTTAGGCGAGAGGGAATCGAAAAAAAACCCGGTTGGGCTCGGAACGGTCAACGACTAACGAATGCAAGTTTTGAAAAATGACAGCAACGAAGTGCCGATGCAATGCGGATGATGCGGTGATGAATGCAACAAACGAACGGAACACATGACAACAACGAAAAACATGGAAGCCGTCTGGAGCATCGGTCTTGGGGCGTTACAACACTCCACCACTACAAGAGGATCTCGTCCCGAGATCTAGGATGGCACCGGAAGGAAGCGGAAGAGGAAGAGAAGAGGTAAAACTAAATTGCTTCTTTAACAAACGAGTGAAACCAAAGAACCTTGAGAGGTTGAACAAAATGAAAGAACGAAAACAACGAAGATGAACAAAGTTGAAAACACTCAGTTGGAAAAGAGGAACATGGGATACGACGAGAAACCAGAGGTTTAGTGATAAGATAGATATTGAAAACACTCCGGTTAAAACTAGATAGAGAGGGAATAAGATTGATATAATTTGGGCAGCACTCTGACTAAAAATGGAAGGAATTAACATGAACTTGATAAGATGGGAAGATACTTGAAGAAATCAACAACACACTACCTCGAAAACAATTATAAGAATGACACCAGGGGTAAGAATGATCCCAAACAGCACTCCGGTTGAGAAGAGAGGATAAACTTGATAAGATGATAGAACTTGAATGAAGGACACGGCACTCCGGTTGACTGGATAAGCAAAAGCAAAGAACATGATCCTCACCATTCGAGAAGAAGAGTGAAGGGAGCAACATCACAATGCTTCCGGAGAAGAAATAGAAGATTGATCATTGGAATAAAGGAATGGAGAGGAAAATGACAACTTCTACCACAAATGAGCTTGGAAAGCACCCTTGCAAAGAATAATTGAACGGAGTTGTTGGAGTATCAACAACGAAAAGAATAAGATTGATATGGTCTTAAGGAATGCATCTCAAATCATGAGGTGACAACCTGCCACTCATGGGAAAAGAATTGGATTGATAAGAACAAGGAGACGAGAAAGCTATATCACCGGGAGGATAAAGAAGAACTTGGGTCATTTATAAGCACCATAAAAAGCAACAATCCTTAGGGAAAGCTTTAGGTGAAATATAACCCAAGATAACTCCAATGAAGAGATTGATGGATTTAAATACCTCATTCTTGACAACATGTGAATCATGAAGCACGAGGAGAAATTGCCAAGGATGACATAACACCATCTCAAAAAATAAGGTAGAAAGAATTGCACTTCGGAATGCAAAATGAAGAAATGCTTGAACTCCTCCAAACAAAACATGTGTTGAACACCATGTTTATTTTTGAGTAAAGCTGGGCGGATCTTAACTCCGAGAGAAATCTTGAAGAACAATTGAAGAATGAAAGGAATCCTTGACGAACCACCATGTAGAGCCTCCATGAAGAACTCCGGTAAAACAAGGATGATAGAAAGAGAGAGAAGTGAAAAACACAAGGTGAATCCTTGCAATGATTTAGATGGAGCTTCAGGACGATGTAACCGAGAAAACTTCAAACTCCGAAAAGAAAGATGAATAAATGAAATCAAGAATTTTGATGAACCTCCGGAATAAGGAATTAATCACTTGGATGAAATAGGAATAAGAATTACATTATGCTTATCCTTCACCAATTAAGTTGATGACAAGTAATGGATTTGGCATACTACTTATTCTCGTAGAAAGGATTAAGATAGATATGGCGCAAACTTGAGAAAAGTCTTCAACGAACCACCGGTAGGATTTGGAAAGAACGAATGAATCTATATGATAACAAAGGAAGAGAACTCTAGAATGAACCACCATAAGAATTGATAATGAAAGTCACAAAGGCACAATTCACCGGGAAGAATTAGAAAACGAATAAAGATACTTGACAGAATTTAGATACGTGAGAACAAGAGATCATGAATCGATTAGAGGATATTTGAACGATCCACCGGTAAGATTTGAAGAACGAGAGCTGAATGTTGAGAACGAATAAATCTTTTGAAATGATGGCCTTCACAGAATCAAACTGAAAAGACTCATGAATTGCTCCGGATGGGTGAAAAGAATTCTCACAATTGAAAACAATTATGAGAGGATGGCATCAAGCTAGAACCCTGAATCTTGAAGAGAATGGAGCAAGATTTAAGAGAAACTGTTCTTCGGTCTTCAAATGTTGAGAATGACGATGAGAAACACCACCATGAATTGTTGAGGCACTCCGGAATGAAAATTAGAAAGGTTGAACCAACGATGAAAAGAATTTGAAAGCGATCTTGGAGAAGGAATATGACTGATGATACTTCATTCTTACGTCAAACTTTGAAAAGAATTTGGGAATAGTCCCGAGAAAATTAGAAGAGTCAGGTAAGATCCTGGGAAAAGACCTGTGGGTTAGGGCCCACTCAAAAGAAACACCTTCGAATGATTACTTGAAAAGGGAGATTGCACCGGTTGATTTAAATGGCTTGAATGAGATAACAATCTCGAAATAACTAGAATTGATGCAGAGTGGAAACACGAATCTTCAGAGATATCTTCAGCACTCCGGAACAAATGAATAACGAGAGGTGAATGATTAGGGGGGGCACTGGCATGAGAAAGCACTTGAAATGAGGGGAAGATATGATCGACAAAGCTTGAATTGAATCCACCGGATAAGAAAAGAGAGCGAAGAATGATAAACTTGAAGCTTCGTTAGAATTTTCCTGAGAATCACCAGATAGGAACATTGACGGAAAAGAATGGAGAGACTTCCCAAGAATAGAATGGATACTTGATTAAGAAATCCGAGTCCTTTAAGAAAAAGGGTGGGAGGGTGGGAAAACAAAGACAATTTGGGATGGATGAAACAGACACCGTTGAGAAAACTGAGATTGGATCTTGCGGATGTTGAAAATGATCGGATTTACTTGGAGAAAAGAACACCGGTTGGAAAAAGAATTACCATGACAACCTCGATGATCACGAAGGATTAGTATTCACATAGCAATATGAGAACATCGCTTAGAAAAGGTATGGAATCAACACTTGACTTTGAAGCAACTCGAATACCACAAAACAAAACAAAACAAAGGATTGGCTTGCAGAATAAGCCAGAAACAAACATATGATAGATCCCATATCGTATCATGTGTCTGTTGGAAAGATATCCTACGAGATACTTGAATTCCCACTTATAAACTCCCGAAAATTTCCGGTTATGCAATTAGGTGTTGGGGATACAGGGGACACAAAATATCACCCAAACTAACAATACCTAGATCCAGCGGTATCCATCCTTCAACACATAACCAAGGAAACTCCGGAAATCGTCTACCTCAACCTTCGAAAAGCATCCGTTATACGAGTTATGGCAATACTCCCGCACTCGCCTCAGTACTGGGCTATCAGGGTTATCTCACCAACAACTGTACAAAAGAGATTTTCGATGTCGCCGTACTAAACTCAGGTATTCCAGAACTGCAACGATAAAATTATGAGGACAACACCTCAGAGCTCAACTCCCCGGGACACTTCCACTAAACCCCTGCTGACAGGAGGCACCAAGACAATGTTGTCATCACAAAACCATCGGAACGATTCTAAGATACCCGCGTGATCCTAAATTTTTTTTTTAGTGAAATTTGAGAAGAGAAGAGTCAAAACTCTACGTCAGGATGCCTTACCAGAGCGATGAGGAGACTGGGAAGTAAAAAGAATTCCTAAACTCTCCGATACATAACTCCTAATGACTCAAAACATTTTTCTAGACACAACTCGGCCGCTAAAAACGATCAATCAGTGGGGGCTCCTAAGGTCGGGGAAGGCTCTGATACCAACTTGTAACGCCCTCTATGCGGCTATATCTCCCACGTGTCGAAGCACGACTTAGAGGCATAACCGCATTGAAAGCAATGTCGCAAGTGAGGTAATCTTCACACAACACATGTAATACATAAGGAAAAGAGATACATAGTTGGCTTACAATCGCCACTTCACGCAATACATGAGTAAAGCATTACATCCAACAGATACAATCAAAGTCCGACTACGGAACCAAAATAAAAGAAGACTACCCCAAATGCTACAGAGATCCCTGATCGACCCCAACTGGGCTCCACTACTGATCAACTGAAACGAAACAACACAATGAACAAGATCTTCAACGAGCTCCTCCTTGAGCTCGGGTGCGACACCTGCACGGCTTCATCGGCACCTGCAAACTGGTTTTGGAAGTATCTGTGAGTCACGGGGACTCAGCAATCTCACACCCGCGACATCAAGACTATTTAAGCTTAACGGAGGGGTAAAGGTATGAGGTGGAGCTGCAGCAAGCGACTAGCATATATGGTGGCTAACATACGCAAAAGAGAGCGAGAAGAGAAGCAAAGCACGGTCGAACAACTATGATCAAGAAGTGATCCTGAAACTACTTTCGTCAAGCATAACTCCAACACCGTGTTCACTTCCCGGACTCCGCCGAGAAGAGACCATCACGGTTACACATGCGGCTGATGTATTTTAATTAAGATCAACTTCGGGTTTTCTACAACCGGACATTAACAAACTCCCATCTGCCTCATAACCGTGGGCACGGCTTTCGAAAGATAATACCCTGCAGGGGTGTCCCAACTTAGCCCATTATAAGCTCTCATGGTCAATGAAGGATATTCCTTCTACCGGGAAGACCCGATCAGTCTCGGAATCCCGGACTACAAGACATTTCGACAATGGTAAAACAAGACCAGCAAGACCACCCGCTGTGCCGACAAATCCCGATAGGAGCTGCACATATCTCGTTCTCAGGGCACACCGGATAAGCTAAGCGTACAGCTACCAACATAACCCAAGTTGCCAAGGGACGGTCCCGCACGGTGCTCTAGTTTGGACCAACACTCGAAGGAGCACTGGCCCGGGGGTTAAAATAAAGATGACCCTTGAGTCTGCAGAACCCAAGGGAAAAAGGCTTAGGTGGCAAATGGTAAAACCAAGGTTGGGCCTTGCTGGAGGAGTCTTATTCAAAGCGAACTGTCAAGGGGGTCCCATAAATCACCCAACCGTGTAAGGAACGCAAAAATCCGGGAACATAATACCGATATGACGGAAACTAGGACGGCAAGAGTGGAACAAAACACCAGGCATAAGGCCGAGCCTTCCACCCTTTACCAAGTATATAGATGCATTAATTAAATAAGATATATTGTGATATCCCAACAAGTAAACATGTTCCAACAAGGAACAACATCTCCATGTTCCAACAAGGAACAAACTTCATCTTCACCTGCAACTAGCAACGCTATAAGAGGGGCTGAGCAAAGCGGTAACATAGCCAAACAACGGTTTGCTAGGAAGGGTGACAAAGGTTAGAGTTTCATGGCAATTTGGGAGGCTTGATAAGCAAGTGGTAGGCATCATAGCATAGGCATAGCAAAAGAGCGAGCATCTAGCAAGCAAAGATAGAAGTGATTTCGAGGGTATGGTCATCTTGCCTGAAATCCCGCAAGGAAGAAGAACGAGTCCATGAAGAAGACAAGCGGACGCAGTCGAATGAATCCTCACAACTCCGGAACGAAACCGAAGCTAACGAGAGAAGCAACCCGGAAAGAAGCAAGCAACATAGTAAACAACCATCACATAAACATGGCATGATGCACAACCAAGTATGATGCGTGTCCGGTTTAAATAGGAATGGCATGACAAAGTGCAACAAACAACACTACAAATTAAGTGGAGCTCAATATGCAACGAGTTGCATATTGACGAAACTTCACAACATTTATTTAGTTTTCTTTCGGTTATGTACCCAACAATATTAAATGTTGTTAAACATGGCAAGAGGTGAAGCATAATTAAACTAACTATTTAGGCAAGTTTAAATGAGGCCGGAACAACAAAATAACAAGTCCGGAAACTCCTCATATGCATATATTAGGTTTGTACTGTTCTGTCCTAAAGCATATTTTAGAGTTGTTAAACATGCAAGGTAATGCTACCGTGTTAATCTATGCATTTTTTCACCCCATTTGCATATATAGTTTATTTAAAACCGAGTTACGGTTAATTAGTTATGAATTAAATCATTTTAACATGGCATTTAAGCAAATTAATGCAAACATCAATTTATACATTTTTAACATGGATGAAAATGGCATATTAGTAAACTACACAAAATTTCTGAGCATTTACATATTTAAGACATTTTAATCCGATGCACGGTTTGTGAATTATTTATGCATGAACACAAGGGGTTTTCTGCAAAACTGGAAATCCTGGAGTAAATAGAAAAATCGCTGGACGAAAAAAAACACGTAACGGCTGGATCTAGAAAAGAGCTGGGGAGCTGCTCACATTGGGCCTCGCCCCGTTCGGAGAGAAGACAGGCTGGTGGAGAGGCTGGGCCTCAACGCCTTGCTGGGCCGCGATGAGGCACAAGACGAGGCCGGCTCAGGCACTCGATCGGGACGCAACAGCAGCTGGTCAACGCGCAGGGTGTGGGGCGAGCGGGCGTCCTCTGCTCGACAGAGAACCAGAGCAGCGATGACAGGGACTTGGCGCCGGCGCACGAAGATGGAGGTCGTCGGCGGCACTTGTCGGCGGGGACTGCTGGAGGCGGCCTGATCCGGGTCGCGGGAAATGGCGGGGACGGATGGATCCACCTGGGATCCGGCGAGGCAGGGATCCATGGCGCGAACGGGGCTCCTCTTGTTCGTCCTGAAGAAAAAGAGAGAGACTGCGTGGTTAGGGAGAGAGAAGAACCAGGGGAACAAGGAGAGGGAGGCGATGAGGAGCTGCAGAAGGGCCAGCCTTGGAGCACTGGGGCTCAGGGCGACGAGCATCAGGGAGGCAGGAGACCACGGGCACCGGGCATCCACGAGCTCGGGAACTACTCCACTGCGGGAGGACGGAGAGGACGAAGCAAGGCAGCGGTGGAGCATCTGGGCATGGGGAAGCGGCGTGGTGGCACTCCGGCGAGCTCGGTATGGGCGGTGCCCATGGCCTCCTGGTGTTCCTGTGGAAAGAGAGAAAAGAGGGAGATATGAGACCGGAGGGAGAAAAGAGATGAACAGGGAAGGAAGGTAGAGAGGGGACGCGGGGGTTCCGCTGGTAGCCGGCGACGGCTTGCTCCGGTGGCCTCGGCCATGGCCTTGTCGGCCGGCGGGGTTGACGAAAAGCTCGGGAAGGCTCCTCTCCTTCTAGAACGAGAGAATACAGGGGCTCCAGGAGCACGAGGCCCTTGCTCGGGAGGAGCTGGAGGCGCGGCGGACGAGCGGTGCTCGCGAGGTGGATCGACGGACAGATCGGGAGAGAAGCGGGCTGCAGTGCTGATTGGGTGGCGCTGAAAACAAGGGGAAGATGGCGGCAGTGGTTTGGGCAGGTGGGATCCCAATGTGGAAGAGGAGTGGCGGTGACGAAGAGGAGGATTGGACAGAGAAGGATCCCTAGAAATTAGGTTTTGGTCTGATTTGGAATGAGGTGGTCTATTTATAGGGACAAAAGGAATAGGTTTGGACCCTCCGATCGAATTTGAACGGCCGAGAATAAATAGGTTATGGAGTCCAATTAAGAAAACGAAGATGTTTTATAGATGTTAGGAGATGATCCGGACCCAACGGTGACGACTGTCCGGGTCAGGTTCGGGACAACTTTCGGACGCGCGCGAGAGGATGTGAGCACTATGCAGAGAGGGTCAAAAGGTTAGGCGAGAGGGAATCGAAAAAAAACCCGGTTGTGCTCGGAACGGTCAACGACTAATGAATGCAAGTTTTGAAAAATGACAGCAACGAAGTGCCGATGCAATGCGGATGATGCGGTGATGAATGCAACAAACGAACGGAACACATGACAGCAACGAAAAACATGGAAGCCGTCTGGAGCATCGGTGTTGGGGCGTTACATAGAGGGATGTCTATCTAAGTGGGAGTTCTTAAGTAATATGATTAATTGAACTTTAATTTATCATGAACTTCGTCCTGGTAGTATTAGCATATCTATGTTGTAGATCAATATCTCGCGTTGTTTCTTCCCTATGTTTTATATATGTTCCTAGAGAAAACTAAGTTGAAAGATGATAGTACCAATGATGCGGACTGGGTCCGTGATCTGAGGTTTATCCTCATTGTTGCACAGAAGAATTATGTCCTTGATGCACCGCTAGGTGACAGACCTATTGCAGGAGCAGATGCAGACGTTATGAACGTTTGGCTAGCTCAATATGATGACTACTTGATAGTTTAGTGCACCATGCTTAATGGCTTAGAATCGGGACTTCAAAGACGTTTTGAACGTCATGGACCATATGAGATGTTCGAGGAGTTGAAGTTAATATTTCAAGCAAGTACCCGAGTTGAGAGATATGAAGTCTCCAACAAGTTCTATGGCTAAAAGATGGAGGAGAATAGCTCAAGTAGTCAGCATGTCCTCAGATTGTCTGTGTACTACAATCACTTTAATCATGTGGGAGTTAATCTTCCAGATAAGATAGTGATTGACAGAATTCTCTAGTCACCATCACCAAGTTAACAGAACTTCGTGATGAACTATAATATGCAAGGGATAACAGAAACAATTCCCAAGCTCTTCGTGATCCTGAAATCGATGAAGTTAGAAATCAAGAAAAACATCAAGTGTTGATGGCTGACGAGACCACTTGTTTCAAGAAAAGGGCAAAGGGAAGAAGGGGAACTTCAAGAAGAATGGCAAACAAGTTGCTGCTCAAGTGAAGAAGCCCAAGTCTGGTCCTAAGCCTGAGACTAAGTGCTTCTACTGCAAAGGGACTGGTCACTGGAAGCGGAACTACCCCAAGTATTTGGCGGATAAGAAGGATGGCAAAGTGAACAAATGTATATTGGATATACATGTTATTGATGTGTACTTTACTAGTGTTTATAGCAACCCCTCGGCATTTGATACTGGTTTAGTTGCTAAGAGTAGTAACTCAAAACGGGAGTTGCAGAATAAACAGAAACTAGTAAAAGGCGAGGTGACGATGTGTGTTGGAAGTAGTTCCAAGATTGATATGATCATCATCGCACACTCCCTATACTTTCGGGATTAGTGTTGAAACTAAATAAGTGTCATTTGGAGTTTGCGTTGAGCATGAATATGATTTGATCATGTTTGTTGCAATACGGTTATTCATTTAGATTAGAGAATAATTGTTGTTCTGTTTACATGAATAAAACCTTCTATGGTCATACATGATATGTCTCCATCGTATCTACTTTTCCAAACACTTTTGCCCTTGTTTTGGACTCTAATTTGCATGATTTGAATGGAACTAACCCCGAACTGACGCTATTTTCAGCAGACTTTCCATGGTGTTATTTATGTGCAGAAACAAAACTGCTCAGAATGACCTAAAACTCCACGGAACAACTTTTCAGAAATAATAAAAAATCCTCGCCAAAGATGAAGACCAGGGAGCCCACACCCTGTCCACGAGGGTGGGGTCGCCCCCCCCCCCTAGGGCACGGCCCCCTACCTCGTGGGCCCCCTGGAGCTCCTCCGGCGCCAACTACAACTCTATATATTTGCTTTCGGGGAGAAAAAATCAAGGAGAAGAAATCATCGCGTTTTACGATACGGAGCCACTGCCAAGCCCTAAAACCTCTCGGAGGGGCTGATATGGAGTCCGTTCGGGGCTCCGGAGAGGGGGATTTGTCACCGTCGTCATCATCAACCATCCTCCATCACCAATTTCATGATGCTCACTGCCGTGCGTGAGTAATTCCATCGTAGGCTTGCTGGACGGTGATGGGTTGGATGAGATCTATCATGTAATCGAGTTAGTTTTGTTAGGGTTTGATCCCTAGTATCCACTATGTTCTGAGATTGATGTTGCTATGACTTTGCTATGCTTAATGCTTGTCACTAGGGCCCGAGTGCCATGATTTCAGATCTGAACCTATTATGTTTTCATGAATATATGTGTGTTCTTGATCCTATCTTGCAAGTCAATAGTCACCTACTATGTGTTATGATCCGGCAACCCCGAAGTGACAATAATCGGGACCACTCCCGGTGATGACCATAGTTTGAGGAGTTCATGTATTCACTATGTGCTAATGCTTTGTTCCGGTTCTCTATTAAAAGGAGGCCTTAATATCCCTTAGTTTCCATTAGGACCCTGCTGCCACGAGAGGGTAGGACAAAAGATGTCATGCAAGTTCTTTTCCATAAGCACGTATGACTATATTCGGAATACATGCCTACATTACATGAATGAATTGGAGCTACTTCTGTGTCACCCTATGTTATGACGGTTACATGATGAACCGCATCCGGCATAATTATCCATCACCGATCCAATGCCTACGAGCTTTCCATATACTGGTTCTCGCTTATTTACTTTCCCGTTGTTACTGTTACAATTACTACAAAACACCAAAAATATTACTTTTGCTTTCTTTACTTTTGTTACCATTACCACTACTATCATATTACTTTGCTACTAAACACTTTGCTGCAGATACTAAGTTTTCCAGGTGTGGTTGAATTGACAACTCAACTACTAATACTTGAGAATATTCTTTGGCTCCCCTTGTGTCAAATCAATAAATTTGGGTTGAATACTCTACTCTCGAAAATTGTTGTGATCCCCTATACTTGTGGGTTATCAAGACTATTTTCTGGCGCCGTTGTCAGGGAGCATAGCTCTATTCTTTGAGTCACTTGGGATTTATATCTGCTGGTCACTATGAAGAACTTGAAAGACGCTAAGACAACAATTTATCCCTTAACTACGAGGGGAGGTAAGGAACTGTCATCTAGCTCTGCACTTGATTCTCCTTCTGTTTTGAGTAAGCTTGCGACACCTAAACCTGCTTCTGTTATTCGTTCTGATATGTCGCATGTTATTGATGATGCCACTTCTGCTATGCATGATACTTATGATGAAACTACTTCTATGCTTGATACTACTGTGCCCCTTAGTGAATTTCTTGATGAACAAATTGTTAGGGCTAGAGAGAAAGAAATTATTGAAACTGATTATTATGATGAGAGTGATGATGAAGATAGGCCTGTTATTCCTGAGGTTTATGTTTTTGATACGGAAGCTTCTGCAGCTATTTTAGCTTGCAAAGATAGATATGAACTCAAGAGGTTATTAGCTGAATGGAATAAGGAATCTCTTAGAGATAGAATGAGGCCAGACCCTGCTATTGCTACTTCACCTATTTGTGTTGCCGATAAAGATTATGAATTCTCTGTTGATCCTGGTATAATTACTTTGGTTGAATCTGATCCTTTTCATGGCTATGAATCTGAAACTGTTGTGGCACATCTTACTAAATTAAATGATATAGCCACCCTGTTCACTAATGATGAGAGATCTCGCTACTTTTATATCCTTAAAATATTTCCGTTCTCATTAAAGGGTGATGCTTAGATATGGTTTAATTCTCTTGATCCTGGTTGTGTGCATAGTCCCCAGGATATGATTTATTACTTCTCTGCTAAATATTTCCCTGCTCATAAGAAACAAGTTGCTTTGAGGGAAATTTACAACTTTGTGCAAATTGAAGAAGAGAGTCTCCCACAAGCTTGGGGGAGGCTTCTCAAGTTACTTAATGCTTTGCCTGATCATCCTCTTAAGAAAAATGAAATACTTGATATCTTTTATAATGGACTAACCGATGCTTCCAGAGATTACCTGGATAGTTGTGCTGGTTCTGTTTTCAGGGAAAGAACACCGGATGAAGCTGAAATTCTATTGAATAATATGTTGACAAATGAAAATAATTGGGCACTTCCTGAGCCAGCTCCTGCTACAATTATTGAGCCTATTCCTAAACCAACTCCGAAGAAGAGAGGTGTTCTATTTCTCAGTCCTGAAGATATGCAAGAGGCAAAGAAATCTATGAAAGAAACAGGTATTAAAGCTGAAGATGTTAAGAATATACCTCCTATTGAAGAAATACATGGTCTTAATCTACCGCCTGTTGAAGAAACATATGATCGTAATCCATTACCTATTGAAGAACCTCCTGGTCTTGATAACCCGACACAGGTAGTAAGGGTAAATTCTCTCTATAGATATGATAGAGCTGAAATCCCTCCTACTAAAATTGCTAGCCAATGCTTGGATGAGTTTGATAACTTTATGTTTAAGCAAGAAGATTTCAATGCTTATTTTGGTAGAAAATTAAAAAAATGCTTATATGATTAAACACTTGGGTGACTATATGGCTAATATTAGAGGTGAACTTAAACTTGTTAGCAAACATGCTTCTATGGTTACCACTCAAGTAGAACAAGTACTTAAAGCTCAAAATGATTTGCTCAATGAAATGAATAGTAAGAAAAATGATTATGCTGTTAGAGTGGCTACTAGAACTAGTAGAATGACTCAGGAACCTTTGTATCCTGAAGGCCACCCTAAGAGAATTGAGCAAGACTCTCAGAGAAATAATATTGATGCACCTATTCCTTCTAAAAAGAAGAAAAAGAAAAATGATAGGACTTTGCAAACTTCTAGTGAACCCATTGCTGAAACACCTGATAATCCAAATGTTATCTCTATGTATGATGCTGAAACACAATCTGATAATGAACATGAACCTAGTGAAAATGTTAATGATGAGGTTCATGATGATGCTCAACCTAGTAATGATAGTGATGTAGAAGTTGAACCTGCTGTTGATCTTGATAACCCACAATCAAAGAATCAACGTTATGATAAGAGAGACTTTGTTGCTAGGAAACATGGTAAAGAAAGGGAGCCATGGGTTCAGAAACCCATGCCTTTTCCTCCCAAACCATCCAAGAAAAAGGATCATGAGGATTTTGAGTGCTTTGCTGAAATGATTAGACCTATCTTTTTGCGTATGTGATTAACTGATATGCTCACAATGAATCCTTTATGCTAAGTATATGAAAGATATTGTTACTAATAAAAGAAAGATACCGGAAGCTGAAATTTCCACCATGCTTGCTAATTTATACTTTTAAGGGTGGAATACCAAAGAAACTTGGAGATCCAGGAGTACCCACTATACCATGCTCCATTAAAAGAAACTATGTTAAAACTTCTTTATGTGATGTTGGAGCCGGTGTTAGTGTTATGCCCCTCTCTTTATATCGTAGACTTGATTTGAATAAGTTGACACCTACTGAAATATCTCTGCAAATGGCTGATAAATCAACTGCTATACCTGTCGGTATTTGTGAGGATGTGCCTGTTGTAGTTGCGAACGTTACTATTTTAACGGACTTTGTTATTCTTGATATTCCCGAGGGCGATAGTATGTCTATTATTCTTGGAAGACCTTTTCTGAATACTGCAGGGGCTGTTATTTATTGCAATAAAGGCAATGTCACTTTTCATGTTAATGGTAATGAGCATACGGTACACTTTCCGAGGAATCAACCTCAAGTTCATAGTATCAACTCTATTGGAAAAATTCCATCGATTATATTTGGAGGTTTTGAATTTCCTCTTCCTACTGTCAAGAAAAAATATGATATTCTTATTATTGGGGATGTGCATATCCCCGTTGAGGTAACATAGTGTTATTCGAAATTTCTCCGGTTTCATGTTATTCGGAATGAGTTTATTAACAAGACCTGATCAACCTTGTTAGTGGATTATTTTTGATGAGCATGAGATGGATGAAACTAGAAGGCACAACCTTCTGTACCCTCCTTCTATTTCCTGTTATTTAGTTGAAATAAAGTAAAAATAGTATTATTCTGTCTGTTTTCTGATTTATCCGTGCAATATAAAATATGCCAAAAATAAAAGTTCTCCAAATGCCCTGAAAATGAAATATGATTTTTTCTAGAATATTTGAGGAATTATGGAACTGAGAACACACCTGGGGGGTGAACCACCTGGCCACGAGGGTGGAGGGCGCGCCCTACCCCCCAAGGCGCGCCCCCTGCCTCGTGGGACCACGGTGGGCCCCCTCCACTTATTCCTGCACCCATACAGTTCTTCTTCCTCCCACAAACACGAATATCTGGCTCAAGCACGAGTTCTAGCTCACTTTGCTGTGATTTTCGATCTCCTTGCTCAAAGCACCTCTCACAAAACTGCTTGGGGAGATTGTTCCTTGGTATGTGACTCCTCCATTGGTCCAATTAGTTTTTGTTCTAGTGCTTTATTCATTGCAAATTTGTGTTGCATAGGTGACCATGTTCTTGAGCTTGCATGTTAAATTTATATGGTTCCAAGTAGTTTTAATGCTTGATATAGGCTCTAGGCACTTGTAGGATTAGTTGCTATCAATTTTGTTGAGCTTGGTTCACTTTTGTTTGAAGTTACTAAAAAATTTAGAATATTTCAGAAAATGATGAAGAGATTTTTGAGGGGCTCATCGAGCCGAAGCTCGAAGGAAAAGCAAAATGAAGAAGCATAGAGGCCCAAATATAATTTGCCTCGTACCACGGAGGTCCGGCCATGTGAATGGCCTTCCGATGACTTCTTGAGACAAGCCGGGATTTATGAGGATTTTTATTCATTGGCTGATAATGCTGGCCTCACCGGCTTCCTCCGCGACCAACGTCATCAGTATCTCTTACTCACTAATACTTTTGTGCAAAACTTCTACTATTTTCCTAAGGAATCACCTCCTTTAGTAGAGTTTCATTTATATGATGTTGTTGAGAAAATGCCATTAGCTGAATTTTGCAAAGTTTGCAAAATACCCTTTGAGGGTACCTTAGATGAACCACACCGTAAAGATGTGGAAGAATTTATTGACACCATCACTGTGGGGGAAACCAGGAAGGTTTCCGATGCAAAAATCACTAGCATACAGTTTCCTATCTTACGCTACTTTACCTTATTTGCTAGTCGTTGCTTGATTGGTCGCGGAATCTATGGAAACCTTAGTGTTCCTGATATTATAATTTTGTTCCATGGTTTATACCGCGATAACACTATTAGTATGGGAGGAATTATTGCTAAATGATTAAGTTTGAACCGTACTAAGGGGCCCATCTTTGAAGGTATTTATGCTTCATGCCTAGTTGCACATTTTAACATACCCATTAGGCTTTATGAGAAAGAAGAAAAATTGCTGCCTAGTGCTTATTTAGATTATAAGAGTATGCTACCGCATGATTTTATTGTTAAGGGCAGGGAAGGGGAGCTTAAATATAAATTGTACTTTAATCAACATCACCCTGAGACTATTACCTTGCCTGCTCCTTCCTTGTTTAATTTGTCTGAAGGTCCTTATCTCGTTCCGTGGGCGACCGTTCAAGCCTACCGGAACCCTACACCGGCCCCGGAGCCGGAACCACAATACGAGCCTCCACGCCAATCTGTTTATTCTTGGGATCCGGAGATGGCTGCCAGCCAGTGGCAGTCAGAGTCCTCTTCAGCGCAGTATGACCCCAGCTACACCTACGGATATCATCCAGGCCATCCCTGGCAATGAACCGACTTAGGCCAAAAGCCTAAGCTTGGGGGAGTACGTATTTCCCACCGACATTACATTTATGTACACACACTCATTGCTAGATGTCGGTGCTCATACTCTTTTACTGTAATATCCATGCTAGTTTATTTTCTTTTTCTTGCTTTCTTCTTGTGTGTTTGTTAAACCTTAAGAAAAACCAAAAAAATTAGTAGTAGCTATTAGCTAGTTTACTTTTTTGCTGTAGTAGTAATAATTAAAAAGAAAATCCAAAAATATTTCCCGTTCTTCTTTTGCTTGTTGGGATCTTTCCTGTGTAAATAGTTTTTATTTCTTTTCTTTCCTTTGGGGGTCGATAGGAGAAGACCATGATTAAATTCTTGAAGTGGCTCTTACATGCATTATTGTTGATTTAACCAAGAGCCCATATTGCCTTGTCTTCTCATGTTTATTGAATGCTCGCAGATTCCAGCTTAGTCCAATGCACGTGCACTCTTATTATTATTCACTCCATTCGGTCATGCAAGTGAAAGGCAATTATGATGATATATGATGGACTGACTGAGATGAGAAAAGCTGGTATGAACTCGACCTCTCTTGTTTTTGTAAATATGATGAGTTCATCGTTCTTGATTCAGCTTGTTATGAATAAACACGTTTGCAATGACAATTAGAGATCATAGTTGCTTGTGCCATGCTTGATTAGCTATGAGTTATAATGGTTTACCTTGCGTGCCAACATGCTATTAAAATGGTTATGATGTGGTATAGTGGGGTGGTATCCTCCTTTGAATGATTTAAGTGACTTGACTTGGCACATGTTCACGCATGTAGTTGAAACAAATCAACATAGCCTTCACGATATTTATGTTCATGGTGGATTATATCCTACTCATGCTTGCATCCAATGTTTATTAATTTTAATGCATGTTCATGACTGTTGTCGCTCTCTAGTTGGTCGCTTCCCAGTCTTTTGCTAGCCTTCACTTGTACTAAGCGGGAATACTGCTTGTGCATCCAATCCCTTAAACCCCAGAGTTATTCCATATGAGTCCACTATACCTTCCTATATGCGGTATTTACCTGCCGTTCCAAGTAAATTTGTATGTGCCAAACTCTAAACCTTCAAATAAACATTCTGTTTTGTATGCCCGAATAGCTCATGTATCAACTAGGGCTGCCCTTATCTTCCATGTTAGGCGGGTTATTCTCAAGAGGAGTGGACTCCGCTCCTCATTCACGAGAAAATGGCTGGTCTCCGGGATGCCCGGTCCCATGCTTTATGCAAACTAAATCAAAATAATTGCAAACAAAACTCCCCCTGGGACTGTTGCTAGATGGAGACACTCGTTGTTTCGAGCAAGTCATGGATTGATGCTTGTTGGTGGAGGGGGAGTATAAACTTTACCATTCTGTTTGGGAACCGCCTATAATGTGTGTAGCATGGAAGATATCGCCATCTCTTAGTTGTTATGTTGACAATGAAAGTATGCTGCTCAAAATATTATTTATCTCTATTTCAAGACCGAGCTCTGGCACCTCTACAAATCCCTACTTACCTCTGCAAAGGGCCTATCTATTTACTTTTATGTTGAGTCATCACCTTCTTATTAAAAAGCACTAGCTGGAGAGCGCAGCTGTCATTTGCATCCATTACTATTAATTTATGTTGGGTATGACTATGATTGGATCTCTTTTACCATGAATTACAATGTCTAGTCAGTCCTTGATCTTTAAAGGTGCTCTGCATTTATGTTTTGCGGTCTCAGAAAGGGCTAGCGAGATGCCATCATGTTATACCATATTATGATTGTTTTGAGAAAGTGTTGTCATCCAAGATTTATTATTATGGCTCGCTAGTTGATTATGCTTTTGATATGAGTAAACATGAGACCTGAGAATTATTGCAAATGTGGTTAGTCATGATCTTTGCTGAAAACTTGAATGCTGGCTTTACATATTTACAACAACAAGAGCAAACAGAGTTTCTAAAAGTTTTTCTTTATCACTTTCAGTTCATCAACTAAATTGCTTGAGGACAAGCAAAGGTTTAAGCTTGGGGGACTTGATACGTCTCCGTCATATCTACTTTTCCAAACACTTTTGCCCTTGTTTTGGACTCTAATTTGCATGATTTGAATGGAACTAACCCTGGACTGACGCTATTTTCAGCAGACTTTCCATGGTGTTATTTATGTGCAGAAACAAAACTTCTCAGAATGACCTAAAACTCCACGGAACAACTTTTCAGAAATAATGAAAAATCCTTGCCAAAGATGAAGACCAGGGGGCCCACACCCTGTCCACGAGGGTGGGGGCACCCCCCTAGGGTGCCCCTACCTCATGGGCCCCCTGGAGCTCCTCCGACGCCAACTCCAACTCTATATATTTGCTTTCGGAGAGAAAAAAATCAAGGAGAAGAAATCATCGCGTTTTACGATACGGAGCCACCGCCAAGCCCTAAAACCTCTCGGGAGGGCTGATCTGGAGTCCGTTCGGGGCTCCAGAGAGGGGGATTCATCGTCGTTGTCGTCATCAACCA
Source organism: Aegilops umbellulata (assembly GCA_032464435.1). NCBI lineage: Eukaryota > Viridiplantae > Streptophyta > Magnoliopsida > Poales > Poaceae > Aegilops > Aegilops umbellulata. The sequence goes on along the minus strand of CP136060.1, from coordinate 111,608,610 downwards.
TCCTCCATCACCAATTTCATGATGCTCACCGTCGTGCGTGAGTAATTCCATCATAGGCTTGCTGGACGGTGATGGGTTGGATGAGATCTATCATGTAATCGAGTTAGTTTTGTTAGGGTTTGATCCCTAGTATCCACTATGTTTTGAGATTGATGTTGCTATGACTTTGCTATGCTTAATGCTTGTCACTAGGGCCCGAGTGCCATGATTTCAGATCTGAACCTATTATGTTTTCATGAATATATGTGTGTTCTTGATCCTATCTTGCAAGTCAAAAGTCACCTACTATGTGTTATGATCCGGCAACCCCGAAGTGACAATAATCGGGACTACTCCCGGTGATGACCATAGTTTGAGGAGTTCATGTATTCACTATGTGCTAATGCTTTGTTCCGGTTCTCTATTAAAAGGAGGCCTTAATATCCCTTAGTTTCCATTAGGACCCTGCTGCCACGAGAGGGTAGGACAAAAGATGTCATGCAAGTTCTTTTCCATAAGCACGTATGACTATATTCGGAATACATGCCTACATTACATTGGTGAATTGGAGCTAGTTCTGTGTCACCCTACGTTATGACTGTTACATGATGACCCGCATCCGGCATAATTATCCATCACCGATCCAATGCCTACAAGCTTTCCATATACTGGTTCTCGCTTATTTACTTTCCCGTTGTTAATGTTACAATTACTACAAAACACCAAAAATATTACTTTTGCTTTCTTTACTTTTGTTACCATTACCACTACTATCATATTACTTTGCTACTAAACACTTTGCTGCAGATACTAAGTTATCCAGGTGTGGTTGAATTGACAACTCAACTGCTAATACTTGAGAATATTCTTTGGCTCCCCTTGTGTCGAATCAATAAATTTGGGGTGAATACTGTACCCTCAAAAACTGTTGCGATCCCCTATACTTGTGGGTTGTCAATACACCCAATAAAATGGTTTGTTGGATCTCGATCATAGTGATACACATATTCATAATAATGAAGCCAAAAGATGCAAAGTTAATAATGATGGTGCAACTTATTTGTGGCACTGTCGTTTAAGTCATATTGGTGTAAAGCGCATGAAGAAACTCCATGCTGATGGGATTTTGGAATCACTTGATGCTTGCAAACCATGCCTCTTGGGCAAGATGACTAAAACGCCGTTCTCCGGAACAATGGAGCAAGCAACAGATTTGTTGGAAATCATACATACTCATGTATGTGGTCCGATGAATATTAAGGCTTGCGGCGGGTATCATTATTTTCTGACATTCACAAATGATTTGAGTAGATATGGGTATATCGACTTGATGAAACACAAGTCTAAAACATTTGAAAAGTTCAAAGAATTTCAGAGTGAAGTGGAGAATCATCGTAACAAAAATAAAAGTTTCTACGATATGATCGCAGAGGTAAAATATTTAAGTTACGAGTTTGGCCTTCAGTTAAAACAATGTGAAATAGTTTCACTACTCACGCCACCTGGAACACCACAGCGTAATGGTGTGTCCGAACGTCGTAACCGTACTTTATTAGATATGGTGCGATCTATGATGTCTCTTACTGATCTACCACTATCGTTTTAGGGTTATGCATTAGAGACAACTACGTTCACGTTAAATAGGGCACCATCTAAATCCGTTGGGACGACACCGTATGAACTATGGTTTGGCAAGAAACCTAAGCTGTCATTTCTTAAAGTTTGAGGTTGCAATGCTTATGTGAAAAAGTTTCAACCTGATAAGCTCAAACCCAAATCGGAGAAATGCGTCTTCATAGGATACCCAAAAGAAAATGTTGGGTACACCTTCTATCATAGATCCGAAGGCAAGATATTTGTTGCTGAAAATGGATCCTTTCTAAAGAAGGAGTTTCTCTCGAAAGAAGTGAGTGGGAGGAAAGTAGACCTTGATGAGGTAACTGTACCTACTCCCTTATTGGAAAGTAGTTCATCACAGAAACCGGTTCCTGTGACACCTACACCAATTAATGAGGAAGCTAATGATGATGATCATGAAACTTCAGATCAAGTTACTACCGAACCTCGTAGGTCAACCAGAGTAAGATCCGCACCAGAGTGGTATGGTAATCCTGTTCTGGAGGTCATGTTACTTGACCATGACGAACCTATGAACTATGAGGCAGCGATGATGAGCCCAAATTCCGCAAAATGGCTTGAGGCCATGAAATCTGAGATGGGATCCATGAATGAGAGCAAAGTATGGACTTTGATTGACTTGCCCAATGATCGGCGAGCCATTGAGATTAAATGGATCTTCAAGAGGAAGACGGACGCTGATAGTAGTGTTACTATCTACAAAGCTAGAATTGTCGCAAAAGGTTTTCGACAAGTTCAAGGTGTTGACTATATTGAGAGTTTCTCACTCGTATCTATGCTTAAGTCTGTCCGAATCATGTTAGCAATTGCCGCATTTTATGAAATCTGGCAAATGGATAAACAAAACTGCATTCTTTAATGGATTTATTAAAGAAGAGTTGTATATGATGCAACCAGAAGGTTTTGTCAATCCTAAAAGTGCTGACAAAATATGCAAGCTCCAGCGATCCATCTACGGACTGGTGCAAGCATCTCGGAGTTGGAATATACGCTTTGATAAGATGATCAAAGCATATAGTTTTATACAGACTTGCGGTGAAGCCTGTATTTACAAGAAAGTGAGTGGGAGCACTACAACATTTCTAATAAGTATATGTGAATGACATATTGTTGATCGAAAATAATGTAGAATTATTCTGCAAAGCATAAAGGAGTGTTTGAAAGGAGTTTTTCAAAGAAAGACCTCGGTGAAGCTGCTTACATATTGAGCATCAAGATTTATAGAGATAAATCAAGACGCTTGATAAGTTTTTTCAATGAGTACATACCTTGACAAGATTTTGAAGTAGTTCAAAATGGAACAGTCAAAGAAAGAGTTCTTGCCTGTATTGCAAAGTATGAAGTTGAGTAAAGACTCAAAACCCGACCACAGCAGAAAATACAAAAGAGAATGAAAGTCATTTCCTATGCCTCACTCATAGGTTCTATAAAGTATGCTATGTTGTGTACCTCACCATGATTTTGGCAAGAGGGTACTGAGGGAGTCCTGGATTAGGGGGTGTCCGGGTAGCCGGACTATACCTTCAGCCGGACTCCTGGACTAAGAAGATACAAGATTGAAGACTTCGTCCCGTGTCCGGATGGGACTTTCCTTGGTGTGGAAGGCAAGCTTGGCGATGCGGATATTCAGATCTCCTACCATTGTAACCGACTTTGTGTAACCCTAACCCTCTCCGGTGCCTATATAAACCGGAGGGTTTTAGTCCGTAGGACAACTCCAACATACAACAATCATACCATAGGCTAGCTTCTAGGGTTTAGCCTCCTTGATCTCATGGTAGATCTACTCTTGTACTACCCATATCATCAATATTAATCAAGCAGGACGTAGGGTTTTACCTCCAACAAGAGGGCCCGAACCTGGGTAAAACATTGTGCCCCTCGTCTCCTGTTACCATCCGCCTAGACGCACAGTTCGGGACCCCCTACCCGAGATCCGCCGGTTTTGACACCGACATTGGTGCTTTCATTGAGAGTTCCTCTATGTCGTCGCTTTTAGGTCCGATGGCTCCTTTCATCATCAACAATGATGCGGTCCAGGGTGAGACTTTTCTCCCCGGACAGATCTTTGTCTTCGGCGGCTTCGCACTGCGGGCCAATTTGCTTGGCCACCTGGAGCAGATCGAAAGCTACCCCCTGGCCATCAGGTCAGATTTGGAAGTTTAAACTACACGGCTGACATCCGCGGGGACTTGATCTTCGACGGATTCGAGCCACAGCCAAGCGCGCCGCACTGTCTCGATGGGCATGATCTAGCTCTGCCGCCGAACAGTGTCCTGGAGGCCGCACACGCTCCAGTTCCGACCCTCAATCCGGAGCCGGCTGCACCGATCGGGGATGAGTGGTTGGACGCCGCCTCAGGGGCTATGATCCCAAAGGCGATCGAGCCAAACACCAGCCCCGCACTCCGCATGGCCCGTGACTCCGAGGGGCCGGATTCCTCTCCGGACTCCGAGCCCTCCGCGCGCCTGCCAATCGAATCCGATTGGGCGCCGATCATGGAGTTCACCGCCGCAAACATCTTTCAGCACTCGCCCTTCGGCGACATCCTGAAGTCACTAAAGTCTCTCTCTTTATCAGGAGAGCCCTGGCCGGACTACGGTCAGCAAGGATGGGATACGGATGATGAAGAAATTCAAAACCCACCCACCACCCATTTGGTAGCCACTATTGATAATTTAAACGACGTGCTCAACTTCGACTCCGAAGACATCGACGACATGGACGACGATGCAGGAGACGCATATGAACCAACGCCTATAGGGCATTGGACAGCCACCTCATCTCATGATGTGTACATGGTGGATACACCTAAAGGAATTGACAACGAGGAACACGGGGATGAAACGAGGGATCGATCTCTCGAAAAAAATCAAAGCGTCGGCGTAAACGCCGCTCCAAGCCCCGCCTCGATACAGACCCAGCCATAGAGCAGGATGAGCCGGCAGACGACGAGCATGCCTTAGAGCAACCACCCGAACAGGGCAACCTGGATAAAGAAACCGAACAACCCTCCCCCGGCGAAAATGGCACTCCGAACGACCTTACGCCGGATAAGCCCACGGAGCATAAGAACCTCCACAAAAGGCTCGTTGCAACTGCACGCAGCCTGAAAAAGCAGAAGCGGAAGCTAAAAACTGCGGAAGATGCACTCAGAATCAGATGGAGTAAAGTAATCAATACCGCAGACAAATACGGTGGCAGTCGCCACACTAAAAGCTACCCGAAGCGAAAGCTACTGCTCGAATTTGACGAAGAGGCCTTAGAACCCTCGCATTCAGAAAATAAGAAAGCCACCCGGTCGGATAGACGACCCCATGGCCAGCATAAAGCGGCAAGCGGTGCCGCACTTAAGCCGGCATGCGACCCACTTAAGGATTCGCATCAAAAAGATGGCCCAGCCAGGTCCATTTATGGGCCAAGAAAGCAAGCTCTTGTAAGCAATGCAATAAAGCCAGTATCCGAATCCGGCACACCCAAATACAGGGGCGCCGCACACCCCCTATGTTTCACTGATGAGGTCCTGGATTATGAATTTCCAGAGGGATTCAAACCCGTAAACATAGAGGCATACGACGGAACAATAGACCCTGGAGTCTGGATCGAGGGTTATATCCTCCACATACATATGGCTAGAGGAGATGACCTCCACACCATCAAATACTTACCCCTCAAGCTTAAAGGGCCAGCCCGGCATTGGCTTAAAAGCCTTCCTGAAAACACAATTGGAAGTTGGGAAGAGCTCGAGGACGCTTTCCGAGCAAATTTTCAAGTCACCTATGTCCGCCCTCCGGATGCAGACGATCTCAGTCACATAACCCAATAGCTCAGAGAGTCAGCTCGGCAGTTCTGGAATAGATTCCTTACTAAGAAGAATCAGATAGTCGACTGTCCGGACGCCGAAGCCCTAGCAGCTTTTAGGCACAACGTCCGAGACGAATGGCTCGCCAGACACCTCGGCCAAGAAAAGCCAAGAACAATGGCCGCATTGACAAGCCTCATGACCCGCTTTTGCGCAGGAGAGGACAGCTGGTTGGCAAGATGTAGCACCAGCGACCCAAGTACATCCGAAACTAGGGATGGAAACGGAAAACCGCGACGCAACAAGGATAGTCGCTGGACCAAGGAAAACAGTCCGAAAAGCACGGCAGTCAACGCTGGATTCAAAAGCTCACGGCAGAATCAGAAAAAGCCGCCCCTCCAGGAAAACAGAGATGATTTATCCAACCTAAACAAAATCTTGGACAGGATATGTCAAATACACAGTACTCCCGGGAAGCCTGCTAACCATACCCACAGAGATTGTTGGGTTTTCAAACAATCTGGCAGACTCAACGCCGAACACCAGGGGCTCGACACACCAAGCGAAGACGATGATGAATCCCAAAAGCAGAGCACCAGGAAACAAAAGAACTTCCCACAAGAAGTAAAAAGAGTAAACTTACTTCACGTAAAAAAACGTGCGGTACCCATAAAGGTACGCGCCATACGGCCTATCCCAAAAGAGTCTCGCCACTGGTTGTCAAAACCAATCATTTTCGATCATCTGGACTATTCTAGAAGTATCAGGAACGCAGGCTGGACTGCCTTGGTACTCGATCCAATAATTGACGGACTCCAGTTTACAAATGTCTTGATGGATGGCGGCAGCGGTCCAAACCTGATATATCAGGACACAATCCACCACATGGGGATAGACCCAACAAGAATTCGCCACAGCAAAACCTCCTTTCAAGGGGTAACGCCAGGTCCGGACACCCATTGCATGGGTTTTCTCCGGCTCGAAGTTATATTCGGCTCTACCGATAACTTCCGCCACGAAAAGCTAACTTTCCACATTGTCCCATTCTCAAGTCGCTATCAAGCATTGCTAGGACGTGAAGCTTTCGCCCACTTTAACGCAATACCGCATTATGCATCTCTTACGCTTAAGATGCCCGGTCCATGAGGCATCATCTCTTTGAAGGGGAAGCATTGAGTGCGCCTCCCCCGAGCGGAGGATTGTGCGGCCGCTTTAACAGCCCCACAATAAAATGGCTTCACCAGCCAAAACATCTGAAGAGGTCATTAAGACCACGGACATGGATAGACGAGTCCGGCACACAAGTATCATTGATAAAGGCTTAGTGGCCATATACCCCTGCTCTAGCGGCTCCACACATACAAAATAAGAGACAATAAAGCTCAGTTTTACATATTTCACTTTATACTTTGTTTATTTAATATAACTTTTGTTCGGCACGGCCTTTTTCTCAACTTAGTTCCTCTCTTTTACAGATGAATATCGTGCTGCGTCCATCCAGGATACGGCACAACGGAGACACAGGCGCAGACGTGCAGCAGGGACCCGTTACAAGGATTCTTTTCAGATTAAGACCATGCGTAAACCTTTTTTACTGTCTCTTGTTGATACACATCCCCTGGTTCTCTGTAGTATAACCAAGGAGGAGGCTGGCGTCTTGGCATGTGGCCACGTCAGAATTTCTGCGCATACCTGGACACTAGGGGATTATACCTCAGAGCGTTTCTCACCCGCTTTCATAAAGACCGAATACCTTAGGGAGTGTTTGGCATCGCGAGTTTGGCCTTATATGCATCAGCTCCGAATCATGACTTTGGTCAAATGTTGGGTTGCCCGGCTCCTATGTTCGGCTGCCTTACGTTCCGCTCTATCAGCTAAGGCGGCACCAGGAGAACTACTGCGATTGTGCCCCGGTTCGGCCAGGCGAGCACCTCAGTAGAGAAAGCCAAAAACTGACTGTCATGATATAGCGTGAGACTGGTCAACCACTCGATGACTCTCCGGAATCTATAGGATTCATCCGCATTAACGAAGGGCCGTTTCCCGGCCAGGCACACACGCGCCCCGAACTCGGGCGAGCGCAGTCGCCACCAGGGGCTATCTAAGTAGTCCCACTATCAAGCTCCTATGGCTAAGTGAAAGTGATAAAGCATTATAGTCCGATTGCCTAGTTCGCTGCGCTATCACCTCCTTTGTAGGACCAAGACGTTGGATCAAGTGTGAAAATGTGCCTTTTGCGAACACCCCCACATTATCTACGTGGGGGCTGAAGCCGACGACTGGCATCTTTCGGATTCTATATATTTTAAACGGCCGCACAGGAGGTGTTACAATACTTGCAGGCACAAGTATAAAAAGTTCCTACAATTTATCAAACTACCGTTTTACAATTGCACATGCTATTCGAACATAGCATCCTTTGAGCATTGCGACTCTATTACACGAGCGCCTTGCAGAACTTCCTGAAAATAGTGCTCGGCAGGTACTCGGCTTCTGTCCGAATCTTGGGATGCAACAACTGTGGTCTCCATTTCCGCCCAGTATGTCTTGACACGGGCAAGAGCCATCCGCGCACCCTCTATGCATGCTGACCTCTTAATTGCATTAATACGCGGCACCGCACCAAGGAACTGCTGCACCAAGCTGAAATAACTCTTTGGCTCCAATTTCCCCGGCCACAGGTGACTCATGACGCACTTCATGGCGAGTCCGGACAACCTATTCAGTTCGGCCCATTGAGCCAGACGATCGTCCACTGATAGTGGACGCTCTGGATTGTGAAACTGCGACCAGAAAAGCTTTTCCACTTCCCGATCTTCTTGATCTCGAAAGTGTTCGGTCGCATCAGCAGCACTCGCTGCCAAATCCAGATAGGTGTCCGCCACACTCCACATCCGGTCCAACGGAGCAAGCTTCGGATCACAAAACTTCCTCCGCAGCATAAAGGGCTTTCCAGCCGCAATCTCTCCGGCCTGACGCAGCTCCTCCTTCGTAGCTCTCATCGCAGAGCGAGCATCCTTGGCAGCAGCAACGGCCTTCTCTAAGTCCGTCTATCTCGCCCGGTCGTCTTTCTCAAGAAGCTTGCAACGGTCAGCAGCGCTTTTTAGCTTCACGGCCATCTCAGCCATCTCTTCTTTGCTCCGGCAGTGAGCAGCCTTTTCTGCTCTCAGCTCTTCAAGGGCCTTCTCGGCAGCCGCATCACTTTTTCTGGCTTGTTCCTTAGCTCGGGCAAGTTCCGCCTGAAGACTCTCCACGGTGGCCGCACCATCTGCGGCAAAGAACATACATCGTAAGATACTGGCATAAAGCTCCTCTTACCAGGTGCCGTCCGAGGAATTACACACCTTGCGCTTCATCAAGCCGCTTGTTGACGAGCGCAATGTCGGCATCTGCCACGTCAAGTTGCCGATTTAGCTCGGCAAAGTCATCAGTCCGGCTGGATTCCGGACACTTCGCCACCTACATTCAAAGGCGACATTTTAGACCTGGGATTATGATCCTCTGCGTACCGTCACTTCTGACAACGCACAGAGTCTCAGGGGCTACTATCTACACAGGGTGCATCTTATTTATGCGCAACTGACAAAAGTGTACATTATCTAACGTACCTCAAAACCCGTCAGTAAACTTCTGACGACCTCGTGCAATCCGCTTTCCGCGGACGAAATCCTTTCAATCACCGTGCCCATCAATGCACGGTGCTCCTCTGAGATAGAAGCTCGCCCCAGCAGATTCTTCAGCTCCTCCGGCCGAGCACCAGATGGTGCCGGACTTGTCCTATGGCCTCTTTCGAAGGTCGGACGCGGAGTACCTTGGGGGCCACATAGCTATCTTCCGCCCCTGCCGGATTCGGAGAAACCCTCCGCGACGACACCTCAGGGTCGCCCGCCTCGCTAGGTGGTGCGGCAGGGGGAGGCGTTCCGCTCTCCATCATCTTTGGAAGAAGGTCCCTCGAAGACGAGCTCTGCTGAAGAGGGTCGAGGTCCGAGCTACAAGGTAAAATTTCGGTTAATCTTCTCAGACATATAGCAAGGGTTTCCCTCATCTCTCAAAAAGAAAATCTTTCTCCACTTACGGCTCGCTGGAGGGTTGATCCCCTTGAGGGCATAATTCGGCCGAGGTACCCCCCGGTGTAGGACCCTCTGACAAGGATTCCCCCCCCCCCCCCCCCCCCCGCCCGCTTTGAGGCCATGGTCTCCGGGTCTTCAGAGGCGGTCCTTTTCTTCCCAGAGGAGAGGAATTTTTTGTTCCTTCCCTCCGAACAGCCTCCTTCGAGGAGGCCGTAGTTCCCTTGTCCCCTCCCTCACTTTCCTTCAAAGGCACAATCTTCAACATCCTGACTAGGACGGGATCCGGCCTGGTCTCAGGGAGGGGAGCCGGACACCTGATCAGCTTTGCTTTCGCTATCCACTCCTGTTTAAAGGGACAGCTCTTTTAGGGGCAAGTTTATGACAAATATACGGATAACGAGTCCGGGCACAAGGCTACTTACTTGAGTATCCGGGTGATTGCAGCTCAGACCTGCGTCCTCGGTCAAATCCGGACACATTTCTTGTGATCCGAAGAATAGTTTATACATCTCCGCGGGCGTTGCGCCCATAAAGTGCTAGAGAGCTTGCGGTCCCTCCGGATTAAACTCCCATAGACGAAGGGAGCGACGTTTGCCGGGCAGTGTTCGGCGGATCAGCATGACTTGCGTCACTTTGACCAGGCTGATACCTCTTTCTAAGAGATCCCTGATGCGGCCCTGCAACAAAGGCACGTCCAGGGGTGGTCCCCAATCTAGGCCTTTGTTGACCCACGACCCTAGCTGCTCTGGGGGGCCCGAGCGAAAGGCAGGCGGCGCCACCCACTTGATGCCCCTGGGGATGGTGATATAGAACCACTCTCGTTGCCATAAGCCGAGCTCCTCTTGAAAAGGGCCCTCGGGCCATGGAGCACCAGCATTCTTGCTTACAACGGCGCCTCCGCACTCTGCGTGCCGTCCCTCAATCATCTTCGGCTCTACCTTAAAGGTCTTGAGCCATAATCCGAAGTGAGGAGTAACACGGAGGAATGCTTCACACACGACGATGAATGAGGAAACATGGAGGATGGACTCCGGAGCTAAGTCGTGGAATTCCAGCCCATAATAGAACATCATCCCCCTCACGAAGGGATCCATTGGGAAGCCTAACCCACGAAGGAAGTGAGACACGAACACCACGCTCTCACCAGGCTGGGGACTGGGAATGGCCTGCCCTTGAGCAGGCAACCTGTGCGAAATTTCTCCGGTCAAGAACTTGGCCTCTCTCAACTTTAGCACGTCCTCCTCCGTTACATCCATCGGCCTCGAAGGTCAAAACCGGACATTGTCGAAGGTCCGAAGCGCCTGGAATCTGGAGCCTAGGGTGTTGGAACTCGAGGCGACGGGTGAACTCGTTTGAGATTGAAAAGGGGTAAGGCCTTGGTCTCTTCATAAGAGGTTGAATACCAAGGGACCTCCCCGTAATCGTTTTGGACTCACCTTTAATCGAGAAAACATGCTAACGGGCACGATTGGGTTACCCACGTCCGTATTGATGAGAATCCCGTAAATAAAGGGGACACGATCTCTGCTTTGACAAGACGTGCCAAGGAAACCACCTCGCAAAATACGCTGAGGTGGGGAAGTAAAAATTATTCGAGTAAAGGACTTGGCCGTAGCGTGATGTCACGCTACGGAATACGTTAGCAGATTAGATTTGTGTTAATATTATTCTCTCTATGGCAATATGTGGAAACTTATTTTGCAGAGCCGGACACTACCCTTAGTGTTTACAATCTTTTACGAAGAACTTGGAGGAGGAATCCGCCTTGCAATGCCGAAGACAATCTGCGCGCCGGACTCGTCGTCATTGAAGCCTGGTTCAGGGGCTACTGAGGGAGTCCTGGATTAGGGGGTGTCCGGGTAGCCGGACTATACCTTCAGCCGGACTCCTGGACTATGAAGATACAAGATTGAAGACTTCGTCCCGTGTCCGGATGGGACTTTCCTTGGCGTGGAAGGCAAGCTTGGCGATGCAGATATTCAGATCTCCTACCATTGTAACCGACTTTGTGTAACCCTAACCCTCTCCGGTGCCTATATAAACTGGAGGGTTTTAGTCCGTAGGACAACTCCAACATACAACAATCATAACATAGGCTAGCTTATAGGGTTTAGCCTCCTTGATCTCGTGGTAGATCTACTCTTGTACTACCCATATCATCAATATTAATCAAGCAGGACGTAGGGTTTTACCTCCATCAAGAGGGCCCGAACCTGGGTAAAACATTGTGTCCCTCATCTCATGTTACCATCCGCCTAGACGCACAGTTCGGGACCCCCTACCCGAGATCTGCCGGTTTTGACACCGACAGGTACAATAGTGATCTAGGAGTAGATCACTGGATAGCGGTCAAAATTATCCTTAGTGGAATAAGGAAATATTTCTCGGTTATGGAGGTGACAAAAGGTTCGTCGTAAAGAGTTACGTTGATGCAAGTTTTGACACAGATCTGGATGACTCCAAGTCTCGATCTAGATACATATTGAAAGTGGGAGCAATTAGCTAGAGTAGCTCCGTGCAAGGCATTGTTGACATAGAAATTTGCAAAATACATACGGATCTGAATGTGGCAGACCCGTTGACTAAATTTCTCTCACAAGCAAAATATGATCACACCTTAGTACTCTTTGGGTGTTAATAACATAGCGATGTGAACTAGATTATTGACTCTAGTAAACCCTTTGGGTGTTGGTCACATAACGATGTGAACTATGGGTGTTAATCACATGGTGATGTGAACTATTGGTGTTAAATCACATGGCGATGTGAACTAGATTATTGACTCTAGTGCAAGTGGGAGACTGAAGGAAATATGCCCTATAGATAAAGTTATTATTTATTTCCTTATATCATGATAAATGTTTATTATTCATGCTAGAATTGTATTAACCGGAAACATAATACATGTGTGAATACATAGACAAACAGTATGTCACTAGTATGCCTCTACTTGACTAGCTCGATGATCAAAGATGGTTAAGTTTCCTAGCCATTGACATGGGTTGTCATTTGATTAACGGGATCACATCATTAGGAGAATGATGTGATTGACTTGACCAATTTCGTAAGCTTAGCACCCGATCATTTAGTATGTTGCTATTGCTTTCTTCATGACTTATACATGTTCCTATGACTATGAGATTATGCAACTCCCATTTACCGGAGGAACACTTTTTGTGCTACCAAACGTCACAACGTAACTGGGTGATTATAAATGTGCTCTACAGGTGTCTCTGAAGGTACTTGTTGGGTTGGCGTATTTCGAGATTAGGATTTGTCACTCCGATTGTCGGAGAGGTATCTCTGGGCCCTCTCGGTAATGCACATCACTTAAGCCTTGCAAGCATTGCAACTAATGAGTTATTTGCGGAATGATGTATTACGAAGCGAGTAAAGAGACTTGCCAGTAACGAGATTGAACTAGGTATTGAGATACCGACGATCGAATCTCGGGCAAGTAACATACCGATGACAAAGGGAACAACGTATGTTGTTATGTGGTCTGACCGATAAAGATCTTCGTAGAATATGTGGGAGCCAATATGAGCATCCAGGTTCCGCTATTGGTTATTGACCGGAGACGTGTCTCGGTCATGTCTACATAGTTCTCGAACCCGTAGGGTCCGCACGCTTAACGTTTCGATGATAGTTATATTATGAGTTTATATGTTTTGATGTACCGAAGGTTGTTCGGAGTCCCGGATGTGATCACGGACATGACGAGGAGTCTCGAAATGGTCAAGACATGAAGATTGATATATTGGAAGCCTATGTTTGGATATGGGAAGTGTTTCGGGTGAAATCGGGATTTTACCGGAGTACCGGGAGGTTACCGAAACCCCCCGAGAGGTCAATGGGCCATAGTGGGCCTTAGTGGAAGAGAGGAGAGGCGGCCAGGGCAAGGGCCGCGCGCCCCTCCCCCCTAGTCCGAATAGGACATGGAGAGGGGGGGCCCTTTCCTTCTTCTCCTCCACCTCTTCCCCCCCCCCCCAGTCCTAATCCAACTAGGAAAAGGGAGGGAGTCCTACTCCCGGTGGGAGTAGGATTCCTCCTGGCGCGCCCCCTCTCCTGGACGGCCGCACCCCCCCCCCCCTTGCTCCTTTATATACGGGGGCAGGGGGCACCCTAGAGACACAACAATTGATCGGTTGATCTTTTAGCGGTGTGCGGTGCCCCCCCTCCACCATAGTCCACCTCGATAATACTGTAGCGGTGCTTAGGCGAAGCCCTGCGTCGGTAGAACATCATCATCGTCACCACGCCATCGTGCTAACGAAACTCTCCCTCAACACTCGGCTGGATCGGAGTTCAAGGGACGTCATCGGGCTAAACGTGTGTTGTACTCGGAGGTGTCGTGCGTTTGGTACTTGATCGGTCGGATCATGAAGACGTACGACTACATCAACCGCTTTGTGCTAACGCTTCCGCTTTCGGTCTACGAGGGTACGTGGACAACACTCTCCCCTCTCGTTGTTATGCATCACCATGATCTTGCGTGTGCGTAGGAATTTTTTTGAAATTACTACGTTCCCCAACACGCGACTCCTGGAAGCCCCCAGCCCCCTCGTCCTGATGGTGGTCATCGTTCCTTCTTGGTGGTGGAGGCAGCGGAGGAAGACCGGCGTTGCCCTGAGGGTGGTCCTCGCGAGGCTGATCCCTCCAGGCGCCCTCGCGAGGCTGGTCCTGCCAACAGTCTTCATGAGGCCGGTCGCGCCACTCCTGGTGTGGGCCAGGTCGTCCCAGCGTCCCCCGCCACGTCCTCCTCCTCGGCCGTAGCCCCGGTCATTGCGCTCGGGGCGTCGACCGAAGCGTCCATCCCAGATGGCCCTGAGCTCTTGACAGTTGTTGGTGTTGTGGTTGTGCACGTTGTGGAAGGCGCAGAATGGTCGGCTGCTCTTGGATGACTCGGGCTGGTCCCTGCCGCGCTCCGTGTCCGGCTCTGCCGCGAGCACGACCACTCCCTTGCGCTTCACGTCCTTGGCCTTGGCTTTCTTTTCCTCTGGGTCGGCAGCTGGGAGCTCGATGAGGGAAAGGCGCCCTTCCTCAGCTCTTACGCACTTGGTCGCCAGGTTGAACAACTCCAGAGATGTGCACAGCTCCTCGTCGATGGCGAGCTCCTCCTTCATCTTGACGTCACGGACGCCATCATAGAACACCGAGATGATGGCCTCATCCGTCACCTTGGGGATCTTGAGGCGAACGTTGTTGAAGCGCTGGATGTACTTCTGGAAGGTCTCTCCTGGTTGCTGCTTGACGCGGCGCAGGTCACCCGCAGCCGGGGGACAGTCGCGAGTGCCCTGGAAGTTGCCGACGAAGCGGTCGCACATCTCGTCCCAGGAGGAGATCGAGCCCGGAGGCAGGTTCAGGAGCCACGAACGAGCGCCGTCCTTGAGCTCCATGGGGAACCAGTTCGCCATGACTTTCTCGTTGCCGTTGGCCGCCTCGATGCTCAGCTCGTAGAGCTGCAAGAACTCTACGGGGTCAGGGTGCCGTCGTAGCGAGGAGGCAAATCCGGCTTAAACTTGCCCAGTCACGCGACGCTACGCAGCTCGGGGGTGAAGGCGCGACAGCCTGCCATGGTCGCCGGGGCCCGCCATGGAGGTGGAGCTTGATCTTGGTGCCCCCACGCTGCCACAGCAAGTGGCGCACGGCCCTGCCACAGCAAGCGATCCTGACGTGGCAGTGCGAGGAGCGGTGGAGCGTTCTCTTGCGATCGAGGAACTTCTTGACAGCTTCTTTCTTCACGCGCGGGTGCTTGGCGCGGCGGGTCGCGTCGCGGGGCCGCGTGCCTTGGCGCCAGGGCGCCGTCTTGGTGCAGAGGTGGTGGAGGCGCTCCATGGGCTACGTCGCCCGTAGCTAGCGGTGGACGAGGCAGCAAGAGGGACGGTGCAGGGAGCCCCCTGTAGCGCTGGCGAGCTCAGCGATGCGGTCCAACCAGTCCTCGTAGAGGTCGTCGACCAGGCGGTAATGCAGGAGCTCGTGTGCCATGAGCAGCGCGGCCCGCGCGTCCATGGGAGCACGACGAACGTGAGGTGATGAACCGGCGGGGGCCAGCGATGGAGTGGTGGTGCGGCCGGTGCAGCGAGGACGCCTGCTGCTCGTTTCCAGCCGGGCCGGTGGCAGCATTGGCGGCGGGTGACGGAGAACGACGGGGAGGCCCGCAGACAGGAGGTGTCTGAGCGACGCGGGCGGCGAGGGCGGCCCAGCGCTCAGCGCGGGCGCGACTGAAAGCACAAATGCTCCCTGGGTGATTTTGATAATTAATGACAATATATCTCTTGTTGGACTAATACTTTTACCTAGTGTGTTTCAGACAAGTTCAACAAATTAAGTGGCATGGACTAAAGGATGTGGAACCCCTTCAAGATGCTAAGGACAAAGGATTGGCTCAAGCTTCAAGTACAAGACTCTACATTTTCTATTTTAGTGATCCAAGATCACATTGAGTCTATAGGAAAAGCCAATACTATCAAGAGGGATGAGGTGTTGCTTAATGGCTTGCTTGCTCAAAGTGCTTAGTGATATGCTCCAAAACCCTCAACTACCTTCCCACATCCACATATGACCTAAACCAAAAGTCAAACTCGGCCCCACCGATTCTTTCTATCCCGCACCACCGAGTTCAGATGTCATAGCCACTGCCACAAACCCTAGGCAAATCGGTTTCACCGATAGGGATCTCGGTCTCACCGAGATGGGATTGTAATCTCTCTGTGTATGTCCATTACCAAAATCGGTCTCACCGAGATTGAGCAATTGGTACTACCGAGATTACAATGCAAACTCTCTGGTCAGCTTATAACCAAAATCGGTTCCACCGAGTTTGTGTAATCGGTCTCACCGAATTTGCCTGACCAACCCTCTGGTTAGCTTGTTACCAAAATCGGTTCCATAGAGTTTGTGCAATCGGTCTCACCGAGATTACGTTATGCCCTAATCCTAACCATATCGGTCCTACCGAGTTGCATGTCGGTCCCACCGAAAATTCTAACGGTCACTAGGTTTGCTAAATCGGTCCGACCGAGTTTCTCAATTCGGTCTCACCGAGATTGGTAAATTGTGTGTAACGGTTAGATTTTGTGTGGAGGCTATATATACCCCTCCACCCACTCTTCATTTGTGGAGAGAGCCATCAAAACATACCTACACTTCCAATACACATTTTCTGAGAGAGAACCACCTACTCATGTGTTGAGGCCAAGATATTCCATTCCCACCATATGAATCTTGATCTCTAGCCTTCCCCAAGTTGCTTTCCACTCAAATCTTCTTTCCACCAAATCCAAATCCTGTGCGAAAGAGTTGAGTGTTGGGGAGACTATCATTTGAAGCACAAGAGCAAGGATTTCATCATCAACACACCATTTGTTACTTCTTGGAGAGTGGTGTCTCCTAGATTGGCTAGGTGTCACTTGGGAGCCTCCAACAAGATTGTGGAGTTGAACCAAGGAGTTTGTAAGGGCAAGGAGATGTGAGGCAAGTCCTTCGTGGGCGATGGCCATGATGGGATAGACAAGGTTGCTTCTTCGTGGACCCTTCATGGGTGGAGCCCTAGGTGGACTCGCGCAACTGTTACCCTTCATGGGTTGAAGTCTCCATCAACGTGGATGTACGATAGCACCACCTATCGGAACCTCGACAAAAACATCCGTGTCTCCAATTGCGTTTGAATTCTCCAAACCCTTCCCTTTACATTCTTGCAAGTTGCATGCTTTACTTTCCGCTGCTCATATACTCTTTGCATGCTTGCTTGATGTGTATTGTGTTTGTTAAACTTGTGCCAAAGCTCCACTTCAACTTAAAGAAATTAAAAACTATAACTTTTGGCACTTAGTGTCTAATCACCCCCCCCCCCTCTAGACACCTCTTCTCGATCCTTTCAGCAACGAGCGTCCGACATGGTTGTGGTGGCGCGGTGAAGCGCGGATCGACAAGAGGAAGGCTTCAGTGCACCTCTAACTGGAGTGCCAAATGTCGGATTTTGGGTTCCGGCAAAACCCTTGAGGTTCAAACACTGGGGTGCGCACGAAGATCTCTCCTCTCCCAAGCTCTCACACTCCACGATCTCATGGACTAGCTCGCCAAACCCAAGAACATGAGGACACAAGATTTATACTGGTTCGGGCCACCGTTGTGGTGTAATACCCTACTCCAGTGTGGTGGTGGTGGATTGCCTCTTGGGCTATGGATGAAAAGTACAAGGGAAGAACAGCCACCTGAGGAGAGGTCTTCTTGTGCTTGGTGAGCTGGTGTGCAGGTGAGGATTGCTCAAGATGAGTTGCCTCCTACTGTGATGACTAGTCCTATTTATAGAGGCCCTGGTCCTCTTCCCAAATATTTAGCGGGAAGGGATGCCACAGCGGCCAAGTTTAAAGAGGGACAACTAGGAAGGCTTATCCTGACAAAAGTAGTATTCGCCTTCCAAAGGCTCTGGTGGTGACGCCGTCTTGGGCTCCACGGTGACCTCCGTCCTGCCGTCCTGCTGGTCTTGGTCTTGTTGCACCGATATGGAAACCTTTGCCTGATGCCTCGGTACTCTTCGTCTGCGCTTGCCTCCTTAGCACCAAAGGGGAAGCGAGGACACTGTGCGCGCTGGCGCTCGCTTGGCGCCCGCCTAGCCTTGGTCATCATGGCTTACGTCACGGGAAACCTCGCGAGGTACCCTCTTGCATTGATCTCTCTACCCTTCACGAGCCAGCTTGGTGAGGCCGTTCCCGAGGAGGTCTTGTGTCATTCACCTCGCAAGGCTTGGCCCCTCGCGAGGGTCTTGAGTGCTTGCTGGTGAAGATGGGCTGTACAGGCCCGCTGGTGGAGCCACATGATGGGCCGCAGGCAGGCAAGTCCGGGGACCCCCGTTCCCAGAACGCCGACACACACTGCTTACCACCAGCGTCTTATTTTGATTCGGCGGTATTGTGGGATGAAGCGGCCCGGACCAACCTTACATGTCCACGCACATGAGACCGGTTCCACCGACAGACATGCAACTAGTTTTGCATAAAGGTGGTTGGCGGGTGTTCTGTTTCTCCTACTTTAGTTGAATCGAATTTGACTATGGCCGGTCCTTGAAGAAGGTTAAAACAAAAAACTTGATGAATCACTGTTGGGGATATAGCTCTGAGTGTGACCCGCCCAGGAGGGGCCGGGTTACACCGTTGGTTGTTTAATATGAAGAAGGTCCAAGGAGGCCCAAGGGGAAGTATGAAGACGGCGGCTTATGGAAGTAGGCCTGGAGAAAGCCCACGACCTGGGCATGTGAACCTCCATATGAAGGCTTTCTCTATAAGAATTGTTTAGTTAGAAACCGAGCCGGTCACGTTGTGTGAGATGGCCGGGACTCTGTAAGCCTCCGGGTCTCGACTTGTGTATATAAAGGTGAGACCTAGCGACGGGTTAAAGGAAGAAACAATCAATCGAGAAGTAGGACAAGCGTATTCGCTCCCTTGTAATCGACACTCAAGCTACACCTAAGTCCTTTCACTAGGGCATTTGCCGTGTTAAATACACGACAGTTGGCGCCCACCATGGGGACAGAGCATGGTGGTTTCGAGTTCTTGAAGGGCAGCTTCTCAGGGATCAAGGGATACGCCGTGGGCCGAATGACCAAGAGCCGATGCGGCAAGATCTACATCGACGACGTTGGCTGGGGTCCCGAGGCCGATTCAATCGAGTACGGGTACCGGGTCCCCTTCGGCGGAATTCATGTCTTCATCGTCAAAATTGGCGAGTCAGAGCCTAAGCCGGACGCCTGCACCGACACCACTGAGTCGGCTCGGCGTGCAAGACCCGCCAAGGTCCAACCCGCCCAGAAGCGTGCTTTCATTGGCTTTGTTCATGGGGCGGATCTTGAGGAAGGTTCCATGTCTGGTGGAGAGACATCCATCTATTCAGGTGATGAGTCGTCAACTGGCGAAACCGAGTCGATGTATCAACTTCAAGACGGCGGGCTTGGGGGCTATTCCGATGGTGACAGTATTACGGAGCCCTATGAGCCGCCAAGCAGAGCTGCAATCTTCATGGCCGGCACACAACCAGTGTTACAATCGTCGAGTGCTGGAGCCATGACGTTTATAGTTCAACTGTTGCTGCAACGGCCGAGGCAAGCGGCCCTGTGCGCCCGACGGCTCGGGTCTTATCCGAGCTCTTGGATGCCTTGGCGACTCTGTTGGCCACAGAGGTAACCCCGGTTACTCAAGCACAGCATAATGTGGAAGTTGCGAAACTGCGAGATGAGGTAGCTCAAGCTAGAGAAGAGGTTAATGCTGAGAATGCCAGGATGGCAAAGGAGCGAGTCGCGTTGGAGGCGGAGTCACAACGGATTCAAGCAGAAGCTTTTCGGTTAAACTTGGATCAGAATGCGTCAAATGTTGTTCTTCGAAGGAGGCACCAGAGTCGTCTACCTCCGCAGTTTGAGGCGAGGAATCTTTTCAATACGCCTGGGGCGGGACCAAGTAACCCGCCCGGTGTGACCCGGGCTGCTAAGGCGCCCGTGACCAGGGCGACGGCTCAACTTCGTGTAACAGACCCGCCTCGTTTGGACTTAACCTTGCCTCAGCAGGTGCTAACACCTATGGGTCATTATTCCAACCCGCTGGATAACATGATTGTCGTGGCTTCGTGGCTAGCAGCTCTTCCAATAGAAGGCGAGTCTCTCGATAGGACAATGTCTTTACACACCAAATCGGCCGGGCGCTTAGAGATTTTGCCCTCAAATAATGCTTTTGCCCATAGTGACCAAGCAATCCCCGCAAAATGCCAACCAAGCTAAGCGTCTCTTCGCTATAGGAAGTGTCTTGAATTAGCTCGTGAACATCCGCAAAACCTCTCGGGTTCTAGTTACAACACGCGGCCTTGCTAACCGCATTCCAAACGTATCGAGCAACAATGCATCAGATTATGCTATGGTCACACGTCTAAGGAGGGCAATGGGTAGGGTATGGGGCGCGTAGAGCAATATCATACCCATATACATGTACTTAATGGGTACAAAATTCAAACCATACCCATACCCATGGGTATGAACCTTTACCTATACCCATACCCGATGGGCATCATACCCATAGGGTACCCAACGGGTAGACCAAACAGTACACAAGTTATCATAATTTTATATTCATCGATATCACATTTCACAAAAAAATCACAACTCAATAAGAAATAGATGATTACATGGCAATTATCTCAATTCAAATTGACAATTGGTGAAAACTTTAACATAGGTTCACAAGCTCACGCCACACTTAACATGTAAGGTCCACATATTAGCATAAATGGGTAGGGTATGGGTATGTCCATGGGTACAAAGCTATACCTGTGCCCTACCCATGACTTAACGGGTAGGGTATGGGTACTGCCCATGGGTATAAAATTGTGCCCATACCCTGCCCATGCGAGTACGTTATCCGCGGGTACCCGTACCCATGGGTAAAATTGTCATCCTTACTCCTGCTGCGGTCGAGGCCTGGAAGGCTGTGGAGCTTCTTCAGACAACAGTAGCTCAACAGGAGGCTTATTCATATAGCCGTGAGCGAATTCATTCAACTCCCCTCCACAGCCAAAGTTATAGCCGGCGCATTGAATCGCCGGCAGTTTGCAGCAGCGAGCGGCATCGTAACCTGCCCCATGGGCATGACCCGCCGCGTGATGATAACAATGTTCAGGCCCTAATGGATTAGGCTAGGGCACGTCAAGAGGCGGAGCTGGCGGCTCAATTAGCGGCTCATCAACGGCTTCAATTGAATCCTTCGGCATCTGTGGAGGCGGGGATGACTTCCAGGACGGTGGGTGTGCTATGCCTAGTACCATCTCTTCGCAATGAGCGGTTGCCGGGCCCTCGAAAGGTGCCCAATTACAGAGTTGATCAACCTCCTAAGGCTTGGATTGAGAGCTATGAGCTGGCTATGGAGATGTTGGATGTTAACGACGCTGTGTGCGCCAAGTACTTCACCATGATGCTGGATGGGCCGGTTCGAACCTGGTTGAAGGGATTACCCCCTAATTCTGTCAATTCATGGGCTGAGTTGAAAGCGCGCTTTATTCGGAATTTTAAAGACACGTGTAAGCAGCCCCTGTCGATCATCGATCTGGATGCTTATGTACAACGAGAGGATGAGTCGGCCCATCACTGGGTTCGTCGGGTTTCCGCCATTATCCATTCATCGGATAGCATCAACGCCGGCTCAACTGTTCTAATTATGGAGAAAAATTGCCGTTTCACCCCTCTCAAGCAGAAGTTAGGGCAGCTTAAACGTCACTGCAATAACATGGGAGAGCTCATGGCGGCTCTTATAAAATACGCCGACTCTGACAGCACTAAAGATCCTGGGTCTGATGAGGAGAAGTCCAACAAGAGGAAGAAGAACGACAATGGAAAAGGTCAGCTGGAAAACATGACACGGCATAACCAAGGCAATAACGGTAAGCACAAGCAAACGACGGCAGGTCAGACTTTGTGGCCAATACTAACACACAGAATAACAATCAGTGTCGTAAGGGAAAACCACCTCAGTTCGGAGGGCCGAAGTTCAACCTTGAGGCAATGTTGAACCAGCCTTGCCCAAAACATAGTCTTTCGAATAGACCGTCGATTCATATGTGGAAAGATTGTTTTATCATGAAGGAATACAAGAACTCCGGCTTTCATCAGGACCACAATAACAATAATGGCCCGCACGGCGGGTCAGGATCCGGCTCTCATGGGCCCGGCTTCGGAGGAGGCGGCTCAAATTCCGGATATCAAGGTCAGGGCAATCAGGGCTGTTATAACCAGCAGCCCAATCAGGGTAGTCAGCAACAACAGTCAGGGTATAAGAGTAATCCAAAGCAGCTTAATAGTGGCAATTATCATGTTTTCACCGCAAGCATGTGCAAGCGAGATCAGAAGGTTCATAAATGAGCAGTAAGCGCAGTTGAGCCGACAGTACCTCGATACTTATGGTGGTCAGAGCAACCAATTGTATGGGGTCGTGAGGATCACCCGCCCCGGGTTGACAATCCGGGTCAGCTGGCATTAATGGTAGTCCCTCAGGTTGGAGGTTACAAATTCACTAAGGTGCTTATGGACGGAGACAGCAGTATCAATATCCTCTATTATGATACATTTCGCCGTATGGATTTGACTGATAAAGATCTTAAACCGTCCTCTATAGTCTTTCACGGTGTGCTGCCTGGTAAGTCGGCATACCCAATTGGTAAGATTGCCTTGGAAGTAGCTTTTGGCAATGACTACGATTACAGGGCAGAGACATTGTGGTTTGAGGTGGTTAAAATCAAGAGTCCCTATCACGCTTTGTTTGGAAGGCCAGCTTACGCCAAGTTTATGGCACGGCCTTGTTATGTGTATCTGCAGCTTAAGATGTTGGGTCGCAAGGGTACCATCACAGTACATGGTGACAGGAAGATAGCCTCAGAATGTGAAGAAGGCGATGCTGCTTATGCTGAGTCTGCCTATGCCACGGAGGAACTTAAGTTTTATAAATACAATGTTGACCCGGCTGATATGACTGCGTTAAAGAAGCAAACCACATAGCATGACCCTTTGCTAAAGTTTAAATCGGCGGATGATACCAAGCAGGTTGACTTTGTCCCTGGCGACTCATCTGAGCAGTTCACTATCAGTGCCAATATGGATCCGAAATAGGAAAGCGCACTCATCGGGTTCATCCATGAGAACCGGGACATCTTTGCATGGAAGCCTTCAAACATGCCGGGTGTACAGAGAGAACTCGCTAAGCACACTCTCAATATTGATCCCAAGTTTAAGTCGGTCAAGCAATTCCTTCGTCGTTTTAATGAGGAGAGGCGTAAGGCCATTGGACAAGAGGTGGCCTGGCTCTTAGCAACCGGGTTCATCGTTGAAGTTTTTCATCCTGAGTGGTTGGCTAACCCAGTGCTGGTACTTAAGAAAAATGGCACTTGGCGTATGTGTGTGGATTACACATACCTTAATAAAGCTTGTCCAGTCGATCCTTTTGCTCTTCCCCGTATCGATCAGATCATAGATGCTACGGCGGGTTGTGAGCGTTTAAGCTTCTTGGATGCTTAGTCTGGTTATCATCATATTAAGATGGCAGTTAAAGACCAAGAGAAGATGGCTTTTATTACACCTTTTGGAGCTTTCTGCTATGTGTCTATGCTTTTTGGGCTCAAGAGTGCCCAGGTGACTTATCAGCGTTGTGTCCAGAACTTGTCTCCATAATCAGATTGGATGTAATGTTCATGCTTATGTAGATGATATTGTTGTGAAGTCTAGAAAGAAGGAGACTCTGTTGGATGATCTGAAAGAGACCTTTGATAATCTCTGGGTCTACAAAATGATGCTTAACCCAGCCAAATGTGTTTTTGGTGTGCCTGCAGGCAAGCTCTTGGGTTTTTTGGTCTCTGAGAGAGGTATTGAAGCTAAATCGGAGAAAATCAAATCTATCACTTCCTTGGCTAAGCCGAAGTGCGTTAATGATGTCCAGTGTTTGGAGGGTCGTATCGCAGCTTTAAGCTGGTTTATAAGCCGCCTGGGAGAGAAGGCTATTTCTCTGTACAAGATGATGAAGAAGACAGATCGTTTTGTCTGGAGTGATGCTGCTAATGAGGCATTCGAAGTGCTTAAAAAACAGTTAGCTGAGCCGCCGGTTCTTGCAGCTCCTATTGAGAAGGAGCCTTTGCTTTTATATGTGGTTGCTAACAACAGAGCCGTCAGCGTGGCGGATGTAGTGGAACGAAAAGAGACGGGTAAGGAGTATCCAGTTCAAAGGCCGACTTATTATGTCAGTGAAGTCTTAATTGAGTCTAAGCAGCGATACCCACATGGGCAGAAGCTGGTGTATGGGGTGTTCATGGCTAGTCGCAAGTTGAAGCATTATTTTCTTGGTCATCCCATTACTGTGGTCAGCTCTGCTCCCTTAGGAGGTATTATTCAGAATAGAGAGGCCATAGGCCGAGTGTCCAAGTGGGCCATTGAGCATGGACCCCATAGTCTGAAATATATGCCAAGGACAGCTATCACGTCTCAAGTTCTTGTGGATTTCATCAACGACTGGATAGAGTTGCAGACACCTAAAGAGGAGCATGATAACATATATTGGACTATTCACTTTGATGGGTCTAGGCAATTGGAAGGCTCGCTGGCAAATGTATATGGTGCAGTCATGATGAGACGTGCGTAAGGATGGCAATGGGTAGGGTATGGGGCGCGTAGAGCAATACCATACCCATATACATGTACTTAATGGGTACAAAATTCAACCCATACCTATACCCATGGGTATGAACCTTTACCTATAGCCATACCCGATGGGCATCATACCCATAGGGTACCCAACGGGTAGATCAAACAGTACACAAGTTATTCATAATTTTATATTCATTGATATCACATTTCAAAAAAATCACAACTCAATAAGAAATAGATGATTACATGGCAATTATCTCAATTCAAATTGACAATTGATGAAAACTTCAACATAGGTTCACAAGCTCACGCTACACTTAACGTGTAAGGTCCACATATCAACATAAATGGATAAGGTATGGATATGTCCATGCGTACAAAGCTATACACGTGGCCTACCCATGACTTAACGGGTAGGGTATGGGTACTGCCCATGGGCATAAAATTGTGTCTATACCCTGCCCATGCAAGTACGGTACCCGCGGGTATCCGTACCCATGGGTAAAATTGTCGTCCTTAGTCCTACTGCAGCTATGGAAGCTTCTTGGGAGACAGTCAGCCGTGAGCCTGTGACTTGAAGCCTATATCAACAAGTTGCGTGATATATGGCATCTACTTCGGACAACAAATTCGGCTCAAAAAAAAACTTCGGACAACAAATCAACGGGACATGGAGGACACCCACCCTTCGACTAGCCATAGTGGGAGTAACTTCAGCAGTAACTTCAAGTCCAACTCAGCAAATTTGTCTATGTGGCAATGAGTTAATGAAGAGAGAGGTAGTTCTAGTAACTTAGCTAGTTACTGTAACATCACACATATCAAAGCAAGATGAGTCTATAGCATAATAAATGAAGTATTGCATGTTACCACACATATGTTACTTCCCACTATAGAGGTAGTAACATAGAGTAGTAACATGGGCATGTTACTACTCTATGTTACTATCCATTGTGGCTAGTCTTCTGCAGCTGGCTAAGGAGAGATAGCCGGAGCGTGTCTCCGCGATGGAGATCCAAGTTGCCATGCGCCGCTTCCCTTGTTTTTGGCCTTTGCGCCTTGTATCGAACCTACTTTTCCTTTCTTCTTTGATCGTAAATTGTTGTCATGTACTCTGGTTACCTAAGGGCCTAATTCGTAAGGCCGGACAAGCGCCTCTGCTCTAAAAAATACTATAGGAAAATTCCATGGATGATACATTCGTTCACTTGAGTCCGTTAGCTAAGATTCATGACGAGATGTTGCACAAATGAGAAATAGAAATTAACAGATCGTGGGTCCTTCCATAAAGTCATAAGTAATTTGATTTTTTTTATTTTACTTTTTTTAGTAGTATTAAATGTTGGAAATATGAGCAAATTACTACGAGATTTAATCCGAATAAACAGAAGATAAATCATGACCACAGCAGCAGAGATTAAACTAATCATGCGAACTAGCATAGCAGATGAACATATGACATCTAAGGCACATACTAGAAACATGAATTCTACCACGATCTCGAACAGGAAGGATAGAATAACATACGGTGCAGCGGGTGCAGCACCGCCGGCGTTGACATTGTCGCCCATGTCGTCGAGGATGAGGTTGACGAGGTCGGGGAAGAAGTCGTCGTTCGCGAAGTCTTCGCTGCCAGCAGTCGCGCGAGTGCGCTCCCCAAAAGCCTGATCGCCCCTCTCCCGTACAGGATCACGAGAGGCGAGGTTCCGGAGGCCTGTTGTCCCTTCTCGCGGTGCACGCCGGAAGGAGGGATGGAGAAGACTTGCTTGGCGACGCAATGATCTGGAACGATGGTGAGAAACCATACGAAGCGGCGGCGGCTAGGGTAGACGTCTGCCTGACTATATAGTGCGGGCCGGGTAGGTCGTGGGAGTAAACCCCACGTCTGAGTCGTCACGATCCAAAAGAATCGGAAACGGTTCAGTAATTAACGCATCCGTTAATTATTAATTAATGACTCATTAATTTTTCCCGTGCAGCAAAAATATAGACAACGTGCATAGCTCTGTCCTCGGCTCGGCTCGGCGCGGCGCATCGCGTCGTGACGAGGCGTGGCGTGGCGAGGCGAGCGAGGAGGAGGAGCGCGCGTGTAGGTCTCCTCTTCTCATGCTCATACAAGTGGTAGAAGAGCTCACCTTATAAAGAGGTGCAACTCTCTCTCAACTTATGAGGTGGGACTAAACTTTAGCCTCACTCACTTCACTCACATGTGTGCATGAATGGGCCAAGAGAATTTCAGAATTTTAGTTGGGCTTTGGGCCAAAGGCCTACTAGCAAAATTCCAACAATCCCCCACAAAGTCTCATTGGCACATCTCATCATTTAGTTCCAAAACATTGTTTTATATACCGGTGCTTAGTGGTGACTGTGAAGTTGAACTTCCACTTAGAAATTTATACTACACTAGATCACAACTTGAATAGTGGACTATGCCTTGAACTACAAGTTTTCTGTGAAACTAGTTTCACACAAATTCTTGACCAATACTGGGCTGCTGCAAGGCTTCCCCGCGGGTGGAGCGCATACGTCATACTCCAGGGCCTTTCATGAATTTATTAGAGAACACCCAATTCTCACAGACTGCGACGTTAACAGTCAAATTCATATAGGTGTGTTCCTCAGAAGATGTTCTGCAGGACAACATCTCTGCTTACCCGGATAAGCCACTTGGAACACATTAAGATAAGTATCAACCTGCCATGCAGATCAGGAGAGTATTGCATCTTCACGGAGTGGGATAATTAATATAGGGATACTCTCCTCCCAGCTGACCAACAGATTGTCTCCCACTTCTACTTCACGGGATCTCCAATCACATAGAGTGGGTTACCACTATGGACAACTCATGCGGTGGGTCTCAAACCCATCTCCATCGATGCATTATCTATCACATTACGTGATAGACCCTTTGTGAAGGGATCTGCCAAGTTTTTCGACGTTTGGATATAATCCAACGTAATAACTCCGGAGTTCCTCAATTTTTTGACAGATTTTTTTTTGAAACGGAGGCAAAGATTGCCTCATCTATTAATTAAGCAGAAGAGAATTCCCAGTTAATTACGGAAAACCGGGCGAAAACCGGATTTTAGTCTCCTCTTCACATGCCTTGAGGACTTCATATTGTCCTTAGAACTGTTTATCTTGACGATTACAGTTTGATTATCACAGTTCATCGGGATAGGGGGTATTGGTTTTTCAACCATAGGTAAGTCCATCAAGAGTTCACGAAGCCACTCCGCTTCAACAGTGGCAGTGTCTAATGATGTGAGTTCTACTTCCATAGTTGACCTCATTAAGATGGTCTGCTTGCAAGACTTCCAGGAAACAGCGCCACCACCAAGTGTAAAAACATAACCACTTGTGGCCTTAATCTCATCAGCATCAGATATCCAGTTTGAGTCACTATAACCCTCCAGTACCCTTGGATACCCGGTGTAGTGAATCACGTAGCTCGCGGTGCCTTTCAAATAGCGCATAACTCTCTCAAGCGCATGCCAATGATCATCTCCCGGTTTTGACACAAACTGACTCAGCTTGCCCATAGCAAAAGAGATGTCAGGCCTCGTGGCACTCGCCAAATACATAAGCGAGCCAATAATCTAAGAATACCTTAGTTGATCTCTAGCAATCCGTCGATTCTTTCGAAGCAACACACTAGCATCATATGGAGTTGGAGAAGGCGTGCAGTCGCTATACCCAAAACGACTCAAGACCTTTTCCACATAATGAGACTGAAGCAGTGTGATCCCATCATTCTCATCTCTCAGCAGCTTGATGTTTAAGATAACATCAGCTACTCCTAGATCCTTAATCTCAAAACAGCAAGATAAGAAATCCTTAACCTCCTTGATTAAATCAAGTTTGGTTCCAAAGATCAATATGTCGTCGACATACAGACAAAGAATAACTCCTTCGCCCCCACCATAGCGATAGTACACGCACTTGTCACCATCGTTTACTACAAAGCCGGCAGCAGTTAATGTTCTTTCGAACTTCTCATGCCACTCCTTAGGAGCTTGTTTAAGGCCATATAAAGACTTTAATAACTTGCACATCTTTCCTTCCTGACCAGGTACTAGAAAACCATCTGGCTGATCCATGTAAATTTCCTCCTTCAACTCTCCATTGAGGAAAGCCGTCTTAACGTCCATTTGATGAACGAGAAGACCATGTGAGGCAGCCAGTGATAGTAGCACCCGAATTGTGGTCAGTCTAGCCACGGGTGGGTAAGTATCAAAGAAGTCTTCACCTTCTTTCTGGGTATAACCCTTGTCCACAAGTCGTGCCTTGTACTTTTCAATCGTACCATCAGGTCTAAGCTTCTTCTTGAACACCCACTTACATCCTACAGGTTTGCACCCATAAGGACGGTCAGTGATCTCCCAGGTACCGTTAGCTAGGATGGAATCCATCTCGCTACGTACAGCTTCCTTCCAGTAGTCAGCATCAGGAGATGCATAGGCTTCTGAAATAGTCCTGGGTGTGTCATCCACGAGGTACACAATGAAATCATCACCAAAAGACTTTGCAGTCCTCTGTCTCTTACTCCTCACAGGAGTTCCATTGTCAACCTCAATAGGATTCTCAATGTGTTCCATCGCAATGGTGGGTTCAGGAATTACAGTGAATTCCTCACTAGATGGAGTAGGTATCTCCTGATTTGATGAACTCGACATATCCTTCATAGGAAATATGTCCTCAAAGAAAGTTGCATCATTTGATTCCATAATCGTACCAACATGCATGTCGGATACCTCAGATTTTATTATCAAAAATCTAATAGCCGATGCTATGAAAAGCATAGCCCAGAAGAACACAATCCACGATTTTTGGTCCAAGCTTGCGCTTCTTGGGAATTGGTATATTGACTTTCGCCAAACAACCCCAAGTACGTAGGTAAGAGAGTTTCAACCTTTTCCTTTCCCATTCCTCAAATGGAGTCATGGTCTTATGCTTTGTGGGAACTCGGTTTAGGACATGACACGCAGTCATTAGCACCTCCCCCAACCATTCCTTGGATAGACCCGAAGTGTCTAACATGGTGTTAACCATATCAGTTAGAGTTCGGTTCTTTCTTTCGGCTACCCCATTTGACTGGGGTGAGTAGAGAGGCGTCCTCTCATGGATTATACCATGTTCCGCACAAAACAGATCAAATTCATTGGAAAAATACTCTCCACCACGATCGGACCTAAGCCGTTTAATTTTTCGATCAAGTTGGTTCTCTGCCTCAGATTTATAGTTTTTAAAGAAAGTCAAAGCCTCATCTTTTGATTTCAGAAGATACACATAACAATATCTAGTGGAGTCATCAATCAACGTCATGAAGTATCTCTTTCCACCTTTTGTCAACACGCCATTCATCTCACAAAGATCAGAATGTACAAACTCTAGTGGCGCCAAGTCTCTTGCCTCTGCAGTCTTATGGGACTTGCGAGGTTGCTTAGCTTGCACACATACTTGGAACTTGGAGCCTTTGACAGTAGAGATTTTCGGAATTAAATTCATATTGGTTAGCTGCGTCATGCAACCAAAGTTAATATGACAAAGTCGTGAATGCCAAATATCAGACTCATTATTGTGGCAAACATTATTAATAACTTTAGTGCAAATATCTGACAAAGATAGGCGGAACAAGCCTCCGCACTCATAGCCTTTTCCAACAAATTGTCCACACTTAGAAATTACAACTTTATTGGATTCGAAAACCAACTTAAAACCATCTCGACATAAACGGGAACCACTAACGAGATTTTTATTGATGGACGATGAACGTTCTTCAGACGCACAGTCTTCCCCGAAGTAAACTTCAGATCGACCGTACCAACACCTCGAACGATGGCATGTGACCCGTTCCCCATCAGCACGGGTGAAGTCTCTGTTGCCTGGTAAGAAGCAAACATGGAGGCGTCAGCACAAACATGTACATTGACACCGGTGTCAATTAACCAATCAGGGGATTGAAATACTGAAAGGATGGTAGGAAAAATACCGTACCCTGATTCCTTCATATCAGTATCACCGATGACAACATTAGCGGACTTGCCGCTCTTCTCATGTTCGCGCTCCTCAAAGCGGTTAGGACACTTCGAAGCCCAGTGATTAGGATCACCGCAGACATGGCAAAGTCCCTTTCCCTTCTTATGAGAATTCTTCTTGAAGTTGGTAGAATGTGATGGCTTGTTCTTTGTATCAAACTTGCCTTTGCCCTGAGTTTTGTTCTTGTTGTTTTTGAACTTGTTGGGCTGGAAGTTCTTCTTCTGTACCATGTGGGCACTAGAACCTCCCTCAGCAACTCGAGCACGTGCGTCCTTTGCTCTCGCCTTCTCTTCAACATCAAGAGTACCAATGAGATCCGCAACGGAAAACTCCTGTCTCTTGTGTTTCAGGGAAGTAGCAAAATTGTTCCACGAAGGTGGAAGCTTGGCAATGATGCCTCCGGCAACAAATTTGTCCGGCAACACACACTTGAAGTACTCAAGTTCTTTTGCGAGCGACTGTATCTCATGAGCCTGCTGTACAACATGGCGCTCATCAGTCATCTTGTAGTCATAGAATTGCTCCATGACGTACAACTCGCTGCCGACGTCCGAGGCACCAAACTTGGCCTCGAGCGCAGCCCACATGTCCTTGCCGTTGTCAAACGACATATACGAATCCACAATGGAGTCATCAAGAACACTTAGAAGAGCGCCTTTAAAGAGGGTATCGATCTTCTCAAAAGCTTCC
The DNA here is from genome assembly GCA_032464435.1 of Aegilops umbellulata. NCBI lineage: Eukaryota > Viridiplantae > Streptophyta > Magnoliopsida > Poales > Poaceae > Aegilops > Aegilops umbellulata. The sequence goes on along the minus strand of CP136060.1, from coordinate 111,577,229 downwards.
AGCTGTGCTGGATTAAGATCGCCCTCAGGCTTGCCCTTGGTGGCATCATAGCAGCCCATGGTCTGAAACCAGTAGACTGCTCTCGTGCGCCACCTCTTATATTGCGCCCCCTTAAAGGCAGGCGGCCTCAGATGCGCAGCAAAACCACTCGGAGTAAATTGCCTATAATCAGGTTTTGGATTGTTGGAAATATGAGCAAATTACTACGAGATTTAATCCAAATAAATAGAAAATAAATCATGACCACAACAGCAGAGATTAAACTAATCATGCGAACTAGCGTAGCAGATGAACATATGGCATCTAGGGAACATACTAGAAACATGAATTCTATCACGATCTCGAACAGGAAGGATAGAATCACATACGGTGCAGCGGGTGCAGCACCGCCGGCGTTGACGTTGTCGTCCATGTCGTCGAGGATGAGGTTGCCGAGGTCGGGGAAGAAGTCGTCGTTCGCGAAGTCGTCGCTGCCAGCAGTCGTGCGAGTGCGCTCCCCAAAAACCTGATCGCCCCTCTCCCATACAGGATCACGAGAGGCGGGGTTCCGGAGGCCTGATGTCCCTTCTCGCGGTGCACGCTGGAAGGAGGGATAGAGAAGACTTGCTTGGCGGCGCAATGATCTGGAACGATGGTGCGAAGCGGCGGCGGCTAGGGTAAATGTCTGCCTGACTATATAGTGCGGGCCGGGTAAGTCGTGGGAGTAAACCCCACGTCCGAGTCGTCACGATCCAAAAGAATCGGAACGATTCAGTAATTAACGTGTTTGTTAATTATTAATTAATGACTTAATAATTTTTCCCGTCCTCGGCTCGGCTCAATCCCGCGTCGCGGCGTGGCGAGGCGAGCGAGAAGGAGGAGCGCGTGTAGGTCTCCTCTTCTCATGCTCATACAAGTGGTAGAAGAGCCCATCTTATAAAGAGGTGCAACTCTCTCTCAACTTATAAGGTGTGACTAAACTTTAGCCTCACTCACTCCACTCACATGTGTGCATGAATGGGCCAAGAGAATTTCAGAATTTTAGTTGGGCTTTGGGCCAAAGGCTTACTATCAAAATTCCAACATTAAAAATCGCACATAATTACTGTACCATGTCATGACACTACGTTTCTGAGATTGCCGCACGAATTTTATTGGCCGCGAAATTCCACGAAGTAACACTTTTTGTCGTTGAGGTAGACCAGATCGACGAGGCCAACGCATCAGTAAAATCCTTATCCAAATTGCTAGTGCTATATTTAAGCTTGTGCGAAGAGGTGGACCAACGGAGGCGTCGGTTGTCGATGATCATATTTGACCTTGACAGAGGAGGGAAATTTGAGGCCACCCACCCAATTGGCAATCGTTGGCTGGCATCGAATAAACAACCCGACGGTAGCACGTCGTCGTCAATCCTGGTTTGCCAGCCAAGAAACAGAGACGGCTTCGGTCGCCGGAAAACAATGTCGACCCGAAGTGTATCAGATCGATGCTGCTATTGCATATTAACACAGATTAATTTTTGATTCTGAAGATCACTGCACATTCAGAAGATCAAGAAGAGGTGGGGATTTACATGTACAGACGCATGGTTGGGTCACCGTAACAAAAAATCTATGGTGAGCGGCCATGGCCGCGCGTGGGGAAGAGCGCGCGAGCGCTGCTATAGTTGTGGCTATTCACAAGGCCGAAGCTGTGGATCGATGGAGGTCGGGCCTACCAGCACTGGTCTGTCTCCCACGTGCGGCGAGGCCGGCCCCAGACGCCGTCCGGCCTGGCAGCGGGCGGCTGCGCGTAGGCCTGCACGACGACGTCGCGGTCGTAGCGCGCGCGGGCGTCCGGGTCGGAGAGCGTGGCGTAGGCGTCGTGCAGGCGGATGAAGTCGTCGCCGGCCGCGCCGGCCACGTCCGGGTGCCGCTCCCGAGCCAGTCGCCGGTAGGCGGCCTTGATCTCGCCGCCCGTGGCGCCGGCCCGCAGCCCCAGCACCTCGTACAGCGTGCACCTCCCGGCCGGCGCCGCCGACGCGACGGCCACCGCGCACCGGACCATCCGGCGGGAGCTGGAGCAGGCGGCGGCCCGGCGGAACCCGGCCAGCGCAGGCCTCGCCGCGGAGGATTGCATCACCGGGGGCGGTGAAATCATCACACGAACCCACAAATCTGAGAGAACGGGAGAGACGGACGGATGGGTCGGGGGAGCAGAGGAAAAGTAGGCGGGTGAGACGGGAATGCGGTTGTCTCCCGGCCGGGGTTTGTTTTTATAACGCAGCGGGCTTATTCGCGCTGGTTGATATTTGTTTTTGTGGGAGGTCGGGGCAGTGAGTCAGCGGCAGCATCATCGTGATCTGGCTGGGGCGTGGGTCGACAGAGGGAGCGAGCGAGGTGCACGTCGGCGTCATGTGGGCGTGGGTGCCTATTCGCCTCGCGCAAGGCAAGGGCCGGGATCTCCACGTCGATACGGGGTAATATAATATCCTGGCTGTTTTGGTTTGGGCGCGGCGGTGCCCACTGAATCGCTGGCGCGCGGGTGGGGGCAAGGCAACGCGATGGGGACGCGCGCCCGCGGGTTCGGCCGACTTCCCTGCTCCTAGTACGGCGGAGAGCACACCGAATTCTGGCGGTGTGTGCGGCGGCCCTAATTTCCATCTAGAAGCCAGATTTTCTTTTGCCCTTCTGAGGACATCTAGAAGCAAGCAAGCTGTCGCTGTCCACATACCATCGTTCACAGGGCTGGGCCGGGCCGGACCGCGTTCCGGCGAGCCAGGAAAATCAAGTCACCTATTCTAGAGCGTCCATAGCCCTCAAAAAAAATGTAAACACCATGGGTGGATTTGATAGCCTGCATACACCTTAACATGTGTGTTGTTTAGTTGCCTTCATTTACTGTGAGCTTCACGGTGGCCTCAGATTGCCAGGGAGCCATTACTGACATCAACATGAGGACGAGGGGGCCTCATGCAGCTATAGTACATGAAATAATGGCCCGGAGATCCAGTTTTACCTTATGTAATTTTGTGTATGAGCGTAGAAATCACAATTTCGAAGCTCACAATCTTACCAAATTTGCTTGTAATTTAGATATAGGTAGACATATTTGGTTGGGTTCCCCTCATGACTCAACTCGTGTACCTATGAACATCATTATCAATTAATAAAGTCAGGCGAGTGTCGATCAGGGGATGAACTAGTTCGTTCTGCTTATGGTCAACTTGTGGCTGAAATTAAGGAATTGATGAGAGAGAGGATGTTTATTTCCAGAAGTTAACTAGGAACAAAATAGAGTTGCCGATCGACTTGGCAAATTATAGTCGTATAGAATGTACCACAGCTGTGTGGATGCACCTTGGACCATCATGTATTGATGATCTTTTGCCTCTCGACTGTAACTCTCTAAATATGAAATAAAACTCTGTTTTCCCTCGCAAAAAAAGTCGAGCAAGATTTCTCCAAAAAAAAATATTGTCGCCTTGATTTACTGTTTGTACACACAACACTGAGGACTTTTGGACGTGGTTACCAGAGAAAAAAGGAACGGCACTGTCAGCTCTGCCTATAGATTTCTAGTGAAAACCAAGGTTTAGAGGGAGGAATGGTTAGAAGGCAGAAGTAGAACATCAAGCACGGCAGATGAGAAGTCATGGTCTGAGTTGTGGAATATCCCGGTGCCCTCGAAGATTAAAGTTTTCCTATGGAGGATGGCACGTCACTCTCTTCCTACTACGGATGTTCTTCGTCATCGAAACATGGCAACTCAGAATGCATGCCCATTGTGTGGTGGCGAAGATTCATGGAGGCACGCATTGCTTTTGTGCTCCATGTCAAGGTGTGTGTGGGCTCGGGCCGAGGATGAGCTCGTCTCTAAAATGTCTGAGATGCAAGATCCAAGTGCCAAGTCATGGCTGTTCGAGCTATCTAAATCGCTAGACCATATGAGCTTCATAAAAATGTCTGTTACAATATGGGCATTGTGGTTTTCAAGGAGGAAAGCTGTGTACGAGGGGATTTTCCAAAGCCCGCAACGAACCATTGGGTTTGTGAACACCTTCATAAATGAACTAGACCAAATGACAGTAAGCCTGGCTAGGGGTGTTGCACCGAGAGTGCCTCTCACACACAACCGAATAGGTGGTTGCCTCCAGTGCAGGGTATGATGAAGTTGAACGTGGATGGAGCCATAGCGAGAGGTGGACGAGGAGGTGCGGCTGCAGCTGTTGGCCGAGACAGTGATGGCACCTATCTTGAATCTTCGGTGATTGTTTATCGGGGTATCACGGACCCGGTTGTTCTAGAAACATATGCCTGCAGGGAAGCGTTGTCTCTAGCCGAGGATCTTGCCATTCAGAGCTTCACAGTGGCCTCAGATTGCCAAGGGGTCATTAACGACATCAACATGGGGACTATGGGGCCTCATGCAGCTATCATACATGAAATGATGGCTCGTAGATCTAGTTTTCTTTCCTGTAGTTTTTTGCATGAGCGTAGAAATCATAATTTCGAGGCTCACAATCTCGTCAAGTTTGCTTGTAATTTAGGCATAGGTAGACATGTTTGGTTGGGTGTCCCTCATGACCCACGTCTTGTACCTATGAACATCATTGCGAATCAATAAAGTCGGCGAGATTTGTCAAAAAACAATATTGTTGCCTTCATTTACTGTTGGGTCTCCATAGCATGAACCTTAATCCATCTCTAGATCTGTCTCGCTTGAAACGTTAAAATAGGCCGTTTCCAGCAAGCCGGGCTCGAGGGATGCAGCCGAGCGCAGAGTGATGAAGTCGCGTTTTGTCTCGAATATGGGTGTACTTGAAGATGCACATGTTTGTTTGTTTAACTCCTAATCTCGTCCACTTTTATTAGTCTTACCTACTAATAAAGCATGGACTGTTTCTGGTCGTCCGTCGCGCCATTTTACAAATAAACCCCTCAGCTTTCTGTAAATCAACCCGCAGTACATGTTTAAGTTATAACCGAATCGTTATTTTTTATTTTCTCGGAAAACCCCCTGAAATTTTAGATAATCAACCCGCAGTACATGTTTAAGTTACAACCCAACCGTTATTTTTTATTTTCTCGGAAAACCCCCTAAAGTTTTAGATAATCAACCCGCCGTCCATATTTAAGTCAGCCGAATCATTTTTTTATTTTAACAGAAAACCCCTTGACGTTTCGGTTAATTAATTCACAGTTTATGTAAAACAAGAATATCCATATCTTTTAAACCGTAACTTCGATTTTAATATTTTATATATGAAAATTGATTAGAAAAATATGTAGATCTACATATGATGTTAGTTCTAGCTGTTAAATATTTCTAAAATATTATTTTTGTTTAATAGAGAGAGACCTTAGAATCTACATACAACGAAGCGCACGGTCCATTTTTCTTTCGTACGTGGGTGATTCGAATTGCAAATAAACATCTATTAAAACCAGAGTGGGAAAAACATCAAGAACCATGCATGCACAACTATGAAAACCTTGCGGGAAAAAACAACATATTTTTCAAAAAACAAGGAGAACCATGCATGCACAACTATGAAAACCTTGCGGGAAAAAACAACACATTTTCCATTTTATTCCGAGCGAGTGTGTGTGTGTGTGTGTGTGAGAGAGAGAGAGAGAGAGAGAGAGAAACCTTAGGACTGACCACATTCAACCGCGCTTCATTGTGTGAGCACAGAGCTCACTGTCGGGAACACAAATGATATGCCATGTGTAACTAAAAGACGCAGGCCTATTAAGGTCTTGAGTCATGGTTATTGTGTTAAGAGAGTGTGTTATTTTCTTTCCCGTTGCAACGCACTGGCTTTTTTGCTAGTCCATTCTAATCTACAGAAGGTGCTTCGATTTGAGATAAAGTCTACACGAAGAAAAAGCATTTTGGCATTATGGTTCCATTCAGATGATCGGTTTGTGGTTCATTCGTTGTAGATGTTCAACTTCGTGTTCATGTTTGAAACTATTTTGGACAAATTTTGTTACACTCATCGCGCACAATTGACCTTTTGAAATTTCTTCTCACTAGTAGCTTCATCTCACAGTTCCACATGACTTTCCTATTACATGTTTTATTTCTGTTTCGACAATCTTAGACGAGTAAATCTATATCTTTCTCGCGAATTGTACATATGCATATGTGTGTGATATATGTTTTAGTGACACTCCTTAATCTTCTTCATCCCTTCTAATCCTGCTCTCGGCCTCCTCTCCTGCGTCCTACTACACTGGCACCATCGCCGACGTTGTTCCTCTCGACCTCCTCTCCAGTGTCTTGCTACACTGTCACCACCGACGGCGTGATCTTCCTCTCGGCCTCTTCTCCCGCATCGCACTACACTCACGCCATCATAGATGTTGTTCCTCTCGGCCTCCCGCCCACATCGTACTACACTGACACCATCGTCGGCATTGTTCCTCTCAGCCTCCTTATGTCGTCCTACTACACTCGTGTCGTCCCCGACGTCGTTCCTTTCGGCCTCCTCTCCCTTGTCCTAATACACCGACGCTGCCATGGCGTTCGCACTGTATGTTTTCTCCTCTGTCATGCATCTGCCTCAGTGTCCTTCTATTCGTCCCTCCGCCCGGACTTTCTCTGATGTGACGACGCTAGAAACTAGTTCGTCGCAACGCGGACGGGGTCGCTCGCCCACGACTACGTGCTCATCGTGTTGGACGTGGCGCCGCGGTCACCGTTCACCGCAGTCATCATGGTCTGACAGGCACTGCATTTCTCCTCCCCGTCCTCTACCTCGGCGCTCCTCTGCACAGACTTTTTCTGCGGCGACGACGCTAGCAACTAGTTCACCACGGTGCTGGCAGGACCGCTCGCCCGTGACACCGTCATGTCGCACGCGACGCCACGGTCACCGTCCACCGCGGTCGTGAGGCACTCTAGTATAACTTTGCGTGTTATCGGTAAGTGTTAACTCTCAATCAATGTGTAGTTGCATGAGTGGAAACAATGCAGGACACCAAACGCCATGCCAAAACCGATCCCTAGTGCAGGTAGCCTCGATGCAGGCAATCAAACGAAGTGCAAATTTTGAAAAAAAAAATCATGTTTTCCCTCAGCCAGGCCCAATTGGGACATTTATGCAATGCAGGCATATTCATAGATGACAACCAAACACGCTCTATGTATCGCTCTTCGCAAGCGTCGGGCCCATTTCTCGCCCGTCGCTAGACGTAACTCGGTCTCGCCTCTAGGCGCGAGGGAGTGGGTTAACCCACTAGTGTAATGTCTCTAGCTCGAGTTTTTCTCAGTGTTTTTCTTACCTTTTTCTGTTTTTTCTCCACCGGTTTTTCTTTGGTTTACGACCTTTCTTTATCAGTTTTCTCTGGGTTTATTATTTTTATTTTTATTTCAACACATGTCTATTTTTTAATACACATCATACATTTATAATATACAGTGAAACATTTTTATGATACACGCTGAATATATTTAAATACACGATGTACATCCCCGCAAAAAAATACACGATGTATATTTAAAAAAATACTTGGTTTGAACATTTTTATGAATACATGTTAAACATTTTTCAAATACTCCCTCCATAAAGAAATATAAATCTAAACGCTCTTATATTTCTTTACAAAGGGAGTACAACTTAAACACTTTTCTATATTTTTTGGTCTAACATTGTTATCGGCTCCTCTGATGGCTCCATTGCGGCGGTGGTCAACGGGATTGTTGAGTATATTTATTATTAGGAAGGATGAGATAGACTAGGATTTGTTTCTGTCTTGTTTTGTACTTCAAGTTGATCATTGTACTCCTATATATATGCCCACGAGGCTCAAGCAATATAATCTATCATATTCCGTCAATCCCTCTCTCCCTTCCAACATGATACCAGCCTAACCGATCCAAACCCTAGCCGCCGCCCACTGCTTCCGCACTGCGCCGCCCCCGGGGCGGTCGGCCTCCATGACCGTCGCCGGGGGCCGCGTCGCCCATACCTAGGGTTCGTCCGCCGACCGTGTTGGTCGGCTGCCCTAAAGTCTTTTTTTTCAAACTGTTGATTGGGGTTTTTCTCTCTCTCGCCGCTCACTTGATCGGTGTTCCTTTTGGTTCTTCGATCTATAGATCGGTTTGCGTTGCCCACCACGGTCCGTTCGTCCTCTACGAGTTGTGTTTACTCCATCAGCGTCTTCATTGTCTTCGAGTGGATCGGCAGAGGGCGCTCGTGGCTTCACCTGCGCCGCTGATACGGCGGCCGTCGCACAATCCTGTGATGGCTCTCTTGCCCTCGCTGTTGAGTAACGTGATTGTATTAGAAAACATAGTTTAGACTAGAAATTATTCTGGCTTGCCTTGTACTTCAAATAAATCATGTACTCCTATATATATACCCACAAGGCTCAACCAATACAACAACTATTCCACCGAATCTCTTCCTTCCTTCTAACACTCGCCGCGTGGCCCGCGACCACTCACGCGCCTCGCGTGGCGTGGTGTTTTCTCGAGCGCCCGCGTTGGCCCAGGGATCCACATCGCGTGGCTGTGTAACATGCAGGGTGTGCATGATGGATTGATGGGTGCTTATGCACTTTGTGTTACTACGGCTGCTCGCGTACTTGTGCGCGTGTTAGCCGGCCACACTGCACTACGCGTGCGTGTCCATGTCCGGCTGCACGCTCCTGCTACGTCCAGTGTCGTGGTATTCTCACGGGGGGTGCTAGACGACATATGCCACAAGGTGGCTTCGTGTGAGGGCAAGACTGCTGCCGGAATATCCAGGGACGGGTATGCGAGTAGCACGCGCTAGTTTACCCAGCTTCGGAGCTCTCCAGAGAGATAATACTCCTACTGCTGCATGTCTGAGTGTATCTGATATATCTAGTACAGAGTGCTCCTGAAGCTGTATCTGAACTCAGTGCCATAGGCATCTGGCTGTATATATGCCTATATGAGGCATGCTAGTGGCCGGTCGGCCATGCTCATGGCCGTGAGCATGTGTGCTTACGTGGATGGATGGATGGATAGCTAGCTAGCTTGCTAGCTAGTTGCTTGTGTGTGTACGTGGGAGTGTCCATGGGGATCCCTCCTCTGGATGGATGGATGTGTGCCCCTTTTATAGTGTGAGGTAGCTTAGGATGTAAGCTTAGGTGGCATGGGCAAGGGATGGTGGGGTGTCATGCTTGTCCCCTGGGTCACTTCATAAATAGTGCCAGGGGACAAGTGACACTGTACATGATGGCTGGGGTGACACATGAACAGTGCCGGGTACGGTCATCACGTCGGGGTCGCGTCAGGCTGCAGTTGACTTCGGGCAGCCGGCCTGGTGGAGGAGTCGGCAACCAGCAGTCGGCCTGGAGCGGCCGGGAAGTCGGCAGCCTGTAGTCGGCAGCCGGCAGTCGGCAGCCGGTAGTCGGCAGCCTGTAGTCGGCAGCCTGCAGTCGGCCTGGTGGTGTAGTCGGCAGCCTGCAGTCGGCAGCCTGCAGTCGGCCTGGTGGTGCAGTCGGCAGCCTGCAGTCGGCAGCCTGCAGTCGGCCTGGTGGTGTAGTCGGCAGCCTACAGTCGGCAGCCTGCAGTCAGCCTGTTGGTGCAGTCAGCAGCCTGAAGTCAGCAACCGGCAGCCGGCCGGGTAGTTGGACTGAGGGGCTTTGCTAGCCCCGATGTCTTGAATTATTGTCTCGCCATCTTCGGGGTATCCGTGTCCAATTACTCCGACACCCTCGCTGTTGAGTAACATGATTGTATTAGGAAACATAGTTTAGACTAGAAATTATTCTGGCTTGCCTTGTACTTCAAATAAATCATGTACTCCTATATATATACCCACAAGACTCAACCAATACAACAACTATTCCACCGAATCTCTTCCTTCCTTCTAACACTCGCCGCGTGGCCCGCGACCACTCACGCGCCTCGCGTGGCGTGGTGTTTTCTCGAGCGCCCGCGTTGGCCCAGGGATCCACATCGCGTGGCTGTGTAACATGCAGGGCCTGCATGATGGATTGATGGGTGCTTATGCACTTTGTGTTACTACGGCTGCTCGCGCACTTGTGCGCGTGTTAGCCGGCCACAGTGCACTACGCGTGCGTGTCCATGTCCGGCTGCACGCTCCTGCTACGTCCAGCTGCCTAACGCATGCCCTCCGGTGGTCTGATCAACTACAAGTGGTCTCCTCGGGGTTGCACCAACCCACGTGTCGCCGCTGCGTCGCCCCTTCGGGCCGTAGTGTCGCGGCCCGCGGTCAACCTTTGCCCCGAGGCCGTCCGCTCCAGGCCGTCCCCGAGGCTGCACCGACCCTCGCGCTGCCGCTGCGTCGCCCCGTCGGTCCATAGCGAGCGTGGCATACGGTCCCTGCAACCGCTTCGAGGTCTTTCCTGCCGTCGCCCCGACCCGTGCGCTGCTGGTGCGTCGCCCCTTTGGGCCATAGCGTCGCGGCACGCCGTCCACTCTGCCGTCCCCGCGCGTCGACTTCTACGTGGTATGCGTCGCACCTTCCTAGGCGCGGGAAAGCCACCGTCCGCGCCGGTCTTTTATCACGCTTTTGGGTTCATCCTCACCTACTTCGAGCACCATCACCGCGCTTCTGACCTAGCAGCCGCCGCCGCCTCCTCAGGCCGCCGCCGCCGCTCTTATTCCCGGTCCACGGCGACTACCTCGACATCGGCCCCGACTCAACATCGACCATGGCGTCCCTCGCACGGCTACCTCAACCACGGCTACACTGATGAAGTCATGTACCTAGGGTAGGGTCATAGGCCTACCCAAGAGTACCCTCCCCAAGGTCACTTACTAAAAGAGGCTGCTTACCAGTCGACCTGATAAGCGTCCACTCGACTAATACGATAACACTCGACGAGCGCAGAGACACTCGACCATGAAGATTCACTCGACCATAGGAAGCACATGAGCCACTCCGCATCCAAACGGTCTGTAGTTAAATGGCCTTTATAGCCTTAATAGCATTTTATACAGGGCGTTTCCAGTAACGCCCTGCCTTAATGTACCTTAAGATCCTTCATTGCGTGGGCTCGCAGGGGTCCTGGCGAACTCTATATAAGCCACCCCCCTCCACAGGAAGGAGGGTTCGCATCTTTGTAACACACACGCATACAATCCAGTCGACCGCCTCCGGGCTCCGAGACGTAGGGCTATTACTTCTTCTGAGAAGGGCCTGAACTCGTAAAAACTCTTGCGTGCACAACTACTCCAAAGCTAGGATCTTGCCTCTCCATCCCTACCCCCCATTCTACTGTCAGACTTAGAACCACGACAGTTGGCGCCCACCGTGGGGCCGGTGTTCTAGCGATTTGTTGGAGGAGTTGGGATTCTTTTGACATCTCCCATCATGTCGTCGAGCGGAGTCCTGGTCGAGGGCCGCGAGATCCGTCTCGGCGCCCTCACTTTCGTCGTCGATGACTCTGCTTGGCTCCAGGAGGCTCCACTCGACGTGGACGCGCTTCCCGCCCGCGGGGCAACGCACTTTCGCGCGTGCATTCGTGGCGTCCTCCTGCGGCAACCGTCGGCCCAGTACAGGTCGGCACTCGTTTCGTCCTCGCTCCCAGTTTCTCGCCGGCGCAAGCGCTCCGGTCGGTCGAGGCTCCAGCGGTGGGTGAGGCATGCATTGGCCCGCCAGTCGGCCGTCCCCCAAGTCGCGGCGATCGAGCCCGACGAATCACTCTACGGCCTGTTCGATCTGTCGACTGGCTCCGCAGAGACTGCGTCCGAGTGCGACAGCAGCGATCCAGCGGCGGAGGTACTGATGGTCGACGGACCGCGCAGTCCCCCCGGATTCCCCCACACCGAAGAGGTTGCCGGGGGAGGAGTTCCGGGGCGGGGCCACGAAGAGTACAGACCCGAGCCTCTCACCTCGCTGCAGAGGGAGGAACTTCGTCGCCGGAACATGGACGCGCTTCACACTCCTATCATTGGAGAAACCCCCGAGGCGCGCGCCTTGGAGGACGCGCGCTTGGCCAACCTGGCTGAACGCACTCGACTGGAGAATCTCCAGAAAGTACTCGACGAGCGCGCTCGACCGCCAGTTCCAGAATCCAGTCGACGTCGCCTCTTTCAGCCGCCAACTCGGGTATACCAAACTCCGATTCAGAATTTAGCAGCTACAGCCCGCATAGCAGAGTTGATCCAGCCTTCTTAGTCAGAGGCAGGGAGAGGTCTGCTACAGATCAGAGATTTGCTCCGGGCAGCAGGGGATCAGAACTCAGTTGTATCATAGTCACGTAACAGGATTCACAGCCGATCCGTCGCTGCGAATTCCGTACAGTCGGCCCACAGTCCAGGATCGCCCCTGAGGCGTGAGGAACGTAGAGGCCGGCATGATGATCAGTATCAAAGCCGTGAGCGGTACGAACACCGATTCGATCGCAATGATCGACGTCGAGTGCCCACTCCTCCCCCAAGGGGTGGATTGTACGTTCCTCGGCAGCAAGATGACAGACGCCAGCACAGTGCTGGACGAAGGTTTCCAGTCGACCCCAGGGAACCAGGCTTTGATGCGAGATCCATTATCGTTCAAGGTCTGGTCGACAGGAATAGAGCTCATCGAGAAGGTCATGACAGAGACGTTCCCTCCAGCAGCAGGGTTCATGTATCAGGACCAGAATGTTTCAGCAGAGCAATCAGAGCCCCAGTAATTCCTCCCAACTTCAGGTTGGCGACTGGAGTTAGTAAGTTCACCGGCGAATCCAAGCCTGACACATGGCTTGAAGATTACCGAGTGGCTGTTCAGATTGGCGGTGGCAACGATGAGGTAGCCATGAAGCATTTGCCTCTTATGTTGGAGGGATCAGCCAGAGCATGGTTGAACCAGTTGGCACCCAGCAGTATTTACACTTGGGAAGATCTTGCCCGAGTGTTTGTCAGGACATTTGAAGGGACTCGCAAGCGACCAGCAGGGTTGACAGAATTGCAGTCGTGTGTTCAGAAGTCGAGTGAAACTCTGAGGGATTATATCCAGAGGTGGATCACTTTACATCACACAGTCGAGAATGTATCTGATCACCAGGCAGTTTGTGCCTTCAAGGAAGGCGTCAAGAATAGAGAACTGAGTTTGAAATTCGGTCGAACCGGAGATATGACATTGAGTCGGATGATGGAAATTGCCACCAAGTATGCAAACGGTGAAGAAGAAGATAGGCTCCGGAGTGGCAAGTACAAAGCAGCCGCTAATGAGGCCGGCGGAGGAAACTCCAGTCGGAAGCAAAAGCGCAAAGCCGAGCCAGCTGCTCCTGGAGAGACCTTGGTTGTGGCCCCAGGAAAGTTTAAGGGGAAACCCAAGGGTCCCTGGAACCCCAAGAAAGTGAAAGACCAGGATGGGAACGATGTGATGGACTTACCGTGTCACATTCACACGAAGAAAGACGAGGAGGGTAAACTCATTTACCCAAAGCATACCGCTCGACAATGTCGACTCCTGATTCAGCAGTTTCAAGGGAAACAAGCCAAAGACAAAGAGAAAGAGTCAGACAAAGTTGAGGACAAAGAAGACAGCGGTGAGGAGTACCCTCAAGTCAACTCCACCCTGATGATTTTCGCTGATGTCGAAAGCAAGAGTCGATTGAAGGTTATCAATCGAGAAGTGAACATGGTCGCTCCGACGACACCCAATTATCTGAAATGGTCTCAGACTGCCATCACCTTCGACCAGTCCGATCACCCGACTCATATTGCTACCCCAGGGAGGCAAGCGTTGGTGGTCGACCCAGTCATTGAAGGCACTCGACTGACCAAAGTGTTGATGGATGGTGGCAGTGGTTTGAATTTTCTGTATGCAGAGACGCTGAAAGGGATGGGCATTCCGATGTCCAGACTCAGCACCAGTAACATGAGCTTCCACGGAGTTATTCCTGGAAAGAAGGCTGAGTCGCTCGGCCAAATCTCTCTCGATGTAGTTTTTGGTGACTCGAAGAATTTCCGGAAGGAAAAGTTGACCTTTGAGGTCGTGGATTTTCAGAGTGCGTACCACGCCATACTTGGAAGGCCAGCGTACGCTCGTTTCATGGCCCGACCATGCTACGTGTACCTTAAATTGAAGATGTCCGGTCCCAGAGGTGTGATCACTATCACGGGCAATCGGAAGAAGGCAGAAGAGTGCTTCCAGAAGGGCTCCAAGATTGCTGACGCTCAGATGGCCGAGATGGAGTTACAAGAGTACCAGAAGACCGCAGACCCGAGTGATTTGTTGCGAGCCAAGAAGCCTGCCACAGAGTCAGCATTTCAGTCGTCCGGTGAGACAAAACAGGTTCACATCCACCCGACTGACCCCAATGCGGCTCCGACCAATATCTCCACTACACTCGACTCTAAATAGGAAGAAGCGCTCATCCAGTTCCTCCGTGAGAACTGGGATATCTTTGCATGGAAGCCTGCTGACATGCCGGGTGTTCCCAGGGGACTGGCTGAGCACCGCCTTCGAGTCGACCAAAAAGTCAAACCAGTTAAGGAACATCTTCGACGGTCCGCCGTCCAGAAGAGAAAGGCCATTGGCGAAGAGGTGGCTCGACTCTTAGCGACAGAGTTCATTCGCGAGATCTACCACTCCGAGTGGCTCGCTAATGTTGTAATGGTCCCCAAGAAGGACAAGTCATTGCGCATGTGCATCGATTTCAAACATATCAATCGGGCCTGCCCGAAAGATCATTTCCCTCTTCCTCGCATCGACCAAATAGTCGACTCGACCGCAGGATGCGAGAGGTTGTCTTTTTTAGATGCTTACTCCGGATACCATCAGATCCGTCTGTATGGACCCGATGAAATAAAAACAGCTTTCATCACCCCGTTCGGGTGCTTCTGCTATGTCACCATGCCTTTCGGTCTCAAGAATGCCGGAGCTACATTCATGAGAATGATTCAGAAGTGCCTGATCACTCAAATCAGTCGGAATGTAGAAGCGTACATGGATGATATAGTGGTCAAGTCGCGAAAAGGTTCCGACCTGCTGACTGACCTTGCTGAAACATTTGCCAATCTCAGGAGGTATGATATCAAGCTTAATCCATCAAAATGCACATTTGGAGTTCCTGGAGGCAAGTTACTCGGTTTTCTTGTTTCCGAACGAGGAATCGACGCTAACCCTAAAAAAGTTGGCACCATACTCTGAATGAAACGCCCTGTGCGTGTGCACGATGTCCAGAAGCTTACTGGATGCTTGGCCGCTTTAAGTCGATTCATCTCCAGACTCGGTGAAAAGGCATTGCCTCTTTACCGACTGATGAAGAAGTCAGACAAGTTCGAGTGGACTCCAGAAGCTGATGCAGCATTCGCAGAGCTAAAAGCTCTGCTCTCCACCCAGCCGGTGCTCGCTGTCCCCGTCAGCAAAGAGCCATTGTTGCTTTACATTGCAGCCACTGGACAGGTCGTTAGTACCGTACTTACGGTCGAGCGGGAAGAGGAAGGAAAAACCTTCAAAGTTCAGTGCCCAGTTTATTACCTTTCTGAAGTTCTGACCCCATCAAAGCAAAGATACCCTCACTATCAGAAGCTTATCTATGGGATTTACATGACCACGAAGAAGGTTGCTCATTATTTCTCTGATCACTCCATTACAGTCGTCAGCGACGCCCCGTTGTGAGAGATTCTTCATAACAGGGATGCAACTGGTCGAGTGGCAAAATGGGCGATTGAACTTCTTCCCCTTGATATCAAGTTTGAGGCAAAGAAAGCTATCAAGTCCCAAGCAATAGCTGATTTCCTCGCCGAGTGGACCGAACAACAACTTCCGACTCAAGTTCACTCGGAGCACTGGACTATGTTTTTCGATGGCTCCAAGATGCTGAAGGGGTCCGGTGCGGGGGTTGTATTGGTTTCCCCCCGAGGAGATAAGCTCAAATATGTCCTCCAGATTCACTTTGATTCCTCCAACAACGAGGCAGAATATGAAGCACTCCTATATGGACTGTGTATGGCCATTTCACTCGGCGTCCGTCGCCTTATGGTCTACGGCGACTCAGATCTGGTTGTTAATCAAGTGATGAAGGAGTGGGATGTCCGAAGCCCAGCCATGACGGGTTATTGCAATGCAGTAAGAAAGTTGGAGAATAGATTCGAGGGGTTAGAGCTCCATCATATACCCCGACTGAAAAACCAAGCTGCGGATGATTTGGCGAAAATAGGGTCCAAGAGAGAAGCCATCCCCATTGATGTGTGCTTGGAGCACATTCGTGCGCCATCTATACAGGAAGATCCTTTCACAGAAGAACCTCCGCAGCCAAGGAGCGCCAGCGATCCGACTGAAGTGGAGATTCCATCCGTGGTCGACCTGATTATGGAAGTTGTAGTCATCACTCCCGACTGGACAGCGCCTTACATCGCGTATATTATGAGGAAAGAGCTCCCAGAAGATGAAGGAGAGGCTCGACAGATCGTCCGTCGATCCAAGGCCTTTACGGTAATCAAAGGGCATTTGTACAGAGAAAGCGCGACTGGAGTTGGCCAGAAGTGCATCACGCCAGAAGAAGGTCAGGTAATTCTTGAGGATATCCACTCGGGGACCTGTGGCCATCATGC
The DNA here is from genome assembly GCA_032464435.1 of Aegilops umbellulata. Lineage (NCBI taxonomy): Eukaryota > Viridiplantae > Streptophyta > Magnoliopsida > Poales > Poaceae > Aegilops > Aegilops umbellulata. The sequence goes on along the minus strand of CP136060.1, from coordinate 111,560,771 downwards.
GTCCTCTCGGACCATTGTGGCTAAAGCATACCGAGCGGGATTTTACTGGCCGAGGGCGAATGAAATGGCAAAAGACATAGTCGACAAGTGCGAAGGGTGTCAGTTTTATTCCAACATGTCGCACAAGCCCGCCTCTGCTCTGAAGACCATTCCACTCGTTTGGCCCTTCGCTGTTTGGGGGCTAGACATGATTGGACCGCTGAGAACTGGTAGAAGCGGCTTCACTCACTTACTGGTTGCAATCGACAAGTTCACCAAGTGGATAGAAGCCAAACCCATCAAGAACCTCGATGCAAGCACTGCTATCAGTTTCGTCAGAGAGCTGATATTCAGATATGGAGTTCCACATAGCATCATCACGGACAATGGATCAAACTTTGATAACGACAGATTCAAAGCCTTCTGCGCCTCCCAAGGCACGCGGGTCGACTATGCCTCAGTTGCCCATCCTCAGTCGAATGGGCAGGCAGAGCGTGCAAATGGTCTCATCCTCAAAGGACTGAAACCCCGACTGATGCGTGATCTCAAGCACGCGGCAGGAGCTTGGGTCGACGAACTTCCGTCAGTTCTTTGGGGATTAAGGACCACTCCTAATCGGTCGACTGGAAGAACGCCATTCTTTTTGGTCTACGGGGCTGAAGCAGTTCTGCCGAGTGATCTGCTTCACAATGCACCTCGAGTCGAACTATACTCTGAAGCAGAAGCGGAACAAGCTCGGCAAGATGCAGTCGACCTCTTGGAAGAAGAGAGGGAGATGGCCCTAATCCGCTCGACTATCTACCAGCAGGACTTACGTCGGTTCCACGCGAGAAACGTGAAGAGTCGAGCCTTTCAGGAAGGAGACTTGGTCCTCCGAGTGGATCAGCAAAAACCTCACAAACTCGCTCCAACTTGGGAAGGCCCCATCATCGTCACCAAAGTCCTCCACAACGGAGCATATCACCTCTACAACGTTGATCGCCAGATCGACGAGCCTCGAGCTTGGAATGCGGAGTTACTCCGTCCGTTTTACACTTGAAAAAAGAAACTCACTCGGTTGAGATGTAATAAAAGTACCTCTGTAGTTCTTTTATCTAAAGCAAGAATGTTATAATTTTCACAGAAAATTGCTATTTCTTTTTGTTGAAATTTCCCCCAGTGGGTGGCTTAGCTGCGAATCCGTTTCGCCTGCCGAGTGAAGAGCCAGCCTCCCACTCGGAGGCTTAGCCGCGAATCCATTTCGCCTAAGTATTTAAAATCCTACCGAGTGGAGAGCCAGCCTCCCACTCGGGGGCTTAGCTGCAGTCCAAGTACTCGCCTAAGTATTTAAAATCCTACCGAGTGGAGAGCCAGCCTCCCACTCGGGGGCTTAGCTGCAGTCCAAGTACTCGCCTAAGTATTTAAAATCCTACCGAGTGGAGAGCCAGCCTCCCACTCGGGGGCTTAGCTGCAGTCCAAGTACTCGCCTAAGTATTTAAAATCCTACCGAGTGGAGAGCCAGCCTCCCACTCGGGGGCTTAGCTGCAGTCCAAGTACTCGCCTAAGTATTTAAAATCCCACCAAGTGGAGAGCCAGCCTCCCACTCGGGGGCTTCGCTGCAGTCCAAGTACTCGCCTAAGTATTTAAAATTCCTACCGAGTGGAAAGCCAGCTTCCCGCTCGAGGGCTTAATAACAGTCCAAGGATTTAGTCAAACTCTCAATATAATGAACGCTTCGCAAGGACGACAAGGCGCAGGTCGACTGCCTCCTTCTCCTTCAGAAGCTATATTCAAAAATCCTACCGAGTGGAGAGCAAACCTCCCACTCGGGGTCTTAGCTGCAGCCCAGTGCTCGCCTAAGTGATTAAAATCCTACCGAGTGGAGAGCAAACCTCCCACTCGGGGGCTTAGCTGCAACCCAGTGCTCGCCTAAGTGATTAAAATCCTACCGAGTGGAGAGCAAACCTCCCACTCGGGGGCTTAGCTGCAGCCCAGTGCTCGCCTAAGTGTTTAAAAATCCTACCAAGTGGAGAGCAAACCTCCCACTCGGTGGCTTAGCTGCAGCTCCGTGCTCACCTAAGTCATTTTGAGTGAAAGTCAAGTCTCACTCGACGGATAAATCACGAAGATATTCAACGATAAATCAAATTCGGATAAAGATCAAAAGGTCCTGGACCACAAATAAAAGTACTCGAGCCTCCAGCTCGACAGAGTTTATCGGTTACACAAACCACCCGGCATTCCGAGGCAAATTTAAAGTGAGACACGACAGTTTTTTACTCCTCCGGTGGAGGACTGGATGGGGCAACAAACTCGTCCAAATCAATCCCGTCTGAGATACGAGTGGCAGCAGCAATGAAGGTCTCCATGAAGTCCTGAAAATTATGCTTCCTGGTATTGGCAACTTGGAGGGCGGCCAGCTTCTCTTCTCGTGCCTCCTTGCAATGGACACGGACCAGCGACAGAGCAACATCGGCACCACACCTGGCAGAAGACTTTTTCCATTCATGCACTCGACTTGGGACTTCCTTCAGTCGAGTGACCAAGGATTCAAGGTCATTCTGAAGTATCTGATTTGGCCAGAGTGCAGAGTCGATCCGCGACACTGCAGCCTTCAGTCGAGCAAGGTAGTCCACCACACTGGCGACGTGAGACTCCAGCCGGAGGATATTCATGGCAGCTTCGTCCTTCACAGGAGAGTTGATGGGGTCCAGACTGGTTTCCACTCGACCGGTTTCTTCCTCGAAGTTTTGACAGAATTCTGAAAGGTACAGTCCAAAATTATAATTGAATGATGAGTCGACAACGACAAGTCAATCGAGTAAGGGGTTTACCTTCAAGCATGAGGAATAGTTTCTTAGCGAGCCCTCCGAGGTAAGCCTCCAGATCCTTTCGCTTCACCGCCATATCGCCGACCTTATCAATTAGAGCGATCTTGTCATTTTTCAATCGACTTGCTTCCTTGTTGGCCGCGTCAAGAGCAGACTTCAGCCTGGCATTCTCATCTTCAAGCTGACCAACTGAAGCAAGCTTTTTTCCTCAGCGAGCTTCGTCTTCTCCGAAGCCGCCTTCTGTGCTTCCGCAAGGTCAAGATCTTTCTTCCTCACAGCCTCCTCCAGTTGGTCTGCAAAACAATAATGAGAACGGAGTTGAGAATAGGCAGAAAAACAAAGACAGCCGTCGAATCCTCACCAGCCATATCTTTTGCTTCGTCCTTCGCCTTCTGCAAGTTTTCCTGGGCAAACTTCAAGTCGAGGTTAAGCTGGACCTGTTTTTCCTTCAATTCAGCAAGATGAGCAACAAGCTCGCAAGACTTCTGCAAAGAATCAATTGACAAAAGATATCAAAGACAAGTTACTTCCGAGTGACTAAAGGAAAAGCTATAGCACTTCTAAGACTACAGCCGAATCAAAACATTCGACAGTAGCCTCGGGGACTACACCCAGTGGGTGCACTCAGCGTGCCCCCACCGGTAATCTTTCAAAATTCTGATCGATCAGTCGACCAAATATGATTCTAGAGCCATGACTAATAGTCAGCGGTCAGCCGCATATAAAAAAAGAGAAGCATAAAAGTTCTTTAGACTATAGTCGACTGCCAGCAGTCGACCATAGCCTCGGGGACTACACCCAGTGGGTGCACTCAGCGTGCCCCCACAGGTTTTTGTTGATTCCACTCGACTTGGTCCGTCCAGGACAAGTGAAGAAGTTTGAAAGTATAGAGACTATAGTCGACTGCCAGCAGTCCACCATAGCCTCGGGGACTACACCCAGTGGGTGCACTCAGCGTGCCCCCACAGAAATTCAATCAACACACACACCCCAGTGGGTGTACAAACAACAAAAATCTTCAAAATGAAGCAGTTTTCAGGTGGCGTTTCATAACGAAACAGACAAGTCGACGTACCTGAACATTATTCTGAAGAGCTGAACTAGCATCATAAGCCGCCTGACCGGCCTCTCGGACCACCTTCACTTGTTCCATCATAATCCCTGCTTGGCGTATGGCTTCCTTAGCAGCGCTCACTGGGTCTTCCGAGACGTGGTGGGTAGCAACAAGAGATGGTGGAGCAACAGTCGACGAAGTGGGTCGAGCACTCGTTAGCGGTACAACAAAAGTCACTGAAGTCCGAGTAGCATCACCTCCATCCCGAGCCACGACCTCAGGCACCGGGGTAGCTTGTGGAGTCTTGCCGGCCAGAGCCTTCCTGTTCCTCCCCGCCCTCAGCGACTCTTCGTCATCGTCATCAGGGAGGTCAATGACATGAGGAGGAGCTGCAAGAAAAGTTCAATCGACCGGAATGATAAGAAATCAGCAGTCGACCCAAAACAAAGCATCAGTAATCATACCCAGGTTGGAGGTAACAGCGTCTTCCATCTCCTGATCATCACCCTTGGCGGAAATCTCCGAGGTAGCAGCACTGCAAATTTCGAGAGTCAGTCGACTCGCTCAATGAATCGACCAAAATCTGTCACATTCAGCAAGAGAAGACAAGTTCAACTCTTTACCCAGAAATGGTGGGGATAGTCATCTTCATCCTGGGCAAGGCCTTGGGGGGCTTGGACGGCGTCGCTCACGGATGCTTGGGAGTTTTTTCAGTCGGCGCGGGCGAAGAAGTCCTGGGACGCTTCGACGACTGCCCCACAGGAGCAGTCGCCTTGCCCCGCTCCCGCGCAGGGTCGTGCGTAAGCTTGGACCGCCTTTCTGTGTGAGGAGGTTCAGCTTCCTCCTCCTCCTCCTCACTGGAGTCGGCGTCGCCGCTTCCCTCCCCTTCGCCATCGGACTCCCACTCCTCTGGCTCGTCTCCGCTCTCGCCCCCGCTCGCCTCTCCTTCCACAGCCTGCTCCTGTGCTCCATTGGGCGTCGAATACATTTCAGTAATTTCCTGGAGAACAACAAACAAGGTAAAAGTCAATCGACTGTATCGGAAGAGGAAACAAGCAGATTGAATATTACAGACCAGTCGGAGAAAGGTGTTCGTACCTTATCTGGTTGACGAGACTGGTCGAATGGGAGAACTCTCCTGGCACCTCGAGGATTGTCCTTGTTCCCAGTGATGGCAGTCATCCACCTCTCCAACGTGGCATCGTCGACCTCCTCTAGATGAACCCGAGTAGCGTCTTCGGTACCAGAGTACATCCACATCGGATGGCCTCGGTATTGCAGTGGCTGAATTCGCCGTCGGAGGAAAACTTCCAGAAGATCCATGCCAGTCACCCCATCTCGAATAAGCTGGACTACGCGCCCCATCAACAACTTCACTTGGGCCTTCTCCTCCGGTACCACCTTCAGAGAAGATGGCTTGTCTACTCGACTCATGGAGAAAGGGGGGAGCCCAATCGACTGCCCCGGCGTCGACTGGTCTTGGCAGTAGAACCAGGTCGACTGCCACCCTCTAACCGAGTCGGGCAGAGTCATCACCGAAAAGGCGCTCTTGCCCCTCGTATGGACTCCGAGTCCCCCGCACATCTGGATCACTTGGGTTCTCTCGTCATCTGGGTTTGTTTTCTTCACCGACTGAGAGCGACAGGTGAATATGTGCTTGAAAAGCCCCCAGTGCGGCCGACAGCCCAAGAAATTTTCACACAGCGAAACAAAGGCAGCGAGGTAGACAATGGAATTGGGAGTGAAATGATGGAGTTGCGCCCCAAAGAAGTTCAAAAACCCCCGGAAGAAAGGACTCGGCGGCAGAGAAAACCCACGATCTACATGAGTGGCCAGAAGAACACACTCACCCTCCTTCGGCTGCGGTTGCGACTCCGTTCCCGGGAGCCTCGCCGACCCGTGGGGGATCAGTCCCTCATCAGCCAGATCGGCGAGGTCCTTCTCGGTGATGGTCGAGCGGATCCAATCTCCTTGGACCCAACCCCGCGGCAGCTGGGACCGAGACGAGGATCCGCCCCGGCTTGACGCCCTCCCCTTCGCCGTCGTCGTCGCCTTCTTCGCCCGCTCCAGAGTCGCGGTCTTCTCCTTCCCCATTGTCGCCGGCGAGACTGGTGCGAAGCAACGGCGCTGAGAAAGCTACGGGCGCTACAGAGAGATTTGGGGGCGGAGGGAGACAAAGATTGTGTTGGCACTGTTCAAAATACCCCCGCCCGGCGCCTTAAATAAGGCCACTTCCAAGTGGCTGACCGGTAGGGCCAGGCAATCTGTCAAATCCCGCAACAGGCGCGCGAGCGGTATGTGGCGAAAAAGGTGGCGCAAAGATCGAGGCGTCATCGTCTCGTCCCATCCGAGTGCCGCGGTTTCCTCCGCTTCGCGCGCTTCCCAAAATTCGGATCCCGTGAAATCCGCTAACTGCAGAACAATCAGCCAGACAGCGAGTCTCCACCGATCTGTCACTCGGAGATCCTCAAGACCACAAAGTTCACTCGACAAACGCAAAGAATGGATCGAGGCGACTGAAAGAGAATTTGAAGCCATCGCTGAAAAGCCGTTGATCCAGAGCAAGACACACTTGCAACGCAAGAAACAGGTCGGAAGACTGTCAACTCCTTCCTCACTCAAACCTCGATCCATTCGGGGGCTAATGATGAAGTCATGTACCTAGGGTAGGGTCATAGGCCTACCCAAGGGTACCCTCCCCAAGGTCACTTACTAAAAGAGGCTGCTTACCAGTCGACCTGATAAGCGTCCACTCGACTAATACGATAACACTCGACGAGCACAGAGACACTCGACCATGAAGATTAACTCGACCATAGGAAGCACAGGAGCCACTCCGCATCCAAACGGTCTGTAGTTAAATGGCCTTTATAGCCTTAATAGCACTTTATACAGGGCGTTTCCAGTAACGCCCTGCCTTAATGTACCTTAAGATCCTTCATCGCGTGGGCTGGCAGGGGTCCTGGCGAACTCTATATAAGCCACCCCCCTCCACAGGAAGGAGGGTTCGCATCTTTGTAACACACACGCATACAATCCAGTCGACCACCTCCGGGCTCCGAGACGTAGGGCTATTACTTCTTCTGAGAAGGGCCTGAACTCATAAAAACTCTTGTGTGCACAACTACTCCAAAGCTAGGATCTTGCCTCTCCATCCCTACCCCCCATTCTACTGCCAGACTTAGAACCACGACATACACCACCCTACGCTCTCGGCTACATCTACATCGGCACAAAGGGCTATCACCTTACTTGAGCAACCTCGTCGGTTTTCACTCCAGCCACGACTTCCGTGATGCATCGACCGTTACGGCTGTGGGGGGTATCCGTCGGCTTGCCCTCGGATTCTTCCCCAGTCTCATCGTCTGCGTCGCTACCGTTGTGACTACGGGGGATGTTGAGTATATTGATTATTAAGAAAAATGAGATAGACTAGGATTTGTTCCTGCCTTGTCTTGTACTCCAAATTGATCATTGTACTCCTATATATATACCCACGAGGCTCAAGCAATACAATCCATCATATTCCGCCAATCCCTCTCTCCCTTCTAACAGGGACAAGGGGGCAGTGAATGAGGCAGAGGCAGTGGGAAAGGACAACATGTTGTGTGAAAACAATGGCAAAATTGTCGAACAGGCTCCGCCTCATTTTGGATGGGCCTGTGTTATCGGAGTCCTACCTGACGTACGTCCGGATTTCCACAAACATCCCCTTATTTTGGTGCCGCTTTGAGGGATTTCGGACATTCGTGCTGAAATTTGAGATGGGCTCTAGGCCCATATAGCAATTTCTGAAAAATCTCTAAGGGCCCATGTGGGTTATATGGCACTAGGTGTAGTGGGAAGTTTAGTCCCACCCCGGAAGTGGAAGGAGAGTTGGAGTGGTTTATAAGGGTTTCTCTTCTACATGCTATTGGAGCTTGAGAAGAGAAGAGGCCCTCGCGCACTCCTCCTCCGCCGCCCGCCTCGCCACGCCACGTCTCGTCACGACGCGCCGCGCCGCGGGTTGCGGGATTGAGCCGAGCCGAGCTCACACCTACGCGCTTATTTTTGCCAGTCACTAACGGAGAGTTCTCTGACAGCTGGGCCACCATCATGTCTCTCCACACGACTGCGTCTATAAGTGTGCGGTGTCTCCTAACCCTAGCCGCCACGAACAGATCACATCTGCGCACGCCCACCGTCGTTCCTTTGCTGCTGCTGCCGCCGGTGACTCCATCCCGTCCGCCGCGTACACGGTCGACGGGAGAGCAGGTCTCCGAAACCACGCCCTTCTGGTTCCTGTACGGGGTGAGGGGCGAATAGGTTTTTGGGCAGCGATTACGCGATTGCTCGCTTCCGATCGTCTACTTCCCCTACATCCGCATCGCCTTCATCATCACCATGTCCACCGACGCCGACCGTGCCGCCGCCGAGAAAGCTGAAGCCGACAAGAAGGCCGCCGAGGACGCCGCTGTTGCTACCCAAGCCGCAGCCTCTGCATGGCCTACTGGAGGGTATAACTCGTTTATCCCTCTCCTATTGTTTTCTGTTTTAGCCATGCTAGCGTTATACGTAGATCTTTCTGCAATTAGAGTAGTATGTGCTTGCTTGACTGAATATCAGTATGCGTTTATTTGTATCTATGCCATGCTAGTGATTTACTCGTGGATTAATTTAATCGAGAAATTGCCTATTTACTCAACAATCCAAAAACCTATTATGTGTAGGAATTTCTCGGCAAGTGGCTTTGCCGCTGCACTGAAACCGGATAAGTTTACCGGTACATACTTTAAGCGTTGGCAGACTAAGACCACGTTATGGCTCACGGCTATGAACGTGTTCTGGGTCACCGGTGTCTCTACGGGAACGATTGCTCCTAAACAGGAGAAGGCGTTCAAGGAGGCTACCGTTGTGTTTCTCGGAGCAGTTCTTAGCATGATCGGAGATAAACTGGTCGATGCATATTTACATGTGCATGTCACCAAGGACTTATGGGAGGCGCTCGAATCTAAATTCGGGGCCGCTGATGCAGGGAGCGAGATGTATATTATAGAGCAGTTCCACGATTACAAGATGGTTGAAAACCGTCCTGTATTGGAGCAGGCTCATGAGATAATATGCATTGTTAAGGAGCTTGAACTTCTTAAGTGCAAGTTACCGGGCAAGTTTGTCGCGGGCTGCATAATCGCTAAGCTCCCTAATCCTGGAGGAACTTTGCCACCACTCTGAAACATCAGAGGCGTGAATTCTCTGTGGAGGATGTCATTGGCCATCTGAGTGTTGAGCAGAATTCGAGGGCAAAAGACTCGCACGGAAAAGGGGCCGAAGGGACTTCTGTCGCCAACATGGTGAACCAGAAGAACTTCAACTCCCACAAGCCCAAGGGAAAGAACGGTGTCCAACACAATACCGACTTTAAGAAGAAGGGTAAGAAGACCTTCAAGAGGAACAAGAAGGATGAGGGCTACTTTACTTGTGGTTCGGTTGAACATTGGGCCAACAAGTGCCCAAACAAGTGCAAGAAGCCAGGACAGGACTCCAAGTCGGTCAACATGATTGTGGGCAACAATGAGAATGGTGCATCTGGGTACGGTAATTTATTTACTGTTTTTTCAGTGTTTCAGCCTACCGATTGGTGGGTGGACACAGGTGCAGGTGTTCATGTGTGTGCTAACATTTCATTGTTCACTTCTTACCAGGTCACAGGTCACGGGTCCGTATTGATGGGGAATGGCGCAAGTGCTTCTGTTCATGGTGTTGGCACGGTAGATCTGAAGTTTACTTTGGGAAGGATCGTGCAGCCGAAGAACCTGCAGCATGTCCCCGCCATCAAGAAGAACCTCGTTAGTGGCTCCCTTCTATGTAGAGAAGGGTTTAAGTTGGTTTTCGAGTCTAATAAATTAGTTGTTACGAAATATGGACTCTTTCTTGGAAAAGGTTATGAGAGCGGAGGGATGTTCCGCCTTTCCCTCGCAGATTTTTGTAATAAAGTCGTGAACCATATTCATTCGAATGTTAATGAATCTGAAGTTTGGCATTCACGTCTTTGTCACATTAGTTTCGGTGTTATGATGCGGTTAGCTAAGTTGGATTTAATCCCGAGTTTCACTTTAGCCAAAGGTTCTAAGTGCCTTTCATGTGTGCAAGCTAAGCAACCTCGCAAGCCTCACAAGGCCACGGAGGAGAGACACTTGGCACCATTAGAACTCATACATTTTGATCTTTGTGAGATAAATGGTGTGTTGACTAAAGGTGGAAAGAAATACTTCATGACATTGATAGATGATTCCACTAGATATTGTTATGTGTATCTGTTAAATACTAAAGATGAGGCTCTACACTACTTTAAAATCTATAAGGCAGAAGTTGAGAATCAACTTGAAAAGAAAATTAAACGAGTCCGGTCAGATCGTGGTGGAGAGTACTTCTCGAGTGAGTTTGATTCCTTCTGTTTGGAACACGGAATTATTCATGAGAGGACGCCTCCCTATTCACCCCAGTCAAACGGGGTTGCCGAGCGGAAAAACCGTACTCTAACTGATTTGGTTAATGCCATGTTAGATACATCGGGTTTATCCAAGGCATGGTGGGGGAGGCTATATTAACGGCATGTCATGTCCTGAGTAAAGTTCCGACAAAGGATAATGAGATCACTCCCTATGAGAAATGGGCAAAGAGAAGGACAACACTCTCGTACTTGCGCACTTGGGGTTGTTTGGCGAAAGTCAATGTGTCGATCCCCAAAAAGCGTAAGCTTGGACCCAAGACTATGGACTGCGCTAATTTGGGCTACGCTAAGAACAGCGTTGGCTATAGATTTCTAGTAGTGAAATCTGAGGTACCTGATCAGAAGGTCGGTACAATTATGGAGTCTAAGGATGCTACATTCTTTGAGGATATTTTTCCTATGAGAGATATGCAAAGCTCTTCTGGACAGGAATCTGAGGAGACTCCTGAACCTGCCATCCTTATGGAATATTATGAACAAACACATGATGAAAATCCTGAGGAGGATGACGAGGAAACCCTTGGTAGGGGCAAGAGACAAAGGACTGCAAAGACCTTTGGTGATGATTTCTTCGTGTACCTCGTGGATGATATTCCCACTTCTATTTCAGAAGCGTATGCCTCTCCAGAAGCTGATTACTGGAAGGATGCGGTCCGTAGCGAGATGGACTCCATCATGGCTAACGGGACATGGGAAATCATTGACCGTCCCTATAGTTGCAAACCACTGGGATGTAAGTGGGTGTTCAAAAAGAAGCTTAGGCCCGATGGTATGATTGAAAAGTACAAGGCTAGGCTTGTGGCCAAGGGCTATGACCAGCAAGAAGAGGAAGATTTCTTCGATACTTATTCACCTGTGGCTAGACTGGCCACCATTCGAGTATTACTCTCGTTGGCGGCCTCACATGGTCTTCTCGTCCATCAGATGGATGTTAAGACGGCTTTTCTAAATGGAGATCTAAAGGAGGAAATCTACATGCAACAGCCTGCTGGCTTTGTGATAGATGGTCAGAAAAGAAAGGTGTGTAGGTTGATGAAATCTTTATATGGCCTGAAGCAAGCACCTAAGCAATGGCATGATAAGTTTAATACAACTCTGACATCTATTGGCTTCGTTGTTAATGAAGCTGAAAAATGTGTATACTATCGCCATGGTGGGGGCGAAGGAGTTATACTGTGCTTGTATGTTGATGACATACTGATATTCGGAACAAACCTCAAAGTCATTGAGGAGGTCAAGTCGTTTCTATCTCAGAACTTTGAGATGAAAGACCTTGGTGTGGCTGATGTTATCTTGAATATCAAGCTACTGAGAGATAATGAGGGTGGGATTACACTTCTGCAATCCCACTATGTTGAGAAGGTGTTGAGTCATTTTGGATATTCGGACTGCACACCATCTCAAACACCATATGATTCTAGCGTGTTGATTCGAAAGTCCAAAGGCATGGCTAAAGATCAATTGAGATACTCTCAAATCATTGGTTCATTGATGTACCTAGCGAGCGCAACGAGGCTTGACATCGCGTTTGCTGTGAGCAAACTGAGCCGGGTTGTTTCCAAACCGGGTGATGTACATTGTCATGCTGTTGAGAGAGTTATGCGCTATCTGAAAGGTACTACGAACTATGGACTTCACTATACCGGATACCCGTCGGTACTTGAAGGGTATAGTGATGCGAATTGGATCTCTGATGCTGATGAGATGAAGGCCACAACTGGGTATATGTTTACTCTTGGAGGTGGCGCTGTTTCCTGGAAGTCTTGCAAGCAAACGATCTTAACGAGATCGACAATGGAAGCAGAGTTAACAGCATTAGACACATCTGGTGTTGAAGCGAGATGGCTTCGAGATCTTTTGATGGACTTGCCATTGGTTGATAAACCGGTTCCGGCTATCCTTATGAACTGTGACAATCATACTGTCATCACCAAGGTGAAGAGCTCAAAGGATAACATGAAGTCCACCAAACACATAAGAATGAGATTAAAAGCTGTCAGAAAATTAAGAAACTCCGGAGTGATAGCGTTGGACTATGTCCATACGGCTAAGAATCTGGCAGATCCCTTTACGAAAGGGCTATCACGTGTTGTGATAGATAATGCATCGAGGGAGATGGGTATGAGACCCACATGAGTTGCCATGGTGGTAACCCAACCTATGTGATCGGTGATCCCGTGAAGTAGGACCTGGGAAAACAAGCCAGTGATGAACTGAGGAGAGTAAATATACTAACCCACTCTGTTGGAGATGCAATACTCTCGATACTGTATGGTAGGATGACTACTATTTTAATGTGTTCCGAAGCTTATAAAAGCAAGATGCTATCCTACAGAGCGATCTTTGGAGGAACACACCTATATGAGCCCGACTGCTGGTCACAGTCTATGAGATTGGGGTGATCTCTAGTAAGCTCATGAATAGGCCAGGAGTGTGACTTATATGCTCCACCCGAAGGGTCAGCCTTCGGCAGCCTAGTACTAGTAAGACATGTAGTGAAACTTCTTTACGCCAAACTGACAATTCAAGGCATAGTCCATTGTTCAGTTGTGAAGGAGTGTAGCTGCTTGCTCTAGGTGAAGTTCAACCTTAACAGGTCTTCACTGAAACGCTGGTATATCGAAACAGCAATTGGAACAGAGGACACAATGGGCGCTCGAGATCTGGTGGGGGATTGCTGAAATTTGAGATGGGCTCTAGGCCCATATAGCAATTTCTAAAAAATCTCTAAGGGCCCATGTGGGTTATATGGCACTAGGTGTAGTGGGAAGTTTAGTCCCACCCCGGAAGTGGAAGGAGAGTTGGAGTGATTTATAAGGGTTTCTCTTCTACATGCTATTGGAGCTTGAGAAGAGAATAGGCCCTTGCGCACTCCTCCTCCGCCGCCCGCCTCGCCACGCCACGTCTCGTCACGACGCGACGCGACGCGGGTTGCGGGATTGAGCCGAGCCGAGCTCACACCTACGCGCTTATTTTTGCTAGTCATTAACGGAGAGTTCTCTGACAGCTGGGCCACCATCTGAGACGTCGGATCATGGGCTGTCACGAACTCGGACGTGGGTCGAGCCCACGTCTCTCCACGCGACTGCGTCTATATAAGTGTGCGGTGTCTCCTAACCCTAGCCGCCACGAACAGATCACATCTGCTCACGCGCACGCCCACCGTCGTTCCTTTGCTGCTGCTGCCGCCGGTGACTCCATCCCGTCCGCCGCGTACACGGTCGACGGGAGAGCAGGCCTCCGAAACCACGCCCTTCTGGTTCCTGTACGGGGTGAGGGGCGAATAGGTTTTTGGGCAGCGATTACGCGACTGCTTGCTTCCGATCGTCTACTTCCTCTACGTCCGAGTCGCCTTCATTACCACCATGTCCACCAACGCCGACCGTGCCGCCGCCAAGAAAGCTGAAACCGACAAGAAGGCCGCCGAGGACGCCGCTGCTGCTACCAAAGCCGCGGCCTCTGCATGGCCTACTGGAGGATATAACTCGTTTATCCCGCTCCTACTGTTTTCTGTTTTAGCCATGCTAGCGTTATACGTAGATCTTTCTGCAATTAGCGTAGTATGTGCTTGCTTGACTGAATATCAGTATGCGTTTATTTGTATCTATGCCATGCTAGTGATTTACTTGTGAATTAATTTAATCGAGAAATTGCCTATTTACTAACAATTCGGACCAGTTTGAGGGATTTCGGACATCCTGACGTGCTCTTATGATTCATAAGAAAAGGGTTAAAAAGTTGCGGTACCATTCCGATACCATCAAATAAAACAAGCAGTACCGCAAACTTTTTCTTACTAATTATAAACTACTCCCTCCGTTTCTAAATATTTGTCTTTTTAAATATTTCAAATGGACTATCACATACGGATGTATATAGACATATTTTAGAGTGTAGATTCACTCATTTTGCTTTGTATGTAGTCACTTGTTGAAATCTCTAGAAAGACAAATATTTAGAAACAGAGGGAGTAATTATAAGAAATTGCTGTATCCTTTAAATTGTTTGAGTAGATGTGTTTCTCAACTGTTCAAACCTTTACATTATGTTACTGCACACGACGGTTTATAATTGGCGGCGGCGTACCAGCAACACTTGTTGATTATAGAAGACTCAAATTTTCAAGCCCCAAATCACTCTGAAGTCTGAGCATCCCTTTTTCACAGTGAACCACGGAAACACACTCTAAAAGGTTCAAAATATCAAAACTTTTTCAGAGTGGCATGTTGCATCTGGAAAATCGATCATCATTTCAGAGCTTGGGCAAGCACCAACGCTCCATCCAGCATTATTCAGCAACGCTGTCATCTTTCAAGCATGTAGCTAGGCGATCAAGTGTAAAAGAATGACTATAAATATAATAATTATTTTACATCCACGAAATCACAATGGGCAACTAGCGTCTAACAAAGAATGGCTATAAATTTAAGCTATTTTACATCAATGGATCATACATGGACCATGAGCCCCTAACAGGATACACAAAGCAGCATCACGGTGAAGTCCAGAAGTACATGTGCCCGAGTCTGCTGGGCTGAAAAGCAGAGAGACGAACTCGAGGCTTGTTTGCTAGTTTCTTTGGACAATACAACAGCTCCGGTGCTTAATAAATCTCACCAGCATCAGAAAATATATGCTGTCCCTATTTCTTCCCATTATTCGCCCATCATTACGACCACAACAGAATGTCATGCCTCGTTGTTACCCGGGGTAGAAACTTCTGCACTGCACATAGGGCATACCTGCAACATGGCAATGGCCGAAGCAGTTTTCTAGTATTCAGTTTCATCATACGCCATTAATAACAAATTCCCTCTACAACTTAAGCTATTAGAGGAAAACATGGATAGTATACTCATACTTCAATATCTAATACTCCCTCTGTAACTTAATGTAAGGCGTTTTCAAAGTCCACGTCTTACTGTGTATAAAATTGCTGTTTATGGTTGCTTTATCATGCAAAACAGGACTTCATGAGGATTGGCATCATGCAGGCCGATGGTGGAGAAAAAGTTTATGAAATCGCATTTGATGGAGGAATTAAGAGAACTTATTGTGTGACAATAGGTCCTTTCTTGCTTTCTTTTATAAGAGATTGGTGGACATTTTTCCGGCTATGGAAGGAAGAACAGGGGATGGACGGGTGGTAGCTGTACCTTGTTTAACTGCAGCCACTGGTTTATGCAGTCAGAATGATATGAATGCTTGCAAGGAAGTGCAACCAATGATTCACCTTCCTCAAATTCCACACGGCAAATAACACATCTGCAAAATGAACTTCGCGTATCAGAACATTTAATGACTATAGACAAAATTTTGAAAAGATAAAAGGTTATAAATCATGTACATACTGTTCCATGTTGCTGTCTTGATTATCTTCTGCTTGGTAAGTTACTGAAGGCAATGAAGCCAGAGTATTGGCAGAAACACCTCTGCTTTCCGTACCGACCACTTCACCCAATGCAACCAGCTCCTAAGAACACCAAAACCATAAATTAAGATCAAATGGTGAATCTTGAAATTCAGTCTGGTTTAACAGAAAAGAATCTTAAATCTTCATATGCAGATATAAATGCAAATAATCACCCTTTCTTCTAGTACAAAATACAGAACTTACCTCATACGAGTATTCGTCTGGATCAACATCTTCCCATGCATCCTAAAGTTTAACATAAGCACAAATACTGAAAATGTCAGGTACCAACTTCATGCTTGGAAGATTGTTTATGATTAATTGATTATAACAAGAAAATAAGACTATTACATTGACAAAAATACAAATTGGTCGTATGGGATGGATATTGATAGATTCATAAGATTACTTTCAGCAGTTCCTAGTTCTGGATGCCAGCAACAATATGCTTATTCGCAATAAAAAGATCACGATGAAAGAAAATTTTCATTCAAAGTTCTAATAAACGATATGGTTGTGTGCATTTGAGGATGCAACGGCTAGGATGCTTCCCCTTCCTTATAGAAAAAAAGAACGGAAAATTACATTCCAAATTCTATACTG
Source organism: Aegilops umbellulata (assembly GCA_032464435.1). Lineage (NCBI taxonomy): Eukaryota > Viridiplantae > Streptophyta > Magnoliopsida > Poales > Poaceae > Aegilops > Aegilops umbellulata. Next base: position 111,544,422 of record CP136060.1, on the reverse strand, counting down.
GTCTTCTGTATATTTACAAACGACAGGGAATGGAATGAAGGCGCAAATATACCACTGTGTTAACCCAATCCATATTATTTTACTACATGTAGAGCAGTTCTAGATTTTAGCCACCAACTACTGAATCTGATCAATGGCATGAAATTATTTATTCTAGATCACTGCAAAGTACATAGATGATGAGTAGAAGGCAATAATGAACATACAATGCAAATCCTAACATGAGCAATTAACTGATATAGTTAAACAAAAACTTGAAGCTATCCTGAATAAAATAACAAATCTAATCTTGAGAGAGAAACTGCATGATTGCCTAAGCATACACATCAATAAACATTTGATTGTAATAATGGAATGTACTGTCACCTGTGCGCTATCCCCATCTTCCTCATCTTCAACATCATGCTCCATCTCTTCCCCTACTGAAGAAACAAAGAGACTAATCAACAACCCAAGAGGGGACCGGGAGAAAACGTGACTGAATTTCGAAAAGTCTTGTCTCCTGCACTCACAATCAGTGATCCCAGCGAGCGCCATGAGCCGCTGGGCGACCTCGCGCTCCTCGGCATCCTGCAGGGCCCGCGCATACGCCTCGTCGTCCTCGTACCGCGCGGGGTCCAATTCGGGCCCCTCCGCGTCGCCCACCTCCTCGTCCTCATCCCCCTCCTCGTCGTAATCGCTCCCCTCGTCGCCTTCGATCCCTTCCTCTTCCTCGTCGTAGTAGTCGTAGCTCCCAGCGTCCGAGGCATCGTACTCGCTGCCGTCCCCGCCGTGCGCGCTCAGCATCATGTACGCCCGCTCCTGCGGCACCGAGCGCGGCAACCCCAGATTAATTAAATCACGAAGCATCGGCGGCGGAACCGACCCCGGTAGATCTGGACGGTTACCTGCTCCTGGAGGACGCGCGCGAGGGCGAGGTCGGCCTCCTCCTGGCTTAAGGCGGTGAACGGCCGCCTCCCTACCGCGGCCGCCGCGGCGGCCGACACGTCGTCCCCTCCGGCCCCGGCTGCGGCGGGAGTATTGGGGCTATGGTTTTGGTCCGCGCTGGGCTTCTCGCCGCCGTTTCCCTTGGGGCCCTCCATGGGGAGGGAGAGATGGAGCAGTTAGGGATCGGAGACGAGAAGGAGAAGGCAACGACGGGAAGGAAGCAGAAATTCAATAGTGGCAACGTTAAGCAATCTCAGGCGCACCGCACCCGCACGCGGACGCAGTAGCTATATGAGGACGAGGCAAACGTTTTGCCGTGGGTTTGAACAGGAGGTATCTTTTTTTTTATAGTATAACCTTAAACATGAGGTATCTGTTTTTTTTTTTTTAAATGCAGGAGGTATCTGATATTCTGGTTGGGACCGAGTCGGTCAGGAGACTCGAGATAGAAACAACCTCACGCTCCGAAATCTCTGTCTCTAGTACTCCTTTTTCTTTTTCAGACTGAGTGTTTCGTCAATCTTATATAAATTTTCCCTCCTTCTCTTCATTTCCATTTTTTCTTTTATATCTGCTTTTTTTCTTTTTGAAATCCGTCTTAACAGTCACATCCTTTATTGACTTATCGGAAATGGTAATTCAATAAATTTTTACCAAATGAGTAGTTTTTATTTACTCTCTCTGTTCCTAAATATAAGTCTTTGTAGAGATTCCACTAGGTGGACTACATACGAAGCAAAATGAACGAATCTATGCTTAAAATGTATCTATATGCATCCGTATGTGGTTCATAGTAAAATCTCTACAAAGACTTATATTTAGGAACGAAGGAAGTAGGTTGATAAATCACGGGCAGAGATTTTATAAAAATTTATTTACGCAATCACATTAATACAGACACGCAATCACCGACTAAAATATTGGTTATCTGGTTGCTCGTGGACAATTATCCAGTGTAAAGAGAAAAGTCCATATTGCAACTCTCAACTTGCCACACAATTTAAAAGTCAACCCTCAACTTTAAAATCGGTTATCCACATCTCAAACTAAGAGCAACTCCAATACATCACTAGCACTACATATCCATATACATGTCCAAACGTGTCCGTCATGGATAGTAAGTGGGGCGCCAGCCATCCAACCATATGCACCAAAAGTTTGCCCGCTAAGTTTTATTCCTATGCCGGAGTACTTAAAATAATCAAAAATAAACACTCCCTCCGATCCATAACATATTCAGACACATGTTCTAGGTGTCTCTCTGAAACTCCCATAGATGTTGAACCAGATCATTCTGAAACTGATCATGAGTTTCTCGATTGCGAATTTAATGATGCATTTGAAGAAAAACCTCAAACGTCGCCATATTCTACTCTCGAAGCTAGATATGATCACCCATCTCTTGAAATAGACCTTGACGATCACACAAGTTGTCATCATCTCTCACATCTCATAGTTTAGCAGGTCCCCCCAAAAATACAAAATGGGCTTGGAGCACTCCAAGTGCCCTCTCAACATCATTTATAGATCCTTTTTTTAGACTATGTGACATTTTTTGTTACCCCTTTGACTCAGAGATGGTCTTGACAAAGATCACCCACGGAGGATAGATACCATCATAAAGATATTATCTCATGTTATAATCATGACCATTGATGGTATAGTGCATGCAGTAGTTCGCCCGCACACAACCTTGCAAACAATGAAGATTGTTGTAGCATGTTGATGTCACTGTGAGGCTGAGGCATGCCAAAAAAATAGTGTCAAATTCAGAGATCTTGTTATGCAATTGCTTCAAAAATGATGGTGGGATTTTTATAGTGGCCCTGGTATTGGCCATGTTAAGAATAGGGATAGTTCTTCCATTTTCAGTGCATGCAATCCAGCGATTCAAGCATATCTGGAAACCCTCTTGATTCTCCAAGTGCCATGAGCCTTGTTATGTCTATGGCATTTGGTCCTCTCAAGTACTCCAGTTCAAACACCTTGATCACTTTAGTAGCAAATTTAAACATGGCTTTGAGGCATGCGTTTTTAGACATCCCGGGGTATCGTCCCATTAGTCTGTTGGCGTGTCATATACAAGCATCCTCATAGAGCCGTGCACTGGTAATTAGAGAACCAATGTTTTCAATGACATCCTTCTTCAACTTGAAGTATTCATCATACTCTCTCCATCCGGTGAAAAGTGTACATATAAAAATTTTAGGACAAATTATGGATTGAAGTAAAAAATGCATTGGAAAGGTGCAAGCCACCATCTTTCTCCTTTTTAATTACCCAACCTCCAATGAGCTAAGTGCATGTAGAAATTAAGGAGACGATGTGTGGAATGTTATTGGTCTCGATTATCGTATGTTGAGAGAGAAACACTTTTATCTACTTTAAAGTGCATTGGGAAGATAGAAGGACACTCTTTTGTGGACAAATTTTAAAGGCAAATGTACAGTCTTCATCGGACGGAGGGAGTAAGCCCTAACAACTTGGAAGATGTGTTCGAACAAATGTCATTGCATCCGAAATTGATGGTGGAAATAGGATTCGATTAGCACATGGGGGAAAAATAGTCATCGTACAACATCACATGCCCCATGCCTCTTGGTTCAACACCTGATGTCTCTTCGATTAAGCCTTGAAGTTTAGAACATGCCCCGTGTCTTCAAGAATCGCGCTCATCATTGTCATTTCATCGTCATCATGTGACGAGGATGAATCATGAACTCGGCTTAGAAGTACTCCTTATCTGAATCCACTTTGTGATTCAAAGTAAACAATGAGAACGTAAAAAAATGGCTATGGCATTTCGCCGAACACTTGCCCTGTGTGGTGTCTGTCATGAACGACGTCGGCAAGGGCGGAGGGTACCTAGGCGGCAACCGGATCGGAGGTGGAAAGGCGGCGTAGGCAAGGTTGTGCGAGTGCCTCACCCTTCATCCTCCAATGGCGGGGTCGGACCTCTGATGAGCGAGTAGGACAACCGCGGCGAGCGTGGAGGTAGAGACGTTGGCGGCGGGTGTAGAATAACTGACGCAACTGGTAGCAGGCATGAACGCGCATGCAGAACGAAACCTCAGCTTCATCCCGGAGCGTTAATGCAGCAGGCGCCGGGAGTTGCCGGGAGATGGGGTGACGTCGAAGGCGAAGCCGAAGGTGGAGCTCGAGCACTCGGGCAACATGTGTGGTGGATAGAGGCCGCTACGGGGTTCCGGATCCGGTCGCAGCTACAGGAACAGAGGTCAGACAGAAGATCTAGGCTGCAGCGTGCCCGATGTCAAGCGATTCGTAAGAGCCCTATCCTGGCTCCTGCCAGTGATTATATATACACTCCCTCCGTCCATAAATATAAGATGCTCTAACATTTTTGTAAATCATATATATATGTGGTAGTATACATATGGAAAATTCATCCTACCACCTGGGGTAGTTACCCCACATGCCTCATATACTATAATATGGTAGTATATATTATAATGTGGTAGTATATATTCTATTTTATCATTTTAAGTATGTTCATATACTATATATAAGATACTTCAATGTGACTTACATGAAAAAATTGCAAGTTGGCCCATGGTTTTATTATATTTGTGAAATACGTACATATTTGTACGTAAAAAGGAGCATACTGAAAATACGATATATACTATAAAAAATAGTATATATACTATCTAAACATTTTTATATACTACATACTATGCGTACATACTCTCCGATTTGATAGATACTACATACAACATACAAAACTAGAGTGGTGATAACTACCACCGGTGGTAGATAAAATTTGCTCTACATATACACATACATGTTTACTGTGTTTCTTTAAGACAGTATGTAATCCGTAGTAAAATATCCAAATATCTTAGAGCATCTACAACCGGACCTCTCAAACCCGTCTCAAACGCCCGGGCAGGCTGCCCGGTCGCTGCCCGGTCGCTGCCCGGTCACGAATTTTGGACCCAGACGGGCCCCTCAAACGCCTGGGCTGACCGGCACCCCTATATCCAGCCCAAATATGGGGCGGATATGGGGGCGCCCGGGCACGCCCGCCACGTCGGACCCGGCCCATGCTGGCCCACCCGACCCCACTTATATTCGTCCCCATCCTCCCGCCGGACCGAACCCTAGCCACTTCACCCCCTCCCTCCACTCCCCTCCGCCACCCGAGCTCACCTCCAGCGGTTTGCGACCTTCTCCGCCATGGCAGGCAGTGGATCGGACTCCGACCAGTCCGGATCCGTCGACTAGGGTGTCGTCTCGTGTGGGTTGGAGGAGGCAATGGCAGTCCCCATCGCACTCCGCCGCTCCCGGGAGGACAGTGCCTGACCGACGGACGGATCCGTCCGCCGCGACGCCATAGCGGCGGCTCGTCGAGTGCTTGGGTCCTCTGGTGCTGGATCCTCGCGGTCCCGGCCGGAACACCTCTCCTTCTCGATCACCGATCGGGTAGAGTACGAGTCCCCCCGGTAACGGGCGGCTGCCGTGGGAAGGAGAGGATAAGGGTCGTCGAGGCCCGTCTCGCGGCGAGGCAGCCGAAGCGGCGGCGCGGGCGACCGCATAGGAGGAAGCTATCCGCGCCCGCATTGCGAAAAAACGACAGCGGAGGAACACGCACGCTCTCGCCCGTGAGCAGAATCGGGGGGTCTGTGCCATGGCCGGACTGCCACCGAAGGAGGACAGCGACGGCGAGGACAGCTCCGGCGACAAGCAGATCCGGCTTGATCCGTACTGCATCTTCGACCGGTACTTTCGCGAGAAGGACGGCAAGGGCGCCCGGAAGGGCAAGGGCAGCCGTGGATGAACTCCACCATAGCCAAACATTCCAAATTTTGGTAGTCTGATGGCATTTTTAGTGTAGTGTCATGGAGTAGCGGGACGATGCGTGTGCGTCGACGTAGTTGCATGAATTTGTATGGATTTGAGATATGATAATTGAGGTGTCCGGATGTGGATTGCATTTTTTTGAGAAGTGCCCGGTCAGCGCGGACGTGCCCGGACGCATCCGTGGGCGTCTCAGACGGCGGATTTGCCAAGTACGACTGTAAATGCTCTTATAGAGTACCATCTATCTTTTTTACGTATTATGTATCGGGAGGATCGCCCTCCCAGTTTGAAGTTTCTCCTGGAAGTTTCAACCATCATCATTGACTATGGCAACTTAAGATCCTCGCCGTTCGTGACTATGCATACCGCGGTGAGATGTTTGAAATGGAACGCAAGATGAGGGTTGCCGTCTCGCGGACTTCAAACTTGCCGGCCGGCAAGGTAGAAGCAGCCGTCCTGCTCACGGCAAGTAAAGCATTGGATTGCATTGCAAGTACTACATATCTGTGCCATCTCGTCGGTTTCTTGCACAGCTGCGCAATGGATTTAAATATTCTCGACGAGGTGTTGGCATGGACTGGTTTTCCGCCACCTCAACTGTAAGCATGGAGTCGAATCGTACTGCATCATCTGATGACTGATGTGCACGGCAGGTTAAGTTTGCCTCTTTATTAGGAGCAGCTGGGCGTTCTAATCTCATAAATAAAATGGAAGAGCATATCGTGCCCAGACTCTTTTACACCACGGGATTTATAATGTATGGCGGATAATAAAAGATGCCCTAAAAGATGACCAACACCAAAACTTGCCAAAAATGTTGGAATCATTGAAGCTCTTAGTGATGAAACTGCGGAGTTTTGACAAAAGATTGAACTGGAAAAATTGCACTGATAGATAAAAGAAACCAGACCTTTTCTTAGTGAAACAAGCCAAATCCCACGGATGACCAACCTATAGCCTGAACAACAACTCTTCAGTTTCGTTGACGGCACCGCGAATTCAGCAGAATCCAAGGCCCATACAAAAACTGGAGATGTTAGCTCGGCTGGAACCCTGGCCAGCCCAATGCTTAGAGCTACAACACCAGATCAACACAAATGAAAAGAGAACATGACCATCGAAAATGGAGCATCGCATGGTCTCCCCAATCCGGAACTGGGATGACTGAGCATGTAAGGAGGCAAGTACTTGAAAACTAGTCTGGATAAATAGTCAGCTATAGATAGTATTCTCAACAGACTAAGCTTCACGACCAGCAGTCTCCAGTACAATTTTCACCAAACAGTTTATAACTGGAAAAAGAAAAGGCAAACAAGACTCTTGAATCCATCCCACATGGGAAGAGAGAAGGTTGGGCGCCAGAAGCAGAGCCACTGTTCAACAGTAGGACACAGCACCGAACAAATGAGTTGTGCACCAGATTTTACACCACCCCAGAAGGAAGTCGCAGCACTAGTTGTCCGCCAGCAAGACTGCACCGCAACATGTCACCGGTTATCGCATGTTAAATGGTTTGCCAAAGTGATAGCACAAACTAAGATTATGTACCTCTTCACATAGTAGTAGCAGAAATCTGCAAGGATGAATGTCTGGACGATTTCAGAGAGGAGCACCATCGATGGCCAAAAGCCATAGCCCAGAGCAGTCAATAATCTGCCACGAGTATCCAAGACCTAAAAAGACGAGTACCATTACTTGGTTTAGATGACCCACACAGTCATGACTGAATTCTGCAACATGGATATAGTCTACCATATTTTCAAACCCCATGGATAAGCATGCAATTATTCCACGCATTAAAAGTACTCCCTCCGTTCCTAAATATATGTCTTCCTAGAGATTTCAATATAGACTACATACGGATGTATGTAAACGTATTTTAGAGTGTAGATTTGCTCATTTTGCTCCGTATGTAGTCCATATTGGAATCTCTAGAAAGACTTATATTTAGGAACGGAGGGAGTAACATATTTCTTAAAAAATGATGCAGCTAAGTGTGCAGAGACTGAGAAGATACCGATACCATCCAACATGCAGCTAGGTAAAATTATGATTTCCTAGGATATGTTAAATCAGGCATGAACATGGGTGATCATGATGGTAACAAATGGAAATTTACCTCAATTAAAAACATTTGATTATGTGAACTTCTACTTAAATGGAGTAAACAGTAAACATCAGTGAGAGGTGCCATTTTATTTTATGTGTGTAGTAAAACTATGTTTTCACTGTTCTGCTTTGCTCACCAAAAGTATCTGAACTTTGGACCACTCTTTTTGAATATTTCATTATGTAGATCGTCAGAAGGCAGTTTGTATTGGCGCTTTGGCGTAACAGAGACACTAAAATTGTACATTTTAAAGAAGAAAAAGATAGGGTAAAGAACCTGAAGGACCCAGTGTGCACAGCTAAGGAACCTTGCCACACCCAACGCAAACACATAATGAGCTGTGAATGGTTCGACAATCTGCTCAAAAACATACCTTAAAGTTAGATAAATTTGACCGTTCAATTCTGCATCCAAGGGCCTATGTATGTTTTAACAGTTACCTTTGTATTTTGCATCAAGCGCAACTGGGGCAGCACTGAAACAGCTTCCAAGTAAACACAGAAGGCCCAGCAGATTCTATTGATCATGATATGTGATGTTGAAGGATGAGCAATAAATGCCAGCACACAACATGGTACAACCTGGACAGTAAGTCTAGTAAGTTAGTGTTGGCGGCAATAAGAGGAAGTTCACAAGATAAACAGATTAACATGCAAAACTAGCTACCACAAGGGACAAAGATACAACTCTTTCTAAAAGTGATACTGACATCCTGTGGACCTACAAGATACATCCAGGAAATGGTCTTGGTAGTGAGAAAACTGAAGTCGAAGAGGTGACACAAGAAATAAGACTCCATAATCAACTAATGTCTAGTAGTGAGAAAACTGAAGTCGAAGAGGTGACACAAGAAATAAAACTCCATAATCAACTAATGTCTAATGGCCTAAATCCTCGCAGTTTTATAGTTTAGAAGTTGAATTCTTACCACGTAGTACAATGCAAAATTGTCCTTGTCCAGCATATAAGTTGACCTCAGTCTGAACCGAATCATGTAAATGACAAAAAGAGTAGCTACTAGTGTAGCTGAATCCAGTATTGTATGGATGTCATACTCCATAACAAAGCTGCAGTACAACCTAACGGCCAGGAACAATGCTGTCAAATCCTGAGACTTGAGTGAAAGTCCTGCAAGAATTTAAGAAAGAGGGGAATTTAGAGCATGCATATAGATTACAAAGCAATTATCACGAACAAACTACACCAAAGGAAAAATAAACAAATGTATCACACTGATATGGCAGTTCGTGTGTTTTATTACAGCAGATAAGTCATCTGTGTGCACTTCACTAGCAGTAGAGACCCAGTTTCTCGTCAATGAAAATCTGGTGCATAGATTCCATTATCTAAGTAACTTATTACTCCCTCCGATCCGAATTAATTGACGCAGCCTCTATACAATGTCCATTTTACATTGTATAGAGCTTGCGTCATTTAATTCCGAACATCGTATAGAGGCTGTGTCAAATAATTCAGATCAGAGGGAGTACCCAGATATGTGAGAAGGCAGATTCTGTTACCATACAAATTATACATGTGCATGGTTGCATACAAAATTTTCAGAGCTTGAGCATGGAAATTCTCCTTGCATCTTGTATCAGGTGATGAAACAGAAACATGATGAGAACATTCAAACAGCTAAAAGACAGGCAGCAACATGAGCAGCAGACAAGCTAAGAGAAAGACAAATCCTTCAGTGACATGCAGAAAAAGAGAGGAGTGGTTCATGTCTCTTAATATAATGCCACAGTTACCTAAACCCCAGCAGCAAACATAAGAGTAGATCAACTAAAATTCCTAGCTCACTGTCTGGAAGAAGGAAGACGGTGCTGCTATGGCTTCCGTTTCTAGCTCTGCTAGAGCTGCTTCGTTTCGCGAAGAAAACATGCATCTTAAACAGACGAAGAACAAAGGAGCTCACTTTCCGCAAAGAAAGCATGCATCTTAAACAGATGAAGAACAAAAGGGGCAGACATATGTTCCTAATAAGGATCCGAAACACAAATTACAAGAATGGAATGATGCTGATGTGTATGAACAGCATGTTTGTTGGTTCTTTTTCTCATGCAAATAGGACATAAGTTTGCACCATCCACGGACCCTTTTTTCATCAAAATAGCATCTAGGGACAAAGTCATTCCAACAAATAAAGCAGGAAAGTTTCTTACGAACATCAAATCCATGAGAGAGACAGGTGTTCCAGTAGGGACTGGACTGAAGCGCCAAGAGATGAAATGGTCCAAACAAACACTTTATGCACTATCACATACACCATACTGATCAGAACAATCTGCTGGAATCTTATGGAACCACATTCATAGAACAGGCATACAGCATGAATTGCCTGCATTTCGCAGCAAGACCTCTAAAGTACACAGATGCAGCTAGAGACACGGGAACGGGGCAGGGCAGTTGGATGGAACAAGCACATGCTTTTTGCTCACTTCGCACACATTCATCGAAATGACCACACAAGAATTTCAGCGTTCCCCAAATCAGCATGTACGGAGTGGTAATATTCCACTGCCTTGCAATGCACCACGCAGCGCAAGTGGCAGACAGTGTCCAAGTAACAGTTGCCTCTCACGTGATGGCAAAACAGTGGATTCATAATTTCATATGCCTCACCCCCACAAAAGCACAGAAGTGCCTAGGCCCGAGGATAAATCAGGTTCATGATTCCAAAGGGAAAGAAAAAAAATCCATATGTTTTTAGCGCAAAGGTGGCCCAGAAAGGAAGGAACTTTGGAAAATCAGATCAGACCGCGTTTGAAGTGAAGCTAGCTGGACGGATCGAGAGGATAGCTTTGGGGGAAAGGGGGGCAACAGAAGAGAAGAGAAGAGAAGAGAGCGAACCAGCGCAGGTCTTCTCCTTGGTGAGCTTGTAGATGAGCACGGCGATGCCGAGCGCGTGCGCGGCCTCGGCGGCGACGAAGAGGTTGTCGTGGTCGTGGACGATGAAGCGGATGAAGACGAGCGCGGTCATGCCCGCGACGACGGCGAGGAAGGCCTTGACCTTGGGCGGCTGCCTCCGCACCCAGCTGAGCACCACCGCCATGGGCCTCCGCGGCGCCCTCATCTCGGAGCTCCTCCCCGCTGCTCTACTAGACTGCTACCGGCGGCGAGCGAGCACGATCGGAGAAGGGCTTGTGTTGGGTGCCCGTGCAGCGCGTGCGGTGCGGCGTGAGCGGTCTGGGTCTGGGTCTGGCCTTCGGTTTTGCAGGAAAGGGGGATGGATGGAAGGGTGCGGTACTGATCCTGTCTGTGGTGGTGGAGTAAAGGGCCGGCCGGGTCGGGCTGGGTTTGGTGCAGCTGCAACCGTTTCGTGTCGTCGCCTCGGGAGATCAGGCAAGGCAGGTTACCATATGGAAACGTAGGATAAATGCGATGCTTATCTTTGCTTTGATGAGTCACCGGTTCATAGCAGATTTTGGTAGTATTATAACTCGCCTCCTTTTCCAATTAATGGATAGGTAGATAGGCAATAAAATATACGCAATTAATCCGTATTTGCATCTGAGGATATGCTTCCTAGTACTGCGAGTTTGGTTCGCGTAGGCGGGGGGTCCGGCGTGGCGAGTGGGTCGTTCGATTCGGTTCGATGGGAGTAGGCCGGGTTAAGCCATCTGACCGATCTACCTGGACCGATCGGCTGAGCTGAACGATCCGGTGTTTGACTTGAGCGTGTTGGAGTTGTTAATGCGCCTCGAGGACCTAGCGCGGAGTGGGGAGGGTGCGACGACGGCGACCCGCACGGAGGCCTCGAGGACCGACCTCGTGGAGTGGAGTGCGGAGCCTGGCGAGACGGCGACTTCCACCAATGGATGAGCTACGAAACGGCAACGCCCTGTCTGTCATCCGGGGCCCGGTTCTTCGCCAGCTTGCCGCGGATTGTCGTACGTATACGTAGCCGTGCCGGACGGGCCGGTGTACCGCACCACCCGCCCCATCGTGCCGTCAGGGGGAGGCGCGTCGCACCACCCGCCCCATCGTGCCGTCAGGGGGAGGCGCGTCGCCGTCGGCCGCGGCACGGAGGAAACGGCTGGATGCCTGCCATTGCCAATGCCTTGCCGTGCCGAGCGCGGCTCGCTGTGGACAGCACAAGACAATGAGCGTTTTTTACTTGCTGCGTCTCGTCCATTCTCGCGGTGTGCCGCCAGCCTCTGTTTGTGGCCCAATTTCTAGAAAATGTTCTATAGTTTGTTTTGCAAATGGCGCACACACCCAGCGCGCACCTGCGTAGAAAATAGGCCGACCCATGCCCATGTACGCCATCCGGCTTTATGAGGATAGAGGTTTCCTGCCGGTTTTGCGAAACTTGTAAAAGCTTTTGACCGAGTTCCTTTTCTCTGGTTTTTTCTTTTTGGGGACAGAGTTTTCTTAGTTTTTTTATGTTTCGTTTTCCATTCTCTCCTTTTCCCATTTTCGTGAACTTTTTTTACAATTTTGTAAATAAAATCCCAGACATATTTCAAATTCATGAACCACTTTTCAAACTCATGAACGTTTTTCAAATTTATGAACCTTTTCTTTTAAATTACTAACATTTTTTAATTTGTAATATTTTCTTTCAAAACTGTGACCTTTTTTGTATTTTTTGTATTCATTAACTTGTTTCAAATTCGTGATTTTTTTTAATTTCATGATTTTTAAATAGCGAATTTGTTCAAATTCATGAACATTTTTTGCAAACTCGTGATCTTTTTCAAGTTTCTGAACTTTTTCTTTCAAATTTGTGAACTTGTTTATATTCGTGAACTTTTCATTCAAATTCATGATCATTTTTCAATTCTGCGAACATGTTCTTATTAGCGATTTTTTTAAATTTGTGCCCTTATTAGTATTCATGAACCTTTTGTATTTCGCGGGCATTTTCTAAATCCGTTAACTTTTCTCAGTTCACTATTTTTTTTAATTCGTAAACTTTTTAAAATTCATGAACTTCTCTAATGCGTATACATTTTTGAAAGCCGCGAACCTTTTTAAATTCATGAACGTGTTTTGCTTAAAAAATGATAGCCGGGTTTTAGCTTTCTAAAACAACACATCAGTACACAAAAAACGAGCAAATGCACGCACGTGTCAGCGATTCTCTTTTTTTTCAAGGAAGACACTTGTGTGATTGCAATCATTTTTGTTAAGTTCCCTTCGCTTTTATTTCGGGGACTAAAAATTTCAGAAAATTTTCAGAGAAAAGAAAATGCTTAGGAAGGTATTCTACGGGGGTTCTTCGAGCAAGAGCCCCAGGCCTGCAATTTGCGAACCGGATCCCGACCCACCTCGAGATGCCGTTGTGAAGGCCTGTGAATGGCCGTCTGATGCCTTCATGAGCGGTGAGATACATACATGTTGAATATAAATCATGCGATAGAAAATGTATGTATCTCACCGCTCTTCCCATGATGTTATATTCAACATGTACAAAGCATGAGTGTTCAAGGGTTTTGTGCTGCTTGTAGAATTATGTATGTCACCGCTCTTCCTATGATGTTTATATTCAAGATGTATAAAAACTCCTATCGCATGAGTGTTCAAGAGTTTTGTGTTGTTTGTAGAATTCCCTTCTGGGTGACATGCCTTGAACCTTATAAATCTGATTGTCGTGAATTTCTCATGAGCATTACCCGAGGGGAAATTAGAGGCATACACAAACTATAATTGGAAGCATTCATTTTCCTGCCATTCATTATTTTGCTCTGTTCATGGGAAGGTGCATAAATGGTAAAATGTCCTCAGCACCTTGTGTGCTCCTAATGTAAGCATTCTTCAAAGCATGTTGGAGAATGAAGCATGAAAAGAAAAAAAATCCTACGGACACCCAAGATCTATCTAGGAGAAGCATAGCACGAGAGGTGAGATCGTGTCTAGTACCCTGGTAGACCAAAAGGGGATGCGTATATAATGAGGTTGATGTAGTCGTACTCTTCGCGATCTGATCACGATCCAGCCGATCTAGTGCCGAACGGATGACACCTCCGAGTTTAGCACATGTGCGGCTCGATGACGTCGTCTCCTCCTTGATCCGGCAAGAGAAGGCAGAAAAGTAGATGGGACCATAACCAACACGACGACGTGGTGGTGATGGTGGTGGTGGAGTCGGAATACCGGCAGGGCTTCGCTAAGCGAAAAACCGTGGACGATAACTATGCTGGGAGGGAGACACGGGGCAGCAACCAAGGCCAATGTGTTGGAGTGCCTTGCTGCGCCCCCTCCCCTATATTTATATGTGTGGGAGGGCTGGGAGTCCAGCCCTACTCGTAATAGAAGTTGGCACCAAGGGGGAGAGGACTTGGACTCCTAGTCCAATCCTATTCCTACTAGGACTCCCCTTTTTTCCCTTCCCTAGCCACATGGGCTTTTGACGATGTCTGATACGTTCATTTTGCATCACACTTTTATATTGATATTTCTTGCATTATGGGTTGTTATTACTCCCTCTGTTTCTTTTTAGTCCACATATAAGGTTTGGTCAAAGTCAAGCTTTGTAGAGTTTGACTAACTTTATATTAAAAAAGATAAACATTCACAATATGGAATCAATATTATCAAATGCACCATGAAACGTATGTTCATACTATATAATTTTAGTAGATGTTTATTTTGTTTTGTATAAATTTGGTCAAGCTTTGTGCAGTTTGACTTTGACCAAATCTTATATGTAGAGTAAAAAGAAACGGAGGGAGTACGCATTATATCACAATACTTATGCCTATTCTCTCTTATTTTACAAGGTTTACATGAAGAGGGAGAATGCCGACAGCTGGAATTCTGGACTGGAAAATGAGCAAATATTAGAGACCTATTCTGCACAACTCCAAAAGTCCTGAAACTTCATGGAGCTTATTTTTGGAATATATAAAAAATATTGGACGAAGAAAGAACCAGAGGGGAGCCAGCCACAAGGGTGGAGGACGCGCCCTACCCCCTGGGCGCGCCCCCGACCTTGTGGGCCCCCTGGCAGGCCTCCGGTGCCCATCTTTGGCTATATGGTGTCTTTTAACCCGGAAAAAAAATCAAGAAGAAGCTTTCCAGACGAAGCACCGCCGTCTCGAGGCGGAACCTGGGCAGAACCAATCTAGGGTTCTGACGGAGCTGTTCTGCTGGGGAAACATCCCTCCGGGAGGGGGAAATCATCACCATCGTCATCATCATCGATCCTCTCATCGAGGGAGGGTCAATCTCCATCAACAGCTTCGCCAGCACCATCTCCTCTCAAACTCTAGTTCATCTCTTGTATTCGATCTTGGTCCCAAAACCTCAGATTGGTACCTGTGGGTTGCTAGTAGTGTTGATTACTCCTTGTAGTTGATGCTAGTTGGTCTATCCGGTGAAAGATCATATGTTCAGATCCTTAATGATAATTAATACTCTTCTGATTATGATTATGAATATGCTTTGTGAGTAGTTACGTTTGTTCCTGAGGACATGGGAGAAGTCTTGTTATAAGTAATCATGTGAATTTGGTATTTGTTTGATATTTTGATGAGATGTATGTTGTCTCTCCTCTAGTGGTGTTATGTGAACGTCGACTACATGACACTTCACCATTATTTGGGCCTAGAGGAAGGCATTGGGAAGTGATAAATAGATGATGGGTTGCTAGAGTGACAGAAGTTTAAACCCTAGTTTATGTGTTGCTTCGTAAGGGGCTGATTTGGATCCATATGTTTCATGCTATGGTTAGGTTTACCTTAATACTTCTTTTGTAGTTGCGGATGCTTGCGAGAGGGGTTAATCATAAGTGGGAGGCTTGTCCAAGGAAGGGCAGCACCCGAGCATCGGTCCACCCACATATCAAATTATCAAAGTAACGAACGTGAATCGTATGAACATGATGAAAACTAACTTGACAACAATTCCCATGTGTCCTCGGGAGCGCTTTGCTTTATATAAGAGTTTTTCCAGGCTTGTCCTTTGCTACAAAAAGGATTGGGCCACCTTGCTGCACCTTGTTTACTTCTATTACTTGTTACCCGTTACGATTTATCCTATCACAAAACCATCTGTCACCGATAATTTCAGTGCTTGCAGAGAATACCTTGCTGAAAACCACTTGTCATTTCCTTCTGCTCCTCGTTGGGTTCGACACTCTTACTTATTGAAAGGACTATGATAGATCCCCTATACTTGTGCGTTATCAAGACTCTTTTCTGACGCCGTTGCCGAGGAGTGAAGCGCCTTTGGTGAGTGGAATTTGGTAAGGAAATATTTATATAGTGTGCTGAAATTTACTGTCACTTGTTACTATGGAAAATAATCCTTTGATGGTTTTGTTCGGGGTATCTTCCCCTTGATTGGAACCACAATTAGCTACTCCTCAACCTACTGCACCTACTGAAAATATTTATTATGAAATTCCTTCGGGTGTGATAGAGAAATTTCTAGCTAATCCTTATGCAGGAGATGGAACATTACATCCCGATATGCACCTAATCTATGTGGATGAAGTTTATGGATTATTTAAGCTTGTAGGTATAACCGAGGATGTTGTCAAGAAGAAGGTCTTCCCTTTATATTTGAAGGGAAAGGCATTGACATGGTATAGGCTATTGGATGATATTGGATCATGGAACTACAACCGATTGAAATTAGAATTTCATCAGAAGTTTTATCATATGCATCTAGTTCATCGTGATCGGAATTATATATATAATTTTTGGCCTCGTGAAGGAGAAAGTATCACTCAAGCTTGGGGGAGGCTTAAGTCAATGTTATATTCATGACCCAATCATGAGCTCTCAAGAGAAATTATTATTCAAAAATTTTATGCTCGGCTTTCTCATAATGATCAATCCATGCTCGATACTTCTTGTACTGGTTCCTATATGAAGAAGGATATTGGATTCAAATGAGATTTATTGGAAAGAATTAAACGCAACTATGAAGATTGGGATCTCGACGAAGGTAAGGAGTTAGGTATCAACCTTAAGTTCGATTGTGTTAAATCTTTTATGGATACCGATGCTTTTCGTGATTTTAGCACTAAATATCGACTTGACGCTAAGATAGTAGCTTCTTTCTATGAATCATTTGCTACTCATGTTGATCTCACTAAGGAGAAGTGGTTTAAATATCATCCTCCCATTGAAGTTAAAGTAGTTGAACCCATTAAAGTTGAATAAGAAACTATTACTTATAATGTTGATCCTACTATTCGTACTGCTTATATTGAGAAACCACCATTCCCTGTTAGAATAAAGGATCATGCTAAAGCTTCAACTGTGGTTCGTAAAAGTAATACTAAAACGTATACACCCTGTGAGAAAATTAAAGTTGAACCTAGTATTGCTATGGTTAAAGATCTCTTGGTTGATAATATTGACGGGCATGTTATTTACTTCTGTGATGAAGCTACTAGGATTGCTAAACCTGATACTAAAGATAAACATAGACATGTTGTTGGCATGCCTGTTGTTTCTGTTAAAATTGGAAATCATTGTTATCATGGGTTATGTGACGTGGGCGCTAGTGTGAGTGCAATTCCTTATACCTTATATAAAGAAATTATAAATGATATTGCACCTGCTAAGATAGAAGATATTGATGTTACTATTAAGCTTGCCAATAGAGAAACTATATCACCAATTGGGATTGTTAGAGATGTTGAAGTCTTGTGTGGGAAGATAAAAGACCCTACTGATTTTCTTGTTCTTGGTTCCCCACAAGATAATTTGTCCCATTATATTTGGTAGACCTTTCTTGAATACCGTTAATGCCAGGATAGACTGCGAGAAAGATATTGTTACTGTTTTTTGGGGGGATATGTCTCATGATTTTAATTTCTCTAAATTTCGTAGACAACCCCATGATAAAGAATTGCCTAGTAAGGATGAAATTATTGGTCTTGCTTCTATTACCGTGCCTCCTGCTGATCCTTTAGAATAATATTTGCTAGACCATGAAAATGATATGTTTATGAATGAAAGAAGAGAAATAGATGAAGTATTCTTTAAACAGGGACCTATTTTGAAACACAATTTTCCTGTTGTAATCCTTGGGGATCCTCCTCTACCTAAGGGTGATCTCGTGTTTGAGCTTAAACAATTATCGGATACTCCGAAATATGCTTATCTTGATGAAAAGAAGATATCCTGTTATTATTAGTGCTGACCTTTCAGAGCATGAAGAAAAGAAATTATTGAAAACTCTGAAGAAGCACCGTGCCGCTATTGGATATACTCTTGACGATCTTAATAGCATTAGTCCCACTCTATGTCAGCATAAAATAAAATTGGAGAAAGATGCTAAACCAATTGTTGATCATCAACGACGGTTAAATCCTAAGATGAAAGAAGTGGTAAGAAATGAAATACTGAAGCTTCTGGAGGCAGGTATAATTTATCCTATTGCTGATAGTCAATGTGTAATCCATGTTCCTTGTGTCCCTAAGAAGGGAGGTATTACTGTTGTTCCTAATGATAAAAATGAATTGATTCCTCAAAGAATTGTTACAGGGTATAGAATGGTAATTGATTTCCGCAAATTAAATAAAGCTACTAGAAAAGATCATTACCCTCTAACTTTTATTGATCAAATGCTAGAAAGGCTATCTAAACACACACATTTTTGCTTTCTAGATGGTTATTCTGGTTTCTCTCAAATACCTGTGTCAAAAGAGGATCAAGAAAAAACTAGTTTTATTTGCCCTTTCGGTACCTTTGCTTATAGACGTATGCCTTTTGGTTTATGTAATGCACCTGCTACCTTTCAAAGATGTATGACTGCTATATTCTCTGACTTTTGTGAAAAGATTGTTGAGGTTTCATGGATGATTTCTCTGTTTAAGGAACTTCTTTTGATGATTGCTTAAGCAACCTTGATCGAGTTTTGCAGAGATGTGAAGAAACTAATCTTATCTTGAATTGGGATAAGTGCCACTTTATGGTTAATGAACGTATTGTCTTGGGGCATAAAATTTTTGAAAGAGGTATTGAAGTTGATAAAGCTAAAGTAGATGCTATTGAAAAGATGCCATGTCCTAAAGATATCAAAGGTATAAGAAGTTTCCTTGGTCATGCTGGCTTCTATAGGAGGTTTATTAAAGACTTCTCTAAAATTTCTAGGCCTCTCACTAATCTCTTACAAAAAGATGTTCCTTTTGATTTTGATGATGATCGTGTAGAAGCATTTGAAATACTTAAGAAAGCCTTGATTTCTGCTCCTATTGTTCAGCCACCTGATTGGAATTTACCCTTTGAAATTATGTGCGATGCTAGTGATTATGCTGTTGGTGCTATTCTAGGACAAAGAGTTGATAAGAAATTAAATATTATTCAGTATGCTAGTAAGACTCTAGACAATGCCCAGAGAAATTATGCTACCACTAAAAAATAATTTTTAGCAGTTGTATTTGCATGTGATAAGTTCAGACCTTACATTGTTGATTCCAAAGTAGTTGTTCACACTGATCATGCTGCTATTAAATATCTTATGGAAAAGAAAGATGCCAAACCTAGACTTATTAGATGGGTTCTCTTGCTACAAGAATTTGATTTGCATATTATTGATAGAAAGGGAGCTGAGAATCCCGTTGTAGACAACTTGTCTAGGTTAGAAAATGTTCTTGATGACCCATTGCCTATTGATGATAGCTTTCCTGATGAGCAATTAAATGTCATAAATGCTTCTCGTAATACTCCATGGTATGCGGATTATGCGAATTGTATTATTGCTGAGTTTATACCACATAGTTTCACATACCAGCAAAAGAAAAAGTTTTTCTATGATTTAAGACATTACTTTTGGGATGATCCACACCTTTATAAAGAGGGAGTAGATGGTGTTATTAGACGTTGTGCACCTGAGCATGAACAGGAACAGATCCTACGCAAGTGCCACTCCAAGGCTTACGGAGGACACCATGCTGGAGATAGAACTGCACACAAGGTATTGCAATCAGGTTTCTATTAGCCCACTCTCTTTAAGGATGCCCGTAAGTTTGTCTTGTCTTGTGATGAATGCCAAAGGATTGGTAATATTAGTAGACGTCGGGAAATGCCTATGAATTATTCATTTGTTATTGAACCATTTGATGTTTGGGGCTTTGATTATATGGGACCTTTTCCTTCCTCTAATGGGTATACACATATTCTAGTTGCTGTTGATTACGTTACTAAGTGGGTAGAAGCTATTACAACTAGTAGTGCTGATCACAACACTTCTATTAAGATGCTTAAAGAAGTTATTTTTCTGAGGTTTGGAGTCCCTAGATATTTAATGATGGTGGTTCTCATTTTATTCATGGTGCTTTCCGTAAAATGCTTACTAAATATGATGTTAATCATATAATTGCATCTCCATATCATCCTTAGTCTAGTGGTCAAGTAGAATTGAGCAATAGAGAGATTAATTTAATTTTGTAAAAGACTGTTAATAGATCTAGAAAGAATTGGTCTAAGAAACTTGATGATGCTTTGTGGGCTTATAGAACTGCTTATAAGAATCCTATGGGTATGTCTCCATATAAAATGGTTTATGGAAAAGCATGTCACTTGCCTCTCGAACTTGAACATAAGGCATATTGGGCTATTAAGGAGCTCAACTATGATTTCAAACTTGCCGGTGAGAAGAGGTTATTTGACATCGGTGCAAGCAATAAAAATTGCTCTCTCTAATATGTATGATCTATTAGTGTGAAGAAAATAAGCTTTATATGAACTTGTGATATGGAAGAAATAAAAGCGACAGACTGCATAATAAAGGTCCTTATCACAAGCGGCAATAGAAAGTGACGTTCTTTTGCATTAAGATTTTGTGCATCCAACCATAAAAGCGCATGACAACCTCCGCTTGCCTCTGCGAAGGGCCTATCTTTTACTTTTATCTCCTACCCTTACAAGAGTAATGGTGATCATCACCTTTCCTTTTTTATACTTTTTCCTTTGGCAAGCTCTATGTGTTGGAGAGATCCGGATATATATGTCCACTCGGATGTAAGTTACCATAAAGTATTATTGTTGACATTACCCTTGAGGTAAAAGGTTGGGAGGCGAAACTATGAGCCCCTATCTTTCTCTGTGTCTGATTGAAACTTTCTACCCATAAGTATTGCATGAGTGTTAGCAATTGTGAAATACTATATGATAGTTGAGTATGTGGACTTGCTGAAAAGCTCTTTAGTTGACTCGTTTGTTAGTTTTCAATGAAGTTTCCGATTCATACTTTACCTTGTGAATGAATTGTTACTTGAGCATAAGAAATTATATGACAATATATGTTGTTGTCCTAAAGATGATCATTATGCCCTCATGTCCGTATTTTATTTTATCGACACCTCTGTCTCTAAACATGTGGACATATTTATCGATATCGGCTTTCGCTTGAGGACAAGCTGAAGGAAATGTGCCCTAGAGGCAATAATAAAGTTGTTGTTTTATATTTCCTTATATCATGATAAATGTTTATTATTCATGCTAGAACTGTATTAGCCGGAAACTTGATACATGTGTGGATACATAGACAAAACACCGTATCCCTAGTAAGCCTCTACTAGACTAGCTCGTTAATCAAAGATGGTTAAGTTTCCTAACCATAGACATGTGTTGTCATTTGATGAATGGGATCACGTCATTAGGAGAATGATGTGATGGACAAGACCCATCCGTTAGCTTAGCATAGTGATCGTTCAGTTTTATTGCTATAGCTTTCTTCATGTCATATACATATTCCTTTGACTATGAGATTATGCAACTCCCGGATACCAGAGGAATGCCTTGTGTGCTGTCAAACATCACAACATAACTGGGTGATTATAAAGATGCTCTACAGGTGTCTCCGAAGGTGTTTGTTGGGTTGGCATTAGATCAACATTAGGATTTGTCACTCCGAGTATCGGAGAGGTATCTCTGGGCTCTCTCGGTAATGCACATCATAATAAGCCTTGCAAGCAATGTGACTAATGAGTTAGTTGCGGGATGATGCATTACAGAATGAGTAAAGAGACTTGCCGGTAATGAGACTGAACTAGGTATGAGGATACGACGATCGAATCTCGGGCAAGTAACATACCGATGACAAAGGGAATGACGTATGTTGTTACTACGGTTTGACCGATAAAGATCTTTGTAGAATATGTAGGAACCAATATGAGCATCCAGGTTCCGCTGTTGGTTATTGACCGGAGATGTGTCTCGGTCATGTCTACATAGTTCTCGAACCCGTAGGGTCCGCACGCTTAACGTTTGATGACGATTTGTATTATGTGTTATGTGTTCTGGTGATCGAAGATTGTTCGGAGTCCCGGATGAGATCACGGACATGACGAGGAGTCTCAAAATGGTCAAGAGGTAAAGATTGATATATTGGATGATAGTATTTGGACTCCGGAATGGTTTCGGGATGTTTCAGATATTTATTGGAGTACCGAGGGGTTACCGGAACCCCGTGGGGAAAGTAATGGGCCAACATGGGCCATAGGGGAGAGCGTAGACAGCCCACAAGGGGTGGCCGTGCCCCCCTCCCATAGGGAGTCCAAATTGGACTAGGGGAGGGGGTGACGATGACATGTACCAAGGGTAGGGTCATAGACCTGCCTTAGACGCCCTACCCAAGGACACTACCCTAAAGTTAAGTTCGTTAAGAATCAACAGAAGATACCGACTGAAGTCACATTGGATTGCAATCCACTCGACCAACTGTCTCACTCGGATACCCCAATCCCATTCGACCAAGAAAGAGTCATTCGACCACACAAAGAAACACTCGGAGGCAGAAGGTCTAAAGCCACCCAGGCTGGCAACGGTCAGGCATTCACTCTGTAGTCTTATAGGTCATTTATAGCTCTTTATAACTAGCGTTACCAGTAACGCCCTATCTTAACATACATTAAACCATGTGTAACGAGGGATGGCTGGGGTCCTGGTGCACTCTATATAAGCCACCCCCTCCTCTGGCACAAGGGTTCACACCCCCTGTAACTCTCATGCATAATCCAGTTGACCAAGCCTCCGGGCACTCAGACGTAGGGCTGTTACTTCTTCTGAGAAGGTCCTGAACTCGTAAACCTTGCGTGCACAACCTCACCATAGCTAGGATCTTGCCTCCTCTTATGTACCCCCTACTCTTACTGTCAGACTTACACCCACGACAGTTGGGGCCCACCGTGGGGCAGGTGTCTTAGCGACTTCTAGTGAGGTTGCGGTTTTTCCGATCTCCATCAACATGGTTTTTGGCGGTGGTTTGGCTTTGGGCCACGAGATCCCTCTCGGCGCGCTCATTTTCATTGCCGACGACTCCGCCTGGCTCCAAGAGGCCCCCCCTCGATGTCGAGGCCCTTCCCATACATGGGGCGGCGCACTTCCGTGCGAATGCCTGCAGCGTCCTCCTGCGGCAGCCGTCGACCCAGTATTGGTCGGCTCCCGCGTCATCCACCCTTCCAGCTGTACACCGTCGGAAGAGATCCGGTCGATCGCGGCTTCAGCGCTGGGTGAAGCATGCGGTGGCCCACCAGTCGGCCACCTCTCAAGTCGCGACAATCGAGCCGGACGAATCTCTCTACGGACTATTCGACCTGTCGACTAGTTCCGCTGAGACTCTGTCCGAGTGTGGGAGCAGCGACCCGATGGTGGAGGTCCTGATGGTCAACAGTCAACACGCCATGCAGACCGCCTGGTTTCCGTCGCAGTGGCGGCGGCGATGGTGGCGGCGGTCCTTCGCATGGTCATGATGAGTATCACCCCGAAGCTCTCACTTCGGAGCAGAGGGAAGAGCTGCATCGTCGCAAAATGGAGGCCCTCCACAACCCCATCATCGGAGAGACCTCTGAGGCTCGGGCCTTGGAGGCTGTGCGCCTAGCCACCTTGGCTGATCACGCACGTCTAGAGAATCTCCAACATTCACTTGACGAACGAGCTCGTCGGCAGATCCCCAAATCTAGTCGACGTCACTGACAGTTGTTTCCGCATGAACCTCAGGTATATCGCACACCAGTCCAGAATCTTGCAGCTGCAACCCGTATAGTAGAGTCGATTCAGCCATCCCATTCAGAGGCGAGTTTTGATGCAGATCCGAGCGTTGCTTAGGGCGGCGTGGGAACAAAACTCAGCCGTTTCCCAGTCATGCAAAAGGATCCACAGTAGGTCTGTGGTGGCAGACACATTTCAGTCGGCTCACAGCCCAAGATCGCCTCCGCGGCATGAGGGTCGTGGGCACCTCCAGGAGCAATATCTGGATCGGAACCACGAACAATATGATCATCGATTCGGCCGTGATGACCGCCGTCGAGTGCCTACGCCCCCTCCGAGGGGCGGATCGTACGCGCCCCGGCGGTATGATGACAGGCGCCTGTTTGGTGATGAGCGGAGAGCTCCAGTCAACCCAAGGGAGCCCGGTTTGATGCAAGATTAGTTCTCGTTCAAGGTCTGGTCAATAGAGGCCATGCACACAGAGAGGGACAAGACAGAGATCGTCCGACTGGGAGTAGAGTTCATGTTTCTGGGCCCGAATGTTTCAGTAGAGCCATCAGAGCTGCTGAGATCCCTCCCAACTTCAGGTTGGCGACAGGTGTGAGTAAGTTCACCGGTGAGTCGAAGCCCGACACTTGGCTGGAAGATTACCAAGTGGCAGTGCAGATTGGTGGCAGCAACGATAATGTAGCCATGAAGCACCTCCCCCTGATCCTTGAAGGTTCAACTAGGGCTTGGCTGAATTAGTTGGCCCCTGGCAATATTTTCAGTTGGGAAGAGTTAGCCCGAGTGTTCGTTAAAACATTCGAGGGCACCTGCAAGGGAGAAGCCGGTCTGACTGAATTGCAACATTGTGTCCAGAAACCGAATGAAACCTTGAGGGACTACATTCAGAGATGGACTACCCTTCATCATACTGTGGAAATGTGTCGCGACACCAAGCAGTTTGCGCCTTCAAAGAAGGCGTTCGGTATAGAGAGCTCAACCTGAAGTTCGGTCGGATAGGAGACATGACCCTGGCCCGAATGATGGAAATAGCCACTCGATACGCTAACAGCGAAGAGGAAGAACGACTCCGCGGTGGCAAGAATAAGCCAGTCGCCCAGGACACCGGAGGAGGAAATTCCATCCGGAAGCAAAAGCGTAAGGCTGAAACTGCAGGTCCTGCCGAAGCTGCAGTTGTGAACCAATGGAAATTCAAGGGGAAGCCCAAATGGCCGTGGGTCCCCCAAAAAGTGAAAGATTAAGCGGGAAATGATGTTCTTGATTTTCTGTGCCACATACACACTAAAAAGTATGAAGAGGGTAACTGGATTTATCCTAAGCATACCACTCGACAGTGTCAACTCCTGATTCAGAGCTTCCGAGAGGGTTAGCCCAGCGAAAAAGAGAAGGAACCTGATAAGGAAGAGGACAAAGAGGAAGATGATGGTTACCCCAATGTCAATGCCACTTTAGTGATTTTTGCTAACGTCGAGAACAAAAGTCGACTGAAAGTTATCAATCGGGAAGTGAACATGGTTGCTCCGGCAACTACGACATACTTAAAGTGGTCGAAGACTCCCATTACATTCGACCAGTCCGATCACCCAGCGCACGTTGCTACCCCCAGGCGACAAGCGTTGGTGGTCGACCCAGTCGTTGGGGGCACCCGACTGACCAAGGTTCTGATGGATGGTGGCAGTGGTTTGAACATTCTGTATGCTGAGACCATCCGAGGGATGGGCATTCCGATGTCCAAGCTCAGTGAGAGCAACATGAGATTCCACGGAGTCATCCCAGGAAAGAAAGCTGATTCACTCAGTCAGATCACTCTTGATGTGGTTTTCGGTGATTCCAAGAATTACCGTAAGGAAAAGTTGACGTTTGACGTGGTGGATTTTCACAGTGCCTATCATGCTATTCTGGGCAGGACTGCATATGCTCGTTTCATGGCTCGACCATGTTACGTGTACCTCAAGTTGAAGATGCCTGGCCCTAGGGGCATGATCACAATCATAGGGAATCGGCAAAGGGCAGAAGAGTGCCTCCAGAAAGGCTCGAAGATTGCCGATGAGCAAATGGCAGCAGTAGAAATGGAAGAGTACAACAAGAATGCAGATCCGAGTGATTTCTTGCGAGCTAAGAAGCCTGCTTCAGAATCCGCATTTCAGTCAGCCGGTGAAACAAAGCCTGTCCATATTCACCCGACTGATCCCAATGCTGTTCCGACCCACATCTCAACGACACTCGATAGCAAATAGGAAGAAGCGCTCATCCAGTTCCTCTGTGAGAACTGGGACATCTTCGCATGGAAGCCATCTGACATGCCGGGTGTACCCAGGGGTCTGGCTGAGCACCGTTTGTGAGTCGACCCAAAAGCAAAACCCGTCAAAGAGCATCTCCGTCGGTCCGCCGTGGGTAAAAGGGAGGCAACTGGTGAGGAGGTGGCTCGGCTTCTGGCAGCTGAGTAAATCCTTGAGATTTACCACTCCGAGTGGCTTGCCAATGTTGTCATGGTCCCCAAGAAAGATGATTGATTTTGTATGTGTATCGATTTCAAGCATATCAATCGGGCCTGCCTGAAAGATCATTTTCCTCTCCCACGCATCGACCAGATTGTCGACTCAACTTTGGGGTGTGAACGTTTGTCCTTTTTGGATGGTATTCCGAGTACCATCAGATCCGACTATATGGAACCGACGAAATAAAAACAGCCTTCATCACCCCATTCGGGTGTTTTTGCTATGTTACCATGCCTTTTGGTCTCAAGAATGCTGGCACCACGTTCATGCGCATGATTCACAAGGGCCTGCCCACTCAAATCAATCGGAATGTGGAAGCATACATGGATGACATCGTAGTCAAGTCACGTAAAGGTTCCGACCAACTGACTGACCTCGCTGAAACCTTTGCCAACTTAAGAAGATATGATATCAAGCTCAACCCGTCAAAGTGCACATTCAGAGTCCCGGGTGGAAAGTTACTCGGTTTCCTTGTTTCCGAATGAGGGATCGACGCAAAGTCAGAAAAGGTCAGAGCAATC
Organism: Aegilops umbellulata; assembly: GCA_032464435.1. Taxonomy (NCBI): domain Eukaryota; kingdom Viridiplantae; phylum Streptophyta; class Magnoliopsida; order Poales; family Poaceae; genus Aegilops; species Aegilops umbellulata. The sequence goes on along the minus strand of CP136060.1, from coordinate 111,517,637 downwards.
CTCTGAATGAAACGCCCTGTGCGTGTGCACGACATTCAAAAGCTTACTGGTTGTTTGGCCACGTTGAGTCGATTCATCTCCCGTCTCGGCGAAAAGGCATTGCCTCTTTGCAGACTGATGAAGAAGTCTGACAAGTTCGAGTGGACTCCTGAAGCCGAAGCAGCATTTGTTGAGCTCAAAGCCCTGCTTTCCACCCAACTGGTGCTTGCTGCCCCAATTAGCGAGGAGCCTCTACTACTGTATATTGCAGCCACTAGACAAGTTGTCAGCACAGTGCTCACGGTCGAGCGGGAAGAAGAAGGCAAAGCCTACAAAGTTCAATGCCCAGTGTACTATATTTCTGAAGTCTTGACTCCGTCCAAGCAGAGATATCCGCATTATCAGAAGGTTGTTTATGGAATTTACTTGACCATGAAGAAAGTTGCAGACTACTTCTCAGACCACTCGGTTTTAGTCGTCAGCGACGCTCCATTATCAGAAATTCTGAACAATAGGGATGCAACTGGTCGAGTGGCAAAGTGGGCGATTTAACTCCTTCCGTTGGATATCAAGTTTGAGGCAAAGAAAGCAATCAAGTCCCAAGCATAGCAGATTTCCTCGCCGAGTGGATTGAACAGTAGCAACCGACTCAGTTTCACTCGAAACATTGGACTATGATCTTTGATGGATCCAAGATGTCGAATGGCTCTGGTGCTAGAGTAGTCTTGGTGTCCCTAAGAGGAGACACGCTCAGCTATGTCCTCCAAATTCACTTCGATTCTTCAGATAATGAAGCTGAGTATGAGGCACTTCTGTATGGGTTGCGTATGGCTATCTCACTCAGCGTCTGCCGCCTGATGGTCTACGACGACTTAGACTTGGTAGTCAATCAAGTGATGAAGGAATGGGATATCAGGAGTCCAGCTATGACCGGTTATTGCAACACAGTAAGGAAACTAGAGAAGAAGTTCGAGGGGTTAGAGCTCCACCACATACCCCGAATCAAGAATCAAGCTGCCGATGATCTGACAAAGTTAGTGTCGGGGCTCAGGAACGACACCTATCACTACTGCAGGATGCTGCTAACGCGACACTATGATCAAAGACCCTTCGAGAAGCTGTGTGCGATGCAATAATCGCAAATGGTGCTGTATGAAAACCGTCAGAAATGTATAAAACGTTTGCGATGACGGATGCATCAAACACGGTTTAGGTTTTAGTTGCGTGTGCGATGAGGGGCATACAGTTGATTTGTACGAACTGTTTGCGATGAGACAGAACAACAAAAACGGGCAGCTAGATCAAGGTGTGTGCGATATACGGCATACAGTTCACTCCGATGAACCGTTTGCGATGAGTGAGGTGAACACAAACGATTTGGCGTAACAAGATGTGTGTGATACTTGGCAAACAGGTCAGTAATCAAAATTGTGTGGGATCATTATAGATATCCCATACGGTCCTTTTTTGTGAATTGTGTGCTCGTCAGGGCACATAGTTCAACAAACCAACATGTTGGCGATAATGTAGAAGATCTCTGTCGAATACATATTACTAACCGTCTGCGATGAGATTGACAGGATAAACAGATATATATATACAGTCTGCTTAATTTAGTCCTTCTTGTTGTTCTTGTTGGATGGCCCCCGCGACATCGTCTTGGCAAGGGCGCTTCTTGCCGCTGACCGTTGGCTTTTCATCACCGCCGCCGTCGTCATCGTCGTTGCTTTCGTCGTCCTCCTCCTCCTCGTTCGACCATTCCTCCTTCTCATCATCGACGTCCTATTCTTCGTCCTTCGACGGCTCCTCGTCTGTCTAGTTGTCGTCTGATGACTCCGGAGGCGGCGTCCCTTCCATGAACCGGATATAATCGAGGTCTGGGCTCGACGCTGGACTCATGGAAGACGAGTGGGATGATTCCGATGTTGACCTATCATCGGGCACCAGACTGCTGGCTGAACTGTCATCCTCGCTGTCGCTCGACATGGCTGCAGAGTGTGTGCCAGTGTGTAGCGCGGCCTGCCAGGGATGATGAAGATGGTGGACACTTAAGCGGGGTATGCAGAGAAGAGGAACTGCCAATTGAAGCGGGGGTTGACATATTATCTAACTGCTGATATAATCAACCGCAATTATTTGTACCCAGTCGCTCCAAATTCCTGGGGTTGCGCAGGACTCCTATTGGCTATTTGGCTGGTTTCCTTTTTCAGGACAAAAAACAAGGAACGAGTTTTGGGATTATGCACCGGTACCGGTACGAACGGAGTAGGACAATTGGCCAGCAATACATTGAGCTCTTCTTATTGATAAAGCCAATAATAATCAAACTAGAAAGGAAAAGAAAAAAGACAAAGAAAAATATCTGCACGAATCTTCACGTAACATCAATGGCATAGGACCTAGATATGCATTACTTAGAGCACATCTAGATGTGCTTTAGCAATACTATCAAACAAAACCCCTAATCATCATTGCAAACAACGTATAGAACATGGCTATGCGACAACCACAACTATGCATGCTAGTTCCTTATTGTCTCTTGCTTTCATCTGTTGCCTGTGATTGATTCTTTCTTGCTTCATCGTACTGACTGTACATTCCAGATCAACCAACTTCTTCTTCAGCTTTACGTTATCTTCTGCGAGCTTCGTGATAACACTCCGAGCCCTGCCATGCCATTCTTCATCCAGCCAGTTAACAAAGGCACAAGCCTCATATCCCTGCCAATGTTAATTATTATTCTGGATGAGCGGTGGCATTAACTGAAGTAAAATGATGAACTTAATTAGCACTAACATCTAAGGGGAAACTGAGAAACCGCCTGCCAATGTCGAATCCCTTCGTGCATACACGTCGAGTGGGAGTGTGCCCGTGCACACAACTCAGCTTTTGGTACTTCTCGGTGACGCAAAACTCGTGTTGTGGGAGTCTGGAGTCAAGCTCCGAATCCGGCGGCAGATCACTTTCCTGGGGTGGGGCGGGGTGGGGGTCATTCAGGACGGATTTAGCAATGATCTATACTTTGGACATGCTAAAAAATACCGGGATAGATTGGAACCTGACAGGACGATTCAGATCCGTAGTACACCTGCCTTCTGATGACCTTAGGAAAGTGCTCGGCGGCGACCGCCGTTGTGTCGGTGATATGAGCAGGAGCAGCCGCACCGAAACCATCAGCACCACTCGTCCGCATTCCCCCAATGTCAGTGCCACGCGAGGGAATTTGGAGGCTATGTAGGGATTTGGGGGAAATGGGGAAACTGTGGAGATAAGCTAACGGCCGGGAACTACTAATGGCACTATAAATATGTTGTATACGGCACACTATTTGTACATGTCGTTTGTGTTAGGTATTACAACGTCACACACGATTTCCGCACCAAACCGTGTGAGAAGACAACGTAGGTTAGACAGGGTTGCCGTTACATAACCATATGTGATGTACTACCCTGTCCATATAATTGAGTTACGGTGAGATACCGTGTAAACAGCCGCTCCACGAATATCCGTAAAAAAATAGCCGCTCTGCATATAGAGATGGTGGCGGCGACCTACGCAGCGGCTGCCGGAGAAGAGGTCAATCCTCGGTCGGTGGGCGGTGGTGGCGTCATAGGAGGTCAATCCTCGGTCTGCGGCAGGAGATAGGAGGAGCTCAACCATCGAGGTTGGCGGCGGCGTGATTCGAGCACATCCATCGAGGTCGATGGCAGGATAGTGGAGGTCAAACTTCAGGCGGCAGCCGTACTAAGCTTTGCTCCTCGACCCTGCTGTCTCGGCGTGCTGCCGCATCACACTTGTCTATCTGCTGGGTGGAGGTCGCCGCGCGGCTAATTAATTAAGGTATTCTTTTCGTGAGTGGCTTAATTAAGGCATCCAATTCCTAAGTGTAGTGTTGTACTAGTACTCTGCATGTAAATTGACTGGCCATTAATTTTTGTCATTGCACGTCTAGATAACAACATGGAGCGCCCTAAGTAATTATTAAAATAAAACCTTGTGATTTATGCACGCATCTTTGGGCAGTAGTTAATCCGTGTATTATTGTTGTTGTTTTGTTTTTAATTACCATTCGTGTGCTGCAGATGGAATGATCTCGATGGATGAAGAATTGGAAAACCGCAGATTTTATCAGTGGCATGACAGAGTTCATGAATTTGGCTGAAAGTACAAAGAGGAGAATTGGTGATGCGGATTACATCCTGTGTCCATGTACTGATTGTGCCAATACAGTCACATGAAGTTGCAGATGTCCAGATGCACTTAGTATCTAGGGGATTCATGGATGGATATACACGTTGGACCAGACACGGTGAAGAGGAGGTCATGGATGAAGATACCCAAGGCAGCGAGATGCCAAACCCCGATCAGTGTCACATGGATGCTGAATCTAACATCGGGGCAAAGGCGCCAAACTACCAATGGAACACCGGAAAGCCGAAACGCCCACTGGAAAACCAAGGCGTCCACGCAGATGACGACGATCTTGATATGCCAGATTTTGCTGCTATGATTGCAGATTTCGAGGGCCCAGAAAAGGATATGATTGGGTATAAGGATCTGCCAACCATTGATGCGGACTCCAAGAAAGAACTGTATCCAGGTTGCAAAAAGAAATATTCCAGGTTGAGTGCCACCCTGGCGCTTCTCAGATTTAAAGCAGCAAACGGTCTATCAAACAAGGGCTTCACAGAGATGTTAGGTCTTTTGAAAGAAATTCTTCCGGAAGATAATGTGCTCCTCAGAAGCACGAATGAAGCAAAGAAAATTGTCTGCCCATTGGAACTTTAAGTACAGAAGATACACGCTTGTGTGAATGATTGTATATTGTACCGTGGCGAGTACAAAGATTTTCGTGCATGTCCCACATGCAAGCATGCACGATACAAGCGCAGGAGAGCAAAGGACAAGTACAAATTGGACGATGAGATCAAGACAGGAATCCCGTTCATGGTTGTTTGGTACTTGCCTTTAATTCCAAGGTTGAGGCGTTTGTTTGCAAACCCTAGAGAGGCAAAGATGTTGCGGTGGCATCATGATGAACGAATTGTGGATAGGTTTATGAGGCACCCAAAAGATGGGGCTCAGTGGGAATTAATCGACAACAAGTTTGAAAAATTTGCCAAGGATCCTAGAAGTATAAGGCTCGGGGAGTATACTGATGGGATGAATCCTTTTGGCGATATGAGCACCAATCACAGCACATGGTCGGTGCTTCTGTGCATATATAACCTAGCTCCTTGGTTGTGTATGAAGAAAAAATACATTGTGATGTCAATGATTATCCAAGGCCCAAAGCAACCTGGAAATGAGATCGACATTTACTTTCAGCTATTGGTAGAAGAACTACTGACAGTGTGGATAGATGCGCCTGCTGTAAAATGTTATGATGCTTACAGAAAGAATATTTTCGATCTACATGCGATGCTGGTGCACACCATTCAAGATGTGCCGGCATTAGGCAACACATCAGGGCAGAAAACAAGGGGAGATGTAGGGTGTGTCACATGCATGGATAGGAAAGCTAGCAGAAGACTTCCCAACTCGCACAAAATAGTGTATTTGCGTCATTGTAGGTTCTTACGGAAAAATCACCCATACCGAAAGACGAAAGCTGAATTTGATGGTACGACAGAGGCAGCTGAGGGCCCAAGACCCTATGAAGGGGAGGTGGTACACAACATGGCTAAAAAAAATAATGTCGTGCTTGGCAAGAACCACCCTTTGACGGTGAAACTAACACCCAAGGATCAAGTGTTTAAGAAGAAATCGGTGTTTTGGAAATTACCTTACTGGGAGAATCTACGTGTACGTGATGACCCACAAGTATAGGTGATCGTAACAGTTTTCGAGGTTAGAGTATTCAACCCAAATTTATTGATTCGACACAAGGGGAGCCAAAGAATATTCTCAAGTATTAGCAGTTGAGTTTTCAATTCAACCACACTTGGATAACTTAATATCTGCAGCAAAGTATTTAGTAGCAAAGTAGTATGGAAGTAACGGTAACAGTAGCAAAAGTAACAGTGATAGTTTTGTAGTGATTGTAACAGTAGCAATGGAAAAGTAAATAAGCGAAGAACAATATGTGAAAAGCTCGTAGGCATTGGATCGGTGATGGATAATTATGCCGGATGCGATTATTCATGCAACAGTTATAACATAGGGTGACACAGAACTAGCTCCAATTCATCAATATAATGTAGGCATGTATTCCAAATATAGTCATACGTGCTTATGGAAAAGAACTTGCGTGTCATCTTTTGTCCTACCCTCCCGTGGCAGCGGGGTCCTAACGGAAACCAAGGGATATTAAGGCCTCCTTTTAATAGAGTACCGTACCAAAGCATTAACACATAGTGAATACATGAACTCCTCAAACTACGGTTATCACCGGGAGTGGTCCCAGTTATTGTCACTTCGGGGTTGCCGGATCATAACACATAGTAGGTGACTATTGACTTGCAAGATAGGATCAAGAACTCACATATATTCATGAAAACATAATAGGTTCAGATCTGAAATCATGGCACTCGGGACCTAGTGACAAGCATTAAGCATAGCAAAGTCATAGCAACATCAATCTCAGAACATAGTGGATACTAGGGATCAAACCCTATCAAATCTAACTCGATTACATGATAAATCTCATCCAACCCATCACCGTCTAGCAAGCCTATGATGGAATTACTCACGCACGGTGGTGAGCATCATGAAATTGGTGATGGAGGATAGTTGATGATGACGATGGCGACGGATTCCCCTCTCCGGAGCCCCGAATGGACTCTAGATCAGCCCTCCCGAGAGAGTTTAGGGCTTGGCGGTGGCTCCGTATCGTAAAACGCGATGAATCCTTCTCTCTGATTTTTTTTCTCCCCGAACACGAATATATAGAGTTGGAGTTGAGGTCGGTGGAGCTCCAGGGGGCCCAGGAGGCAGGGGCACGCTCTGGGGGGCAGGCGCGCCTCCCACCCTCATGGACAGGGTGTGGGCCCCCTGGCCTTGATTCTTTCGCCAATATTTTTTTATTTCCAAAAATAATCTCCGTGAAGTTTCAGGTCATTCTGAGAACTTTTGTTTCTGCACAAAGATAACACCGTGGCAATTCTGCTGAAAACAGCGTCAGTCCGGGTTAGTTCTATTCAAATCATGCAAATTAGAGTCCAAAACAAGGGCAAAAGTGTTTGGAAAAGTAGATACGACGGAGACGTATCAACTGCCCCAAGCTTAAACCTTTGCTTTTCCTCAAGCAATTTAGTTGACAAACTGAAAGTGATAAAGAAAAACTTTTACAAACTCTGTTTGCTCTTGTTGTTGTAAATATGTAAAGCGAGCATTCAAGTTTTCAGCAAAGATTATGAGCTAACCATATTCACAATAACACTTAGGTCTCATGTTTACTCATATCAATGTCATAATCAACTAGCGAGCAATAATAATAAACCTCGGATGACAACACTTTCTCAAAACAATCATAATATGATATAACAAGATGGTATCTCGCTAGCCCTTTCTGAGACCGCAAAACATAAATGCAGAGCACCTTTAAAGATCAAGGACTGACTAAACATTGTAATTCATGGTAAAAGATATCCATTCATAGTCATACCCAATATAAATTAACAATAATGGATGCAAATGATAGCGGTGCTCTCCAGCTGGTGCTTTTTAATAAGAGGGTGATGACTCAATATAAAAGTAAATAGATAGGCCCTTCGCAGAGGGAAGCAGGTATTTATAGAGGCGCGAGAGCTCGATTTTTGAAATAGAGATAAATAATATTTTGAGCGGCATACTTTCATTGTCAACATAACAACCGAGAGATGGCGATATCTTCCATGCTACACACATTATAGGCAGTTCCCAAACAGAATGGTAAAGTATATACTCCCCCTCCACCAACAAGCATCAATCCATGGCTTGCTCGAAACAACGAGTGCCTCCAACTAACAAGAGTCCGGGGGAGTTTTGTTTGCAATTATTTTGATTTGATTTGCATAAAGCATGGGACTGGGCATCCCAGTGACCAGGCATTTTCTCGTGAGTGCGGAGCGGAGTCCACTCCTCTTGAGAATAACTCGCCTAGCATGGAAGATACATACATCCCTAGCTGATACATGAGCTATTCGAGCATACAAAACAGAATTTCATTTGAAGATTTGGAGTTTGGCACATACAAATTTACTTGGAAAGGCAGGTAGATACCGCATATAGGAAGGTATAGTGGACTCATATGGAATAACTTTGGGGTTTAAGGGATTGGATGGACAAGCAGTATTCCTGCTTAGTACAAGTGAAGGCTAGAAAAAGACTGGGAAGCGACCAACTAGAGAGCGACAACAGTCATGAACATGCATTAAAATTAATAAACATTGAGTGCAAGCATGAGTAGGATATAATCCACCATGAACATAAACATCGTGAAGGCTATGTTGATTTGTTTCAACTACATGCGTGAACATGTGCCAAGTCAAGTCACTTGAATCATTCAAAGGAGGATACCCGCTTACTATACCACATCACAACCATTTTAATAGCATGTTGGCACGCAAGATAAACCATTATAAACTCCTAGCTAATCAAGCATGGCATAAGCAACTATAATCTCTAATTGTCATTGCAAACATGTTTATTCATAATAGCTGAATTAGGAATGATGAACTAATTATATTTACAAAAACAAGAGAGGCCGAGTTCATACCAGCTTCTCTCATCTCAATCAGTCCGTCATAAATCGTCATTATTGCCTTCCACTTGCACGACCGAACGATGTGTATAATAATAGTAGTGCACGTGCATTGGACTAAGCTGGAATCTGCAGGCATTCAATTCAAGGGAGAAGACAAGGTAATATGGGCTCTTGGTTAAATCAATAATAATGCAAATAAGAGCCACTTCAACATTTTTATTATGGTATTCTCCTATCACTACAAAAAAAAATACACTTCCATGATGATACGTGTTTGTCACAGTAGGTCACGTTTTCTGTCATGCATGTACATCCATGAAAAATCTATGACAGAATCAAGATAGTCATACCTGTGCTGTCGTAAAAGTGTTCCATGGCATTACCAAAATTATCATCACGGAAGTGTCCACTTCCATGATGATAAATCGCGCGTCACAGAAGTGCTTTCATCAAGGGTGACCGACACGTGGCATCCACCATAACGGAACGTCGTTAAGCTATCGGGTCTAGTTTTGGATCCGATAACCCATTAACAGCCTGGACCAATGGGGATTTTCCACGTGTAAAATCATCATTGGCTATAGGAAACACGTGTCAGCTCCGTGTTGGCACAGGTGTCACTCATCCAATGGGCGAGATGCGCCTATGATATGTTGACACGTGGACCGGCCCAAAAGTGGCCCATTAAATTTAAATGGGCCGGCCCAACTAAAGGCCCACAAGATTTTGCGGACCATAATGGGCCGGCCCAGCTAAAGGCCCACAAGATTTTGCGGGCCATAATGGGCCGGCCCAGGTAAAGGCCCACAAGATTTTTGCGGGTCATAATGGGCTGGCCCAGGTGAAGGCCCACAAGAATTTTGTGGACCATAATGGGCCGGCCCAGCTAAAGGCCCACGAGAATTCCCCGACATTAATGGGCCGACCGAGCTATAGGACCACAAGATTTTGAGGACCCTAGTAGGCCGGCCCATTAACTGGCTGCCATGTTTTGGGCCAAATCCCGGCCCATATTTGATCCGGTCCATTAATGGCCTGCCACGTTCCGGGCCTAATAATGGCCCATATGAGATCCGGCCCGTTAAAAGCCTACCATGTTCTGGGCCAAATTACGGCCCAGATCAGGTTCGGCCCTTTAAGAGGCTTTGGGCTAAATTATGGCCCATATCAGATTCGGCCCGTCAACTGGACGCTATGCTTTTGGGCCCACTTGCTAAAGGCCCATTTAGTAATTCGGCCTGATATTAGTTTTGGCCTGTTAAGGGCCCGTTTAACATTTCGGCCCTATATTAATTTTGGCCTATTAAATGCCCGTCATATAGTTGGGCCTAACTACGGCCCGGTTTGCATCCGGCCTGCTCGCAACCGATAATCTAATTGGGCCAAACAAGGACCGAGACAATTTTGGCCTCTTATAAGCCCATGATTTGATTGGCACATTCATGGGCCGGGGTCTATTTCGGCCTGCTGTCGGCCCATGAGCTGTTCGGCACGTTTCAGGCCCAACCTACTTTTCAGCCTCCTAAAGGCCCATTGAGTTTTCTTGGGAAAATAGGGCCGGCGGTTTACTCGGCCTATTAAAGGCCCGAATCTACTAGTGGGCCAGTTTACATTTAGGCCTGTTAACTGGCCAAGATGACGGGGCCCATGATGCGGATCATACATGGTGATTTGCATGACGGCCCGATTATGTACCGTAATTTTACGGTTTGGCCGGTTTACTGCGAAGATAGGATATATATACAGTAAAATAACTGCAGCATCGTGAATAAGAAAAAAACCTAGACTATACAATAAAGAAATTACGACATATTACATCCACTGGGCATCAAAGTTTGCCACTATGATAATAAATCACAAGCAGACAACAGATTACATACACTGGGCATCAAAGATCGCCACCAGTGCAACTAAACACGCCGACAAAATAATATACAAAACCGATAGCACTTCAATAGAGTTCAAGAAAGGTTAGCCCTGCTCAGGAGCTGCGGCGCAAGCAGCTAAGCAAGCTGGTGAGACTGCACTTGTTTGACACTTATATCCTCCTCACTCTGAAAGATAAACAAGCAGACAGATGACAAGTTTTGCACATATAAGTATCAGTGCTGACAATTCATCACATTTCTTACTGATGAATAAAGTGACACAGTTTAAAATAGCATTAAAAAATATGGTATTGTTCAGGTCAAGACATGGCAGGAAATGACATTGTGAAGGAGTTGGCAGCTTCACGACACCACTGGATTACAGATCAAGAACTCATAAGTATCAATGGTTAGTATGCTGTCAATTTATCCCATTTCAGATTGGCAAAATAAGATCACTTACTCTGTATAATTTAATTTACATGGTATGAAGAAGGAACTTGGTTGTACAACTAAAAACTTAAATTGAGAAGGACAAACTTTTGTTTATGAACCGGAGCACGTAATAAACTTTAAACATGCAATTTGATGCGAACACCAAAAATAAACAGCTGTTGCAGTCATGCCTAACCAAATATACATAACAAAGTTTGAAGGCTTGAGAAGGACAAACTTACATTATTGGTGAAGGCAGGCTCTATAAAGCCCTTGTCCATGCTGATGGGGGGGGGGGGGCAATTCAAGAAGTTTACCGCATAATCTTCTTCATAAGCATTGCCTTTATTCTACATTTTGTTAAGAGTAAATATAGATGTGACAATATAAGAAAAAATGGAGAATATTTAAGATAAGATGAAGAGTGATGCTACATAACCAAGTAGCTATAAATGTAAGTACAGCGATACATGCAAAAGGTATAGCCAACAGCAATGCAGAGCTAAACTTCTTCAGTACCATCGGTGTTATCCAACCTTATGGTAAGAGTAAATATAGATCTTATGTGTAGAAAATGGAGGGCAAAGGAAAATAAGCTGCAGAGTGATGGTACATGAACAACTACCTGTCAATATAAGTACACTGATAGAGGACAACAGGTACTTACAAGAACAATGCAGAGCTAAAAAATTTCATTGGCATTGGATATATTCTACACTAAAGTAACCATTCATACAGATCAGATAATTTGGAGCGAACAATTGATAAGCAAGCTATCATGCATACTGCTGTCACATAATGAACCAGGTATGTATGCAAGTACAGTGAAACAGGACAATAGGTACTAACAAGGGCGAAGCAACGGGCAACATATTTGCGATATCGTGTCGTTCTTTTCAAACCAGAATTCTTTTTCGAGCAGATTTCCTGGAAAAAAGATCCGTAAGGCACATGCGGAAAAGTAGAAGTTCAAATTGTCATGCGATATCATAGACAGTACCTCATCCTCGGAATGAGACCAGTGCATAACAAGGTTTTTCCATTCAATGTCTTCTAAATTTAGCACAGGAGACTTCACCAGAAATTCGTTTATAGACTTGCCATTAAAGTGTGATTTCCTCAGGTAACACCAATACTGCTGCAATGCTTCCTTGAAAAGCGCAAGCAAGCTTTGCTCGTCATGACTATCCAGATTGACCCTCGCCTACTTACAACAATGTAATGTAAATCATTGATGTGTTCAATCAGCAGAAAACAGGAAAATAATCACCAGGAATAATAGCACTTACACGTAAGTGGGATAGGAAGATGTGAAAATGGTGTTTGTCTTCACTATAATCTTCCATTGATGGGAATATATGCACGTAGTCCCTAACAACATTGAAAGCATTGTCTTTTAAACTGGGAATAACTGGAATGGGGTTCCAATTTGCAGGAATTGGCCGTCTCTGCAGTTGGGATAGGTCTTCGGCCGGTGGACTTGCTGTACTTTTTGCTGGAGTGGGATTTTTCTGTGGTATAGCTGGTGCTATCGCAACTGAAATTGGCATACCTTTTGCTGGAGTACAGGTCCTGTGTGGTGGGGCTGGTGGTGTGGCCAGTGAAGTATGGGTACAATCTGCTGGAGTCGGTCCTACATTTTGTGTCACTGGTTGTACAACCAATATAAGTGGGGTGCTGTCTGATTTCTCTGGCACAACCACGTTTTTCAAGGACTTTGCTGGTGCTCCTTCAGGTTCGGCAATCACCCTCTTCCTTTTTGATGTCTGATGCACAAGACATCATTGAGTGGAAAAACATGGTATGATGACAGATGGAATATGTATTGATAATGGATGGACATGTCATTTCGACATATATGATGAGTAAACTAAGCAGATGGTGGTCCAACAAAGTAGAAGAAATGCAAGACAACATATGCAAGATACGTGCAATCAATAAAACCTTGCCAAATTAGAGCAGGCACCTTGATGGGTGAACATGACAGGCCATCTGCCTTTGACTCCTCGAGGTTAGAATAGTCATTAGGATCATATTCTGAACAAGAATCTACAGGTGGGGAGCGTATGAGTTTCATTGCATCCAGAATGGCACTTAATGCCTTGGTGCCAATTTTGTAAGTCATTGCAGTGTTCCACAATATTCTTATGATTCGCGGATTCTGATATTCACTGTAATTACCTATAATATCTGAGAACCATGAAAACATAAATAGTTGTGAGATTATCTTTGTAATGCAGAGGATATTCTAATATAGGGGCGCCCCTATAAACACTTGTGTGCTATCACTGGATTCTGATGAGAGAGGTCATGTGTGCTGTAATATGGTGCGTGCATTTATATAATCTGGCACAAGTACAAAAAAAATAGGCTCCACAAGTAAGGATAGTTGGCAGATGATAGGTTCAAAATATACTGTATAGAGAGTTTATTGTCAAACCATGATAACAAGAGCACACAGCAACTAGGCAGATCATAGTGTACATAAAAGGGGTACACCATAACCACGATATATAAATCAGGAAAGTGGAACTGGCTTGAAAATACGGTGTTGTATTGCCGCTAGTAATTGAAAGCCTATCGATCAAGTACATGCCAACTCTATCAGCTGTTGACTGCAGATGTCCCTGCTCCCCTTCCTGATAAGGAACATACTGTACGTACTAAATACAGAATAACAAAATAGGAACATGTTAAAGAACAGAAGAGGAATCATATTCTTGAGGTTCCGCTTAATTGCATACAATGTTGGTTGCCCACTCATGATGAATCACAACGCCCAAAGAAATGCAATTGCATGCTGTCTCTCTATATGTGGCAATTTTGAACAAGAGTCATTAGGATCATATTCTGAACAAGAGTCAACAGGTGGGGAGCGTATGAGTTTCATTGCATCCAGAATGGCACTCAATGCCTTGGTGCCAATTTTGTAAGTCATTGCGGTGTTTAGCTTCAAGAGTGGACTGCTGCTAGTGCGGCACAAAGCAGCTACATAGATCATAGTGTAGATATAACGGGAAAACCATAAGCATCAGAGTAAAATCAGCAAAGTGGAACTTGCTGGAATATATGTGCTAGTATTGCCGACACGGCTAGAAAGGCTTCGGATACCAGCTCTCTTCAACTGAAGGTGCGGTACTGTTAATATCAGTGTGACTCTCAAAGGCGACACAGCTCCCCGCATTTCCTTCCTATTCTTATAGGATTCTAGTGGGCAGGCCACTACAAATCCTATTCCCATGTTTACAAAATTCTACGGATCAAAGAGGCCCGACGAGTTCAAAGTGTCCATACCAACCGACCGTATAGACCTCTACACTACAAATGTCCCTGCTCATCTTCACTACAAGGAACATACTGTACTACTATCATACTCCCTCCGTTCCAAAATATAAGTCTTGGTAGAGATTTCCACTATGGATCACATACAGATGTATCCAGATACATTTTAGAGTGTAGATTCACTCATTTTGCTCCATATGTAGTCCATGGCGGAATCTATACAAAGACTTGTATTTAGGAACGGAGAGAGTACTTATTAAATAAGAACGGAAGAGGAACATGCTAAAGAAGAGCAAGCAGATTTTGGATAATAAAATCTTCGTTGCGCAGTGCCCACACATGATGAACCAGAGCGCATTAAGAAAGCAACTCCCTGCTGTCTCTCTATATGTGGTGCACGTGCTTTTTCGAAAGTAAAGTGGGAACATTAGCTGACCAATTAAATGTTATCTGTTTTAGTAATATCAGCATCATATTAGGTTCGTACTTGAGCAACAAGTTTGGAATTATGAGTGGCACGTTGTTTAGCTTGATGGATTCAGGAGCAGTGCTAAGCAGGTACGATGATGGTACTGAATATAAAGGCACGTCTGCATTTGGGTCAGTCGACCATTTCAGGCGGTTGGATGAAGATCCTACGTCTCCTAACCCTTCTTCTTCCTCGTCTCTGATTCTTCCCATACAGAACACCGCACGGGCCGCCGGCCGGACCATCGGCCCCCACCGCATGTGTTCCTCCGCCACCCCACCCCCGCCCCCACCCACGTCGAGTTTTCTTCGTTCGGCGAGGCCCCACCACCGCCCCCAACCAAAGTCCCAGCCCGAGCCCCTTCGTTCGCACCGGAGAACTCCGGCGAGCTCTGAAAAATCGACTGACCCAATTTTGAAATTTAGTCTACTGCGATTTAACTAGTGTGGAATATAAAAGGGGAAAACCATAAGCATTGGGAGTATAGTGTTGAGCATGCCATGGCGGATCTGAAGGTGCAAACTGGACAAAGGCAACTTCACAACCAATGTTTGCTCTCAACTAGCAAGTAAGTGATGGACAAGAAATCAGAGTAAAGTAGTGGTGATCTATTTTCTTGCTGCGATAAATAAGTTGAGCAGATACGAAAGAGTACCGCCTCTAGTGCGGCGTCGTGTATGCATCTGCTGAAAATTTGACGGTGCTGCGGTAGCGATGGATGTCGGCGGCGTGGAAGCAGATCTAGGAGGGTAGACGGTGGCGGCGGGGCGCGGTGGACAAGACGGTCGTAGGAGCGGCGTCGACAAGGTGGACGACGGCGGGGATGAAGCGAGAGGACGGGATGCAAGGATCCGGGTCCGAAGCCGTGGATGAGAGAGGTCGATCTCTTGTAATGGACGACGCCGTTGGGGTATCAGCTCCGGCATGGTGTAGGAGGACGACGGTGGATGGGGTGGCGGACGGAGGAGGCTGGGGTGGAGAGGGTGTTTTGGCGCCCACGGAGTACAAATGGGGAAATGGAGGTGGAGAGGAAGGGGGGAACCATGTCTTCAGGGCGTGCTTGTCTCAAATGCGAGGAAATTTACAAACTTAGCCCCTGTTTCAAATTTCCTACATCACAACAGTATTAGTCAGTTGGGGATAGGACGGTAATCTCGCATACACCGAATATTTGCCGACGAGAGTTTGTTTTTGGCGCCCATTGTGTATGAATCGGGGAGGGAGTCGATTTCGGCCGAGGACACACTGTGTTTTGGCACCCACCATGTATGAATCCAGGTGAGAGGCGGTTATGTCACGTTTGAGTGAAATTACAAACCTACCCCTATCGAAACCTACAGAAATCGAGCAGATAGGCTTTGTGTGGCAGGGATGCAGTAGTAATTTCCATCTCGCAAATTTTGGTTTCGGGCGGTTACTGTGACTTTCCCCGCTTTGTTCAAATTTTGCAGAGTGCATGTTTCCCATGCCAACTCAATTCTAATCCCGTTTGTATTCTATTTTTTTTCAGACGAGATCCATTTTTGATTGGAATAAAATTCTATATACTTCATTTTTTATATATACTTTCAAAAGCACAACACCCTTTATACATAAATATGGTTTACAAATGGCATGATCTCAGATTCATAAGGTTGTATCCATCAATTTGGATTTTCAAATATTTGAAACCACTTTATGTTGAAATCCAATGTATGCATTCCTCGCTAACTGTCTCCAATTAATGTGTGTTTCATGCGGGTTTTTTTACTTCTCAAACATGTATAATGTGTTTCACACACGCAACATATAGTGTATCCCGTTTAGACATTAATTGCATATAAACCATGCATTGTTTCTAATTAAAGAATCTATGGATCGCCAATATTGATAAACTATATAACATTACATGTGTCCCCAAATTCAAATGAATATGCATGTTTGATACACCAATTTGCGTTATGATATTATCGATGTCGTGATCTCCAGTTTAAATATTTGAATCCCATTTAATCCAGATATTCGTCTCATATAACTATCAATCATGCTTATATAGGACTATCTCTCTAGACCTATATGCGTTCATCGTCTCTCGGGTATCTCTCGTGCTACCTGTATGTCGACAATGCTCTTTTATCTTCGTAACACACTGACGGTACTCTCTCCCTCGACCTTCATCACTCTATCTCTCTCTAAGTATATCTCGCTCCCTGCTATGTGTCTCTAACTATGATTCTCCATGTGGAATCTCTTTCTCTCACACAAACACAAAACTTTGTCTTCGGGGTCTCATTTCTCTCTACTATTCCCCCGTGTGCCACTCGCACACCCCTAATACAGAGATGTCTTTCGCTCCTTAAGTATGAGAACCTACGACTCTTCCTCTTAAATATCTCTTTCTCACACACAAACACAAACTCTGTCTCCCAGGGTCTCATATTTCTCCACTGTTCTCTTGCATGTCGCTCACACACACTGTCTCTCCCTAGAGATATCTTGCGTTCCCTCATGTGTTTCTCTAGCTATCACTCTCGTTTTGAAATATCTTTCTCTCTCGCAGACACAAAACTCCGTCTCTCGGGATCTCATTTCTCTCTGATATTTGTTTGTATGTGAGTCACATGCACCCTTTCTTCATCTCTCTCACACCCACACCCACAACTCAGCCTTCTGATCCACTCGACTCCTATCTCTAGCGCACACTATAGCATCTTTATCTTTCTATTTATCTGTTTCTGCATCAACCTTCTTTCATTTATAAGTTGATCTCTTTTGCACAATCGTTGTGCCTCACTCCCTCTGCTCGCCATAGATGCATGCTCCAGCCCACGCCACTATCTCTTAAAGACAAAAACACATGCTCAATTGTCGAGCCTTCTTCCCTGCATTCTCGCATGCATGCATATTGTCATACCGATCCGTCTCTCACATGTCGTTGATCTTAGCTTATGACTTATGTCTTCTTTCTCTTATCTCGATCATGCGCGCGCGCACACACGCACACCCCACGTATACATGTATACCTCTCACACATGCACGTTGAAGGTCTCTATGTCTCCATACGTAGTTAATTACCCTCAACCCTAACGCCACATCAAATCGTTCTCTTCTTGTGTGCACATAACTTCTGCCTGGATGGGTAAAAGACACACTCACACTTAACAATCTCCTTGTAGCTACCCCCTCTCACTCTTCCCCTATATCCCCGAAACCAATAAGACCATCCCTTCGTTTAATTCCCGCCTACATGCACCATCGATATATAGTAGTCTTCCTTGGTGACTCTCGAACAAACACGTTCTCTCGATGTCGACTACTCTCACGCGCACACACCTTCTCTTCCCTCTCTACGGGCATTTTCTCTCTCGCACCCCATCGTTGGTGGCCTCTGCCATACACATCACCTCTCTATGATGAAGCCATGCACACTTAAATTACATCCGCCACCGAGGACCCCGCGACACACACACACACCCACACCCCCCCCACACACAAACAAACACACACACACACGCACGCACCCACCCACCCACCCACCCACACACACGCACACACACACACACACAGTAAGACTCCATCACACACACACACACACACTAAGACTCCATCTCTCTCTCTCTCTCTCCCCCCCACACACATAGACTCCATCTCACACACGCATGCTCTAGGCGGAGCATTTGTTCCTACCACCCTTCATCCACCCTTACTCGTATGATAAACAATCACCTTAATTTACTTGTATAACATGGACAAATTCCACTTTACTTTACTAGTTAGCAAACTTATCATTTGTATTTGTACCCTTATAAAAAACCGAGTTGGCGATGATGGTGTGCCTGCCATCTTGTAATATAGACCGTCTGATCTATATCTGACAGATAGAAAGCAAACTATGATAATTTTACAAAAGATAGCCGCACCTCTCTCCACATCCTTATCTCCCACACCTCATTGCTGAGCAATTAAAAAAGAAAGTCTCCAGAACAATCAAGCATGGTGGCCGCTACCGCCTGCCGCCGCCGTCCATCCCCATGCCTCCACCCATTCCGACCACCAGTCACCACCACGCTCCACTCCTCCTCACCTTATCTCTCATCTTTCATTTTTCGATGACATTCTCGAGATACCAGTTTTCCAATAAAATTCTCGAAATATCATTTGTTTTTACACATGGGATTACTCCTGCATGGGTAAATCACAGCATGTGTTTTGTAAAAAAATGCATATTGATGTTCCGTGCAATGCACGAGCATCTTGCTTGTAATTATATAACGCAAATCACGAGCAGGAAGTGACATTTTTTTTACACAGCCACGTTAACATGGCCACGTAAATCACTAGCTAAAGTAAATACCATTATACTTATATCCCGATGCAAAAGGTTGTGTACATATCTGAAGAGTAGAGTCGCACACACGCACTCTGTCTCTCAGAATCTCTCTCACACACACACCAGTTATGTGATGCCCACTTAAGAAGACACCTATGTCACAATTTGTGCACCCGCGGGTACACGTGATGTTGCGCATTTATTTAAGCCGGACGGCGAACCCAAAAAGTAGCTGCATTCATTCCCCTCCCGCCGCCTCTTCTCTGGCCGCCGTCACCCGGTAGCCATGGGCCGACCGAAGGTAACAACATACACCATACTCCCGCCGGAGCGGCTGTTTAATCTGGAAATTTTAGTGGTCATGCATGCATCTTTTTGTGCTAGCACTCCTATATAAGGGTTGACCGATCGCTTCCCGCGGACGTGCGCGGGCAGTGGAAGAGGAAGGAGAAGGGAAGCGGGCTGTGGAGTAATGTTTCTTACCACAATTTATTAGGAAACTGAGTGCAATAATTGAGTAGTTTTCCAAACTACCAGTACTACACATGAAACAGTTCAAAACCTATACTCCCTTGCCAGCGCGCGCTTCCCGCGTGAAATGGTCAGCGCCGCCCTGGAGCGTCAGTGCCGCATTAATGCCCGGCCAGAGCGGAGGCGACCTCTCACTGGCATCGGCTTTGAAGTGGGGCGACGGCTGAGAGAGCGCCGCTTCCCGGTGCACCGACCGCTCCTCGTCGAGGCTGGCCATCGACCGGGGTGATGCCCCCTTCCATTCCGCACTCTAATCTGGTGCAGGACACGTATTACGTCGACCCGGATGCTGCTGGCTGTCCCACATGTCGGCGAAGTAGTACGTAGTAGTAAGAAGAATCAAAGAATCATGCGGTATAAGTCTTTCTAGAGATTCCAACAAGTGACTAGACTACACCGCGTGCAGTATATCAAATCTCAAATCTCCCTTCCGGTTTATAGGGCTCAAATCTCAAATCTCATCAACCAAAGCATTTTGCAATTGGAGGAATGTATCTCGTACTTTACAAAACTACCCTAATTAAACTCATGCATTAATTACGTAGTTCTCTCGTTTTCCTCTCCGCCTTGGTCGCGGTGCACAATATTGACCACTCCTATATGACTAGCCGCTCTATCTACATGCAGGACATCAACGCATCCGGGCCCGCGTGCCATCCACCAAATCACAGCGAGGTGCTACAGTCGAAACTCACCGGTCACCCCGGTGTGGCCGTCATGACCCGTCATATCACAAAACCCACACCTTTACCAGCAGTGGTAAAGTGGCCTCGAAGTTGGACTGGACGAAGCAACCATCATTTCACTAGAACGCTCATTGAAGCCCTTTCTTGAAGAAAACCTCACTCCAGGCTACTCACTTCTGCCATTTTTCTTCTGTAGCAACGAAGGAAAGGTGGGCGAATTAGTGATGCTGCTATATTTTCATTCAAGGAATCTTCTTTTTGTGAAGCACCGACCGATTCTCACAGCCTATTCTTTTCCCGTTTTCATTGCGATTGTGGTTTCCTTTCGATTGCTTTTTGTTTGTCAGTTCATTGATGGATCCTGGAGCACTAGGCAAAGAGTTGCCGGCGGACAACCCACTGGAGATAGTGATCTCCAGGAAGCGAGCACTGACCAACGATTTAACCATGGAGATGAATAACTCCAAGAAACAAGCACTGGCCAAAGAGTTGACGACGTTGGCGGACGAACTCCTCAAAGAAAGTTGGAAGTACAGCAAGGGCTCCACCGTGCCTACCCCAGAAACTCTGATGGCCACCTTTGCGAGGCTCAAGGCCGAGTTTGAGGAGATAGTCGCCGTTGAGAAGCAGTATTCCCCTGGCAAGGTGATGGCCCCCATCGAGGACGAGGAGATGGCCCCCGGAGGGATGGGATCCCCCGGTGAGCTGCACAAGGTAAAAAATAATGGCTTATTACCGAAAGTTGTGGTTTTTGATTATTTGCAATTTGTTTGCTAATATGTTAGGGTTGTGCAGGTGCCGGTGGACGTCCTTGATGATTCCGATGTCGCGGCCTCCTGTGGACAATGCCCCAGAGATCGTTTTCGACGCCGCTGTCCGTCCTGTTGGCATCGCCCCGGTGATCGATTCCAATGCCCCTGTCCATCCCGTGGACATCGCCCCGGAGATTGATTCCGATGTCGCGGTCAGTCCTGTGGACATCGCCCCAGAGATCGATTCCCATGCCGTTGCCCATGCTATGGTCATTGCCCGAGAGATCGATGACAAGAAATAGTTGGTCGCTCTAATTCTTCAGGGTAGTTTGCATTGCCCTGTGTTTAATTACCAGAACGATGCGTGTTATCAAACCATCTTAGGGCTAGTGCACTGTCTTGTGTGGGCGGTACTTGCTACTTTTGTTTGATAGTGAATCATGCGGACCCTCTCCGAGTTATGGAAACAGATGTATCCTCACCAGCTTTTGATGTAATATATGGCATGCTTAGATGTAAGTTTGAACTGTTTATCATGATTCTTGGTGTTAGTAGGCTAGCTACTGTGCGAGCTATAGTACTTGCAAAACACTCACCGAAGAGAAATGTTGGGGCTGATGAGCTCGTGGTACGCTTATACTGATCCGTCGTCGATCGGCCAATAGCCCAAGCTCCTAAAATTGTAGGCTTAGCAATCGATCAGTCAATAGTCGACACGGATACATTCATGCCTCATTTGGTTCATAGGTTAGGAAAATCGTAGCAAAAGTACAGAGACATACAACACAAAATCATAGCAGTATAGAGACGTCCCTCCGTTTCAAAATAGATGAGTCAACTTTGTACTATTAACTTTGAAACGGAGGGAGTACAGATCCTAGGCGGGCTAGTTTGGCCTAGTGGGTTTTAGTGATATGACGTGGTACAGTGCTGCCCAGTCTTCGCGTGTGGTAGCAGTACTGCGGGTAGAGTAAGTTTTCTTGAAGAAGCGGAATTCAACGAAGTCATGATGGTTCCTTCGTCCGACTAACTTACAGTGGGAAAGGTTGAGCCTACGCTACGACCGGGGTGGACCAGGATAATTTTGTGCATGGCAGGTGGACCAGGATGGTCGATGTCCCACATGTCGGTGAATGAAAGTATTCTTTCCGATATAGTGGACGAGCAATGAGTATTCATTGTTTATTTTTGATGAAACCTATTGTCTCCACTATTACGACGGAGGAGTGTGAAACACGGCAGCCTAGTGAACTTGGCATGTGCACCACTCCCTCCTTCCTCATGTAATACTACCATAGTGTTGACTATAAGGTTACAACTTTTTCTCACTTTCTCTCTATCTATTTCCTCTCAAATGTTTTTTTACCTTTCTTTTTTAGACACAATTGTTTTTTATGCCTCTTTTTTTAGAATTAGTTTTTTTATACATAGGAGCACGTGTAGAGACGAGCTCCTGCAGATCCCACTCCTTGACTTTGTCAATGCCTCTCTCTCCTCCACATAAGCGGGCTTGTCGAGAAGACAAGAGATGATCTCTTAGCACAATATGTTTCACCATGTTTTTAGGAATAACTAGTTATTGAAGATAAGGCTAAGAGATGATCCATTGTACACATGTTTTTTTTGTCATTTCTAAATTACATGCAAGACTTATGATAAGACTATCTTATCAACCATTGTACATGCCCTTTATAGCCCAGAATTTTACTGGTACTACTTGCTATGAATGCGGGCAGCTGGCCTTTGAGGGGGGAGCATGCGCGGGGAGGTGGTGGGGTGGGGGAGGGGTTCTGGTGGGCCAGGGAGGTAAGAAGCGGCCTTGGAAGCGATGCAGACTCCCGCATGGACCACCTCACATTATCACCACATATTTCTTGGAGTCTGTGCACGGCGGGCGGGCGATCTCTTCTCCCTCCCCCGTCTCTCTCCTCTCAGCCGACACCCGCCGAGCAATTTGTCGGTGTGGAACGACACCTATGGGATCACAAGAATCCCTACTACGGTTGCCGGGGTGCGGGGTTGCGAGAAGAGCAGGGCAAGTAGACAACACAAGGATCGTTTACCTAGGTTCAGGCCGCGAGGATGCGTAAAACCCTAGTCCTGCTTTGGTGGGTGTATTTCAGAGAGTTCTTGAGCTCTCGAACTAGCTGTGGTCAGTGCGTGGTTCAAAAGAGCCGAATCCTTCTCTAGTATGCCATGGGCCTCCTTTTATAGTCGAAAGGGGCTGCTACAGTGGCACACAGGAGGTGGAAAGGCGTACAGTGCTCTGAGCTTATCGCTCGTATTACAGGACAAGACGCATTTAATGCGTAGCTTAGGTGTCCTCTTGCTTTATTGGGGACGGGAGCGAGGACCGTCCCGTCCGTCGCCGCTCCTCCTCGCTTCAACACGAGCCCTGGCAAGCGATGCGTGCGGCGCCATGTAGGCAGGCGGGCAGCTGAGGTGGCGCGGTGGTGGAGGCTTCACGAAGATCTGCATGCCGCCATGCAGGCGCTCGATGAGTTGGCCCGGGAGCTGCATGTTGCCACGTAGGTGCCCGCCCAGCTGGTTGGGCTGGCAGCTGCATGTGAACGGTGGTGGAAGCTTGGTTGGCGCGGGCCTGGCGGTGGCCCCGCTGGCGTCCTTGGCGAGGGCCTTGCCGGGTGGCCCGGCAAGGGTCTTGCCGTGGCGCGTTGTCGTCCCTGGCAAGGACCTTGCCAGGGGTCTGGTGGCCTTCCTCGGCAAGGATCTTGCTGAGGATCGTCGTCTTCTAATCCTCATATGATCTTGAATATGTTATCACAAAGATCTGCATGCCACCACAGAGGTGCCTTCCCGAGCCCTGGCCCCACGTGGATGATGGCGTTGGGGACCGTGGGCTCAAGGGTGGCTCGCTCTGTTGGTGTGGGGCGAGCTGCCCCGGCAAGGGTCTTGCCGGGGGAAGCTGCTTCGTTCCTCTGTTCTTCGTGGTCTTGGCCTTGGCGTTGCTCTCGTTATCTTGGGCTTCGGTCTTACCTTGGCTCACCTCCCCTGTTCTGCTTGGCGTGACCGTAGGCGCGGCTCCGACTGCCCGTGCACAGGTACAGGGGTACAAAAATGCACCCCTCTTTTTGTACACCGACAGGAGCCCCGGGGCCTGGGCCACACATAAGCGTGACACGTTGTTGGGCCAGGCCCAAAACGGTGCGCGGGCAGGCGGGGCGGTTTTTACCGCAGTGAACTTTTTGCGTGCTGCGCTTCCCACGACCCGCGCGCGCGGCACGGCGTGGAGGGGTGTGCGTGACGTGGGCGGCATGCATGGGGTGGTTTCCACACGCATGCGTCATATCGCAGTAAATGGGTAGTGCACCCCACGGCTTCCACATAAAAAGGGATAACCGCGGGCGCATTGTTCCTTTTACCCTTCGCGCAACCCCAATCTCGAAAACCTCCGTTTGTCTTCCTCTTCTTCTCCAAGCTTCGTTCCTGCTCGCCGCCGTTGTGCTTCCGCCTCCCTCTGTCTTGCCCTCCTCCCCCAGCCACCATGGTGCCAAAATCCACCAAAGGAAAGGGAGTGGCCAAGGATGCCGGAGCCGCGGAGCCGCCGGAGAGTGCGCTGGCGGTGCAGCGGACGCAGTCCGCCTTCTTCCCCTCGACAGTCGACGTGTTCGAGCTTTGGGACTCCTTCAGGCCCCTATGGGGACTAAAGACGGGGGGGGGGGGGAATTCGGGGCATCCAGCCACGCGTGTCATCCCCGTTGACTGCACCGAGGCTGCCCCAAATCGGTACCCCTTCTTTGTCAATTATTTTTCCTGCGGGCTTTGTCATCCCTTCTCCGATTTCTTCAGCGACGTCATGCATACCTTTGGCTTCCGCCTCCTGGATTTTACTCCGAATGCGGTGGCAAGCATGGCCCTTTTTGCGCATCTCTACGAGGGCTTCGCCGGGGTGCACCCCAACATGGCGCTCTTCCGCCATTACTTCTCCCCTCGGATCCAACCAGGGGGCGCCATCTCCGATTGCATTGCCTGGGTCTCAATATCCAAGGGGGCGTATCCGGAGGGCGCCATGAAGGAGAGGTGGGAAGAATGGCGGGGCCGGTGGTGCTAGATCGAGGAGAAGGACCCGCCGGCGTTCAACGAAGTTCGTCGGGCGCCGCCGGTCCACAGAAGCGTTTGTAGCGACGTCGATGCTGACGACGAGAAACTCACGGTTGGCACCACCAGGATCCTCCGGCTAACCGAGGCCGGCCTCACCCTTGAAATGATCAGGGCGGACTTCATCCGCCGCCGGATCGCTCCACTGCATAACAAGGGGAGGCCTGCCTGGCTCTTCACGAACCCCGCTGACATCATGCGGCTTCGTCCCGGCCTCAACCGCAATTTCACAGTGATGGGGCACGCCCATTTCTACCAGCGGCTCTTCCAGCTTGACGTGGGCCGCGACGGCAAGGTCGAGCGGACCGACAAGGTCGCAAGGGCCGCTGATACGTCTCCAACGTATCTATAATTTTTGATTGCTCCATGCTATATTATCTTCTGTTTTGGACATTATTGGGCTTTATTATTCACTTTTATATTATTTTTGGGACTAACCTATTAACCGGAGGCCCAACCCAGAATTGCAGTTTTTTTGCCTATTTCAGAGTTTCGCAGAAAAAGAATATCAAACGGAGTCCAAACGGAATGAAACCTTCGGAAACGTGATTTTCAGAACGAACATGATCCAGGAGACTTGGACCCTACATCAAGAAATAAAGGAGGAATCCACGAGGTAGGGGGGCATGCCTACCCCCCCAGGCACACCCTCCACCCTCGTGGGCCCCATGTTGCTCCACCGACGTACTCCTTCCTCCTATATATACCTACCTACCCCCAAACGATCAGATACGGAGCCAAAAACCTAATTCCACCGGTGCAACCTTCTGTACCCACGAGATCCCATCTTGGGGCCTGTTTCGGAGCTCCGCCGGAGGGGGCATTGATCATGGAGGGCTTCTACATCAACACCATAGCCTCTCTGATGATGTGTGAGTAGTTTACCTCAGACCTTCGGGTCCATAGTTACTAGCTAGATGGCTTCTTCTCTCTTTTTGGATCTCAATACAATGTTCTCCCCCTCTCTCGTGGAGATCTATTCGATGTAATCCTTTTTTGTGGTGTGTTTGTTGAGACCGATGAATTGTGGGTTTATGATCAAGTTTATTGTCGGTGTCAAAACCGGCGGATCTCGGGTAGGGGGTCCCGAACTGTGCGTCTAAGGCGGACGGTAATAGGAGGCGGGAGACACGATGTTTACTTAGGTTCGGGCCCTCTCGATGGAGGTAATACCCTACTTTCTGCTTGATTGATCTTGATGATATGAGTATTACAAGAGTTGATCTACCACGAGATCGTAGAGGCTAAACCCTAGAAGCTAGCCTATGGTATGATTGTTATTGTCCTATGGACTAAACCCTCCGGTTTATATAGACACCGGAGGGGGCTAGTGTTACACAGAGTCGGTTAAAAGGGAGGAGATCTACATATCCGTATCGCCAAGCTTGCCCTCCATGCCAAGGAGAGTCCCATCCGGACACGAGACGAAGTCTTCAATCTTGTATCTTCATAGTCCAACAGTCCGGCGAAAGGATATAGTCCGGCTGTGCGGAGACCCCCTAATCTAGGACTCCCTCAGTAGCCCCCGAACCAGGCTTCAATGACGATGAGTCCAGCGCACAGATTGTCTTCGGCATTGCAAGGTGGGTTCTTCTCCAAATTCTGAATACCTGCTGAGTAGTGTCCGGCTTCCCATAAATGTTGCACTTCTTGGCTTCCGTGCCCAATAATGGCTATCTTCCACGTGTCGAGCGAATGCGAGAAGCCAGGGCATTTTTACATTTGCCACCCTAGCCATGTGAGTAAACTATCTATTAAAGAGACGGGGATTCACAGATCCAAATCACACCATCCTTCCACGGCGAGTATCCATCGGAGCGCGCTCGGAAAAATCCATTCCGACATGGCCGGCCATCGCAGCTCCTCCTCTCGCTCCCGTAGCCCTAATCCCGGTGATTGGAAGAAGTGCTCCATCCCGCACAACCAATTAGTAGAGTTACAGACCCAGGGATTTCTTCCTCCAGCGTATATGGTCCCCGTTCGAGCCGGGCTCGCCACCTATAATGGCGGGGAGCAAGCGGAGAGCTTTTCCAATCCCTCCAAGGGGGAGCGAGTATGCCTTGTCCCTTATTTATTGAGGGGACTCGGATTTCCAATCCATCCGTTCCTCCGCGGGCTCCTGGAGTTTTATGGCCTCC
Source organism: Aegilops umbellulata (assembly GCA_032464435.1). Lineage (NCBI taxonomy): Eukaryota > Viridiplantae > Streptophyta > Magnoliopsida > Poales > Poaceae > Aegilops > Aegilops umbellulata. Next base: position 111,490,386 of record CP136060.1, on the reverse strand, counting down.
AGTTGCATAATTTCACCCCTTCTTCCATATTACACATCGCTGGTTATGTTGCCCTTTGTGAGCTGTTTCTGGGGTGCGAAGCTCATTTCGAGCTGTGGAAGAGGCTATTCTGCCTTGTGCCCCATACACAGAAGGGGTCGATATATCAAGTGGGCGGAGCCGAAATATGGCGCATCCCCGGAACCGGATACCTGTCCAGCACCCCGAAGAAGACGTCCGAAGACTGGCCTTCGGAGTGGTTTTATATGGAGGACGTCCCCCTTCCGGATCCTATTCGGATGGGTCTTCCCGAGTTCGACAATGCTCCCCTGAAGAAACGCTGCAGCTGGCACCCTCGGAGCCCTCAGGTGGAAGATAACGGAGAAGTCATTTACCTGATGAGCCGGATAAAAGTGCTGGTTCAATTAGGTCTGACAATAACCGATGTTATGTCAATATGTATAATGCGGGGGGTACAGCCACTTCAATATCGAGGGCATCCCATGTGGCACTTCAACGGGAAGATGATGCCACCCGCTACGGGCGTAAGGGACCGGACTCAGTTGCTGCTCTAGCAAAAATCCTGTCCGATTTGTATAAAGGAGAAGAAGAGGAGTTTGCCCGCATTAAGCCATGGGATGTATTCTCCATGTACGACCCCCCAAGCTGGGTGAGCCACTACTTTCCACTCCATCCCTTTCCGCATTCTTTGTCGTGAGTATTTACCTTGCTGTTTCAAAGCAGGAACTGCGAAAAGCTATGAGGGAGGTCCACAACCCGTCTCCACAACCAGAGGACCCTGACTGGGCCCTCGACCCCGGACTCGAAGAGGATCTAGACATATTTGTGGAGCTGATTGACATGACGTTCTATTAATTGAGCTGTGACGATGCCGTGGTGGCCATCATAGCCGATTATCCTGGACGACTCCCTGCATCGCATGTAAGTAAAACTGGAGCCCTAACTTCCAAGAAGGATCCCTTTTCTGCACTTCACCTACCGCACACATATGATATGGTGTCTTACAGGGAAGGCCATCAGGACGCCATGCCGAACCCGCAACAGCTCGCCAACAAGGGGCAACGAAGCCGGGTAGGCTAAAAAGGAAGGCGGTCAGGACTGAGACACCGACGCAGAGGTATGATACAGAACCTCGCTCCGAGTTTGTCGTCTTTTGAAATATAATAATGTCCGTGTTCCCTAATAGGAAAAACGCTCGCCGGACTATATCCAGAGAGGTTGCCGATCATGCATCCACCAGTCGGGCTCCAAGGCCGGACATAGAGGCGGGAGTGAACACAGGGCAAACGCCGAATGCTCCTCCTACGGAGGATGTGGATAGATTATCCGCTACACATTCCGAAGTGGAGAGCGCCATGAATCACAGGCGTCGCCGGGCCGTACTCTGTGACGCTTGTTTCTCCCAAGAGGCGTTTGATGCCTTCAACTCGGGAGACGCGTACATCCTACTGCTCAAAATGGTCTTGCCAGAGCCACGGACCAGTATGTAAAGGATATACGGGTAAGAATATCTGATGATTATATATATCAGTAGCCCCTGAGACTTGAAATAGTTGACACAACTGATTTAAGGATCATTATTTGTGCAGGTTCTTACAGAGAAGAATACCCAATTGTCTCAAGAGCTAGAAGAGTGCAAAGCCCAGCTACGGGCCGCGGTGGCCGCATTGAAGGAGTCCGAGAAGTCCCCCTCTGGTAATGCTTGTTTTTATCACAAATAATGTCATGTACCAGGTAGTATGCGGTGTGCGTGCACATCTAACAATAAATGATGCAGATGGTCCCGTAGTGAATCCGGATGAGCAACATGCTCTACGACAGCTAAAGGCTGGCGAGCGCGTGCTCACGCAAGTTAGGCGAGAGAAAAACGATCTCCAAGACGCCAATATCCAACTGGGCGTGGAACTGAAGGATGTTCAGGCCCAACTTGCTGACTCCGTAAAGGAGAATAAGAGGCTTCGACGCGGCATTTTCAGTAAGTGCTTGAGTGAACTTTTAAAGAGTTCGGCGAAGAAACCGGCTGACAGATTAATATCGCAGTTATGCTGACGGGTCGTCCCGAAGAGGAGATGCCCGGGTCCGCGGGTGATCTTCTGCCAGAGCTCTCACAACTGCACGAACAAATTCGGCAGGTGATGCAGGGCATTGCCCAAGCCTTGTGGCCATCCATCTACCTGCCAGGGGGCATGGGGGAGCTTGTAGAGAAGCTCAAGGGAGCGCGGCGACGCTTCCGATTATGGAAGATATCAGCCTGCCGACAAGGTGCGAGGGAAGCCTGGGCCATGGTGAAGACGCGGTATACCAAGGCTGACCCTAACCACATGGCCGAGGTCGGACCAGTGGGGCCTGATGGGAGAGAGATCCCCGTCAATTTGGTGTATGACCAAGTAGAATTAGCCGTAAAGTATTCCCAATAGGATTGCAGGCAAGATAGCCTGTTGGATGGTATAGAAGAAGAATTTAGTCAGTCTAAGTGACTGTGTACTTCAAATGACATATATTGTCCCTAGCCGGATTGTAGATAATTTGTCATGGCGGACCTTTTCACTTCGACCTCTGGACCCAATAGTCCGGAGTGTATCCGAATACCCGCTGAGTTATGTAAAAACCGGGGTACGCGTGGAAACCAGGCGTAGGGGTCATAAGTGGTTGAACAGACAAGTACCCAATTAGCTATGTTATATTACATGGATAGTAAGAAACATCTTCCAGGGAGAATAGTTCCATTAAGGGTTCCTTTCCCTGGGTACGCATGCCCTAATGTGCATGTCCGAACTGCGAAAAGAGACGCAGGCTATAAACATCTGGGGGCATGTATTGAAATAAATGAAAGTCATCTTTTGTTCATCGACCGAATATTCCCTTAAGAACGCTAGCTTTCGGCTTCACCCAGTCTGAGGTACACATCCAGCTGACCCGACAGTAACAATCGCAGAGGTGCTCCCCTTATGCCCTAGCCGAATTAACGGGAATGTAGGGCATAAACACAAGAGCCAGGCAACCCAGCTTGGGCAAAACTTAAGTCATATGGATGCATATAATGGCGAAAAAAGGTACATGCGGAAGAATAACACATGTGTTGGGCATAGAGCCCAGAAAAATAGTTATATTAAGCTTCTGTATAAGAAGCCCCCAGGCATAATGAGCGCGGTTAACGCGTCAATATTGTGTAGTCAAGACACAAGTTAGCCTTTTAAGGCCTTGAGGAGAAGGAAAAAGAAGAAAGAAAGAGAGAAAAGATAGATAATGTATATGCAAAAAATGGACGGGGGCAAGGAGACGAACATAGAGTCCGGCACTAGGCGTAGAATCTTTGGAGTCGGGCTGCATTCCATGGGTTTGGCCCGAGTTGATTGTCCAATGCGTCCCGCAGACGGTACGCTCCGCCGGTCAGAACTTGGTCGATAATGAAGGGACCTTCCCATTTGGGCTTGAGCTTATTCTTTTTCTTTTCCGGCAGGCGTAGAACTAGTTCGCCAACGTTATAAGTTTTGGCTCGTACTTCCCTGCTTTGGTACCTTCGAGCCTGTTGCTGGTAGAATGCGGAACGGGCTTTTGCCATGTTGCGCTCCTCCTCCAGGGCGTCCAAATTGTCCTGCCGATCGAGCTCGGCCACTTTTTCTTCATACATGCGCACTCGAGGTGAGTCATGAATTATATCGCAGGGCAGAACCGCCTCTGCACCGTACACCATAAAAAACGGTGTGTATCCGGTAGTGCGATTCGGCGTGGTCCGCAGCCCCCATAGTATGAAGTCGAGCTCCTCTACCCAGTGCGTGTTAGAATCCTTTAAGGACCGTACTACTCTGGGTTTGATGCCGCTCATGATAAGACCATTTGCTCGCTTGACTTGACCATTAGTTTGCGGGTGATAGACAGAAGCATAATCGAGCTTGATGCCCATGTTGTTGCACCAAAGTTTTACCTCATCGGCTGTAAAGTTCGTGCCGTTGTCAGTGATGATGCTATGAGGGACGCCATAGCAGTGTACAACCCCATATATGAAGTCTATCACCGGTCCGGATTCAGCCGTTTTAACGGGTTTGGCTTCTATCCGTTTGGTGAATTTATCCACCATGACCAGTAAGTATTTTTTCTTGTGGGTTCCCCCTTGAAGGGGTCCGACCATATCAAGCCCCCAGACCGCAAAGGGCCAAGTAATGGGGATTGTCTGGAGAGCGGTAGGCGGCATATGGCTTTGGTTTGCGAAAAGATGGCAATGGACGCAACGTTGGACTAGATCCTGTGCGTCTGCCCGGGCCGTCGGCCAATAGAAACCTGTACAGAAGGCCTTGCTTACAAGGGCCCGGGCTGCGGTGTGGTGGCCACCGAGTCCAGCATGGATTTCTGCCAAAAGCTTCCGCCCTTCCTCTTCGGAGATGCACCTTTGAAGGACTCCGGTAGTGCTTTTCTTATAAAGCTCTCCCTCGTGGACCTTGTAGGCTTTAGATCGCCGCACTATGGAGCGTGCCTCATTTTGGTCCTTGGGTAGTTCCTGCCTGGTTAGGTAGGCCAGGAATGGTTCTGTCCACAGGGCGATGACGGCCATTATCACGTGGGCTGAAGGTGTTATTTCGATGGCAGAGCCTCCGATTGTGTGAGACTGTTCAGTATCTAGTGTTGTGGCCGGGTCCGGACTATTGTTACCGGTGTCCCCTTCCCATACCACGGATGGCTTAAACAGCCTTTCCAAGAAGATGTTAGGTGGGACAGGGTCGCGCTTAGCGCTGATACGGGCGAGGATATCCGCCGCCTGGTTGTTTTCCCGAGCCACATGGTGGAATTCAAGCCCCTCGAACCGAGCTGACATTTTGAGGACGGCGTTGCGGTAAGCCGCCATTTTCGGATCCTTGGCGTCGAAGTCTCCATTTATTTGAGATATTGCGAGGTTCGAGTCCCCTCGTACCTCCAGGCGTTGAATTCCCATGGAAACTGCCATCCGTAGACCATGTAACAGGGCCTCGTATTCGGCTGCGTTGTTGGAGTATGTGTATAGTATTTGGAGTATGTATTGCACTGTATCTCCGGTGGGGGACGCCAGGACGACGCCAGCCCCCAGACCAGCCAGCATTTTAGAGCCATCAAAGTGCATGATCCAATTGGAGTACGCGCCGTATTCTTTAGAGAGTTCGGCTTCTGTCCATTCAGCGACAAAGTCGGCCAATACTGGCGACTTAATGGCTCGCCATGGTCTATATGTTATGTCGAACGGGAGGAGCTCAATAGCCCATTTGGCAATCTGGCCCGTGGCATCGCGGTTGTTTATTATGTCGTTGAGTTGTACTTCCGAGGCCACCGTAATTGAACACTCTTGGAAGTAGTGTCGTAATTTCCGGGATGCCATAAATACAGCATATGCTATCTTTTGATAATGTGGGTACCGTGATTTGCATGGAGTGAGGACAGTGGATACATTTTATACCGGCTTTTGAAGTGGGAATTTATGTCCGTCCATCTCTCGTTCGACGACGAGCACTGCGCTTACAACTTGGTGAGTTGCCGCTATATATAACAGCATTTGTTCACTGACATTTGGCGCGACCAAGATTGGGTTGGTGGCCAGGATGGCTTTTATTTCTTCCAATCTGGCCGTGGCTGCGTCCTTCCACTCGAAGTGTTCGGTGCGCCGAAGGAGGCGATAAAGGGGTAGTGCCTTTTCTCCTAATCGGGAGATAAAGCGGCTTAAGGCCTCCACGCATCCAGTTAACTTCTGGATTTGTTTGAGGCCAGTTGGGATAGCCAACTGTGACAGGGCTCGGATTTTAGCCGGATTTGCTTCAATTCCTCTGCTGGAGACGATGAAGCCCAGAAGTTTTCCGGCGGGAACGCCGAAAACGCATTTTTCCGGATTGAGCTTGATGCCGTATGTTCGGAGATTGTCGAACGTGAGCCTCAAGTCGTTTATTAAGGATTCAACGTGTCTGGTTTTAACGACCACATCGTCTACGTATGCCTCCACTATTTTGCCTATCTGTTTTTGCAGGCATGTCTGAATCATGCGTTGATACGTTGCACCGGCGTTCTTAAGTCCGAAAGGCATGGTGTTAAAACAGAATGGGCCGTATGGGGTGATAAATGCCGTTGCAGCTTGGTCGGACTCCGCCATCTTGATTTGATGGTATCGGGAGTATGCGTCGAGGAAACACAATGAGACGTGTCCTGCGGTAGCGTTGATATTTTGATCGATGCGGGGGAGGGGGAAGGGATCCTTGGGGAAAGCCTTGTTAAGGTCCTTGAAATCGACACATAGGCACCAGGATTTATCCTTCTTTGGTAACATCACCAGGTTTGCTAGCCAGTCCGGATGTTTTATTTCTCTAATGAATCCGGCCTCTAGTAACTTGGCTAGCTCCTCTCCCATGGCTTGTCGCTTAGGTTCAGAGAAACGCCGAAGAGTCTGCTTGACCGGCTTGAATCCCTTTAGGATGTTAAGGCTATACTCGGCCAGTCTGCGTGGGATTCCTGGCATGTCTGAAGGATGCCAGGCGAATATGTCCCAATTTTCACGCAGGAACTCCCGTAGTGCGGCGTCTATAGCGGGGTTTAATTGTGCCCCGATGGAAGCCGTTTTTGTAGGGTCCGTTGGGTGGACTTGGAATTTGACTATTTCATCCGCTGGTTCAAAAGAGGTGGACTTGGATGTTTTGTCGAGTATCACATCGTCCCTGTCCACTGTGGAGCGCAGCGCAGTTAATTCCTCCGCCGCAAGGGCTTCGGATAATGCCTCGAGGGCAAGTGCGGCTGTTTTGTTTTCGGCACGGAGTGCTATGTCCGGATCACTAGCGAGAGTGATGATTCCATTGGGCCCGGGCATTTTAAGCCTCATGTACCCGTAATGGGGTATGGCTTGGAAGATCGTGAATGCCTCCCGCCCTAGAAGGGCGTGGTATCCGCTGCTGAACGGGGCCACTTGGAATGTGATTTCTTCGGACCTATAATTCTCCGGCGTGCCGAATACCACATCTAGTGTGATTTTCCCAGCGCATTGTGCCTCCCCGCTGGGGATGATTGCTCCGAAGGTCGTGCTGCTTTGCTCAATGCGGTTTCTGTCTATTTTCATTTTTTGGAGAGTCTCCTCATAGATGAGGTTTAATCCGCTGCCGCCGTCCATGAGCACTTTATTAAGCCGAAAGTCATCCACAATTGGGCTAAGGACCAAAGCAGCTGGTGCTCGGGCAGTTCGGAATTTAGGTTCATCACTGGCATTGAAGGTGATAGCCGTGTCGCTCCATGGGTTTATTGCTGCCACGTGGCATACTTCGGCAAGGCTGCGGAGGGCTCGCTTACGCCTATTATTTGAGGCGAAGGTATCGAAGACTGTCAATACCGTATTGTTGTTATCCACGGGATGGTGCTCTGCGGTATTTTTGATGAGGAGATCGTCACCGCTCTTGGCCACCTGCCGGAGTATCCAACATGCTCTAAGGCTATGTGTTGGTATGGTATCCGCTGTACTGTGAATTTTGCATGGCCCATTAAGCCATCCCTCCAATACGGTTCCACACCCTGTACTGGGCTTTTGCTTCTTTGTAATTGGGTCGGGCGACTTACGAGAGTGCATCCTTTTAGTTCGGACTGGGGATTTTGTTAGAGCCGGAGCATCCCAAAATTTTGTTTGGGTTTTCCAGGCGCTTTCCATCACACAATACTTCCTTACTATGGCCGCCAAGTCAGCAAAGTGTACGATGTCACGGCGACTTATGGCGTTGAGTATTCCCTTGTCCGTGCAATTATTGCAAAAGAATGAAATTGCGTCTTCCTCGCGACAGTCCTTGACCTTGTTTATTACAAGGAGGAATCTGGCCCAATGGTGATGTAATGTCTCGTGAGGCTCTTGCCTGATGTGGGAAAGATCGTTTGAATCTAGGTGGGTGGGTGGATTTAAGTCCGAACCTTGACCCGATCTGGGACCCAGGGGCGGAGGAGTTTCCGATCTTGGAAGTTCGGGCTCTGGGATGTTGCCCAATAGGTCCGGCCCACTACCTGATTCTAGGTTCTGAGTTTGGGCGATGTCCTCCCATAGACGGGTGTCCGGCTCGGAGGGCTCGGGAATCCGGACATAGTTTGTTCTCAAGATAGAGGAAGAATTGCCGCATTGCTCCTCCACCACCGCTATCTGATGGGTGATCGGCGGAGAGTTAATCTCCCTTTGGTCGGGTTTAAGCCCAATCCGATCATAGTCCGTAGCGACTCCCAAAGCGGCGATGCGATCCAAGAGCTCGTTTAAAGAGGAGAGCTCCATTTGATTCATCCTCTCGGTGAGTTCCGAGCCGACGTGGAGGCTGTTTTCGATGACCCGAGAAGTCATCGTCGGCGCAGCGGCCGAACGGGCGGTCATGAAGAAGCCGCCTAGTCGGAGAGTTTGGCCTATAGCCAGGGCTCCCCCAGAGGTAACGTTGTCCCTGACAACGAGACGATCCATCCTTCCTTACGACAATGACACAGTGGAACTCACAATGAAAGCACCAATGTCGGTGTCAAAACCGGCGGATCTCGGGTAGGGGGTCCCGAACTGTGAGTCTAAGGCGGATGGTAACAGGAGGCGGGGGACACGATGTTTACCCAGGTTCGGGCCCTCTCGATGGAGGTAATACCCTACTTCCTGCTTGATTGATCTTGATGATATGAGTATTACAAGAGTTGATCTACCACGAGATCGTAGAGGCTAAAACCTAGAAGCTAGCCTATGGTATGATTGTTGTTGTCCTACATACTAAACCCTCTGGTTTATATAGACACCAGAGGGGGCTAGGGTTACATAGAATCGGTTACAAGGGAGGAGATCTACATATCCGTATCGCCAAGCTTGCCCTCCACGCCAAGGAGAGTCCCATCCGGACACGAGACAAAGTCTTCAATCTTGTATCTTCATAGTCCAACAGTCCGGCCAAAGGATATAGTCCGGTTGTCCGGAGACCCCCTAATCCAGGACTCCCTCATTTATCTCTGAACAATATTTGAATCTTCTCTCAATTCTTTTATGTATGATTTGTTATCTTTGCAAGTCTCTTCGAATTATCAGTTTGGTTTGGCCTACTAGATTGATCTTTCTTGCGATGGGAGAAGTGCTTAGCTTTGGGTTCAATCTTGCGGTGTCCTTTCCCAGTGATAGTAGGGGCAGCAAGGCACGTATTGTATTGCTGCCATCGAGGATAACAAGATGGGTTTTTTTATCATATTGCATGAATTTATCCCTCTACATCATGTCATCTTGCTTAAGGCGTTACTCTGTTCTTATGAACTTAATACTCTAGATGCATGCTGGATAGCGGTCGATGTGTGGAGTAATAGTAGTAGATGCAGGAAGGAGTCGGTCTACTTGTCTCGGATGTGATGCCAATATACATGATCATACCTAGATATTCTCATAACTATGCTCAATTCTGTCAATTGCTCAACAGTGATTTGTTCACCCACCGTAAAATACTTATGCTCTTGAGAAAAGCCACTAGTGAAACCTATGGCCCCCGGGTCTATCTTGATCATATTAATCTTCCAACACTTAGTTATTTCCGTTGCTTTTTTACTTTGCTTTTATTTTACTTTGCATCTTTATCATAAAAATACCAAAAATATTATCTTGTAATATCTATCAGATCTCACTCTCGTAAGTGACCATGTAGGGATTGACAACCCCTTATCGCGTTGGTTGCGAGGATTTATTTGTTTGTGTAGGTGCGAGGGACTCGCGTGTAGCCTCCTACTGGATTGATACCTTGGTTCTAAAAAACTGAGGGAAATACTTATGCTACTTTGCTGCATCACCCTTTCCTCTTCAAGGGAAAACCAACGCAGTGCTCAAAAGGTAGCAAGAAGGATTTCTGGCGCCGTTGCCGGGGAGTCTACACAAAAGTCAACATACCAAGTACCCACCACAAACCCTTATCTCCCGCATTACATTATTTGCCATTTGCCTCTCATTTTCCTCTCCCCCACTTCACCTTTGCTGTTTTATTCGCCCTTCTTCCGTTCGTTCTCTTGTTTGCTTGTGTTACCATGTGCCTTCTTTTTGCTTGCATCTTTGCTTGCTAAAAATCTATTGATATGGATCCACTTAAAGTGTTCTACTTGGATCATCTTCGATCCTTATGCGCTCGTGCTGAAACCCCAACTAGCCTAGTTGATGGGAAATCTTTATATGAGCATGCTCATTTTGTGCGCACCGTTTGTCTAAAAAAGGGAAACTCTTATGGAATCAAATAAACAAACTGCTGTGTTATGCTTGGAATCTTTGTGAAATTCATGATTTTACTTGTTGCTCTAAGAACCCTAAAAACACCTTCCCTACCTATGTGAGTTTAATTATAATGAAATCTTATCTTCTTATGCAAATGGTGTTTATAGTTACTATGATATCGAACAAATTGAAGAATTTGTTGATTTTAAGGGTGCTCATGAAGTTGCTTCTTTGATTGAAAAGTATGCTACTACTCTCTACGAATCTGAAATTTTTGACATACTTAAATATTGCTATGAAAACTATGCTCATAATGTCTATGTCAAAGAATTTATTGAGAGAATGACCGTTGCTTTGGAAGAAAATAATGATATGCATGAATCTATAGATAATGATGATTCCGATGATTTGATTGAAATATCCCTTGATGAACATGATGCTTGCTATTCTTGTGGCCATGATGCCAATATTTATGAAGATGAATTTGCTATAGTTCATTATGTTAAACATGAGATTGTTGCTACTGCACCCATACTTGGTAGTTCCTTCGATGAAAAGCATGATTGCAATGATGTTATCATAAATTCTATTGATGTCAATTGTGCTAATAATATGCAAAACCCTAAGCTTGGGGATGCTAGTTTTGCTATATCCTCTACTTGTTGCAATGATCATGATTGGAGTGATTCTTCTTATGAACTTGAAAATTTATTTAAGCCTCATGATGAATATGAGATTGATAATAATGTTCACAATAATATTGAAAGTGGGTTTGGAAGAGTGGCAACTTTAGATCCCACATATTTGGAGAATGTTCAAACTTATGGTATTTTTGATAAAAGTGGGTTTGGAGAGGTCATGACTTTAGTTAATGTTAATCCCACTATTTTGGAAGAGTGTCAACTTTGCATGCATGTGGATCGTGTTGAAAATATTTATTGTGATAGCTATTTTGTTGAATTTTCTTATGATCCCACATGTAATTATTATGAGATAGGAAAATATGGTTGTAGAAATTTTCATGATAATAAATTACCTCTCGTTATGTTGAGATTGCTATTGTTTCTTTTCACTTCCTTGCATATGCTAGTTTTTGGTTGCTATGATAATTTGTTTGCATATAAGATGCCTATGCATAGGAAGTATGTTAGACTTATATGTGTTTGTCACGTGTTTCATGATGCTCTCTTTGCGCTTCAATTCTTGTCTTTCATGTGAGCATCATCGAAATCTCAATGCCTAGCTAGGGGCGTTAAACGATAGCGCTTGTTGGGAGGCAACGCAATTTTATTTTTAGTTTTTCTGATTTTTATTTCTGTTTAGGAATAAATATTTGTTCTAGCCTCTGGTTATATGTGTTTTTATGTTTCAATTAGTGTTTGTGCCAAGTTAAACCTATAGGATCTTCTTGGATGATAGTTATTTGATCTTGCAGAAAATTCCAGAAACTTTCTGTTCACGAAAATAATTGTTAAAAGTCACCGGAACGTGATAAAATATGGATTCGAATTGCTGCTGATCAATAAACAAATTTTCTAGGTCTTACTATTTTGGCTGATTTTTTGGAGTTCTAGAAGTTCGCGTTAGTTACAGATTACTACAGACTGTTCTGTTTTTGACAGATTCTGTTTTTCGTGTGTTGTTTGCTTATTTTGATGAATCTATGGCTAGTAAAATAGTTTATAAACCATATAGAAGTTGTAATACAGTAGGTTTAACACCAATATAAATAAAGAATGAGTTCATTACAATACCTTGAAGTGGTCTTTTGTTTTCTTTTGCTAACGGAGCTCACGAGATTTTCTGCTGAGTTTTGTGTTGTGAAGTTTTCAAGTTTTGGGTGAAAGATTTGATGGATTATGGAACAAGGAGTAGCAAGAGCCTAAGCTTGGGGATTCCCATGGCATCCCCCATGATAATCTAAGGACACCTAAAAGCAAAAGCTTGGGGATGCCCCGGAAGGCATCCTCTCTTTCGTCTACTTCCATCGGTAACTTTACTTGGAGCTATATTTTTATTCACCACATGATATGTGTTTTGCTTGGAGCGTCTTGTATGATTTGAGTATTTGCTTTTTAGTTTACCACAATCATATTTTCTGTACACACCTTTTGATAGAGACACACATGATTCTGAAATTATTATAATACTCTATGTGCTTCCTTTATACCTTTTGAGTTATATAGTTTCTGCTCTAGTACTTCACTTATATCTTTTAGAGCACGGTGGTGGATTTTTTTATAGAAACTATTGATCTCTCATGCTTCACTTAGATTATTTTGAGAGTCTTAAATAGCATGGTAATTTGCTTAAATAATCCTAATATGCTAGGTATTCAAGATTAGTAAAAACTTTCTTATGAGTGTGTTGAATACTAAGAAAAGTTTGATGCTTGATAATTGTTTTGACATATAAAGATGGTGATATTAGAGTCATGCTAGTTGAGTAGTTGTGAATTTAAGAGATACTTGTGTTAAAGTTTGTGATTCCCGTAGCATGCACGTATAGTGAACCGTTATGTGATGAAGTCGGAGCATAGTTTATTTATTGATTGTCTTCCTTATGAGTGGCGGTCGGGAACGAGCGATGGTCTTTTCCTACCAATCTATCCCCCTAGGAGCATGCGCGTAATACTTTGCTTTGATAACTTGTAGATTTTTCAATAAGTATATGAGTTCTTTATGACTAATGTTGAGTCCATGGATTATACGCACTTTCTTCCTTCCACCATTGCTAGCCTCTCTAATACCGTGCACTTTTCACCGGTATCATACACCCACCATATACCTTCCTCAAAACAGCCACCATACCTACCTATTATGGAATTTCCATAGCCATCCCGAGATATATTGCCATGCAACTTACCACCGTTCCGATTATTATGACATGCTCCATCATTGTCATATTGCTTTGCATGATCATGTAGTTGACATCGTATTTGTGGCAAAGCCACCGTTCATAAATTCTTTCATACATGTCACTCTTGATTCACTGCATATCCCGGTTCACTGCCGGAGGCATTCATATAGAGTCATATTTTGTTCTAAGTATTGAGTTGTAATTTTTGAGTTGTAACTAAATAAAAGTGTGATGATCATCATTTTTAGAGCATTGTCTCAAGTGAGGAAAGGATGATGGAGACTATGATTCCCCCACAATTCGGGATGAGACTCTGGACGAAAAAAAGAAAGAAAGAAGAGGCCATACAAAAAAGAGAAAAGTCCCAAATAAAAAAATGAGAGAAAAAGAGAGAAGGGATAATGTTACTATCCTTTTACCACACTCGTGCTTCAAAGTAGCACCATGATCTTCATGATAGAGAGTCTCTCATTTTGTCACTTTCATATACTAGTGGGAATTTTTCATTATAGAACTTGGCTTGTATATTCCAATGATGGGCTTCCTCAAAATGCCCTAGGTCTTCGTGAGCAAGCGAGTTGGATGCACACCCACTTAGTTTCTTTTGTTGAGATTTTATATACTTATAGCTCTAGTGCATCCGTTGCATGGCAATCCCTACTCACTCACATTGATATCTATTGATGGGCATCTCCATAGCCCGTTGATACGCCTAGTTGATGTGAGACTATCTTCCCCTCTTTTTGTCTTCTCCACAACCACCATTCTATTCCACATATAGTGCTATGTCCATGGCTCACGCTCATGTATTGCGTGAAGATTGAAAAAGTTTGAGAACGTTAAAAGTATGAAACAATTGCTTGGCTTGTTATCCGGGTTGTGCATGATTTAAATATTTTGTGTGGTGAAGATAGAGCATAGCCAGACTATATGATTTTTTAGGGATAACTTTCTTTGGCCATGTTATTTGAGAAGACATAATTGCTTTGTTAGTATGCTTGAAGTATTATTATTTTTATGTCAATATTTAACTTTTGTATTGAATCTTTCGGATCTGAATATTCATACCACAATTAAGAAGAATTACATTGAAATTATGCCTAGTAGCATTCCACATCAAAAATTCTGTTTTTATCATTTACCTACTCGAGGACGAGCAGGAATTAAGCTTGGGGATGCTTGATACATCTCCAACGTATCTATATATTTTGATTGCTCCATGCTATATTATCTTCTGTTTTGGACATTATTGGGCTTTATTATTCACTTTTATATTATTTTTGGGACTAACCTATTAACTGGAGGCCCAGCCCAGAATTGCTGTTTTTTTTGCCTATTTCAGAGTTTCGCAGAAAAATAATATCAAACGGAGTCCAAACGGAATGAAACCTTCGGGAACGTGATTTTCAAAACGAACATGATCCAGGAGACTTGGACCCTACGCCAAGAAATAAAGGAGGAAGCCACGAGGTAAGGGGCGCGCCTACCCCCCAGGCGCGCCCTCCACCCTCGTGGGCCCCCTGTTGGTCCACCGACGTACTCCTTCCTCCTATATATACCTACGTACCCCCAAACAATCAGATACAGAGCCAAAAACCTAATTCCACCGCCGCAACCTTCTGTACCCACGAGATCCCATCTTGGGGCCTGTTCTGGAGCTCCGCCGGAGGGGGCATCGATTACGGAGGGCTTCTACATCAACACCAAAGCCTCTCCGATGATGTGTGAGTAGTTTACCTCAGACCTTTGGGTCCATAGTTAGTAGCTAGATGGCTTCTTCTCTCTTTTTGGATCTCAATACAATGTTCTCCCCCTCTCTCGTGGAGATCTATTCGATGTAATCTTCTTTTGAGGTGTGTTTGTTGAGACCGATGAATTGTGGGTTTATGATCAAGTTTATCTATGAACAATATTTGAATCTTCTCTAAATTCTTTTATGTATGATTGGTTATCTTTGCAAGTCTCTTCGAATTATCAGTTTGGTTTGGCCTACTAGATTGATCTTTCTTGCAATGGGAGAAGTGCTTAGCTTTGGCTTCAATCTTGCGGTGTCCTTTCCCAGTGATAGTAGGGGCAGCAAGGCACGTATTGTATTGTTGCCATCGAGGATAACAAGATGGGGTTTTTATCATATTGCATGAATTTATCCCTCTACATCATGTCATCTTGCTTAAGGCGTTACTCTGTTCTTATGAACTTAATACTCTAGATGCATGATGGATAGCGGTCGATGTGTGGAGTAATAGTAGTAGATGCAGGTAGGAGTCGGTCTACTTGTCTCGGACATGATGCCTATATACATGATCATACCTAGATATTCTCATAACTATGCTCAATTCTGTCAATTGCTCAACAGTAATTTGTTCACCCACTGTAAAATACTTATGCTCTTGAGAGAAGCCACTAGTGAAACCTATGGCCCCCGGGTCTAACTTCATCATATTAATCTTCCAACACTTAGTTATTTCCGTTGCTTTTTTACTTTGCTTTTATTTTACTTTGCATCTTTATCATAAAAATACCAAAAATATTATCTTATCATATCTATTAGATCTCACTCTCATAAGTGACCGTGTAGGGATTGACAACCCCTTATCGCGTTGGTTGCGAGGATTTATTTGTTTGTGTAGGTGCGAGGGACTCACGCGTAGCCTCCTACTGGATTGATACCTTGGTTCTAAAAAACTGAGGGAAATACTTATGCTACTTTGCTGCATCACCCTTTCCTCTTCAAGGGAAAGCCAACGCAGTGCTCAAGAGGTAGCAGCCGCCGCGAAGGCCGGCAAGGTCCTCAAGGGGCCTCTGTTCAAGCTGCCGACGGGGGTGGTCCCGTTGTGCAATAACTCGCATCGGTCCGATATCATTGCCATGATGCCGGACTGCAACGCGCATGGCCCCGACCCGAGCTGGAACGAGCTGGAGGACGCCGAGGTGCAACAGTTCTTTGACATTCTGCACGAGGGGTACGTCAACACCGACGTCGAGCGTCCACTTGTCCAGGACACCACCCAGGCGGAGCTGGACTACATCGCCACCAGGGCGAGGGAGGCACAACTTGCCAAGGAGGCCGGCAGCACCGGCGGTTTGGAGGACAAGGCCGCGACGGCCGCAGAGGAGGAGGAGGAGCTCGCCCGGTGGGCGGCGGCAGACGGGGGAGCCAGCAGCGCCGGCACTGAGGCTCCTCTAGTTGAAGATGTGACCGACGAGTCGTTGGAGGAGGAGACCGAGACCGCAGGCCCGACGCCGGCTATGGGGAGAGGGCGAGTCCTGC
The DNA here is from genome assembly GCA_032464435.1 of Aegilops umbellulata. Taxonomy (NCBI): domain Eukaryota; kingdom Viridiplantae; phylum Streptophyta; class Magnoliopsida; order Poales; family Poaceae; genus Aegilops; species Aegilops umbellulata. Next base: position 111,474,079 of record CP136060.1, on the reverse strand, counting down.
GGCGGGCCTATTCCGGCGAGCCGGTCTGGCCCGGCAGGGCTGCGCGGCCACAGCTGACCTTGGAGGGGTCCGGGCGCACACGAGGGCCGCAACGGCAAAGAAGCCGGCGAAGGCCGTGGTGAAGAAGAAGACAACCGCCCCTTCTTCGTCCATGCGTGTCCAGACACCACCTCCTTCTCCTTCTCTTGCGAATGTCGATACAGAGGTTACTTTTGATTATGGATCCCTCAGCCCGAGGAGGAAGAGGAAAACAGCAGAGGAGGAGGCGGACGACAAGTAAGTATCTGGTTCCTTTTCGTTATCTTTGCCTCCTCAACCTGTGTTGCTCGTCTTGACTTGTCTTCATCTTTGCAGGGACGTGGAGACACTGGCCTAGAGAGTGAAGGGCCAAGGTCTCGGCGGGTGGCCAGCCCCCAGTTGGTACTTCGGGGGCGCCACTGGTGGTGTTGAGCAGCCCGGACATCAGCCCCCGGCATAGCCCCCAGCGTAAGTTCACCATTCTTCCCTGTTGACATGTGTCAGGGGCACGACACTTTGGTGCTGACCTTGCCAGGTATGCAGGAGGAGCCACAGAGGGCTACTCCCAACACGCCACCCCCATCGACCACGCCGCCCCGAGGGGCATCCCCGGCAAGGGTGCCAGGCACCGGGCCCACGCACATGGAGGAGGAGGAGAACTTGGGCGCCGGCGGCTTTGCCTCGACGCCAAATGTTGATGGGGAGGGGACTTCCGTTTCCCAGCCGGGTACTAGCACAGGTAAGTCGTTCGCCGTGCGTCCCTGCTTCTTTTTCTTTCGGCTCTTGGTCCTGGCCTTGCCTCACCCCTTCTTCGGCGTCCAGATTCCTCCTCGGTGAACCCAGAGGACGTGGACGCCGTCATCGAGGACGTCGCCAAGGCCGTCGAGGCAGACGCCTAGAAGATCGCCGCCGAGGAGGCCGCCAAGGGTGCTACCGAGGACGCCGCCGAGGGGCCTACCAGGGAGGCCGGCAAGGCTGCCGCTGAGGAGACCGGCAAGGGGCCTGCAGGAGAGGCCACCGGGGCCGCTGCCGAGCAGGAGGAGGCGGTGGCTGATGACCAGCCTTCCTCTTCTGCTGCTTCCGGCTCTGGCAAGTACCTGAGGGTGAACGACGACTTGTTCGTCCACCTTCTAGGTGCGTCGAGCACCAGGACACCCATCGAGGGAGAGGTGTTCGACGACGAAGTGCTTGCCGCTGCCGGGCTTGAAGTCATCGACGAGCCGATCATTGGCGGCGATGGTTCGCAGGAAGAGCGGCTCCTCCACGCCATGGGCGCCAGCTTCCGGAAGCTCCAGGCGCTCCACCGCGCCCGCCTGGACAAGGCCAAGTCCTGGACGGTGGTGGTGGAGAAGGCGGAGGCGGACCTCCAGAAGCGCGTTGCCGAGATGCAGGACTGGTTCTGCGAGGCCCACAAGGAGCTCAAGGCTGCCCAGGGCAAGCTGGCCAAGCGCGACGTGGAGCTCACCATGAAGCTCGCCGACGTCGAGAAAGCTCAAGAGACGGTGAGGAACTTGGCCGCGGCCGCCGAAGCCGCCCGGACCCAGCACGAGGCCACGCTAAACTCCCAGGAGGTGCACCTCGCCGCACGCGAGGAGAAGCTTGCCGCCATGCTTCGCGGCAAGGATGCAGAGGTGGAGAAGCTTGTCTTGCAGCGGACCAGTGAGCTGGAGCAGAGGCACAAAGAGGCACTCAATGCACAGGCCCAGGTCCATGCCGGCAAGGTGGAGGAGTTGGAGGCGGAGCGTGACGGGCTGAAGGAGCAGGCCCTGAAGCTGTCCCAGGAGAAGGACACTCTTAACAGTGCCCTGACAGAGGCGCAGGGCGCGGTCGTCAGCAAGGCTGGGGAGCTCTCTGAGGCCAACAACTACATCAAAGACCTCAAGCTGAAGATGGAGGGTCTCGAGAAGGTGCTGTCGGAGGCCAAAACCCGAGAGAGGACCCTGGCCAAGGAGCTGGAGGCCGAGAAGCAGTTGCGGGAGAACGAGGGCCTCAACTTCACAGATCACATGGCGGGCAAGAACCGTTGGCTCGATCGCCTCGCCACCGTCGCCAACCAGGCCGCCGCGCAGCTGGCCATCATGGGGATGCCGGACGTGAGGTATGTCCCGGAGCGGAGCGTGAGCGCCAATTGCAGCCTGACCATGTTCTTTGAGAAGGTCGTCAGCGCTCTGGAGCGGCTCCACGCCAACCGGGCGGCCTCACTGGCCAACGAGTCCCGAAGGCTTTGCCAGGGTGTCATGACCAAGGTTCTCACCAAGGTGGCGCACTAGTACCCCGACCTCGACTTCGACGCCGCACTGGAGAGCTTGCCGGAGGGTACTGACCTCGCGCCGCTCAGGGAGCGCATCAAGCCCATCATCAGCCGAGTCGGCGAAATTCAGAGGGTGGAGGGCCAGCGCCGGGATTAGGCATCCCGTTCTTTATCGCCACTGCAGGTTCACAACCAAGACAATCGCTATCTCTAGTTAGAACCGCAACAACAATTTGATGTAATATAACTCTGCAACACTTTTAGTATTATGCATGTTATTTTCCTGTTCGATTTTCCTTTGTATGTCTGACCTACGTTACTGGGTAAGTTCGCCGGTGCGTAAACCCAAGGCGACGTCTTGGGGACGGATCCCCATTGGCCTGCCGGGTGTGCTTGCTACTGGGCGAACCAGCTTGCCGCCCTTAGCGCGGCCGCCCGAACTGTCGAGCTTGACTCGAGTCAGAGTCGGGAGCGTTGCCGAGTGCGGAAGGCTACCCTGCCACTCTCGACGCGGCCGCTTTGAGCTGTTGAGTGGACTCGAAACAGAACAAGGGCGTTGCCAATTGAGAGAGGGCCCTCATACATAGGCGAGATCTCGGAGGACGATAACCTTATGTATAGGAGGAAATAACTCGAAGCTCTGAATGACTTAGCTTTTCTTGTTGCCGAGCCGGCGTCGTTCCTCCGGCCGCCTTCTTCTCAGGAGCCAAAGGTGATGAAGAACTGCTAGGCTAACTATTGGACCAGATTCTCACAATTGCGCCCCCTACCTAGCGCGCCAAAGATGTCGGTGTGGAGCGACACCTATGGGATCACAAGAATCCCTACTACGGTTACCGGGGCGCGGGGTTGCGTGAAGAGCAGGGCTAGTAGACAGCACAAGGATCGTTTACCTAGGTTCGGGTGCGAGGATGCGTAAAACCCTAGTCCTGCTTTGGTGGGTGTATTTCAGAGAGTTCTTGAGCTCTCGAACTAGCTGTGGTCAGTGCGTGGTTCGAAAGAGCCGAATCCTTCTCCAGTATGCCATGGGCCTCCTTTTATAGTCGAAAGGGACTGCCACAGTGGCACACAGGAGGTGGAAAGGCGTACAGTGCTCTGAGCTTATCGCCCGTATTACAGGACAAGACGCATTTAATGCATAACTTAGGTGTCCCCTTGCTTTATTGGGGACGGGGGCCAGGCCCGTCCCGTCCGTCGCCGCTCCTCCTCGCTTTGACACGTGCCCTGGCTAGCGATACGTGCGGCGCCATGTAGGCAGGCGGGCAGCTGAGGTGGCGCGGTGGTGGAGCCTTCACGAAGATCTGCATGCCGCCACGCAGGCGCTCGATGAGTTGGCCCGGGAGTTGCATGTTGCCACGCAGGTGCCTGCCCAGCTGGTTGGGCTAGCAGCTGCATGTGAACGGCGGTGGAAGCTTGGATGGCGCGGGCCTGGCAGTGGCCCCGTTGGCATCCTTTGCGAGGGCCTTGCCGGGTGGCCCGGCAAGGGTCTTGCCGTGGAGCGTTGTCGTCCCCGGCAAGGACCTTGCCGGGGGTCTGGTGGCCTTCCTCGGCAAGGATCTTGACGAGGATCGTCGTCTTCTAATCCTCATATGATCTTGAATATGTCTTCACAAAGATCTGCATGCCACCACAGAGGTGCCTTCCCGAGCGCTAGCCCCACGTGGATGATGTCGTTGGGGACCGTGGGCTCAAGGGTGGCTCGCTCTGTTGGTGTGCGGCGAGCTGCCCCGGCAAGGGTCTTGCCGGGGGAACCTGCTTCGTCCCTCTGTTCTTCGTGGTCTTGGCCTTGGCGTTGCTCTGGTTATCTTGGGCTTTGGTCTTACCTTGGCTCACCTCCCCTGTTCTGCTTGGCGTGACCGTAGGCGCGGCTCCGACTGCCCGTGCACAGGTATAGGGGTACAAAAACACACCCCTCTTTTTGTACACCGACACGATTAGATTTTGGCTATCGATGGTTTATTCAATTGCAGTCCCACATGTCAATGAAAATGCAAGACAACGCGTGTCCCCTTTGGTGAGCGGCGTGCGAGCCGGACTGTCGGGTGTGCGACGTGAACGCGACGCGTACGAGTTGTAAGTGTGCCGCCTTTTCCTTTTGAACTTGCAATGTGTAACATTTTCATGCGATCGATTGATAGTAATCCAGAACAAAATGACGAGGGTGGTGCTTTCCCGCGCGTTAGCCGAGCTAGTTTGAGTGATATGACGTGCTACAATGCCATCCACTTGCTCCATTTTTATGTAAGCAAGAGTCTACACTCTTACGTGGGAGGAGTGCGAAACACGACGGATCTGATTTTGATCATGGGATAACTGTTCCCTGTGAAATAATGGAGCACTGTTAGCGATTATAGCATGATAGTTAGGGCATCTCCAGCGCTGGCCCTCAAATTTACACCGGCATCTGTCCGAGGACACTGGTGGATGCCATCCAATGCTTCCCGCATACCTTTCGACAACTATATGAACTAACCGGACGAAATTCGTGCAAACAAAGCAAATTTCAAATTGACCGGATGAAATTCATTACATTTCAAGAACTTTTCCTATAAACTGGACGAAATTCATTACATATTTCGCATAAACCGTGCTAATACCTACTGTAAACCTAGTTTAAACGATCACCGGGCCCCGACCACCATGTCCGGCCATGAACCCGAGAAAGCCGGCCATTGCCTTTGCCTCCTCCTTATCCGCCTCGATAACCTCCTCCTCCGGAGCACAAGGTTATGTAGATTTCCGCCTCCACGTCGCTGTCAAGTGGCTAATCGGCCACCGATTTTTAACCCACCAAGCTTGGCATCGACTGAGTGGAGGAGCGGTGGCCTTCCTGGGACCAGAGCGGTGGCGACCTACCGTGTACTACTATTCCTTGCTGCAGGTTGCACCTGCGCACGCACGCCGGCTTCGTGGTCGTGGCGGCGGAGGGAAGCCGGGGGGGGGGGGGGGGGGAGCCAGCGATCTCCTTCGTCTGCTCCTGCGAGAGTACATCCAAGAGAGCTTTGGAGCGCGCCCGGAGTGGAGCCACCGATGTCCTTCGTCTGCTCCTGCGACAGTACGTCCAAGAGAGCTTTGGAGTGCCCGGAGGCCATGGTTGGAGTGGTGCCAACAGAAGTAAGGGACCAGAGGAGAATGCGTGTGGGTCTTTGGCTATGGCTGGGAGCTGGGGCTCAAGTTAATATAGTGAGTGAATGGCAATGAGCCGCGACAGACTGATGGACGACTGGCACCGGAGTAGGTTCGTTGGTAGCCGTGGTGTCATTAACGCGGAGCAGTCGCTTGCACCGGGATGCCGCGCGGGTGGTGCTCTCTCGGCCGTCGTGCTGCTGCAATGCCGGCGCCAGTGAGAGGTCGCGTCGGGCGTGAATGCGGACGCTGCTTCAGTGACTTAACCGTAGGTGCGTTGTCTCACTGACATGTGGGCCCAACGGGCATCAGGCCCGCATGTCAGTGACACACCAACTGCACCTGCAGTTAAGGCCAGTGAATGCGGCATTGACGTTCTGGAGAGACGGTGATCGTTTCAGGCGGGAAGCGCGCGCTATCGATGGAAGGGGTTTCGGTAGGCCAGGGCGGTCAGACGCTAGCGTGGTGGTAAAATGTGAACTCATGGATGACGAGCCTTTGAAGCGTATGCGACACGTATTGACAACCAGGCGTCCATGCAACCGCTCTTGTCGCCAGCTAGCATTCGACGACCACCATTAGCCACCACACAACCATACATAACTTACGAATAATGGATGAATCGATCAGACACACACTCGTGTGCAGTGGCACTATGATCGGTTGCTCACGATAGTACATACTCCGCACCATAGTACCCTCTATAGCTAGGCTGTTTTATAGATTTTGGTTGTGATGGATGATATACATGAGCAAGGCGCCGAGTCACGAGTATGACCGTTGGTGTTGAGCCAGGTGAATACATGCTCGGTGTTCGCGGAGGCCTCCAGCAAACGTCTAAATAGTAATGTCACATACACATAATTTTGGTTTTTATTTCTTTCTCCACTGACAGGTAGGCCCACATAGATAGATAGATAAAGAACACGAGCTAATGAGGCGCATGCGGACTGTTTGACTAGTCAACCAAACAAATACGGAGCTATACGCTGAGCCAGTGACCATATAATCACCATATCTCGTATACAATGATCAAAGTGAGCTATCAAGACCAGTTCAATGACCACCAATGCATTTTACTCGGTAATAAATGACCAGGATTGAAGGGGAATCCAAATTTCCTTCGTCTTGGATCTATCCTTGAGCTCTTGACAAACCAATGCACTTTATGGTTGTCCGGCCACTCCACCCTAGAGCTGTCACCAACCGTCGTTCATGCCACCGCGCCGCACACTAACCGGTAAGGAAGCGATGGCATCCTGCCGTGCCGAGTTCCTCGCCGCCCACGACCGCACACAGAATGGTAGGCAAGCGGTGGCATCCCACCGTGCCGAGTTCATCGCCGCTCATGACCTCACACCTATGTGGGCGGAATTTGAAGCTTCCAAGGCCGAATGGGCGGTAGAGCAAGAGGCAGCCAAAGCCGCACAGAGGGAGCGTAAAAGTCAGAAAGCACTCAAGAAAAGAGAGGCTCGCCGCCGCAAGAAAGAAGAGGACGCACACGCTGCTGCAGAGAGGTCGACGGAGATCCAAGCACGGTGGGGTGTCGCCGACAAAGCCGAGAAGGAGAACGACGACGTCTGGCCAACATGTGAGAAATAGTAGTACTAGTAGTTAGTGTGTGTGTCTGTGTCGCTCGTACATTTGTTTAATTAATTATGAGCATGTAATAGTACTACTAGTTACTACTGTAGTTTTTAGAGCAAATTACCAGCACATTAGCCTAGACTCAATGGAAAAATTCCTATCCTATGCATCAAATGGCATATCTTTCTCTGTAGGAATTGAGATGCATGTCATCTCACTTCCTATGATTTTCATATTCCTATAAAATTCCTACCCTATGAACCAAAGGAGGCCTCTGCTGGAGTAACTACTGTAGCTAGCAGTACTGCTAGTACAGTAGTTTTCTTCAAGAAGCGAAATGCAAAGTCACGATGGTTCCTTCGCCCGAGCAACTTCACAGTGGGTAAGGTTGGGCCTGTGATTTGACAGCTCATTAGTAATTACTGCGGTGCGACGACCGGGGTGACTCTCCCTTGGAGTTCTGCGGGCATGGCAAGTGGACCAGGATGGTCGACCTCCCACATGTCGGCGAGCGGAAGTATTCTTTCCGATATCGAGGAGCAACGAAACCGCGTGGTATAGTATCACTGGTGATTTATATTTATTTTTTATTTCTAATGAATGCTAGCGTTTCAACTCTTACGACGAAGGAGTGCCAAACACATGACACGTGCTGGATGTCGCACACGTCAGCGAAAGGAGTGGGACATGAACGACATGGTAGAGCGTCTCCACTTCTGTGTCGGAGACCACACATAGTAGTACTACTGTACTAGTGGTATGAACGATACAAAGTGCGACCCGGAGAGAAAGACACGTCTAGTTTGAAGGTCTCGGGGCATACACGTAAACAAATATAAAACCTAATATGTGCCTCCAATTAATATAGTAGTAGTAGAGTACTTAGTCACGTACTCCATAACATCACCGGGCATTGCACGTACAAGATTTAGTGGTAGTAAGAGACAAATGCCTATATGCCACGCATGTTCATACTATTTGTGCCTTTCTACTTCACTTACTGCGCTACGTTACACAAGTTCGCACATCCACTCCTGGGTACATGTCCGTCTTGTAGTTCCAGCCCCACGTGTTCTTCATATAGATGGAATGATCCTTGCATGACATGTGCACCTTGATGCTAGATGTGTCGCGTGTTGGCAAAAGGATGAACAAAGCTCACGTAAAAAAATAGAGTGGAAGAACATAGATTCCCGACGACCGGGAAGGAGCAAGGAACCTCAGGGTGGAGCGTCTGCACTCATAATATTTTATATTATTCAGCGATATAAAATCAACCAATCATCTCCACAGTGGACTGGAAGAGTACGAAACACGACAACCCAGCGTAGTCACATCATACTAGTACATGGCTAACCCATGCTATCACCATATTTCTTGGCTTACGTGCGACACCTATCTCTAGTAATCCAACAGCCCATATTGCTTCTCCCTCCTCGTCGGCCTTGTTTGGATACTCTAACTCAGTTAAAGGTTAGAGTTAGATTCTAATCCTTAACTAACCCTAAAGTAACTCTAGCGAAAGAGGTGTTTGGATGACAGGGTTAGATGGAGCGCGGATACGGCGAGGTGCCTTCATGGGCAGTGCGAGAGGGAGGGAGGGAGGGAGAGGACGAGAAGCTTCGAGGAGGTGGGGAGGGATCTGCTACGGGTAGAGCGAGAGAAAAATGTGTTTTTTAGTGTCCCGAGAAGAACTAACCCAAATAAGCACCTCCTGGGTGGGTTAGATTTTTTTGGGTTAGTTGAGTTCAAACTAACCCAAACTAACTCTAACACGTGGGTCCAAATAGTAACCCAAACTAACCCTCCTATTTGGATATTTTTGGGTTAGTTGAGTTCAAACTAACCCAAACTAACCCTCCAGTTTGGATATTATTGGGTTAGTTGAGTTCAAACTAACCCAAACTAACTCTAACACATGGATCCAAACAGTAACACGCCGTCAAATCGCACAGCCCGACCTTTCCAGCAGTAAGTAAGTTGAATCCGCTACTCCCTCACCCTCCCCGCCTCTCTGTCAAACCGCCTACGTGAAAACTGTCGCGCGTACTGCCCGGGAAAAGCCCCGCCCTCAACTTTTAACTACGCGAAAATAGTTTGAGCTTGTTCGTTCTATATAAATACTAATACTGTATGTTTATTCACCCGTTGAGTTGTCCAATGAATGGAGGGCCGGGGAGCACAAGTGAACAATACTACTACTACTAGTAGTAAGTAGGAGTCGTACGGGTAGTCACCTTAAATAGAGAGTTTCTTTTCTTTAATGCCACGTACACAAATTGAAACGCTTTTTGTGGAGATAAAAAGATAATCACTCCACCATATATGTACACAGGGGCATGAGCGCTTGCTTTACTAGGGTTGCTCTCTTCATTATCTCATCCTCTCTAGATATAAACAAGACAGCGGTAGCGACATTTTCTCTCTGCTCACCGCTGGTCACAGATCTGGCCAGATCCCTTCGGCTGGTGTGTGTAGAGGACTAGGTGCATCATTCATGCGGTCATCGCCGGCGAGGGAGGAAACCCACATCTGCCGGACGGGCCCGATCCTCTGCCCGTGCCGTTCTTTCCAACACAGTGCTGGCTTGGGAGGTCCTCCGACCCTTCTTCCTCCGTGCCGTATTGTCCGCAGATCCGACCTGCCGCCACCGACATCCCGACGACCCTCAGGTATAAGTTCTTCGAAAGCGGCCTTACTCTACTGCCCCAGCTCCCCACGTGTCTGCATGTGCATCTTTTTCTACTCCCATCAGCTCTTCCAAAGCCAGCTAAATTTTTAGTATTATTAGAGGTAAAGCTACTTCATGCATTTGAATCTAGGGCTTTGTTCAAACAACAAAGAAAGGGGAGAAAGTTGTAGCATGAATCTAGGAATTGATTCAAAGAGGAAATAATATGGTGAATGTAGTAGAGATCGGATACCCAACCGGTCTCTTGGTTGAAAAGGGAAATAATGGGAAAACACAGTACAAACTGGATAAGGAACATATCTATTATTGGTTGAAAAAAGGATAGAAAGTGGCGGCTGGTGGACAAGTCAACAGAGTATGTCCAGGGTTAGATTTGTTGCCCTCACATAGTAAGAGGTCTCCAGGATTAGAATTGCTGCCCTCACATAGTAAAAGGTCTCAGGATTAGATTTGCTGCCCTCACATAGTAAAAGGTCTCCAGGATTAGACTTGCTGCCCTCACATAGTGAAAGGTCTCCAGGATTAGATTTGCCACCCTCACATAGTACAAGGTCTCTAGGATTAGGTTTGCTGCCCTCACATAGTAGAAGGTCTCCAGGATTAGATTTGCTGCCCTCACATAGCAGGAGCAAACTCTACATCACCACATTATGCCTCCTTGTAGGTACATTGTGCTGATGCGTCCACTGTCGCATGTCCTTATACCAACCTTTTGCTGTTGTTAATGTAAGGGCGCATGTAAAATGAAGCGATCACACTGTTACCTTAGGGACATGTCTAACCAGTGTTATTGTTAATCTAATGCCTCCAATGATAAGATGCAATTAAACTGTGTTACAAATGGCACTCCTGCTGTTTTCCCCAGTATGATAAGTAAGTTGCTCCTTTACGTTGCTGAGTGTCCTGGTGTCCCCACAGTCCCATGCCCTTAAACGAACTCTTTAGCTACTGTTGATTTACTGTATCTCGTAAACAAGCAATGCCATCATTAAAGTAATCCCATATTTGAGGAATCTCATTGGTGGATCAGCGATTGAGTTCATGGTTTCCATTATACGTGACAAGGTATTCTCCTTTCATGTTTCATGCAAAAAAGTTGGTCTCTACGTTCTTGCTCTTCGGGCTTTCGCTTGTGAGCATTTCAAATGCTTCTTCCACCTTTGGGGCCATGGTGGTCCGAATTGGAGATGTGAGGTCTTGATTTGGAGAAAAGAGTGTGATGCTGAATGGATTTTCGTTAGCCCTACCAAGCGTCGCGCTACAATGGGAATGATGGCCATGCATAAACCTCCTGGTAAATCTTCACTCAAATCTGCCCCTAGTTGTAGGAAGAAACTTTCATTCGCTACGTTTCAAAACTATCCTGTCTGCAAGGGCTATCAGTACCCTGCCACGCAAAACTGCATTGACACTGTGCAAGATGCGAGTTATGTTCTTAATCAACGTGAGAGGGTCATTATTCATTATCCTCCGGCTCCGGAGCTCTGGTGGACGGTGGCCACTCCACCGAACTGTTTTATACGGTTCCCCGCCGCTCGCTCGATCTGCGTCAATCTCGCACGAGCTGGTTCCTCAATCTTCAGAGCATTTGTTGGGCGGGTCTGCGAATTTTTCAAATCCTCCTGAATTACCAGCAATTGTTGGGCCCATTGTGTCATCTAGGATCATTCCTGCCCAGCCCAACAGCCCACTTCTTGAGTCACTGTCGGGGGAAATGTGCCTCCACGAACACCTATGGGGACCGAGCCCCTTTCTGGTTCGGCGGGGGGCGGAGGTCGCGCGAAGAGCGGATCGAGGCGATGCACACAAGGGGATTTACCCAGCTTCGGGCCGCACGGATGCGTAAAACCCTACTGCTGCTTTGTGGTTTGTATTGCGTTCTTGGGAGCGTTGAGTGCTACAGTACACTCAGGCAACTAATCAGACCCAGCGTGAGTGGTCTGCCTCCTCCCTCCCTTCCCCCTCACGTTGCGCACGGGGACTCCTTTTATATGCGCAAGGGGTTACCCACAGGTGGCAACGTAGGCGGGGGTAAAACTGGAAAACGCTGTGTTGGGTACAGCTGTTTGCACAGTGCTATCATACCTAACTCTGACGGCAGGAGACAAGGGCATTAAATGCCCGTCTAGGTCGCCCAAACAGTGCAGAAAAGGGGCCGTCAGGGGCGCCACCGTTTGCCACGACGGCTACCCTGTTAGCGTCGCTTTGCCACCGCATGCCCCTGGCTGCGCAGCCTCTCGCCACGTACGCCTGGAACGGCCCTAGAGCGACGCGTGGGTGGATGAGCTGGAACGCAGGCGCGGGGTGGTGACTTGCCGCGACAAGCGCCTTGCCGCGGTCGATGCCTTGTCGCACCCGGGAGCTTGTTGCTCACCGGTCCTTGCCGGGACGCATGGCGCGTCGTAGCAAGTCTCTTGTCGTGCCTTGGTCGGCCTTCCCAGCAAGCTCCTCTTGCCGGGGCCTTGTGCTTCGAGCGGCCGTCCCGGCAAGCTCCTCTTGCCGGGGCCTTGCTCTATTCGGGTGGCCTTCCCGGCAAGCTCCTCCTGCCGGGGCCTCGGCTCAAATACTTTGTTCTTGGATGGCCCAAAAAGGGACCATGGAGAGTTTTCGCGGTCGCCCGGCAAGCCTTGCCGCGGGGTGCTACGACTGCCCGTGCACAAGTTCGGGGTACTAAGGTACCCCTACTTTAGTACACCGACAGGAGCCCCCGGGCCTGGGCCATACATAGTGCCGAGCGCTGTTGGGCCAGGCCCAAAACAGTGCACGGGCACGCATGGCCTGGGTCACGCTGCATCTTCTTCTGTATCCACCACGTCCTCCCCGAGCGGCACGCGTCGAACGCGGCATCGTGGGGAGAGGCGTGCGTGACGTGGGTGGCGTGCGCGGGGCTGAGCCCCGCGGGCATGCGTCACGTCGCAGGTGATTTGTTTATTCGGAAAGGCGAAACGCCCCTTCCCTTCCCCCTTATAAGCGGGGGAGACAGGGGCAGTCCGCCCACCCGCCAGTTGCGATTCCTCGAAAATCTCCGCCACTTCCCAAGAGAAGCAGCGTTCCGCCCCTTCCATCACCACCAGTGCTACCGACGCCGTCGACCTCCCTCCCTGCTTCCACCATGGCCCCGAAGGGCGATAAGGGGAAAGGGAAGGCCGTGAAGTCGGCCGAGGCGCAGCGGCTTGAGGCGCTGCGAAAGGAGCAGGCGGCCTTCCCCCCTGAGCTCGACGCGTTGGTCCTGAAGGAGGAATTCTACCTCTTCTGGTCGACGGGGACGCGAGAGCATCCGCGCACGAGGGTTCTTCCCGCCGCCGCCCAGAAGGAGTATCCAACCGGGTATCCCTTCTTTGCTCTGTTCTTCTATTGCGGGCTCTGCCCGCCCTTCTCTGAATTTTTCTGCGACATCATGAACACCTACGGGTTCCATCTCCTTGATTTCACCCCCAATGCTGTCCTGACCATGGCAATTTTCGCACATTTTTGCGAAAACTTTGTCGGAGTCTATCCAAACGTAGCCCTCTTTCGCCACTTCTTCACGCCTCGAGTAGAGAGAGGAGAGCCCCTCTCCGGCGGAATCGCCTGGATCTCGAAGCTCGGCAAGAAGGATGCTTATCTGGAGGGAGAGCTCCGCAGCAAACGGGAGGAATGGAGAGCAGACTGGTGCCTGATCGTCGAGGAGAACCCGCAGCCATTCACTGCCGTGCGCCGAACTCCTGTGGTGCGCGGCAGGGATTGGAGCGACGTGGCTCCGGACGACGACAAGCTGCAGATTGCCGTCACCCGGATCCTGCGGCTCAGGCGTGCCGGGCTCATAGTTGGCGCCGTTGGCGCAGATTTCCTCCGCCGCCGCATCGCTCCCCTACAGGAGAAAGGGAGACCCGCCTGGGAGTTCCAGAATGCGGCGGACATCATGAGGCTGCGCCCTGGCCTCAACTTCAATTTCACCATCTTGGAGCTTGACGGGACGCTCAGGGAGCTGTTCAAGCACGACCCCGATCACCCCGAATGGTTCAAGCTGCCGCGAGGCGTCGTCCCGTTGTGCAACAATTCGTCGCTCAGCCGCATCCTTGCAATGATGCCGCTGTGCGACTCGCACGGGATCGACTCCACTTGGCAGGAGCCCGCCGGCGATGTCGTGCCGGCGTTCTTTGATGACTTGGTGGAGGTGCCAGTCGACCCCGACGAGCATAAGGGCCTCACCCGGGACACCACCGACGCGGAGTTGGCGCGCATCGCCTCCAGGATGGAAGAGGCGGCGGCAGCCGCGGCCGCGGGCGAATTTGGCTTCACATTGGCGGAGGCGGACGCAGCGGAGGCGGAAAGCCTTGCCGACCGAGCGGAGTTTGTCGGCGAGGAAGAGCCTGCCGGGCATGGCGTCGCTGCGGACGAGTCCACCGAGGGCACGAGCGGCTTGCCGGAGGTTGACGCCTCTTCCTCCCGACCTTCGGGCAGATCGCCGCAAGCGGAGCCCCCGGCTCAACCACGGAGGCGTCTCCGCAAGGCCGGAGAAGTGGTGGGGCGGCAGACGAGCCAACAGCCGCAGCGCCGCGTGACGCGCTCTGCCGCGTCAGCAGGAGCGGGGTCTTCGCAGGCCGCTGCTCCTGCTCCTGCCGCCCCTCGCGCCACGGCGGCGGCCGGGGCAAGGCCGTCTCGGGCTAGCGCCACCACTGCCTCCGCCAAGCGGCCGAGGGAGCCTACTCCTCCGCCTCCTCGCGCCAGAAGCGGGACAGTCTTCGACTTCTCCGCGCTTAGCTCCGACGAGGAAGAGGGAGAGGGGTAAGATCCCCGCTGTACTTGTGTTTCTTCAATTCTTGTAGTTGTGTCTCGCACCTCATTTGCTTTCCTCTGAATTTGCTCCTTTTCAGGACTCTGGCTCAGAGGGCGGCAAAGAGAGCCAAGGTCCCGGTGGTCATCCTCGACGACGAGCCCACCGTGACGGCAGGGGGTGCGCCTGAGATGACCTTGTCGAAGCCGCCAACTAATCCTCTGAGCAGCCCCCAGCGCAGCCCCCAGCGTAAGCATATGGCTTGCTTTCTGCCGTTGGGCGCGCCCGGGTACCCTTCGTTTTTCTTGACATCTGGCTGACGATTTGCGTAGGAGCAGAGCAGCCCCACCAGGGGCGTCCGGAGACCGCCCCTGATGCGCCACCCGCTACAACCACAACGCCAAGGGGGAGTTCCCCGGCGAGGGAGGAATCCCCGACAAGGGAGCAGTCCCCGGCAAGGGAGCAGTCTCCGGCGAGGGAGCAGTCCCCGGCAAGGAAGCAGTCTCCGGCGAGGGACGGCACCGGCGACCCCTTGGCGATGGAGACCGTGACTGCAGACCCTGGCCCAGGTAACCTTCTTGCCTCGAAACTCCCCTGGGGTTCTTCTTCTTTGGATAGTTGCTTGACTTCTCCCCCTCTTTCGGCCTTGAGACCCGCCCGCCACGGACCCGATGGAGACTGAGGTCATCGTCGAGGAGGATGCGCGCGGCCATACCGACGACGTGGCCGCCACCGGAGGGGCGGACGGTGCTGAAGATCCGTCCGGCGAAGAGGCTGCCAAGGCTGCCGCAGCAGCCGCGGGCGAGGGGGTCGGTGATCGTACTGACGGCCCTGGGGCCGCAGGAGCGCCAAGCGCCGCGCCGACCGCCGATCCCGCCTCTGCAGCAGCGTCGGGCCCCGAGGAGCCCCAGCCAGGCGTCTACCTGAAGGCCGGCGATGATATCTTCATCAAGCTCCCCTGGGAGTCGACTTCTAGGGCGCCGGTTGAGGGGGAGACCTTGGATGGAGAGGTGCTCGCCTCCGCCGGGTTGATGCTGGTTGATGCGCCAAGCAGCAGCGGCGGCGAGCCTGAGGAGGAGCGGCTGCTCCGGAAGCTGGTGTCACTCTACCGCGCCCGACAAGCCCAGGTGGAACGCCGGGAAGCACTTGTCGCGAAGGCGGGAGTAGACATGGAGAAGCACGCCGGGGAGCTCCGGGAGCTCAACCAGGAGGCCCTCCGATCCATGGCGGAGGAGCGAAGGCAGCTCGACGAGGCGCGGACGGCCTTCATCCTCGAGAAGGCAGAAGCCGAAGAGCAGCAAAGGCTTGCCGCCGCGGGGCTATCCGCGCGGGAGGGCGAGCTGGTGCAGCAGAAAGCCCGCCTCGCCAGCCACGAGGAGGAGGTCGCCGCGCGCGAGCAAGCGCTTGGCGGAGCCCTCAAGGAAGCGCAAGATGCTGCCGCGGCCGCCGAGGCCGCCAAGAAGGCGCTGGAGGCGAAGGTGGCGCAGCTCGACACTGATCTCAAGGCGAGCGGTGAGGAGCTCGCCGCGCTCAAACAGGAGCGCGAGAAGGGTGCCCACACCCTCGGCGAGATGCAGGGCCGCTTCGCCGAGAAGATCAAGGAGCTTGATGCCGCCAAGGACTCCAATGCCGATCTCGAGATGAAGCTGGCCACCTTGTCCAAGACGCTGGATAGCGCCAAGGAGCGAGAGATGGCCTTGCGGAAGGAGATCGCGGACAACGAGGCGCTGTTGGAGAGCGCCGCGGTTACCCAGAACGACTTCAGGGCGGCGGTGGAGCAGTGGACGGAGGGTCTGGTGGACATCGCCGCCTCCATCGACAAGGAGCTGTCGCTGCTGGGGATGGAGGGTCACGAGTATCCCTCCGACGCGAACCTCCCACCCAGCGCCAAGCTTACTTCGTTCTTCAAAGGCGTGGCGGCGGCCCTTCAGCATCTCCGGAACGCGATCCCAGAGCATCTGGCCGGCGAGACGCGCGATGCCATCGCCGGAGCCCTCGAGAAGGTGCTGGTGAAGATCGCCTTCCGCAACCCAGGCCTCAAGCTCACCAACGTCCTCAGGTCCCTGCCGGCAGACGCTGACCTAGAGGAGATCAGGGCCCTCGTCGCGCCCATCGTGGAAAGGGTGGCCGGGATCAAGAGGATCGAGGGAGACCGCATGGATTAGGCCGCCTGCCCTTTTCTTTTCTTGCCGCCGCTGGCCGAGTTATGAAAACGATTCATTAGGGCTGCGACAAGTTATCTTGTAATATAACTTTATCTTAGGTAGTGAATGCACTATTACTTCCTCTACTTGATTCCCTCCTTTGTATGTTATTGCCCTACGCTTTTAGGGAACTTGCCGGCGTAGGCACACTTGCTGAGTGCGGGACATCAGCAGCCCGCTGGCGGTGCCGTTGCCGGTAATAAACCTTGTCGGGACTAGCCGCGGTTCACTTAAGTTGTTGAGCAGGCTCGAAGCGAAATAAGGGCGCGACTGCAGTCGCGGCACGCTCAAGTCGTTGAGCGAGCTCGAAACAAAGTAAGGGCGCGAGTCTGGTCGCAACACACTTAAATCGTTGAGCGGACTCGAAACGAAGTAAGGGTGCGACTAGCCACGAGTTGGTTCCTCTGCGTACAGGTTTTCCATACAAAGTACGGTCGTTCGAGGAAGATAACCTTAAAATTTAAAAACTTGATTGCTCAAACTTTGGCAACTTAGCTTTTCCGTGGCTCGATGCCCGGCAAGGTCGCTTTCCGGCAAGGCAAAACATGAGGTTCGTCATCGCTTACCGGGGGTCAGTGCTGCACAGAGTGTCAGATAATGCATGCAAAGAATAAAGAGCATGAGATCGACAAGATGTGCGGAACACGTGAACTCAATCTGTGCACAGGGTCTGCGCCTGGCTCTGTACAAAGGATCACATGCAACAGCGGCAAGACTTTGTACAGAAGGATGGTTGCCGGACGGGGTCCGACAACCGCGCCTTACGGGCGAAACACACGAAGATGCCCAACGTTCCAGGAGTTGCTCACCGGAGTGGTATCTTTGGTCTCAAGGCGGACAACGCCAGGCCTTGTGACTTGTTTCACCCGGTAAGGGTCTTCCCACTTCCTCGGAACTTCTGGCACTAACTTTGCGGCTATAAAAGCAGCACAAAGCTTGCTGGTAGCGAGCAGCTCGCGCAGCGGCCTGAAGACGGTCCTCCTCGAGGAGCAGCGCGTCATCTCGTCGCAGCTGCTCTTGCTTGAGCTCAGCGTGAGCGAGCACTCGAGGTGGCCCGTATGCGAGATCCGTGGGGCTAACTGTCCCCGCTCCATGGAATAGAGCGAGAGGTTGCTTGGTCATTCCAGGGCTTACCTGCGCCGAGAGGTGTCGGCGTATGTTCGGACGCCGTGGCACCATGAGCTAGTTCGGCGACGCCCGTTCCGCCGCCGGTGCCGTCCCCATGACCCGTTTGCTCCAGGGGCGGTGGGTTCGACGCGGACAGACCAGCCACCTCCGGAGCCTTCTTCTTCGGTGGCATGTCGATGAAGATGATGGAGATCTAGCCCGTGCAGACGCCGGATCAGGTTCGCACAACTTCGACGCCCCCCTACCTGGCGCGCCAAAGATGTCGGGGGAAATGTGCCTCCACGAACACCTATGGGGACCGAGCCCCTTTCTGGTTCGGCGAGGGGCGGAGGTCGCGCGAAGAGCAGATCGAGGCGATGCACACAAGGGGATTTACCCAGCTTCGGGCCGCACGGATGCGTAAAACCCTACTGCTGCTTTGTGGTTTGTATTGTGTTCTTGGGAGCGCTGAGTGCTACAGTACACTCAGGCAACTAATCAGACCCAGCATGAGTGGTCTGCCTCCTCCCTCCCTTCCCCCTCACGTTGCGCACGGGGCCTCCTTTTATATGCGCAAGGGGTTACCCACAGGTGGCAACGTAGGCGGGGGTAAAACTGGAAAACGCTGTGTTGGGTACAGCTGTTTGCACAGTGCTATCATACCTAACTCTGACGGCAGGGGACAAGGGCATTAAATGCCCGTCTAGGTCGCCCAAACAGTGCAGAAAAGGGTCGTCAGGGGCGCCACCGTTTGCCACGACGGCTACCCTGTCAGCGTCGCTTTGCCACCGCATGCCCCTGGCTGCGCAGCCTCTCGCCACGTACGCCTGGAACGGCCCCAGAGCGACGCGTGGGTGGATGAGCTGGAATGCAGGCGCGGGGTGGTGACTTGCCGCGGCAAGCGCCTTGCCGCGGTCGATGCCTTGTCGCGCCCGGGAGCTTGTTGCTCACCGGTCCTTGCCGGGACGCATGGCGCGTCGTAGCAAGTCTCTTGTCGTGCCTTGGTCGGCCTTCCCAGCAAGCTCCTCTTGCCGGGGCCTTGTGCTTCGAGCGGCCGTCCCGGCAAGCTCCTCTTGCCGGGGCCTTGCTCTATTCGGGTGGCCTTCCTGGCAAGCTCCTCCTGCCGAGGCCTCGGCTCAAATACTTTGTTCTTGGATGGCCCAAAAAGGGACCATGGAGAGTTTTGGCGGTCGCCTGGCAAGCCTTGCTGCGGGGTGCTACGACTGCCCGTGCACAAGTTCGGGGTACTAAGGTACCCCTACTTTAGTACACCGACAGTCACGCGTCATCTCTTCGGGCCCAGACAATGCCGAATCTCCCAATGCATGGCAAGTCAATGTCGAAACTACCACCCGAAATATGGGCCGGTCTGTTGAGGATTTGGATGGATTTTCTTCTATGGTTGATGAAATGGTGTTTAATGTTTGGAAATGCCACAACTGCTTTTCTAAGGCACATATCACCTCCAGTTGCACCAATCAAACGCGTTGTCGCCGTTGTTTTCGGCCAGGCCACAGGGCAAAATCTTGCACAGGATCTGCACCGGCAGGAGGTTTTAGGTGGGTCCCGCGTGGCATTGAGAGGCCATCTGACAGCCCTCCACCATCTATACGGCTTGACGCCTCGAGTTCCCTCCAACCTGCCGTTGCCGCCTGCCCATTGATATGTCTCGTCGATGAGTTGCATCTAGCATCGTCATCAGAGCCACCCCCATTACCATCATCCCCTCCAGCTCCACCTCCGCCACCACCCCCTCTGCCACCATCTCCACCAGCCCCACCCTCCGCCCCGCGACCAGATACACCGCCACCTCCAACCACAACACCCCCACCATTGCCGCGCTCACCGCCGGCAACTTCTCCAGAGATGGCCAACTTCGAGCTCGACCCCCTGTCGTACGTGCCGCCAGGCTTCGAGATCATCGATGGAGGGCCGCTTCGCCTTCCTCGCACGTTCTTTGCTCCAGCTGCTGCGCCTGACAAAAGGCGTGAGGAGTATGCGATTGGCATCGTCGAGCCAGCGCCGCTGCCTGAGGAGATTCAACTCTACCGCAATATGGTTAGTGATTTTGTTGTTAATCAGTTGGAAAGAGATGTCGGATTCAAGGTGTTCAGCCATGGATTCAAGGTGTCGGATTGTTCCATTTCCGTAGTGCCATCTCTAGACAAATCATGGTAGATCATCCACCCTTTGATTTGGGCAATGATCGCTTCATTCGTTTTGTTCCACATGATGAGGGGAACAACTACAGAGCTGTTCAGGGTTTTCGTCATGGCCGGGTCATGCTTATAGGGTTCCTCTGGATTATCGTCAGCCGCAGTACATTGCAGATGTGATTAGCACTTTTGGTCGCTTTCACTCTTGGCATCAGGCCGATCCCCTGCTGGTGCGGACTCTGACATATGTGTCCTTCCCTGCCCCATCTATGGTGCCTCGAGGTGTGGTTTATCGAGAGTTTGGTGACTTTGGTGGCACTAGGGTTTCATGGTCTGCTCCTGTCTATGTTCTGTCCGCGGATTTTGCAGATGTGTTGCCTGCAGATGAAGATCCTATGCCGTTTGATGGAAATCCACACCCCTGCCTGGCCATCAACACTTTAACAACCACAACTGGGTTCTGCCAGAGTTTCTTGAGATAGGGTGGAATGACGTGCCTCCGCCTGTTGTTGACAATGATAATGAACAACATGATGCCGCTCCTGACAATGCAGCTGCTCCTGAGGAACCTGTTGAAGTTCAGTCTCAAGAGTCCATGGTGTTGCAAGTTTCAGATGATTCCGTTAATAATGGCAATGGCCCAGATGATGCTCACAATGCTGATATTGCTCCCTTTCTCCCTGTAGCTCATCTAGCTCAGCAGGTTCTTCATATTGGTCGGGTGTTAACGGTTTTTGGCCCAATCCTTCCCCCTCAGATGAAGTGGACCCATACTTTCTGTAAGTACATGCAGCAGTTTGATTCAGCAGCCATCCCACGGCCCTTGCAGATGCCTCTGTTCAACTTCATCAAGCAATCCTGGAGTCACAACCTTTCTATTGGGAGCGTGGATCTCAGTTTGTTGCCACCCCGACTGTTCCTGAGCCTTTCTGTCAGCTTTCACCAGTCAAGCGCCCTGTTGCTCGGGCGCTCTGCTTCGATGAGCCTGCTGAGTTGTCTGAACCTGTCACTGAGAAGTTTTAGTTCTCTGCTATGCCTGTTATCAACAATAAGAGATCTCGTAAATCTGCATTTGTTGGGACGATTCCCCTGGAGTCCCAAGTTCGACGTAGTGCCCGGATTCGCACCTTGCGTGATGGTTTTCGTCAGGCGCCCCCAGGAACAAACATCCCACAATCTGTCAAGCGTACCAAGAAGCGCAAAACTAGTGCCCGGGCTGTTCAGCCTGCACCCGCTCCTAATGAGACGGTTGTGCCTCCCCCAACTGCAATTGCTAACCTGCAACACATTGGTGCACGCCTGCAGATTGCCCCTGAGAAGATCACGACGGAGAAGCTTGTAGCTGATCCTTCTAAAGCCACTCCCTCCAAGGATGCAGATGATGAATGAAGTCTGTCACATCAAGGGTTGCTGGCGAACCCATTTAATCTCCACTTATCTTTACTTGCATTACTTGCTGTTGAACTTTATGATGCAGTTCGATGGATGTTGTAGGTCATTGTGTGATCTACTTTTGCTTTTCTTCCCGTTAGTTTGTAATGAATCAGACAAACTTTAGAGACTGGAATATATTGTGTTGGAATGTGCGTGGTCTTAACTCTAAAGCGCGACAACTTGCAATTAAACAGAAGATAGACGAAAGTGGGTGCTCTATAGTATGTTTGCAAGAAACTAAATGCATGTATATTGATCAGCGTTTTCTTAGGAAATTTTGTCCTCGACGCTTTGATAATTTCATGTATATGCCATCGGCTGGGGCTTCTGGTGGTCTCCTGGTTATTTGGAATTCGGCTTTCTTCACTGGCAAATTAATTCAAGCCCACTCCTATGGCATCATTGTTGAATTTACATCTGCACACACTTCTGAAGTTTGGACTTTAGTGTCAGTTTATGGTCCTTGTCAGAATCCTGCAAGAGATGAATTTTTTCAGTGGTTATATAACCTCAACATTCAAATGGATGATAAATGGCTGCTCCTTGGTGATTTTAATTTCATGCGATCTTTGGACAACCGTAATCTACCAGGGGGTGATGTTAATGATATTTTCCTTTTTAATGAAATCATTGGCCATCTAGGTTTGGTTGAATTACAAATAAAAGGTCGGCAGTTTACTTGGTCCAATATGCAAACATGTCCTCTCCTTAAACAGATTGACTGGTTCTTCACCACATTATCTTGGACCTCAGATCACCCTAACACAATGGTCATGCCCCTGGCGCGGACTGCATCGGACCATGTACCTTGTGTGGTTTCTGTTGCCACTTCTATCCCGAAAGCCAAGGTCTTCCGTTTTGAAAACTATTGGGTAAATCTGCCAGGTTTTGCTGAATGTGTTTCTGAAGTTTGGAACATGCCCGTTCAGAGGTCTTCTGCTGCTGCTACAATCTCGGCCAAGTTTAAAGCTCTACGTTATGCTCTTAAGAGGTGGCATGTTAGTCTTTCAAAGGTTAAATCCCTAATTGCTGATTGCAACAAGGTGATCCCGCACTTTGATGGCTTGGAGGAACTTCGGGTGCTCACTTGGCCAGAGATGAACTTTCGTAAAATTGTTAAACTCCATCTTGAGGATATTCTTCGTTTGCAGTTTATATACTGGAAGCAGCGCTGCACCATCAGATTCATCAAAGTGGGCGAGGAGAACACGAAGTTTTTCCACGCCATGGCTACTGAGCGCTATCGAAGGAATACCATCACCTCCATTAAAAATGCTGCAGGTGAGGTTGTGACTGATCACCACCAGTTAGCTTCCATGTTTTGGTCGGATTTCAAGCAACGTATGGGCCAAGCAAAGGGTATTCGCATGACCTTTGACCTTGACAACCTGCTGACTAGAGTTGAAGGACTTGAGGGGTTATCCAGGCCTTTCTCTGATGATGAAGTGGAGGAGGTCATTAAACATTTACCGTCGGACCGTGCCCCTGGCCCGGATGGTTTTACTGGCCTTTTCCTCAGGAAATGTGGAGTGTTCTTAAGCCAGATTTTATGAAGTTAGTTACTGAGTTCTATGAAGGAAAATGTAGCCTGGAGTGTTTAAACACATCTCTCATTACCCTCAGTCCTAAGAAGTTAAGCCCGGAGTTTGTTGGTGACTTTTGGCCAATCTCTTTAACTAATACATGTCTAAAATTCTTGACCAAGCTCCTGGCGAATCGGTTGCAGAAAGTAATCCTCCAATGCATCCACCGTAACCAATATGGCTTCCTCAAGTGTCGCTCTATCCAGGATTGTCTTGCATGGTGTTTTGAATATATACACCAGGGCAAAGCTTCAAAGAGGCCCATTGTTTTATTGAAGCTGGATTTCACAAAAGCGTTTGACACGATTGAGCATGATGCCATCCTCACAATTCTTAAATACAAGGGCTTTGATGATCGTTGGAATGGTTGGGTGAGTAACCTCCTTTCGTCTGGTTCTTCTACGGTATTGTTAAATGGAGTTCCTGGCCAACATTTTCAGTGCAAATGTGGTGTTCGTCAAGGTGATCCTCTATCGCCTCTCCTCTTTGTCATTGCGGTGGATCTTCTACAATCTATGGTGAATGACATGTGCACTCGTAATATCCTCAGCTTGCGAATCCCAACGAGATCTAACGACTATCCGATCGTCCAATATGCGGACGATACTCTGATAGTTTTGCCAACGGTTGACAGTCAACTGATTGCTCTCAAGGATATGTTACATAACTTTGCTGCATCCACGGGTCTGCGGGTCAACTTCAGTAAATCTTCTCTCATCCCAATGAACATGTCTGAGGAAGAAGGTGCTCGTATTGTTGCCTTACTGGGATGCTCTGTTGGATCAATGCCATTCACTTACCTTGGTCTGCCCATGGGTACCTCTAGGCCGACCATTTATGATCTGCTGCCTCTTGTTGATCGCATTGAGAGAAGACTATCGGCAACTTCCTGTCTCCTCAACCAAGGCAGTCGGCTTCAACTTCTGCAGTCAGCCCTCACGTCCATGCCCATTTACTTTCTCTGCTCCTTATCAATACCACAGGGTATCCTCAAGCAGATTGAAAGGATTGAACGGCAGTGTCTTTGGAGGTGGAATACTGAAACACCAAGACAATCTCTAGCTGCATGGGAATTCGTATGCAGACCAAAAAAGTATGGAGGGATGGGATTCACTCATTTGGGCGTGCAAGATGAAGCTCTTCTGCTCAAGCATCTGTTCAAGTTCTTCAACAAGAAAGATGTTCCATGGGTGAATCTCATTTGGGATTCCTACTATCATTCCTCAGCTCCACAAGTTACTCAACTCTGTGGCTCCTTTTGGTGGCGCGATGTGCTAAAATTGTTTGAAAAGTTTTGTTTGCTGGCCACACAACAAGTTCATGCTGGAGATACTGTGGTTTTTTGGCTTGATCGTTGGCAAATTGACAACATAATGATTGCTCTTAAGGATTGATTCCCTAGACTTCATTCATTTGCCATTGACACAATAATAGTCAAAGACTTTTTTTCTTACCAGTCGGATGTTGAAGGTTTTCACCTACCTTTCTCTTCGGAGGCATATCTGGAACTAACCCAACTACAGACCTTGTTACAGCCCATAAGTTTGCAGTCAGAGGAGAATGATGTTTGGAAATGGCCATCCAAAACTGGAGAATATCAATCTAAACTCTATTATGAGGTCACCTTCCCCCATTTGAGGATTGACCCTATGTTCAAGTATATTTGGAAATGTTCCTGTACCCTCAAGATCAAGGTTTTTGGATGGCTTTTATTGATGGATCGCCTCAACACACGGGACATGATGCAGAGAAAACACTGAATATCCAGGATGATATTTGTGTGCTATGCCAGTCTTCACTTCATGAAGATAGAGTCCACCTCTTTTTCTCTTGCAACTTTAGTCAAAGAGTATGAAATTATCTTGGGATCTCCTGGTCAGCAGCACCCAATCAGTCTACTTACATGATGGCTTCAGCTTCTAGGAGAGATTTCAACAAGCCTTTCTTTTCTGAGGTGGTCTTTACTGCTACTTGGAACATTTGGACACAGAGGAATGGCAAGATCTTCAGAAATGAGACTCCAAGTTTTAGAGCTTGGAGGAGGAATTTTGTGCATGATATCTCCTTACTAGCTCATAGAATCAAATGTAAATATAGAGACAGTTTGTTAGCTTGGATAGCCTCTCCCCCCTAACTCTCTTTGTAAGTATGATATCTCTCCTTTGTAATTCTCTTTTCCTTTGCTCTTTTGTTGTACAGAGAACCTCTTGTTTTTGTTTTTGAATAAAGGGTTGTGAGGCTGTTGCCTTGCAGTATATAGTAAAAAAAACATGAAGCATTGCTGACGTTTTAAAATTTCTACTGTCCTTGCGTGATTGCCATGAACATAGTTAAGATGCTTCTTTCCATTCGTATATGTTTCGTATATTCTTATTGACCAGTAACTGTTTACTTTCTATCTTTTTGTGCAGATAGGGATATCCATTTCACCTTGTTGCTATTGTGACTTTTTGGTGAACTGCACAAAACACTTTTTTTGGAATGAGTGTCTTGTGCAGATCAACTAAAATGTCACGTGGACAACATCTTTCAATTTTGGTGGAACTGCACAAAATGGTGATTGGAGTTTCGAAAATCTCCATCAAGTTCTGCTGGTAATCTCGTGCAACATGTTAATAGATTTTGCAAGATGAGCCGTCACTGTCACCACAATGGCACTTTATTTTAGTAGAACTGCACAAAAGGATAAGAAAATTATAGTTGCACCTTACATGAGCCGGACAGCCAACCTTAGTGTTCCTCAATTTTAGTGCAACTACTAAAGAAGAACCTGCCAACTCATGAGATCAAGTACTTCTTGCTAGCTGAATGATGCAATCTTTGCTTCATTTCAGGTGAACTGCAGAAAAAGGCGCATGAATTGAATCATGGAACTCCAGGCAGGCATCATCCGAGTGGAGCTGCAGGTTGAGTGAAGGAGGCCACTATTAAAGTGAAATCATGCTCTCCTGGTTTGTGCTGTGCAAACAGGAATACTCAACTACAGATGTTGTGATGGTCAAGAGCATTCGACAAGTTCTTTGATTGTATGACATGGCTAGCCAAGATGGATTTAATCCCGATATTCACTTTATCAAAAGGCTCTAATGGGTTGGTTCTGAATCTTGCAAGCTGGGAATTAATGAGATGTGTAGGCATCTTTGTTGTACTTATTATTTGAATCTTATTTGTTGGTTCTGAATCTTGCAAGCTGGGAATCAATGAGATGTGTAGGCATCTTTGTTGTACTTATTATTTGGATCTTATTTGTTGGTTCTGAATCTTGCAAGCTAGGAATCAATGAGATGTGTAGGCATGTTTGTTGTACTTATTATTTGGATCTTATTTGTTGGTTCTGAATCTTGTAAGCTGGGAAACACGGCGTGATGATGCAGAGGACAATAACCATAACAAACAATTCAAACTTGGTAGTATTATCTTTGTGAAAGTGCGACAATGTGCTGATCGTGTGCGTCCTGAGAATAATAATTCTAATTGTTGTGCATGTTGATCCTGTGGCACTGATAGAACGAGCCAATGCATTGCTTGTTTTAAGTAAAAAATTCTATTAAAGCTAATTAAATTTAAGTAAAGTGACCACTAACTCCTGTTATTACATTACCAATACAGACCCGCTCGTGAACCGACGTGTGGCCGGAGTAGGTTTCTTAATGGAGGCGTTTGAATGCGCCGACGGTGCATCTTCTGTCGGGCGTGCAGCGGACGAGGGAGGGGTAGTAACTATTGTCGCATGTACACACTCAGTTTACTGTTGAATCCAGTTCCCCAAGAGCTGAAAAAAGAACTGCTGCCGCCGCTTACACACTCGTTCACTTGAAGAGACTCCAATGGCGATCCGAGGGGTGAGCCTGCTGGATATGGACTTCAGCAAGGAGTTCCCCTTTGAGTTCGCTGTTCAGTCCTATGGCTGCACCAAGTTGAATGTGATGTACACCAATGATCCGGACTCGGTGAAGCTCTGCCTCGCCGAGTTCAAGCAGTACCTATAGGACGAGAAAGCACAAGGTTGCAGGACTAGACCTTGTGCCCATCCATTCGTCTCCTGACAGGGACCAGCGGATCGCCGTCGCCCAGGTATGTGTGCGTGACGAGGTTCTCATCTACCACTTCTGTAGGGCCATCAGAGGTTCTGGAGCATTCGCCCGTTTCATCGGCAGCGCCGACCGCACCTTCGCTACGGTGGAGAGAAGGAAGAACGCAATGATTCGGCCATCTGGTGCAACAAGCTTGTCAACATCCAGAAGCAATACAAGATCATCAGCAACAGGCAGGAGAAGGACTCCGTGGTTGACCTCGCCGAGACCATCATCGCCCCCTGATATACCAACATGAAAGAAGACAACGATACCAAGGACCTGAACACGTGGGATGTACCTCTGAATCTAGCCTACATAACCTACGCGGCCAAGGACGCATACGCATGCTACGACATGTACAGGCAGATCTTGGACATGAGGGCGTGTCTGCTTCCCGTAACTGACGAGTACACGGACAGCCGTAGCGTCATGATCAAGCGTGCCGGGAAGGTCTATATGTTGTACTTTATCTGTTTATAAGCACCTTTATCATCTGAGTGTTTCATGCATTAGCCTAAGTGTCGTAATTATCTGTTTTGTCCGAAATATTTATTTTAAGAACCCACTAACCTGTTTGCTTTTTTAGTGGCTATTTGCTTATGTATGTAACTATTTCACTTGTCCGTTAAAAAAACTAGTTCACTCGGCTTCCGTGCTTTGAATCTCCTTCCTCCCAACATATTCCCCTCCTCAGGTGGACCCAGCAGGTCTCGTACACAGACATATGGGACCAACCACCTATCCATTTGTATTTCTTTATTTTGTTCAATCTTTCGTCCTCTTCCTATACAGCTCAGTTCTATTTTTCATTTTCATTAATCCTATATCTGAATTTTGAGTAATTCTAACATGCTCCCTCTTACCCCCTCTTTTCACATGGGAGGTAAGAAGGTAAGAGTAAACCAGACCACTATTTAATGAAATCAATGGCTCAGATCTATTATGTACTCTTACCTCTCATGTGAAAAGGGGAGGTAAGAGGGACCATGCTAAAATTTGCCCTGAATTTTCTCCCACTTTCTTTTTCGATGTAAACTGAGTTTTCTCCCAGTACTTTTCCCTGGAACCAACTCAAGTGCCCCACGTCTAGCCTAAAAAAATAATACCCTACATACTATTAACTCATCAAATTTAAATGATATTTTATTTCATAAGTTGAAAGTTCTTACAAAATAATAATAATAATTGTTTATATAACTTGGCAAGTTAACTCCTAGTGATTGCGTACATAAGCTTGCAAAGATTCTACTAACCAATGCAGTAATAGACGTGCAATCATGTGTTTATGTTTTTATAACATTTCTCCATCTAGCCCAACATGATATTTTCACCCAGCCCAACAAGTCCATGGATTTCGAGAAAAATGCAAATGGGCTTTAAATTCTACCATATATATAAACTGGCTGCATAGATGCTACATCATTGTTTCACCCAGCCCACCAAATGGCCTAAAAAAACAAATGGACTGACAGACATGTGGGCCAGTAGGTCGAAGCCTAAGAAGGCATTGGATTTACATCCAACGGCCGGCATTCTTCTTCAATCTCTCGTCTTCTTCCCCCAGCCCTGCCGGGGCCGCCTGCTCCAGCCTCCGGCGTCCAGCGGTGTTGTTTTGCGCTCCTCAGTGAAACGCTACCCCGCCGACGGCCAGGCCATCCCTCCACTCCGCACTTCCTGTTATTCTCTGCAGAGTGTAGGCCCACCCCGCACACGAACCAGTCAAGTTTCCCACTCCTCTCCGTCTGTGAATCCACTGCCGTGTCTTCCCCATCTCCGGGTCGTTCCAGTTTGGGGCCTCGCCGTCGTCCACCGCCTCGGTGCGCTCGGCGCGGCATGGTAAACATACGAGAGCCATCGGAAGAGGACAGTATGAAAGTGCAACTATCCCTGGGTGGTTTTGGTAATTCCTAACAACATATGGCTCATTGAGCTAACATTATTCCAAGATTAATATTTCAGGAAAAGCTCAATGAATGGCATGGCATGGATGAGGAAAGTGGATCCCTTAAAATTATAAGGACTAAAGATTGTCTCAAGCTTCAAGATCAAGACTCTACATTTTCTATTTTAGTGATCCAAGATCACATTGAGTCTATAGGAAAAGCCAATACTATCAAGGAGGGATGAGGTGTTGCTTAATGAGCCTCTTGCTTCATGTGCTTAGTGATATGCTCCAAAATCATCAACTACCTTCCCACATCCTCATATGATCTAAACCAAAAGTCAATCTCGGCCCCACCGATTCTTTCTATCCGGCGCCACCGAGTTTCAAATGTCATAGCCACTGCCACAAACCCTAGCCAAATCGGTTTCACCGATAGGGATCTCGGTCTCACCGAGATGGGATTGCAATCTCTCTGTTTCCCTTCGTAATGTTTCGGTCAAACCAAAGTGAGCGATCGGTCCCACCGAGATTGCAATGTAAACTCTCTGTTTCCCTTTTGTAACATTTCGGTCTCACCGAAATGAGCGAATCGGTCCCACCGAGTTTACCTGACCAACTCTCTGGTTAGCTTATTACCAAAATCGGTCCCACTGAGTTTGTGTAATCGGTCACACCGAGATTACGTTATGCCCTAACCCTAACCATATCGGTCCTACCGAGTTGCATCTCTGTCCCACCAAAAATCCTAACGGTCACTAGGTTTGCTGAATCGGTCCGACCGAGTTTAACCATTCGGTCCCACCGAGTTTGGCAAATTGTGTGTAACGGTTAGATTTTGTGTGGAGGCTATATATACCCCTCCACCCACTCATCATTCATGGAGAGAGCCATTAGAACACATCTACACTTCCAATACACATGTTCTGAGAGAGAACCACCTACACTTGTGTTGAGGTCAAGATATTCCATTCCAACCATATGAATCTTGATCTCTAGCCTTCCCCAAGTTGCTTTCCACTCAAATCTTCTTTCCACCAAATCCAAATCCTGTGAGAGTTGAGTGTTAGGGAGACTATCATTTGAAGCACAAGAGCAAGGAGTTCATCATCAACACACCATTTGTTACTTCTTGGAGAGTGGTGTCTCCTAGATTGGCTAGGTGTCACTTGGGAGCCTCCGACAAGATTGTGGAGTTGAACCAAGGAGTTTGTAAGGGCAAGGAGATCGCCTACTTCATGAAGATCTACCACTAGTGAGGCAAGTCCTTCGTGGGCGATGGCCGTGATGGAATAGACAAGGTTGCTTCTTCGTGGACCCTTCGTGGGTGGAGCCCTCCGTGGAATCGCGCAACCATTACCCTCCGTGGGTTGAAGTCTCCATCAACGTGGATGTACGATAGCACCACCTATCGGAACCACGCCAAAAACATCCGTGTCTCCAATTGCGTTTGAATCTTTCAAACCCTTCCCTTTACATTCTTGCAAGTTGCATGCTTTACTTTCCGCTGCTCATATACTCTTTTGCATGCTTGCTTGAATTGTGTGGAGATTGCTTGACTTGTGCTAAGATAGCTAAAATCTGCCAAGAACTAAATTCTTGCAAGTTAACATGGAGTCTGAAGAAGAAGCTGTTGGCCAAGAAAAGAAGAAAAAGAGAGTCAGAACCACAACTGCCAGAGTTCTTGGCAAACCCTCCATGAGGAGAGACTCTGAGGAAGAAGAGGAAGAAGAGGTTGCTGCACCAGCACCCAAGGCACAAAAGCTTATGGGTGATGCTATAAGGTCAGGGGCTGCTTCATCAAAGCCCAAAGAAGCACCCAAAGCTGCCTCCAAACCCAAGAGTGCACCAAAGAGGAACACTAGGAACATATCTGCTGCCGAGAAGAACAAGGCCCCAGTGCCCGATGTTGCTGCTGAAGAAGATGAAGAAGGACAAGTTCTAAGGAAGCTCAAACCCAAGATTCCAGACCACAACGATGCTCATCCTATGGCTGAGAACATGAAGATCAGGAGAGATTCAGGGTTGAGGAAATGGAGAGAAACGGACCCATATGCTACAAGAAGAAAGACTGTTGTTGATTACAGGTTCCACACAAAGGAACAACAAGACTTCTATGAGACAGTGCTGCTGGACAAGAAACCCATAGTGTGTGATATGAGATGGGTCGACTGGACCTATATCAAGGAGAATGAGGCACACTATCCTGGTGTGTATGACAGCTTCAATGCTTGTGGAGTTGCAGACTTTGTTGGGCAGAAGCTCACAAAGTGGAATGAGGAGCTCATAATGCAATTCTACTCCACAACACACTTCTATCCAGATGGCAGGATAGTATGGATGTCTGAAGGCACTAGATACCAGTCTACAGTTGCAGAATGGGCTCAGTTGATCAATGCCCTGGAAGAGCAAGAAGATGACTTGGATATCTATGCCAAGAAGAAGATGGACCACAACTCTATGGCAAACATGTACAAGGAAATTCCAGATGCAGATCTTGAGACTCACCAGTTTGGGTCAGTAAAACACTTGCTGTCAGGGCTACCAACAATCAATTGGATCCTTAGGCACACTCTCTTGCCCAAGTCAGGTGATCACAGAATGATCAGAGGCCATGCAATAAACTTGCTTCATATATTTGATGTTCCACAGAAGTTCAAGGTCATGAGCCTCATAGTTGAGACCATCAAGAGGACAACAGCTGATCAGAAGAGGAGCTGTGGATATGCCCCACATATTCAGGAGTTGATTAACTCGAAGATGGGCACATGCACATACCTGTTGGATATGGAACACCTGCCCATCCATCCAGATTTTGAGGACAATAAAGTTGTGATGAATGAGAATGAACCATCATCAGCACAAGCTCAAGCAAAGAAGGAGAAGGCAAAGATGGAGAAAGCTGCCAAGATGCCAACTCAAGAGGAGGCATCTGAGTACTTTTTGAAGAACAAGCGGGAGCAGCTCGGTTATATGATAGCATCAACTCTGAGAATTGAGAAAGGACTGACCACCCTGACTCGAAACCAAGAGAGCTTGGAAAGAATCATGGAACAAAAGTTCTTTGACTTAGATGTGAAAGTAACTGAGATTCAGTCTGCTGTGGAGCAACTACAGGATGATATGCAGGAGAGGAAGGGCAAAACAACAACTGATGCTTTTGCCAAAGTGCCTAGAGCTCAGAGATCATCTGCTGTGCCAGTTCCTGACACCAGAGGCACTACTTCTGCACCAGCTACAGCCTCAGTACCACCAGCTCCAGCACCTACCCCAGCAGCTCCATCTACTTCAACTGAAGCCTTCGTCCTCGGCGTTATTCGGACTCCACCACCTGAAGACCAAGCCTGAGAGTCGTTTTAGTGGTATGCATTTTCTATGAACTTTTTGGTAACTTGTTGCCAAAGGGGGAGAAAAATGTATAGATCATAGGCTTTGAGAGAGAGAGAGAGAGAGGGAGTTTGCTTTTGTTCTCTCTTGTCTTCTTGGTTGAACTTTGTTTGCTTTTGAGTGCTTGAGATACTATGCTTTTATCTGTGAGACATTGATGATCATGTGTTTGATCATAAGCTACACTTATGCTTGTTGGATGATATTATCTTACTTATCCTTATATGATCACTCACTTTTCTTGGTGATGAGTGCATGTATTTTATTCTTATCATTTTGAGCGCTCCACCAAGATGTATGTGACATGGAAGAGTAACCCATGATCATAACTCATTGTGCATTTGCAGTCCAAAGCAAATCTTAAGATATGCACAAATTTAGGGGGAGCTCTTGCTTATCACATACTTCTCAAAGTGACGATATCTTTCACTCTTATTATCATTTGTCGAATCTTTGATCTATATGTCGTCATCAATTACCAAAAAGGGGGAGATTGAAAGTGCAACTA
The DNA here is from genome assembly GCA_032464435.1 of Aegilops umbellulata. Classification (NCBI taxonomy): domain Eukaryota; kingdom Viridiplantae; phylum Streptophyta; class Magnoliopsida; order Poales; family Poaceae; genus Aegilops; species Aegilops umbellulata. The sequence goes on along the minus strand of CP136060.1, from coordinate 111,441,312 downwards.
TCCCTGGGTGGTTTTGGTAATTCCTAACAACATATAGCTCATTGAGCTAACATTATTCCAAGATTAATATTTCAGGAAAAGCTCAATGAGTGGCATGGCATGGATGAGGAAAGTGGATCCCTCAAAATTATAAGAACCAAAGATTGGCTCAAGCTTCAAGATCAAGACTCTACATTTTCTATTTTAGTGATCCAAGATCACATTGAGTCTATAGGAAAAGCCAATACTATCAAGGAGGGATGAGGTGATGCTTAATGAGCCTCTTGCTTCATGTGCTTAGTGATATGCTCCAAAATCCTCAACTACCTTCCAACATCCTCATATGATCTAAACCAAAAGTCAATCTCGGCCCCACCGATTCTTTCTATCCGGCGCCACCGAGTTTCAAATGTCATAGCCACTGCCACAAACCCTAGCCAAATCGGTTTCACCGATAGGGATCTCGGTCTCACCGAGATGGGATTGCAATCTCTCTTTTTCCCTTCGTAACGTTTCTGTCAAACCGAAGTGAGCGATCGGTCCCACCGAGATTGCAATGTAAACTCTCTGTTTCCTTTTTGTAACATTTCGGTCTCATCGAAATGAGCGAATCGGTCCCACCGAGTTTGTGTAATCGGTCAGAACGAGATTACGTTATGCCCTAACCCTAACCATATCTGTCCTACCGAGTTGCATCTCAGTCCCACCGAAAATCCTAACGGTCACTAGGTTGGCTGGATCGGTCCGACCGAGTTTAAACATTTGGTCCCACCGAGTTTGGCAAATTGTGTGTAACGGTTAGATTTTGTGTGGAGGCTATATATACCCCTCCACCCACTCTTCATTCGTGGAGAGAGCCATCAGAACACATCTACACTTCCAATACACATGTTTTGAGAGAGAACCACCTACACTTGTGTTGAGCTCAAGATATTCCATTCCAACCATATGAATCTTGATCTCTAGCCTTCCCCAAGTTGCTTTCCACTCAAATCTTCTTTCCACCAAATCCAAATCCTGTGAGAGAGAGAGTTGAGTGTTGGGGAGACTATCATTTGAAGCACAAGAGCAAGGAGTTCATCATCAACACACCATTTGTTACTTCTTGGAGAGTGGTTACTCCTAGATTGGCTAGGTGTCACTTGGGAGCCTCCGGCAAGATTGTGGAGTTGAACCAAGGAGTTTGTAAGGGCAAGGAGATCGCCTACTTCGTGAAGATCTACCGCTAGTGAGGCAAGTCCTTCGTGGGCAATGGCCGTGATGGAATAGACAAGGTTGCTTCTTCGTGGACCCTTCGTGGGTGGAGCCCTCCGTGGGTTGAAGTCTCCATCAACGTGGATGTACGATAGCACCACCTATCGGAACCACGCCAAAAACATCCGTGTCTCCAATTGCGTTTGAATCCTCCAAGCCCTTCCCTTTACATTCTTGCAAGTTGCATGCTTTACTTTCCGCTGCTCATATACTCTTTTGCATGCTTGCTTGAATTGTGTGGAGATTGCTTGACTTGTGCTAAGATAGCTAAAATCTGCCAAGAACTAAAATTGGGAAAAGGCTAGATTTTTATTTGGTCAAGTAGTCTAATCACCCCCCTCTAGATATACTTCCGATCCTACACAGTACGTGGAGAGCCTGACGGCTGGGACCCACGAGGTCCATGGTCACACGCAAGGAAAGTTCCTCCTTATTACGCATTGTACATGGACTGTACGTGGGAAGGGCTTCTGTATTTCGCGAAAAAACGTTCCCCCCGCTGACAGGTCGGACCCACCAGCTATATCTTCGCACGCAAGGAAGTGCCTCCTTATAACGCACAAAAAAATGAATACCCCCTGCTAGCTGGGACCCACCATAGTGGGTGGCTGACTTGTGGGCCTACTAAGTTGACGGGGACGGAGGGCTTTGTCAACTTAGTCAATATGAACGATTCTAGCTCCAGTGACCGTACGATGTCCATCCAACGGCCATAGTGCTTCTTCAACCTCTGGTCTTCTTGCTCTAGCCGCCCAAAGCAGCGCCAATCGTGTCGTGTGCTCCTGCCACCCGTGGCCGGCTGTGATGCCGCGGAGGCATCACCGCCCCCTACTACTCCCACCGCTGGCCAGGGCATCCCTCTACTCACCACACCCCCTGTTATTCTGTGGCGACGGCAGCCTCACACCGCAGCCGAACCAGTGAACCCTCGTACTCCTCTCCGCGTGGGCATCCACTGCCGCGTTTTCCCCGGCTCCACGTCATCCCCTTCCTAGGCCTCGCCGTGGTCCACCGCCTTGGTGCTCTCGGTGCGGCGTGGTGAATGTGGTCAATGACCGACTTCCATCGGAAGAGTACTGTACGTGGAGAGGCTCACAGCTGGGTCCACGGCCGCAGCTGGGTCCACGACCACAGCCTAGTTTTTTTTGTGATTTGCCAAGTAAGTCGCTTTGTCACGCCTGTTGGGCTGCAAATCTTTCAAGACGAGGAGAGCTTCATTCGGTTGGCCGAGAAAATGGCCTATCAGTAATGAGAAATGGGCTGTACATTTTTAAAACACATCAAATCGGCAATTAGTTTCAAATTTCTTTTTTTCATTTCGATATTTTAAATTGCATTGATTTTTATGCGTGGACAATTTGTTGGATTTTATATTGATATACATTTATTTTTAAAATCAGTTTGCACGTGACTCGAAATTTTGGGATTAAAAACAGTTCGGACCGCACCGAAATATGCAAAATTTCGTATAATTTTTTAACCGTGGCCACAATATGGGCTGTAATGCTAACAAAAAGAATATGGGCTCCAAAAAAAACCTTAAGAATTATCAAATGGGCTGTAAATTATTAGAAATAATGGCAGATGGGTTGTATGCTGTTTTCCACAGATTTGAGGCTTTCCTAAAAAAAGGTTGACGCACAAGCAGTGACTGTTGGATTTCCATCCAACGGCCGTCGTGCTTCTTCAATCTCTACTCTTCCTGCTCCAGCCACTCAAACAAGCACCGTCGGGACTGCCTGCTCCCTCCTCCCCGTGGCCGGCTGGGCTGCCGCGCAGGCCTCACCGCCCCACCATACTCCCATCGCTGGCCTAGCCATCCCTCTACTCACCCACACCTGCTGTTATTCTCCGGCGACGGAAGACGAACCAGTAAAACCTCGTACAGTCATACTCCCCTCTGCGTGGGAAACAACTGCCGAGTCTTCCCTGCCTCAGTTTCATTCCCTTCCTAGGCCTCGCCGTCGTCCACCGCCCTGGTGCTCTCGGCGCGGCCTGGTCAACATGGTCAGCGACCGACATGCATTTGAAGTCGACTGTACGTGGAGAGGTTGACAGCTGGGTCCACGGCCGCATGCAAGGAAATGCCTCCTTATTATGCACAAAATAATGATTCCTCCACCAGACATCTGGGACCCACCGAAAGGGCCTCCATATTTTGTGAAAAAAACGTTACCGCCACTGACAGCTTGGACCCACCAGCTATATCTTCACACGCAAGGAAGTGCCTCCTTATTACGCACAAAAAATGAATACTCCTGCTGCTAGCTGGGACCCAGTATAGTGGCAGGCTGACTTGTGGGCCTTCTAAGTTGACGGGGACGGAGGGCTTTGTCAACTTAGTCAATGTGCATGATTCTAGCTCCAGTGACCGTACGATGTCCATCCAACGGTCATAGTGCTTCTTCAACCTCTGGTCTTCTTGCTCCAGCCGCCCGAACCAGCGCCGGTCGTGCCTCGTGCTCCTGCCTCCCGTGGCCGGCTGCGTTGCGGCGGAGGCCTCGCCGCCCCCTCTACTCCCACCGCTGACCAGGCCATCCCTCTACTCACCCACAACCCCTGTTATTCTACGGTGATGGCAGCCTCACACCGCAGTGAACCAGTGAACCCTCATACTCCTCTATGCGTGGGCATCCACTGCCGCACCTTCCCCGGCTCCGTGTCGTCCCCTTCCTAGGCCTCGCTGTCATCCACCGCCCTGGTGCTCTCGACGCGGCGTGGTCAACGTTGTCAAGGAATGGCTTCCATCGGACGTGGATTGTATGTGGAGAGGCTGACAGCTGGGTCCATGGCCGCAACAAGGAAGTGACTCCTTATTACGCGCAAAATAATTATTCCTCCACCTAACAGCGGGGACCCACCGGACAGGCCACCGTATTTCATGAAAAAAAGGTTTCCCCCCTGACTGCTGGGACCCACCAGCTACATCTTTGCACGCAAGGAAGTGCGTCCGAAAAAAACGATTCGCCCCTGACTGCTGGGACCCACCAGCTATATCTTCGCACGCAAGGAAGTGCCTGACAGTCGAGGCCCTCCTGGTCGAAGCGTACGTAGCGTTGTCATTCTGGTTGCGAACGTGTACGTACATACTGGTCGATGTAGAGCGCGCGCATGTCGTAGTTGAGGCGCACATGTAGCATGTACACATATGTACAATGGCCAGTGTGCAAGAAAGAAAATACGGTCACATACGTACATACGGTCGGGGTCTCAAACGCCTACTCGCGCATACGTACGGCCAGGGCTCGTGTACATGGCTGGGTCGGAACGGAGAAACTGCATCGTGCTCGTGTTCATGGGGAGGCAATGGAATGCGTCGTGCTCATCGGGAGGCAACGAAACGCGTGTGAGCCAACCGGCTTGGACAAAACAGCCGATGAAAATGGGGCCTGGCGTACCGCAGAACGGAGGAAACGACCTTGTGTTCGACCGAACACATTCGAAACGGGATCCTGTTCATCGGGAGGGGTCTGGCGTACCACAAAACGGAGGAAACGGACCTCCTAAGGTCGAAACGGGTGTCCTGTTGATCGGGAGGGGTGTGGCATACCGCAAAACAGAGGAAACGGACTTGTGTTGGAGCGCTACGGTCAAAACGGGGGTCCTGTTCATCGGGAGGGGTGTGGCGTACCGCAAAACGGGACTCCACGGGATACTGTTCATCTCCACCGTCGACCCCTTCCAGCCTCCACGGGCTACTGTTCATCCACCGTCGACCTCCTCCAGCCTCCACTTGCGACTGTTCATCCACCGTCGACCTCCTCCAGCCTCCACCTGCGACTGTTCATCCACCGTCGACGTCCTCCAGCCTCCACCTGCGACTGTTCATCCACGGGCTCCTGTTCATCCAGCCTGCACCGCGCGCTACTCCACCAGCTACTGTTCAACCAGCCCTCTCCACGGGCTCCTGTTCAACCACCCCTCCATGGGCTACTGTTCATCCAGCCCTCCACAGTCTACTGTTCATCCTGCCCTCCACGGGGTGGTCCTGTTCATCTTGCCCTCCACGGGGTCCTGTACATCCAACCCCAACAGGCACGATCGATCAGGGTCCTGTTCATCCAGAGGCAACACCACGGGGTCCTGTTCATCCACCCCCACCGGGAACTGTTCATCGGCCCCCCATCAATGCTCACTGTTCATCCAGAGGCAGCATCGATCGGCTTTAGTTAGCAGGAGTAGCAAAGGAATCGCTTGATCGGGTTTAGTTAACAGCCATCGATCGATTGCTCGGGTTCAGTAACGCGTAGCCTGCAGTGCAATCGCTCGGGTTCAGTTAGAGCCCAACACCTCGCACCCACGCGCGTGCGTGTACGAGATAAACGCGCATTGCTCGGCCCCGACCACCTCACCCTTGCTTCTACCATGGTTTTTTTCCGTCATGGACAGCCCAAAGAATGTCATGCAGCTGCGTCTCCGGCCTGCCCAGGATGAAAAACCCATTTTCTGTCATGATTTTTTGTCATAGAAGTAGGACCCCACCACATCTATGATGATACCGGGTTTTGTCACAATTATCGTCATAGAAGTGTCATAAGTATGACATAATTTTTTTTCGTTCGGCCCAAAATGTCACGAATGTGTCTTTTTTTGTAGTGTATCGACCCCCAAAGAAAAGAAAAGAAATAAAACTATTTACACGGGAAATCTCCAAACAAGCAAAAGAAGAACGAGAAATCTTTCTGGGTTTTCTTTAAATTATTACTACTACAAGCATGAAAAGTAAACTAGCTAAAAGCTGTAACTATTTTTTTTTGTTTTTTCTTAAGGTTTTTCAAACACAAGAAGAAAGCAAGAAAAAGAAAATAAACTAGCATGTATAGTACAATGAAAGAGTATGAGCACCGACAATTAGCAATGAGTGTGTGAAAATGAATATAATGTCGGTGAGAAATACGTACTCCCCCAAGCTTAGGCTTTTGGCCTAAGTTGGTCTATTGCCACGGCTGGCCTGGCGGATATCCAAAGTTATAGTTGGGTTCGTACTGAGATGCAGCGGCTATTGCATCGTGGGCTGCAACTTGGAGGCGAGCTGCCCTCGTCCTCCTCTCGTACTCATTTGCCTCCTCCCTGGTTATGACATATCTCCCCTTTGCCTGAAAATCAAAGAGACTAGGAGCAGGGAGGCCAATATTGACGACATGACGCCTGTAAAAGATCATTCGATACTGGAGAGGCGGTTCATTCCTCTCAACAAACTGATGGTGAACCATGGCATTAAAATCTAGATAAGGAGGCAATTCCATATCATAATCACAAATAGGTATACCAAGAAAATTAGCTAGACGGGTTGCATAAATTCTGCCAAAGAAATCTCCATTAATTCTATTATTATGCAACTTACGTGCAACAATGGCTCCCAAATTATAACGTTTATCTCCTAATATAGCACTCTTGAGAACACTGAGATCAGGGACACACATGTGGCATGCTTCATCCTTACCATTTATGCACCTACCTATGAAGAGAGCAAAATAATGTATAGCAGGAAAATGAATGCTCCCTATGGTAGCTTGTGTTATGTGTCTAGATTCCCCCACAGTTATACTAGCAAGAAAATCTCTAAATTCAGATTTGCGAGGTTCACTAGGACTACCCCATTGTGGAATTTTGCAAGCAGTGTTAAAATCCTCTAAGTCCATGGTATAAGAATTTTCATAAAGATCAAACATGACAGTTTGAGAATTGCGTGATGATGAAAATTCAAACCTCCTCACAAAGGAATCAGTGAGATTACTGACGACACTTATCTGCCTCAAAGCTCACAAGATCAGCATTACGCACATATGCGTTAAATTCTTCCTTGATTCCTGCTCGATCCATGAAGTCCTCTGAAGGCCATTCACAAGCCCGCACTTGAGCTTCCCTCGGTGGTTCATCGTACGCATTGCGTATTGCGGGCCTGGGCCCTTGCTTCCTTGAAGGACCACCTTGGTACATTTTCCTAAACATATTTCTTCCTTTGAAAAATTTCTGAAATTGTTAGTAACTTCAAATAAAAGTAAACCAAACTCAACAAAATTGATAGCAACTACTCCTACAAGTGCCTAGAGACTATATCATGCACTAGAACTACTTGGGGCCATATAAATTTGACATGCAAGCTCAAGAACATGGTCACCTAGGCAACACAAATTTGCAATGAATAAAGCACTAGAACAAAAACTAATTGGACCATTGGAGGAGTCACGTACCAAGGAACAATCCCCCAAAGCAGTTTTGTGAGAGGTGCTTTGAGCAAGGAGATCGAAAGTCGCAGCAAAATGAGCTAGAACTCGTGCTTGAGCTGGTTGGTAATTTTTTGGGAGGAAGAAGAAGTGTGTGGTGGCTGGAATAAGTGGAGGGGAGCCGCCGTGGGCCCACGAGGCAGGGGGCGCGCCTTGGACCCTCGTGGCCAGGTGCCAGCTCCCCTTGCTGTGTTCTCAGTGCCAGATATTCCAGAAAAAATCATATTTCAATTTTGGGGCATTTGGAGAACTTTTATTTTCAGGGTATTTTTTTATTTCATGGAGTAATTCAAAAAATAGGAAGAAAATACTATGTTTACTTTGTTTCTTCTAAATAACAGAAAGTAAAAGGCGGGTACAGAAGGTTGTGCTTTCTAACTTCATCCATCTCATGCTCATCAAAAGGAATCCACTAACAAGGTTGATCAAGTCTTGTTAACAAACTCATTCTGAATAACATGGAACCGGAGAAATTTCGAATAACACTATGTTACCTCAGTGGGGATATGCACATCCCCAATAATAAGAATATCATATCTCTTTTTGACAGTTGGTAGGGGAAATTCAAAACCTCCAAAAATAATCGATGGAATTTTTCCAATAGAGTTGATACTATGGACTTGAGGTTGTTTCCTCGGAAAGTGTACCGTATTCTCATTACCATTGACATGAAAAGTGGCATTGCCTTTGTTGCAATCAATAACAGCCCCTGCAGTGTTCAAAAAGGGTCTTCCAAGAATAATAGACATACTATCGTCCTCGGGAATATCAAGAATAACAAAGTGTGTTATAATAGTAATGTTTGCAACCTCAACAGGCACATCCTCACAAATACCGACAGGTATAACAGTTGATTTATTAGCCATTTGCAAAGATATTTTAGTAGGTGTCAACTTATTCAAATCAAGTCTACAATATAAAGAGAGAGGCATAACACTAACATCGGCTCCAAGATCACATAAGGCAGTTTTAACATAGTTTCTTTTAATGGAGCATGGTATAGTGGGTACTCCCGGATCTCCAAGTTTCTTTGGTATTCCACCCTTAAAAGTATAATTAGCAAGCATGGTGGGAATTTCAGCTTCCGGTATCTTTCTTTTATTTGTAACAATTTCTTTCATATACTTAGCATAAGGTTTCATTTTGAGCATATCAGTCAAACGCATACGCAAAAAGATAGGTCTAATCATTTCAGCAAAGCGCTCAAAATCCTCATCATCCCTTTTCTTGGATGGTTTGGGAGGAAACGGCATGGGTTTCTGAACCCATGGTTCTCTTTCTTTACCGTGCTTCCTAGCAACAAAGTCTCTCTTATCATAACGTTGATTCTTTGATTGTGGGTTATCAAGATCTACAGCAGGTTCAATTTCTACAGCATTATCATTACTAGGTTGAGCATCAACATAAACATCATTATTAACATTATCACTAGGTTCATGTTCATTACCAGATTATGTTTCAGCATCAAAAATAGAAATATCATTGGGATTCTCAGGTGTGTCAACAACAGGTTCACTAGCAGCATGCAAAGTCCTATCATTTTTCATTATCCTCCTTTTAGAAGGACTAGGTGTATCAACATCATTTGTCTGAGAATCCTGCTCAATTCTCTTAGGGTGAACTTCAGGATACAGTGGTTCCTAAGTCACTTTACCCCCTCTAGTTGCAACTCTAACAGCAAAGTCATTATTCTTATTATTCAATTCATTGAGCAAATCATTCTGAGCTTTAAGTACTTGTTCTACTTGAGTGGTGACCATAGAAGCATGTTTACTAATAAGTTTAAGTTCACCTTTAACTCTAGACATATAATCACCCAAGTGTTCAATCATATAAGCATTGCGTTTGAATTCTCTACCAACATAAGCATTGAAGTTCTCTTGTTTGACAATACAATTATCAAACTCATCTAAGCATTGGCTAGCAGACTTATAACAAGGAATATCACCTTCAACAAATCTATAGAGAGGATTTGCCTTTACTACGTGTGTCGGGTTATCAAGACCATGTGTTTCTTCAATAGGTGATGAATTAAAATCATGTATTTCTTCAACAGGAGGTAAATTCTTAACATCTTTAGCTTTTATACCTTTTTCTTTCATATATTTCTTTGCCTCTTGCATATCTTCCGGACTGAGAAATAGAACACCCCTTTTCTTCGGAGTTGGCTTAGGAGTTGGTTCAGGAAGTGTCCAATTATTTTCATTGGTCAACATATTATCCAATAGAATTTCAGCTTGATCAACAATTCTTTCCCTGAAAACACAACCAGCACAACTATCCAGGTGGTCTCTGGAAGCATCAGTTAGTCCATTATAAAAGATATCAAGTATTTCATTCTTCTTGAGAGGATGATCAGGCAAAAAATTAAGTAATTGGAGAAGCCACCGCCAAGCTTGTGGGAGACTCTCTTCTTCAATTTGCACAAAATTATATATTTCCCTTAAGGCAGCTTGTTTCTTATGAGCGGGGAAATATTTAGCAGAGAAGTAATAAATCATATCCTGGGGACTACGCACACAACTGGGATCAAGATAATTAAACCATATCTTAGCATCACCCTTTAATGAGAACATAAATATTTTAAGGATATAATAGTAGCAAGTTTTCTCATCATTAGTGAACAGGGTGTCTATATCATTTAATTTGGTAAGATGTGACACAACAGTTTCAGATTCATAGCCATAAAATGGATCAGATTCAACCAAAGTGATTATATCAGGCTCGACAGAGAATTCATAATCCTTATCAGTAACAAATATAGGTGAAGTAGCATAAGCAGGGTCATATTTCATTCTAGCATTCAGAGATTTTTGTTTCAGCTTAGCTAATAATTTCTTAAGACCCTTCTATCGTTGCAAGCAAGAAAGTCTCTAGCAGTTTCTTCATCCATAACATAACCCTTAGGCATAACAGGCAATTCATATCTAGGGGGAGAATCTTCATCATCACTTTCATCAATATTATCAGTTTCAATAATTTCATTCTCTCTAGCCCTAGCAAGTTGTTCATCAAGAAATTCACCAAGTGGCACAGTAGTATTGTTGGGGATATTGCTATCTGGGGTAAACCGGCCTGCAGGGCCCGGGTTACCTCCGTCAATGGACCCGAGATGTTAAAGCCCAAGGAGAAATAGAAGGGCCCAAGGCCTATAATCGGTTTAAAGGTTTATGGTGTAAACCGGCCTGGGGTAAACTTGTATTGAAAGTTAGGAATAGAGAGACCGACCCGGGCACGTTTATAAGCCGGAGGTCGGGACTTTGCAGACCGACGGGCGTCACCCGTGTATATAAGGGGACGACCCGACGGCGGTTTGGGGACAGAGGAGAAGAACTCGAGGTTTAGGCGAAGCTTATTGCTCCCTAAGCCCTCGAAACCCATCAATCCCATCACAACTGGATGTAGGCTTTTACCTTCATTGAAGGGGCCGAACTAGTATAAAAACCGTGTCCTTGTGTCCACTTTTAACCCCTTCAGACTAACCCGTTGCGATGGCTCCACGACTAAGTCCTCTCACTAGGACATCTGCCGTGACAAACCCACGACAGTTGGCGCCCACCGTGGGGCTATCGCGAGATGGTTTCAAGTTTTTGGAGGGCCGCTTTGAAGGACTCGAGGGTTACGCGGTGGGACGGATGACCAAGAGCCGCCGCGGAAAACTCTACATCGACAGCACAGGCTGGGGCCCCGACGCCGGCTCGATCGAGTACGGGTACCGGGTCCCCTTTGGCGGTATCCATGTTTTCATCGGCAAGATCAGAGAACCGGGCCCCGAGTTAGGCGTCTGCGGCGACCTCGTCGAGACAGCTCAGTGCACGAGATCGACCCTGGCTAAACCGACTAGGAAGCACGCCTTCGTGGGAGTCATCCACGGAGGAAGCTACGAGGAAGGATCCGAATCTGGTGACGAAACCGCCATCTACTCCGGTGATGAAACGTCGACCGGGGAGACCGAATCTCTTTACCAGCTACAAGATGATCGGATTGGGGGCGGCTCCGATGGCAACAGTATTCCGGACCCCTCTGATCTGCCCTATCGGGTTGGGATCTTCATGGCTGGGACACAGGCGGCGCCACGATCATCAACTGCAGCAGCAGCGATCTCCGGATCGGCAGCAGCAACGGCTGCGCGGGCGGAAGGCCCTACGGGTTCACCAGCCCAAGTTTTGTCAGACCTGTTTGACGCACTGGCAGCGCTCATGGCGGAGGCCAACCCGGTGGATCAGGAGGTTCATAATGCTGAGATTGCCAAAGTGAGAGAGCAGATCACTCAAGCTAAAGCGGAGCTGGCAGCAGAAGAGATCAGGATGACGGCGGAGCGCGCCGCTTTGGATGCACAGGCTTACAGGCTCATGATGGACCAGAAGGCGTCTCAGGAAGTCCTGAAGAGGAAATCCCGATCTCGATTACCTGCAGCCCTCGACGCCCGAAATCTCTTCAACACCTCGGGGGTAAACCATGCGGAGGCGACAGTTGGCGCCCCGGTTCAGCACCGGATAATAAGCCTGCCTCGTCACAACACTGGTACACCACCGGCCGTGCCAACACCGTCAGGTCATTATTCCAACCCGATGGATAACCTCGTCGCGGCGGCAGCTCGGCTGGAAGCCATTCCGATCGAAGGCGATTCACCGCAGGACGTAGAGACACGCCAGGTCAAGGAGCTCCTTAGGACCGCGTTGGCCCAACAAGAAGCATATTCACAAAGCCGTGATCGGATTCACTCCACCCCTCGCCCCAGCAGGAGCCATAGTAGGCGTATGGAGGAGCCGGCTATTTCAAGCAATGCCAGGCGTGAAGCGCTCCGCGGCAACAACCCGGCAGGCGTCGACAATGCTCAGGAGAGTGTGGATCGCACCCGTGCGCGGGAGGCCGGAATAGCAGCGCAGCATCAGGCTCGTCAGCTTGCACCTATCTTCCCAGCAGCTACGGTTGAACCGGGGGTGGTCTCCAGTTCTTTGGGAGTACCGTGCCTTGTTCCCGCTTTACGCAACGTACGCCTGCCCAAAGACTTCAAGGGCCCCCGCAAGGTGCCAAACTACACGGCAGATCAGCCTCCGGAGACATGGGTGGAGAGCTATGAAATGGCTATGGAGATGCTGGATGTGGATGACACGGCGTGTGCCAAGTATTTTACTATGATGTTAGAAGGAACGGCCCGGACTTGGCTAAAGAGCTTACCGCCTAATTCAATTAGTTCATGGGCCCAATTGCGCGCCCGGTTTATCAAGAATTTCAAGGACACGTGCAAACAGCCAATGTCGATAGTTGACCTAGCAGCCTGCGTTCAGCAAGAAGGGGAGTCAACTACGCATTGGGTACGGCGGGTCTCAGAAGTTTTGCACTCGTCAGATCGCATCAACGCAGACACCGCCGTGGTGCTGTTGGAAAGCAACTGTCGGTTTGGCCCTTTGAAGCTAAAGCTGGGCCGGATGAAGCGTGATTGTACAGATATAGGAACGCTCATGACCGCTTTAGTGAAGTATGCGGATTCTGACAGTACCAAGGATCCTGACTCTGGTGATGACAAAGCAGGGAAGGGAAAGAAGAATAGCAACACCAAAGGCCAGCAACATCGGCCGGCAGGTAATGAAGGCGGAGGAAAGCGTAAACCGGACGGGAGCATGGACTTGGTGGCCAGCACAAGTGCACAGGATAAAGGCCAGCGGCGTAAGGGGAAACAGCCAAGTTTCCGCGCACATCCCGGTCCTAATCCGGAGCGTTTGAACTTTTTCTTAAACCAGCCCTGTCCGAAGCACGGAACAAAGGAGGAACCAGCAGCCCATCTTTGGAAGGATTGTTATATCATGAAGGAATTCAAAAGCTCAAACACTTTCCAATATGATCACAGCTCCGGCGGTGGTTCAGGTTCCGGATCAGGATACGGTGGCGGAAATTCCGGTCCAGGGTTCCAGGGTAATCCGGGCGGACAGGACAGCCGAAATAATCAAAGTAATCAAGGTGGTTACGAACAGCAGCAATCAGGTTATCAGAACAACCCGAAACAGTTGAGTGGTGGACAGTATCATGTCTTTACTACAAGCTTGGATAAACGAGATAGAAAGCTTCAGAGGCGGGCAGTCAGTGCTGTCGAACCGGCTACGCCTCACTATCTGCGTTGGTCGGAACAGCCTATCATATGGAGCCGAGAAGATCATCCTCCCAGGGTTTATAATCCGGGTCAGTTAGCACTGGTGGTAGCGCCTCAGGTGGGAGGTTATAAGCTCACCAAGGTGCTCATGGACGGAGGGAGCAGCATTAACATCTTGTATTATGAGACCTTCCGTCGTATGGGACTGGTGGATAAGGATCTCAAACCGACCCATACCGTGTTCCACGGGGTGGTGCCTGGCAAGTCTGCATATCCGGTCGGTAAGATAGCCCTTGAAGTGGTCTTTGGCGATAGTCACGATTCCAGATCAGAGACGCTGACGTTCGAAGTGGTTAAAATCCAAAGTCCGTACCACGCTTTGTTCGGACGGCCAGCCTATGCAAAGTTTATGGCACGGCCCTGCTACGTGTATCTGCAGCTTAAGATGCCGGGTTACAAGGGCACTATAACGGTTCATGGCAGCCGTCGAATCGCCTTGGAATGCGAGGAAGGAGATGCGACTTATGCAGAATCGGTTTGTGCTACGGAGGAGCTAAAGCAGTACAAAGACAGTGTTGATCCGGAGGATATGACTTCATTAAAAAAGCCAACTACGGACCACGATCCGGCCTTGAAGTTCAAGTCAGCGGCCGAAACTAAGCTTGTTGACTTTGTGCCTGGCGATTCATCCAAGCAGTTCAGCATCAGTGCAAACTTGGATCCAAAATAGGAAAGCGCGCTCATCGAGTTCATCCGTGAGAATCGGGACATCTTTGCATGGAAGCCGTCTGACATGCCTGGTGTACCGAGGCAACTCGCTGAGCACACCCTTAATGTGGATCCTAAGTATAAACCGGTAAAGCAGTTCTTACGGCGGTTTAACGAAGAAAGACGTAAAGCGATTGGTGAGGAAGTGGCCAGGCTGCTGGCAGCTGGTTTTATTGTCGAGGTTTTTCATCCCGAATGGCTTGCTAATCCGGTGCTGGTTCTTAAGAAAAACGGCACCTGGCGCATGTGTGTGGATTACACAGACTTGAATAAAGCTTGTCCAGCAGATCCTTTTGCTCTCCCCCGGATTGATCAGATTATTGATGCTACGGCGGGTTGTGAGCGTTTGAGTTTTTTGGATGCCTATTCGTGTTATCACCAGATCAAGATGGCAGTTAAGGACCAGGAGAAGACGGCGTTCATTACTCCCTTTGGAGCCTTCTGCTATGTGTCTATGCCCTTCGGGCTTAAGAGTGCGCAGGCTACTTATCAACGATGTGTGCAAAATTGCCTCCACAAGCAGATTGGTCGTAATGTGCATGCTTATGTGGATGATATTGTGGTCAAGTCACGGAAGAAGGAGACCCTGGTTGACGATTTGAAGGAGACTTTCGATAACTTGAGAGTGTACCAAATGATGCTCAACCCGGCGAAATGTGTTTTTGGTGTGCCTGCAGGCAAGTTGTTGGGGTTTTTAGTATCCCATAGAGGAATTGAGGCTAATCCGGAAAAGATCACAGCCATCACCTCCCTGGCCAAACCGAAATGCGTCAATGATGTTCAGCGCATGGCCGGACGGATTGCAGCGTTAAGCCGGTTCATCAGTCGCCTCGGTGAAAAGGCAATCCCCTTGTATCAAATGCTCAAGAAGACGGATCAATTTGTCTGGAGTGCGGAGGCGGATAAAGCGTTTGAGGACTTGAAGCGGCAGCTAGTTAATCCGCCAGTTTTGGCAGCCCCTGAAGATAAAGAGCCGCTCCTGTTATATGTTGCTGCGAATGCCAGAGCGGTTAGTGTGGCGATGGTGGTAGAACGAAAGGAGGCTGGAAAGGAACATCCGGTTCAGCGACCGGTTTACTATATCAGTGAAGTACTTATCGAGTCCAAACAAAGGTATCCGCATTGGCAGAAGCTGGTATATGGTGTTTTTATGGCAAGCCGGAAGCTAAGGCAATATTTTCAAGGACACCCCATCACGGTGGTCAGTTCTGCCCCTTTGGGTGACATCATACAGAACCGGGAGGCGACCGGTCGGATTGCTAAGTGGGATATCGAGCTTGGGCCGCACGGTTTAAGATACGTGCCCCGGACGGCTATAAAATCACAAGCACTTGTCGACTTCATAAACGATTGGACAGAGTTACAAGCGCCTGAGGAGAAGCCAGATAACACCTATTGGACTATTCATTTTGACGGGTCCAGGCAATTGGAAGGCTCGGGGGCTGGAGTCGTTTTAACTTCCCCACGAGGAGATAAGTTTTGTTATGTCCTCGGTTTAATGTTCCCCTGTACAAATAATGCGGCTGAGTATGAAGCCTTGCTTCATGGTCTTCGGATGGCTAAAGAGATGAATCTGAGCAGAGTTAGGTGCTTTGGTGATTCGGATCTGGTGGCTCAGCAGGTATCTGGCACCTGGGATTCTAAGGATCCGCTCATGGCTGCATACCGACGTGAAGTAGATATGGTGGCTGGGCATTTCAAAGGCTATCAAGTGGATCATGTGGACCGCAGAAAGAATGAGGCAGCGGACGCTTTAAGCCGCTTGGGCTCTCAGCGTAAACCGGTCCCACCCAATGTTTTCTTGGAAGTATTGTATCACCCATCGGTACAGCTGCCCGGTGAGCTGGAGTTGGCTGTTCCTGATCCGGAGGCTCAATTAGTGGCGGCTCTTCACATCACCCCGGATTGGACGCTCCCTTATCTGGCATATATGAACCGGGGTGAGTTGCCAGAAGATGAAAGCTTGGCTCGACAGATAGTACGACGGTCCAAGTCTATGACCATTTTCAAAGGAGAGTTACATCATCGCAGCGTGTCAGGAGCACTGCAACGGTGCATATCCCCTAAGGAGGGGTGCGAGATATTACGAGAAATACATGAAGGGGATTGAGGCCACCACGCCGGTTCAAAATCATTGGTGGCTAAAGCATTCCGCCGCGGTTTCTACTGGTTAACTGCTCATGCTGATGCAGAAGACCTGGTCAAGTTATGTGATGGTTGCCAGAAATTTTCCAGACGAGCACACATACCGGCTCAAGAATTGAGGATGATTCCAATCACTTGGCCGTTTGCGACTTGGGGGCTTGATATGGTTGGGCCTTTTAAGCGTTCCAAAGATAAGAAGACCCACCTACTGGTGGCGGTTGACAAATTTACAAAGTGGGTGGAGGCAGAACCTGTCAGTAAGTGTGATGCTGCCACGGCGGTTCGGTTTATAAAGAAGGTGATCTTCCGGTTTGGCTTTCCACACAGCATCATCACAGATAATGGTACCAATCTATCCAAGGGGGCCATGAAAGAGTTCTGTGCACGGGAGCATATACGGCTTGATGTTTCTTCGGTAGCGCACCCACAGTCTAATGGTCAGGCAGAACGAGCGAACCAAGAGATCTTGAGAGGTATCAAACCCCGGCTTCTGGTCCCTTTGCAAAGGACGCCGGGTTGTTGGGTGGAGGAGCTACCGTCTGTATTATGGAGCATCAACACCACACCTAACAGGTCCACGGGGTTTACGCCGTTCTTTATGGTCTATGGAGCAGAGGCGGTTCTCCCAAGTGATATACGCCATGACTCACCTCGTGTGGCAGCATATGTTGAAGCGGACAACGAGCAGGCACGGCAGAACGCTCTTGACTTGTTGGATGAGGAACGTGACTTAGCAGCTGCCCGTTCAGCGATTTACCAGCAAGATCTTCGCCGTTACCACAGCCGTCGGGTTAGGACCAGAACCTTTCAGGAGGGGGATTTGGTGCTTCGACTCATCCAAGACCAGTCTGATCAGCATAAATTATCCCCGCCTTGGGAGGGACCTTTTGTGGTCAGCAAGAATCTGAATAATGGGTCATATTACCTAATTGATATTCGAGAGCGCAAGGATTCACGCACATCAGAGGAGGAGACCAGCAGGCCGTGGAACATAGCTCATCTTCGACCTTATTATACATGAGCCCTGGGCTCTGTTTATGTACATATCATGACCATGTATATATTATGGTTAATACAATAAACCGGAGCCTCGAGTAAAGCGGGGTCTCTACTGTTTTTCACATCATGTGTGCTTACCCCTGGAGGTCGCTTCACAGAAGTTCAAATTATAGATTCCGGTTTAAAAGCCGGTTCAAGGGAAGATGTCTCCTACAAGGCTGTGAAGCTCTTAATATCCGGTTCAATATCCCGGTTCAAGCATGAGGCTTCTTGTTCAAACATAGGTCGTATTCGAACCAAAGAGAACATAGCCATTCAGACATGGGGCTTCCTGTTCAAACATAGGTCGTATTCGAACCAAAGAGAACATAGCTATTCAAACATGGGGCTTCCTGTTCAAACATAGGTCGTGTTCGAACCAAAGAGAACATAGCTAAACCCTATAAAGTCAGTTGGGGACCTAGTCGGCCTGAACCGTAGCTACACCTCCGGGGGGCTTGGTCATGTCTTGACGACGGTAATGCCTTCTGGCTGGCACATTTGCCACTGAATCAGTTGGGGACCTAATCGACTTGAACCGTAGATTACGCCTTATGGGAACTCGGTCATGTCTTGATGATGGTAATGCCTTCTGGTCGGCTTTTTAGCCAATGAATCATTTGGGGGCTTGGTCGTGTCCGAACCAACGCAATGCCACTTGATCGGCCCTTGGCCATTGAGTCACTTGGGGGCTTGGTTGACGAACCAATGCAATGCCATTTGACCGGCATATTTGCCACGATTCAGTTAGGAACCTAGTCGACCTAAACCGTAGCTACACCTCTTGGGGGCTCGGTTTTGTCTTGACGATGGTCACGCCTTCTGAACGGTTCATAGTAACCACTATTTGCATGCGTTTTACTATCGCGTTGCCTTTTCATATTTGGTTTTTGTTTTCTGCCTTTATTGTGGTATTTTTTGTTCTTCGGAACGTCAAGTATTCTTAAACCGATTCAGCTGACATAGCCTGGTCCATTTTTTAACCCGGAGGCAAATTGCCCGGTTTGGCAAAGGCGCAGCATGGTTCAGGTGGTCGAAAAATCACATTGTGTACTCAGTAAGGACAGGAAACATAAATTGGAAAAGTCATTGGAAAGGGCATCAGTACCCGTGCGCGAAGGCACATTCAAACGCAGAGGTATTAAACTATCTTATTACAAGGCAGCGTAGTGCCTGAATATATTGTTCGTGGACGGATTAAACGTCACCAATTAAGGTGAACCGGAGCGTTGATTACGCCTGTTCGCCGCCTCGGTTCGAAGGCTGGGGATCATCTTGCACCGCATCCTCTTGGCTACCCATTGGCTGGAAATCAGCGGTGGTCCAGTCGATTCCCATTAGCGCTTGAAAGACAGCTTCTTCGTGAATCAGCAAAGACGGTTCAATGTCAGGGGCATAGGTATGCTTACGGATTGGAGGAATAAGATTTTCTGTTGCAGGGACCGGGGCAGCTACTCGCTTATTCTGGTTATCATACTGGGCTTGGTAATGCGACAGATCTGCTTCCTCAGCCAACTGACAAGCTAGGGGGCGCACCGCCCGGTTTATCGCCCTCAAATCGTCTTCACCAAAGTCTGAACCATCTTCCTTCAAGCTGGGATATCCTTGGGCCGCTTCGACAGGATCGAAATCTGGTACCCACGCTTTGGCCCGGATCAAGGCAGTGATGGCTCCAGTTCGAGCAGCTGATCTTTTCAACTCTTCAATCCGGGCTGGAAGCATGGACAGCCTCTTTAACGTGTCTTGAATCAGAGACGGCGCAGGGTTGTTATGCGATGCAGTGGTGATAGCTCTTTGTGCTCCGGTGTACAACTGTTCAATCAGAGTATAAGCAGTTTTGAGTTTCATCCGCACATCAGAACCCAAGTGTCCAATACGTGAGCCTGCAGTGTTTCAAGATGGATTACAAACCGGACATAGGATGTAGCAGACAAGGTACAAATTGGAAGAAGTGCATCGAAAGGCTTACCAAAGACGGCAGAGGTCATGGAGTGTATTTGTCGCTTCACAGTGGATAATTCATCGACCACCGGTTTAAGAGCAGCTTCAGCATTTTCAGCCCTCTTCGTCAAAAGAGCTCTCTCAGTAGCCCAATCAGCTTGTTCTTTTTTGCGGCTTTCTTTCAGCTGTTCCATAACGGTTAAGGCATTGGCCAATGCATCCTTCGCTTTTTCAGTTTCAGCCTGTTGGGTTTTTAAGATTTCCTGAAGGTCCGAGACTTGTTTCGCTTTGGTCTTCAGATCCCCCTGCAGCAGGTCGTCAACAGTGTTCAGAAAATATTGCACGGTTTGGAAGTATCAACCACACAAGCAAGTTATGTGCTCGATACTTGGGGGCTAATGCATGCTTGATTTTAACGCAAGTTTTCCATTACAAAAAGTCCCAAGATTAATACAAGTATTTCAACTTGGCACTTGGGGGCTAATGGTTATCTGATGATGTTTCCTGGTTATGACCTATGTTGAAGCCTTGGGTTTTTATTTAAACCGGACCTTAATTGTCAAGGCAGCCTGATCCGGTTTGCCATCTCGGTTTGGAAATATTGATAAGCTAAGTTGCAATGGAATGAAGCACAAGGGAGTTACCTCAAGTTTCTCCTTCATCATCTTGATCATGCCAGCTTCATAATCCCGACTGGTGTACAGTCGGTTCAGGTACCCAGAATAAAGATCCGGGGCGCTTAAAGCGGCGTACGTAGAGGAATCAAATGGTTATCTGATGATGTTTCCTGGTTATGACCTATGTTGAAGCCTTGGGTTTTTATTTAAACCGGACCTTAATTGTCAAGGCAGCCTGATCCGGTTTGCCATCTCGGTTTGGAAATATTGATAAGCTAAGTTGCAATGGAATGAAGCACAAGGGAGTTACCTCAAGTTTCTCCTTCATCATCTTGATCATGCCAGCTTCATAATCCCGACTGGTGTACAGTCGGTTCAGGTACCCAGAATAAAGATCCGGGGCGCTTAAAGCGGCGTACGTAGAGGAATCAAGGTCCCATTTGCCCTTTATGGCCAAGATTTCGTCCTTGGCAGTATGCTTGGCTAAAGTAGCAGTGTTCCCCGGTTCAGAGTGACCGGTGCCGGTAATCACAACATCATCATCCTTGGAATCGCTGCTCTGCAGTGGCCCTGTCGGTTTATCAACAGTTCCAGAAGGGGGGATGGATTCCTCAACCCGAACAGGACTGGCATGCGGATCAGTACGGCTGGCAGGTTCGATAGTCCTTTCTTCAGCACAGGTGTCATCTTGCGGAGATAGATAATTCTGAGTATCTTCACGACCCAGAGCGTCAGCACCAGGAGTTTTCTCCGGTTCAGGAGCGGCAGTTCCCTCAGCCGGGTTATCCAGACGAGCCTTCTTGCTCGGTCTAGGTTTAGCCCTGGAAAAAGCCCAATGATTGAATAAACGGTATAAGATGGTTAAGAGACCCATACAGAGATATGTTATGATCGGTCCAGCTTACCCAATGACTGTCTTCAACGGTGGCAGTTGAGTGGCTGAAGATTCACCGGAAGATGAATGGGAAGTGACCTGATAATCGGAGTCAGATGGATTTAGAGGCTGACGAGTTAAACTTGCTTTAGGAGGAAAGCTAGCGCGTAAATCGGAGACCTCTGAGCGGCGTTTCCGAACCGGGCTGTTCGGTAAACCGGCGGAGGTGACTACCTGGCCGCTATGCCGGGTGGTGCGTCGAGCTTCATGTTGCTGGGTCTTCACAAGAAATTTGGGATCCAAGTAAGCAAGAGGGTGAGAAAATTTAATTTTCCGGTTTGCTTGGCGAGGGTTTTTCAAAGGCAAAGGAAC
The DNA here is from genome assembly GCA_032464435.1 of Aegilops umbellulata. Lineage (NCBI taxonomy): Eukaryota > Viridiplantae > Streptophyta > Magnoliopsida > Poales > Poaceae > Aegilops > Aegilops umbellulata. The sequence continues at coordinate 111,420,006 of CP136060.1, read as the reverse complement.
GGCATCAGAAGAAAGAATAGTTACCTCTAGGCCTTTGGCATGGCTCGCTTCAGCGTCGTCCTGACAAATATCATCATCAATAAGACGTATAAAAAGCAAACCAACTGAATCGAGGTCTACCCCGAGGTCCGGATTACCCACATCATCCTCCTCTAAATCCGGAGTAGAGGAAGCGGTGTTCCTTTTCCTCTGAGCGGGCTTCTTCACCCTCGTCTTGGGTCGGGTTACCTTTTCGGTCGGCTCTTGAAACTTCTTGCTCCAAAATGGATCATCCCCCTGTGTCAGAAAGGACTGGAGTTAGCAATATGTGTATAAGGAGATCATAAACTCTATAACAGACAGAGGGGAAGTGCTTACAGTAGGTGGCTTGTTTGTGGCACAAAATGGAAGCAGGCCGGTTCGGGCGCAAGCATATTCCGGTTCATTCAGCATCTTTTTCACAGCTTCAGTGACTTCGTCCTCAGTCAGCTGAATGTTGCAGTGCCTCAAAGGATCGTCAACCCGGCCCGTGTATTGGCACATTAAACCGGAGCGGATGCTAAGGGGCAGGATGCTCCATGAAATCCAGCAGCGGGCAAGGTCTACCCCCGTCAAACCGTTAGCCATGAAGGCTCTGAGCTTGGACAGCTGAGGGGCATACTTACTCCTCTCTTTGGCGGTTAGCCTTTGGGGGAAGGGGTGGGTATTGCTAAGCCTCTCCGGACGGAAGCCGGGCAGTGGATTTTCTTCAGCAGGGGAAGTATCCTTGCAATAGAACCAAGTGTGATTCCATTCTTGCGGATGACTATGCAGCTTGGCATGAGGATAAGTCACTTCTTTCCTCTTTTGAATTGTCACACCACCCAGTTCCATATTAGGGCCGTCGGTGAATTCAGTACGTCGGTTCAAATGAAAGCAGTCCCGGAACAGCTCTACAGTAGGTTCCTCCTGGAAGTACGCCTCGCAAAGCACTTGAAAATGGCAGATATTCGTGACTGAGTTTGGACCAACATCTTGTGGGCGCAACTTAAAGTTAGCCAGGACGTCCCGATAAAATTTTGAACCGGGCGGATTAAAGCCCCGGGCCAGGTGATCCGCAAACACTACCACTTCTCCCTCCTGTGGGGTAGGAGGACATTCATTTCCTGGAACCCTCCAATGGATGGCATTTTTGCTACTCAAAGCGCCAGTCAGAACTAAGTTGTTTAGTTGGGTCTCAGTGATGCGAGAGGGAACCCAGTTGCATTCGTACACCTGTTTTGCCATGAGGAAATCTACAAGACAAAGGTGTTCCGGTTTAAGAAAAAATGTGAATGTAAACCGAAGATGCTCTTCTATAGAGTAAGGTTATTTACGATGATATCATCCAGCGGTTGATCAAGGGGACTAATGGATGTGTGGATCGGTTTGTTCGTTTTGCTAAGAGTTAAACCGATCAGATCTAATAGTTGTGAAAGCAGAAATAGATCCCGTACGGATTCTTTCAAAGCAATGGATCTACAGCTAGGGCGAAAAAGAAATAAAAATATGAGGTTTGGCTCACAGCAGAACAGCATGGGTTCGACAAGCAGGGAGATGAGTACAGATTTATAGAGATGAGTACATAGCATCATCATCTGTTGGCAAAAACTCTCAGCAGGTATCAAACTGACGATGTCGTCCTAGCATCAAAGCTGCTATGGGGATGAACAAGGAACAATGGCAGGATGACAAACCCACGACAAGTATCAAGCATAGAAGTAGTTTCATCATAAGTATCATGCATAGTAGAAGGGGCATCATCAATAACATGCGACATATCAGAATTAATACCAGAAGCAGGTTTAGGTGCCTCAAGCTTACTCAAAACAGAAGGTGAATCAAGTGCAGAGCTAGATGGCAGTTCCTTACCTCCCCTCGTAGTTGAGGGATAAATTTTTGTTTTCTCGTCTTTCAAGTTCTTCATAGTGACCAGTAGATATAAATCCCAAGTGACTCAAAGAATAGAGCTATGCTCCCCGGCAACGGCGCCAGAAAATAGTCTTGATGACCCATAAGTATAGGGGATCGTAACAGTTTTCGAGGGTAGAGTATTCAACCCAAATTTATTGATTCGACACAAGGGTAGCCAAATAATATTCTCAAGTATTATCAGTTGAGTTGTCAATTCAACCACACCTGGATAACTTAATATCTGCAGCAAAGTATTTAGTAGCAAAGTAGTATGGAAGTAATGGTAACAGTAGCAAAAGTAACAGTGATAGTTTTGTAGTGATTGTAACAGTAGCAATGGAAAAGTAAATAAGCGAAGAACAATATGTGAAAAGCTCGTAGGCATTGGATTGGTGATGGAGAATTATGCCGGATGCGATTATTCATGCAACAATTATAACATAGGGTGACACGGAACTAGCTCCAATTCATTAATATAATGTAGGCATGTATTTCGAATATAGTCATACGTGCTTATGGAAAAGAACTTGCATGACATCTTTTGTCCTACCTTCCCGTGGTAGCGGGGTCCTAACAGAAACTAAGGGATATTAAGGCCTCCTTTTAATAGAGTACCGGACCAAAGCATTAACACATAGTGAATACATGAACTCCTCAAACTACGGTCATCACCAGGAGTGGGCCCGATTATTGTCACTTCGGGGTTGCCTGATCATAACACATAGTAGGTGACTATTGACTTGCAAGATAGGATCAAGAACTCACGTATATTCATGAAAACATAATAGGTTCAGATCTGAAATCATGGCACTCGGGCCCTAGTGACAAGCATTAAGCATAGCAAAGTCATAGCAACATCAATCTCAGAACATAGTGGATACTAGGGATCAAGCCCTCACAAATCTAACTCGATTACATGATAAATCTCATCCAACCCATCACCGTCCAGCAAGTCTACGATGGACTTACTCACGCACGACGGTGAGCATCATGAAATTGGTGATGGAGGATGGTTGATGATGACGATGGCGACGGATTCCCCTCTCCGGAGCCCCGAACGGACTCCAGATCAGCCCTCCCGAGAGAATTTAGGGCTTGGCGGCGGCTCCGAATCGTAAAACGCGATGAATCCTTCTCTCTGATTTTTTTCTCCCCAAACACGAATATATAGAGTTGGAGTTGAGGTCGGTGGAGCTCCAGGGGGCCCACGAGGCAGGGGGCGTGCCTTGGGGGGGGGGGGCAGGCGCGCCTCCCACCCTCGTGGACAGGGTGTGGGCCCCCTGGCCTTGATTCTTTCACCAGTATTTTTTTATTATTTCGAAAAATAATCTCCGTGAAGTTTTAGGTCATTCTGAGAACTTTTGTTTCTGCACAAAGATAACACCATGGCAATTCTGCTGAAAACAGCGTCAGTCCGGGTTAGTTCTATTCAAATCATGCAAATTAGAGTCCAAAACAAGGGCAAAAGTGTTTGGAAAAGTAGATACGACGGAGACGTATCAGTACGTCATTGCATCGATGTCATGCACGTAGACAAGAACATATGTGAAAGCATCCTTGGTACTCTGCTCAAGATTAAAGGTAAAAGAAAGGATGGTGACGGTTCACGGCCTCGATATGCTTGCTGATCAATCACAACGCTAGAGTGAAGCAGAAGATGATGACAAATTCATCAAAGCTTGCCAGAGTTACAATTTCAGTACAAAAGAAGCAACACAGTTCTTCACCTATTTGTTGTCAGTTAAGACACCCTCTTCCTACTGCGCAGACATCAGAAGTCTCGTGGATGTGAGCTCAGGTAAAATGAAGTTGGGACACATGATTGCCATGTTATGTTGACACAAATCCTCCTGGTGGCCTTCAGGAATCTGATGGACAAAGATATAAGAAACACACTCATTGACCTCTGTGATTTCTTCAACCAACTATGGCAAAAAGTTGTAAATCCTGGAGAGTTGGATCATACGCAAGATGATATTGCAAGAATATTGTCCAACCTAGAGATGTTTTGTAACGCCCTCGATGCGGCTATATCTCCCACGTGTCGAGGCACGACTTAGAGGCATAACCGCATTGAAAGCAATGTCGCAAGTGAGGTAATCTTCACACAATCCATGTAATAAATAAAGGGGAAAGATACATAGTTGGCTTACAATCGCCACTTCACACAAGTACATAAATAACATCCATCAAACAGATTACACTCAAGGTCCGACTACGGTACCAAAATGAAAGAAGACTACCCCAAATGCTAAACAGATCCCCGGATCACCCAACTGGGCTCCACTACTGATCATCTGGAAAAGAAACATAGTAGCGGCCACGTTCCTCGTCGAACTCCCAAGTGAGCTCGGTCGCGTCATCTGCACTGACATCGTTGGTACCTGCAACTGTGGTGATAATATCTGTGAGTCACGGGGACTCAGCAATCTCACACCCGCGAGATCAAGACTATTTAAGCTTAAAGGTGGGAAAGGGGGTTTGTGAGGTGGAGCTGCAGCAAGCGACTAGCATATGGTGGCTACAGCGCAAAAGAGAGCGAGAAGAGAAGGCAAAGCACGGTCGTGAAACTAGAAGTGATCAAGAAGTGATCCTGAAACAACCTACGTCAGGAATAACTCCAACAACCGTGTTCACTTCCCGGACCCCGCCGAGAAGAGACCATCACGGTTACACACGCGGTTGATGTGTTTTAGTTCAGGTCAACTTCGGGTTTTCTACAACCGGACATCAACAAATTCCCATCTGCCTCATAACCGCGGGCACGGCTTTCGAAAGATAATACCCTGCAGGGGTGTCCCAACTTAGCCCATGATAAGCTCTCACGCTCAACGAAGGATATTCCTTCTACCGGGAAGACCCGATCAATCTCGGAATCCCGGACTACAAGACATTTCAACAGCAATAAAACAAGTCCAGCAAAGCCGCCCGATTGTGCCGACAAATCCTGATAGGAGCTGCACATATCTCGGTCTCAGGGCACATCCGGATGAGCAGTCCGTATAACTAAAACCAGCCCTCGAGTTGCCCCGAGGTGGCGCTGCAAAGGGCTCTAGTTTGGACCAGCAATCGAAGGAGAACTGGCCCGGGGGTTTAAAATAAAGATGACCCTTGAGTCTGCAGAACCCAAGGGAAAAAGGCTAGGTGGCGAATGGTAAAACCAATGTTGGGCCTTGCTGGAAAAGTCTTATTCAAAGCGAACTATCAAGGGGGTCCCATAAATCACCCAACCGTGTAAGGAACGCAAACTCCGGGAACATAACACCGGTATGACGGAAACTAGGGTGGCAAGAGTGGAACAAAACACCAGGCATAAGGCCGAGCCTTCCACCCTTTACCAAGTATATAGATGCATTAATTAAATAAGAGGTATTGTGATATCCCAACAAGTAAACATGTTCCAAACAAGGAACAACAAGTCCATGTTCCAACAAGGAACAAACTTCATCTTCACCTGCAACTAACAACGCTATAAGAGGGGCTGAGCAAAGCAGTAACATAGCCAAACAACGGTTTGCTAGGACATGGATGGTTAGGGGCTGACATGGCAATATAGGAGGCATGATATAGCAAGTGGTAGGTATCGCAGCATAGGCATAGCAAAAGAGCGAGCAATCTAGCAAGCAAAGATAGAAGTGATTTCGAGGGTATGGTCATCTTGCCTGCAAGAGTCTCAGAGTTGTCGAAAGCTTGGTCCTCGAAAGCGTTCTCAACGGAATCCTCGTTCACGTACTCGTCTCCCGGCTCTACCCAAGACAAGAGAACAAGCAAAGGAACCAATATCAACCACGATGCAATGCGCAAACAACATGATGCAAAACATGGCATGATATGCGAGAGGTGATATGCAATGCGTATGCATGCTCCGGAAGGACAAGGATGAACAGGGCATAATCATGGTAAACCAAGCATGCCACTGGATAGATGAGGTGATTTCGGTTGAAATCGATATAAAGATCACCGGAATCGGATGCACGGTTTGCAAATGGCAAGCAATACAAGAATGACACGAAACTGCCATAAACAGCATGATGCTACTTAGCAAGCAACAAATAATTAAGCTACTGCACCCAAACATGGCAACAAAGCATATGACAGTAATATACTCAAGATGCTCGACAAAAGATGAACACTGAGATACGGCTAATTCACATCATAACAGGGTCAAACAAGCATGGCAAAAGTGCAAACGATAACAAGTTCCCAGACTTAGTGAAATTATCAAAGTAGCGGAAACTAACATCAGGATGACATGTTCAGAGCAACGAAACAACACGCTACAGGTTCAGAACATAGCAAAGAAAGGCATGGCATGAATCTACACAAGGCACTTGACAAAAGTCCCTTACTGACCATAAGCCAAAAAGGATCAGAAAAGAAGATTACACCCATGTCAAATAAGCAAGTTTCGTTACAGGTTTCAGACTTAGCAGAAAACTGGACATGGCAGAAAACTGTTAACGACTAGGCATGTTCGTGAGCTCGATGCGCTCACTACAGAGCAATTCATGATATACTAAGCATACATACATGAAGAAGACATGGCATAGTAACTATACATGGCAAGAATAACATCATATCATGCAAGGATCAACTACACCAAGCTTGGCAAGATCGAATAACATGTAAGCAATCTGCCAGCAACATTTTGAAGCAAAAGTAGAGCTCGATTGACTCAAGCTATGGCACTCCATAATTGCAAAAAAAGGCATGGATGGATTAAGCAAATACTCAAGTTCAAAACTACCTTACTGACCATGCTCAAATTATGCATAGATCTCTCGGAAATAACATGAACACATGGCACACAAATAACAGCAGTCAGGGACTTGGTGAAATCGCTAAGTCTCTGAAATCAGCAACATCAAGTGACCTAGTTTGCATGCTTGTGCTAGTCACCACATAGATCATAAAAATACATGGAAAAATTCTATGGAAAGGTAACATGGCATATTACAAAACTCATGTAGGATTCAACTTCATAGGAGGTACACATCAATCATGGCAAAAATGACAAAAGTGCATGTTCAGATAAGATCCAGCAACTAACATCAACTAGCCCTCTTATAACAGCATTTCGGGCATCAAGATGACTTCAAATGAGAATGATGCAATGGAACAAAATGATGTGCTCTTCGAGTCAAACAAATCCACATATTATACGCACGAATCGGAGCTAAGGATGCAAAGTTATGGCAGGTAGAACATGGCATGATGATGATAGAATTCTCAGACTTAGTAATTCGGGGGGGGGGGCGAGAAAGTCAACCTCGTACACGGAAATCGAGGTTCGCCGGAGAAGGACGCCGGGGAGGTAGAGGATGGCCGGATCTGGCCCCCTCCGGCCGGATCTCGCCGGATCCGGCCCGGATCGGGGCGGAGGAGGCGGGCAGGGGCGGCGCCGGCGAAGGGGAGGCGCGCGGGCGCGCGGGCGACGGCGGAACTGCGGCTCGGGGCGGCGGACGGGCGACTCCGGCGAGGGGGCAGCGCCGGCCGGGGCGAAGGCGGCGGCGAACGGGCTCCGCGCGGGACAGCGGCGCGGCGGATGGGCTTCGGGGGGGGGGCCCCGACCGGGCCTGGCGGGCCGGCGGCGGCGCGCGGCGGCGCCCGCCACGTGGCGTGCCCCGGTTGGCCCGGTTGGCGGCGGCGGATGAACAGTGCGGCGGAGGGCTGGTGGCACGGATTTCGAGACGAAGACTAGGGTTTCGGGGTGTCTCACTCTCAGATTTGGAAGGGGAGGACGTTTTTATAGATAGGAGGAGCTAGGAGGCTCCAAACGGAGTGCGATTTTCGCCCACGCGATCGTGATCGAACGGCGGAGGACATGGGAGTGACTTAGATGGGTTATTGGGCTGTTTTGAAGGGGTTTTGGGCTGCAGCACACACGAGGCCTTCACGGTTACCCGGATAACCGTTGGAGTACCAAACGAACTCCGATTGACCCGAAACTTGACAGGCGGTCTACCGGTGCTATACCGAGGCCACATGTCAAACCTCGGTCCATTCCGAGAATGTTTAATACCCGCTCACGAAGAAATGTGAAAGGGGACGCCGGGAGACATAGGAGCGCCGGATTGCAAAACAGACAACGGGAAAGATGCTCGGATTTAAGAGACGAACACGTATGCGAATGCGATGCACATGATGACATGATATGAAATGCATGACATGACCAAAATGAAAAACGGAGAGAACCCAACCACGGAGGGAATATCATAGCACATAGCCGGAAATGGCAAGAGTTGGATTACAAATATGACAAGTTACATCTGGGGCGTTACATGTTTTTCCCACCGTCATTCTTTGATGTCATGGTCCATCTCACTGTGCACCTTGTGGACGAGATAAAGTATTGTGGTCCTGTGTTTCTTCGCAACATGTATCCCTTCGAGCGCTTCATGGGAACAGTGAAGCGCTTTTGTCGGAACCGAAACCATCCAGAGGCAAGCATCCTACAAGGTTATACCGCGGAGGAGGTGGTTGAGTTTTGCACCGAATAAATGAAACAAAGACCTATAGGTTTGCCCCTGTCTCGCCACGAGGGAAGGCTAAAAGGTAAGCCAGTCCTTGCTGGCACGCAAATGGCTGCACCCGGAGAATTGGCAGAGAAAGCCCATTTGACGGTATGATGTCTACTACTCAACCTTCTTCTTGTAGACGTTGTTGGGCCTCCAAGTGCAGAGGTTTGTAGGACAGTAGCAAATTTCCCTCAAGTGATGACCTAAGGTTTATCAATCCATAGGAGGCGTAGGATGAAGATGGTCTCTCTCAAGCAACCCTGCAACCAAATAACAAAGAGTCTCTTGTGTCCCCAACACACCCAATACAATGGTAAATTGTATAGGTGCACTAGTTCAGCGAAGAGATGGTGATACAAGTGCAATATGGATGGTAGATATAGGTTTTTGTAAACTGAAAACATAAAAACAGCAAGGTAACAAGTGGTAAAAGTGAGCGTAAATGGTATTGCAATGCGTTGAAACAAGGCCTAGGGTTCATACTTTCACTAGTGCGAGTTCTCTCAACAATAATAACATAATTGGATCATATAACTATCCCTCAACATGAAACAAAGAGTCACTCCAAAGTAACTAATAGCGGAGAACAAACAAAGAGATTATGGTAGGGTACGAAACCACCTCAAAGTTATTCTTTCCAATCAATCCGTTGGGCTATTCCTATAAGTGTCACAAACAACCCTAGAGTTCGTACTAGAATAACACCTTAAGACACAAATCAAGCAAAACCCTAATGTCACCTAGATACTCCAATGTCACCTCAAGTATCCGTGGGTATGATTATACGATATGCATCACACAATCTCAGATTCATCTATTCAACCAACACATAGAACCTCAAAGAGTGCCCCAAGTTTCTACCGGAGAATCACGACGAAAACGTGTGCCAACCCCTATGCATAGGTTCATGGGCAGAACCCGCAAGTTGATCACCAAAACATACATCAAGTGAATCACGTGATATCCCATTGTCACCACAGATATGCACGGCAAGACATACATCAAGTGTTCTCAAATCTTTAAAGACTCAATCCGATAAGATTACTTCAAGGGGAAAACTCAATCCATTACAAGAGAGTAGAGGGGGAGAAGAAACATAAGATCCAACTATAATAGCAAAGCTCGTGATACATCAAGATCGTGCCAAATCAAGAACACGAGAGAGAGAGAGATCAAACACATTGCTACTGGTACATACCCTCAGCCCCGAGGGTGAACTACTCCCTCCTTGTCATGGAGAGCGTCGGGATGATGAAGATAGCCATCGGTGAGGGATCCCCCCTCCGGCAGGGTGCTGGAACAGGGTCCCGATTGACTTTTGGTGGCTACAGAGGCTTGCGGCGGCGGAACTCCCGATTTATTCTCTCTTCGAATTTTTAGGGTACGTGGGTATATATGGGTGAAAGAAGTACGCGGTGGACCTCCGAGCTGTCCACGAGGCACGGGGCGCGCCCTAGGGGGGTGGGCGCGCCCCCCACCCTCGTGGGCAGCCCAGGACTCCCCTGGTGAACTTCCGGTACTCCGTGGGCTTCTTCTGGTCCAAAAATAGGTTCTGTGGAGTTTCAGGTCAATTGGCCTCCGTTTGATATACCTTTTCTTCGAAACACTGAAATAGGCAAAAAAACAAAAATTCTGGGCTGGGCCTCCGGTTAGTAGGTTAGTCCCAAAAGTAATATAAAAGTGGAAAATAAAGCCCAATATTGTCCAAAACAGTAGATAATATAGCATGGAGCAATAAAAAATTATAGATACGTCCGAGACGTATCAAGCATCCCCAAGCTTAATTCCTGCTCGTCCTCGAGTAGGTAAATGATAAAAAAAAGATAATTTTTGATGCGGAGTGCTACTTGGCATAATTTCAATGTAATTCTTCGTAATTGTGGTATGAATATTCAGATCAGAAAGATTCAAGACAAAAGTTCATATTGACATAAAAATAATAATACTTCAAGCATACTAACAAAGCAATTATGTCTTCTCAAAATAACATGGCCAAAGAAAGTTATCCCGACAAAATCATATAGTCTGGCTAAGCTCTATCTTCACCACACAAAGTATTTAAATCATGCACAACCCCGATGACAATCCAAGCAATTGTTTCATACTTTTGACGTTTTCAAAACTTTTTCAATCTTCACGCGATACATGAGCGTGAGCCATGGATATAGCACTATATGTGGAATAGAATGGTGGTTGTGGAGAAGACAAAAAAGGAGAAGATAGTCTCACATCAACTAGGCGTATCAACGGGCTATGGAGATGCCCATCAATAGATATCAATGTGAGTGAGTAGGGATTGCCATGCAACGGATGCACTAGAACTATAAGTTTATGAAAGATCAACAAAAGAAACTAAGTGGGTGTGCATCCAACTCGCTTGCTCACGAAGACCTAGGGCAATTTGAGGAAGCCCATCATTGGAATATACAAGCCAAGTTCTATAATGTAAAATTTCCCACTAGTATATGAAAGTGACAACATAGGAGACTCTCTATCATGAAGATCATGGTGCTACTTTGAAAAAAAGCACAAGTGTGGTAAAAGGATAGTAGCATTGCCCCTTCTCTCTTTTTCTCTCATTATTTTTATTTTTTTATTTGGGCCTTTTCTCTTTTTTTTATGGCCTCTTTTTTTATTTTTTTATTTTTCATCCGGAGTCTCATCTCGACTTGTGGGGGAATCATAGTCTCCATCATCCTTTCCTCACTGGGACAATGCTCTAATAATGATGATCATCACACTTTTATTTACTTACAACTCAAGAATTACAACTCTATACTTAGAACAAAATATGACTCTATATGAATGCCTCCGGCGTTGTACCGGTATGTGCAATGAATCAAGAGTGACATGTATGAAAGAATTATGAACGGCGGCTTTGCCACAAATACAATGTCAACTACATGATCATGCTAGCAATATGACAATGGTGGAGCGTATCATAATAAACGGAACGGTGGAAAGTTGCATCGCAATATATCTCGGAATGGCTATGGAAATGCCATGATAGGTAGGTATGGTGGCTGTTTTGAGGAAGGTATATGGTGGGTGTATGATACCGGCGAGAAGTGCGCGGTATTAGAGAGGCTAGCAATGGTGGAAGGATGAGAGTGCATATAATCCATGGACTCAACATTAGTCATAAAGAACTCATATACTTATTGCTAAAATCTATAAGTTATCAAAGCAAAGTATTACGTGCATGCTCCTAGGGGGATAGATTGTTAGGAAAAGACCATCGCTCGTCCCCGACCGCCACTCATAAGGAAGACAATCAATAAATAAATTATGCTTCGACTTCATCACATAACGGTTCACCATACGTGCATGCTGCGGGAATCACAAACTTTAACACAAGTATTTATCAAATTCATAATCACTCAACTAGCATGACTCTAATATCACCATCTTCATGTCTCAAAACAATTATCAAGGATCAAACTTCTCATAGTATTCAACACACTCATAAGAATTCTTACAAATCTTTTATGCTTAGCATATTAGGATTATTTAAGCAAATTACCATGCTATTTAAGACTCTCAAAATAATCTAAGTGAAGCATGAGAGTTCATCTATTTGTTCAAAATAAAACCACCACCGTGCTCTAAAAGATATAAGTGAAGCACTAGAGCAAACAACAAACTACTCCAAAAGATATAAGTGAAGATCAATGAGTAGTCGAATAATTATGCAACTATGTAAAGACTCTCTAACATTTAAGAATTTCAGATCTTGATATTTTATTCAAACAGCAAGCAAAGCAAAAGAAAATAAAATGACGCTCCAAGCAAAACACATAGCATGTGGTGAATAAAAATATAGCTCCAACTAAAGTTACCGATGAACGAAGACGAAAGAGGGGATGCCATCCGGGGCATCCCCAAGCTTAGACGCTTGGTAATCCTTGAATATTACCTTGGGGTGCCTTGGGCATCCCCAAGCTTAGGCTCTTGCCACTACTTATTCCATAGTCCATCGAATCTTTACCCAAAACTTGAAAACTTCACAACACAAAACTTAACAGAAAACTCGTGAGCTCCGTTAGCGAAAGAAAACAAAACACCACTTCAAGGTACTGTAATGAACTCATTATTTATTTGTGTTGGTGTTAAACCTACTGTATTCCAACTTCTCTATGGTTTATAAACCATTTTATGTTGGTGTTCTGGGAACGGGGGTCCCCAGACTTGCCTGCCTGCGGCCTGCGGCGTGGCTCAAGCGGGGGCCCAGCGCGGCCCATCTTCATCAACACAAGCTCAAGACCCTCGCGAGGGGCCAAGCCTCGCGGGGCAGACGACAGGAAGCTTCCTCAGGAGCGGCCTCATCAGGCAGGCTCGTGAGGAGGCGGAGAGATCAATGCAAGGGTACCTCGCGAGGATCCAGTGAAGCAAGCCATGACGATCAAGACCAGGCGGGCGCCGGCCTGTGCAGAGTCCTTGTTTCCCCTTTGGTGCAAAGGAGGCAAGCACAGGCCAAGGCATGAGGCAAAGGTTACCATTCCGGTGCAACGAGACCAAGACCAGCCGGACGGCCAGACGGAGGCCACCGTGGAGCCCAAGACAGCGTCACCACCAGAGCTTTTGGCAGCCGAAGACCACCTTTGGTCAGGATAACTTGTACTAGATGTTCCCCTTCAAAATGGCCAATTGTTGGCGCCCTTCCCGCTCAATTATTTTGGGGAGAGGCCCAGGGCCTCTACAAATAGAGCTAGCCACCACAGAGTAGGGCATCTGATCAAGAGGCAAAGATAGAGAGAGATAGAGAGAGAAGCGATTGAACTCACCCAAGCAGTTCATCGCGCCAGCTCAAGAACACCTCTCGCGAGGTAGTTCTTCCTTTGTACTGTTCATCATCAGCCCCTGAGGCAATCCACCACACCACACACTAGAGTAGGGTATTACACCACAACGGTGGCCCGAACTAGTATAAACCTCGTGTCCCTTTGTTGTTCATCATTTCCTTCTTAGTTCGCACGAGAGGATCGAACGTAGATCGGTAGGGGAGAGATCTCCACGCACACCCCAGTGTTTGAACCTCAAGGGTCTGCCGTAACCCGAAATCCGACATTTGGCGCGCCAGGTAGGGGTGTGCCAGAATCTTTCCTCCTCCGCATTGCGTTCCGCTGCTTCTCCACCCAGATGTCAAGCAACCCGGCTGCCGACGCCGACCGCTGAGCGGCGTGGCCCGCCCACGCCGTGTCGCCGTCTCAGGGCGACCTCAACCTTGCGCCTCAGGCAGCTCGCGCTCCGCAGGGCACTGCGGGGCGCAAGCGACGCGGCCAGACGCCGCCTGCCCTCATGCCACGGCAGGTGCGGGCCGCAGCAAGGGCCTCGAACAACACCGCAGCCATAGCGCCGTACACCCGACGGGAGCAGGCGAACTCCAGGGCCGCGCTCACGGTGGCCCGAGAACTACTACGATGCCGTTTGCTGGAAGGCGGCCGCGACGTGTTGCTGGAGCGGGTAGCCGAGCTCCTGGACGCCGCCGCCTCAGGAGCACCCCCTTTCTGCATCCAGCTGCCGCCCCAGATCCAGGACGGGTCGCAAGGCGGCATCGCGCGTGCTCCCGCAACTTCAGGTGGGCTCCCGGGCCAGTCCGGTGCTAACGCCTCCGTCGTCATCAAGCGGCAAGTCGCACCGGCCCCACCTCAGGCCGGCGAAGGGATGCGTGCCACGGCCTTTGGTCTCGGTGGGCCACCACGTCATCATCCCCAAGGCGACGCTCCAAGCCAGACTGCGTGGCTTGCGGGGTGCTACGACGAGGCCCATGGGGTGGTCGCCCCCGAGGCTTATGTCCCCCGCATGGTTGATCAAGGGCGGGCACTGGAAGAAGATCATGGCTCGTTCCTCGGGCCCGGCTGGGACAAGGAGGCGCCGGAAGCCGAGCTCTTTCAGGAACCCCAAGAGAGCCTCGATAACCGCGCCAGCAACAACAACTATCGGGTACCACTTATCCCTCAAGAACAAGCTTACGCTAACCATGGGACCCAGGGGGTACAGATCGCTGCAGCAGATGGCTGCCCCAACGCTGCAGCCTCTTACCCCTCAGGTGGAGGGCGCAGGGGGCTGCAGGAGGATGGCCGAGATCCGGGCTCGCCTTCGCGGCGGTCGGAGCAAGGTGTTCTCAGGAGGTAGGCCCTCTGCCGGGGAGGTGCCCTCATGGCCTGCCCCCGACAGAGGACCCGTGGTCGTCGGGGGAACCGCTGGCGACCGCTCTACCCCGTTGGCGTCGTCCTTGGTTTCTGGTCGCCGCCAATGGCGGTAGAGTGTGGCGCAAGGCGGGGCCCTCATCTGGCGATAGGAAGCAAGGCCGGTACCTGTGAAGAAGGCCCAGTGCCTGTGAAGCTCGCCGCCCTGTGACACTCTCACGTAATAATGAGTGGGGCTGTACACGCCCCGGAGTCTCAGGGGTGCCGGCCTCAGGCCCTGGGGCTCCCGCCCACGCCCAGTGGCAGCACTTAGCTCCACGCTGGTGAGAAGACGTCGAAGACTAGACTAGGTGCCGGACGTGGCCTTTTGCTTTTTTGCTTTTTCCTTGTTGACAAGTTTCTTCGGTTTGGATTTAAGTTGGATTTGAGTTCGAAGCTTGCATGCGTTCGGGGAAGGGGTGCTTAGTCTCGTTCGAGCAATCTCTCGCATTCTGATTTTGGCTTTACGCCCCAAGCTAGCATTGGGTACCTCCCCCTCACGAGCCCCTCGTGAGCTGGGTCGGGCCAGGCACGCCTACGACCAGGACCACTGTCCCCGCTCCCTCTCCGGAGGTTCTCATCACAGGATCGGCAGGTTAATCGAAAGGCGCCCAAGGCGCGGCGCCCCTTCGCAGCCCCGTTCAGGGCTCGCCAGGGCTGAAAGGTAAGCAAATCAACAGAACCATCGCCAGGCTAGCGACTAAACTCACCCGCAACGTTGTGCTCACCAGAGTACCGATTACAAATATTTACATGAGGGGCCTCCCTCCCAAAATGCTCTTACACTCTTCAGGGCCAAGCCCGAGTCTTCTCTGTGCAGGATAAACCACGGAGACATGCAATCAGTCGGACATATCACTCACCGCGTCTTCTGGGGCACCCTCGGAAGCATCACTGGCATCACTGACGTCGTCGCCCCCACCGCCCGCGTTTCTGTCAGCACCAGGCGCGCCTTCAACGCCGCCTGCATCAGCACCCACGACTACACCATCGTCGTCAGACGTGAAGGCCCGGACGAGGGCATCCACGTTATTCTCCACCCATTGCGCCAGGTCACTCCGGACAGCTATGGGCACGGGTGCGATGGCGGCATCAAAGTCGAAGTGGGGGTCCTTTTCCTGAAGATAGCTGAAGACACGGGTGAAGGCGCGCTTAAGCAAGTCTTGGCTCCTCTCTTCAACGAGCCAACGGGCCCTCTCAGAGCGGTTCTCCAGAAGTGTCACCACGTCGGTAAAGAACTGAAGGTTGCCGGCATACTTGGTCTCATGCGGTTCCTTAGCGGAAGCCTCACAAATCTCACCTAAGGCTGAGTTGGCCTTTTCCCTGAGCGTCTCGAGCATGGGAGCATGCTCATGCTCCAGGAGCCTCCGCTGGCGGATCTCGTCCTCGTTCTGCCGCGCGGTGGCTTCGGCATCATCAACCCTCTATTGAAGAAGAAGGAGCTTAGCCCGGGAAGAGGACAGCTCCGCCTGTGCTGCATCAAGGGCGGCTGCGGAGGAATCTGCGCGCCGCGTCTCTTCAACCAACTTGGCCTTGATGGCCACTGTCCTGCCCTCGGCCTTGGCCCTGATCAGCATCAACTTCGCCTCGTATTCACGCTCGAAGGCCAAGCAAGCACCCGCCGCGCAGTGGTTGACCTCTTCCTGGATCCGGGCCTCGCGCGCCACCACGTCGTCCTCCGCCTGGGCCTCCAGGCACTCCCTCGTCTCCAACCGCTCCAAGTCAAGGCTGCGCTCGGCGGCCTCGAGCGTCAGCGCCTCCTCGCGCGTCTGGAGCTCCGCACGGTCGACGGCGGCCTCCTGCATCGACCCAAGGGCCGTGTGGTGCAGCTCCACTTGCTGCTCCAGGGAGTTCCTCCTGGCTTGAAGCTCCCATACGCGCTCCTCCGCGTCCCTGCGCCGCCGGTATGCCTCCCGCGCCTCCTCGATGGCCTGGGAGCAGGCCTCCCGCGATGCCGCCAGCAACACTTCAGCCTCCGTGTTGTCACGATCACGTTGGTGGCGTGCGAGGGCAATGGCAACCTTCAACTTGTGCCTCTCCTCAGCGAGGCGCAGGCCTTCGACCTCAAGGCGCACATCTTCGGCGGCAAGCTCTGCCCCGAACCAGTTCATCGCATCCGCTGCCCCCTGGAGGAACCCCTTGCGAAGGGCGCGATGCTCTCGAGCGCGCCTGAGCACATCTTCCGCATCACCCTCCTCCGCTGGAGCATGCGAAGGGCCCCGAGGCGGCAGGCCCCCGCCAGGCGTGGGGCTGGGGGCTGCCGCCCCATCCATCGCCGAACAAACCCCTCCGGGAGTCCGGCCAGGCGTCAGTCCACTCACAGAGGAGGAGCCAAGGGCAGACTTTAGCCATTCACCTTCTATGATCAAAGGAGGGGCGCGGGGCAAGCCTGGTGTGCCCCAAGAAGACTCGTGAAGAGAGGGCATCGGGCGAATGGGCTCGAGGTGCCCCGTGGAGCAGATCACTCCGCCAACCGATCCAGTGGCAAGAGTGCCACCCGAGCTCAGCGGACCCGGAGCCAACAATGGGGGCGAAGCTGAAGGGGCTGGCTCTCAGGTCGGCTCAGCGGATTCAGCGAGATGGGACCTGAAGAGCCACAATCAGCAACAAGGGCAACAGAGCAAATGAGCAGGGAAACAAGAAGGCTTACTCATCCATGGCGAAGTACTTCCTGCGCTTCAGCAAGCGACAAGTGCGGTCGCTGCCACCTGAGGCCTCCTTCCTCTTGCGAAGGGCCTCGAAGTCTATGCGAAACCGACCCAAGCGCCTGGGACGGGGGTCGGCCAGGGGCAAAGGAGAAGCCTCAGGATTGTCGGCGCCGGAGGAGTCGGCTTTGTGGGCATCTTGGGGCATCGCCTCGCGAAGAACGGCTGGGGGCTCGGAAGCCCCAGCCTCGGGAGCCGAAGACCTAGACCCTGCATCAACCGCCGCCTCGGGGCGGGCCTCGGGAGGCGTCGCCTCCAAAGCTTCACGCGGCGCCACCACCTCGACAACGGCCACCTCAACTCCAGTTGGCTCTTCCCCCACCCGGTCGCCTGAGGAGGAACCGCTGTGGGCGACGGGGGGAACAACCACGACAACCGGGTTCTCGCGTGGCCCAGTGAGGCCAGCTGGGAGCAACC
This sequence comes from Aegilops umbellulata, assembly GCA_032464435.1. Lineage (NCBI taxonomy): Eukaryota > Viridiplantae > Streptophyta > Magnoliopsida > Poales > Poaceae > Aegilops > Aegilops umbellulata. The sequence goes on along the minus strand of CP136060.1, from coordinate 111,402,267 downwards.
CCCACTCGTCGAAGCTGGGCATCTGCTTCACGAAATCAGCCCTGCCGGAACAAAGGTACAGAAAGACGCCACCGCTCCGTAGGCTACCCGGGGAGGGATCACCAGTCAAGACCCGAAGCACCGTCCGCAGCACTTCGGGCGCCAAATCCTCCTCCTGAAGCCGCATGCGGTCTCCACGTCCCGCAAATTCCCACATCCGACGAGAGTGGCGCTAGAGAGGAGCGACGCGGCATAGAAGGAAATCCCTCACCACCTTGGGAGCTGTCACATTGTCCACCCTCAAACCTTCGAAGCGGTGCCAGACAAAAGCGAGCCGGGGGCTCGCGAGCGGTTCATGACCCCAGCCTGGGTTGGGAACAGCAGGCAAGGTCGGGTGCGAGAGCAGGGGGCTGGGCACCCCGACATCCACATACAGCCACCGCTCTCTGAACCCGTCCTGAGGAGGAGGAAGGCTGAAGTCGATCCCTGAAGCAGCTGTCCCCGGCACGGCGAAGAAGCTCACACACCCCGAGCATTGAGTAGGGTCGCTCAGGCGCAAGGAAAAGAAGTGGCGCAGCAAGGCAACAGAAGGAGGGATGCCTATCATCGCCTCGCACACGAAAGCAAAGACAACCAAAAGGGTAATGGACTCCGGCGCAAGTTGCATCATGTGGAACTGATAATGGGAGAGCACAGCATTGAAGAAAGCAGAAAAGGGGGGAACCAGACCCGCCCATAGGGCGTCGGCGAAGGATCGGACCTCCGTGACGGTCCTAGCGAGAAAGGTGCGAGATGCGGGCCAAACTGTGGTCCAGCCACACTTGTTGAAGATGGAAGCAAGGGCGGATTGGACCTTGTCCAAGGCTTCTAGGCTAAGTATGATTGACCGATCGACGGCGGGAGCCGCCGCCGGAGGTGCGCAGGACGAAGGCGTGGGCTTATTTCCCTTTCCCTTCTTCATCGGCGCCATGGCGTTGGGGAGGGGGAAGAGCTCGAGCCGGATTGGTGGCGGAGGTTGGAGCTCGGAGAAGAAGGAAAGGTAGGAGGGGAGCGGGCAGCCAAAGGAGGAACAACCGTGTACAACTACGGGTCCGCTTAGCCGGGCGCGTAACAAGGCGTCGTGGGAAGCGCAGGCGCCCACGTCCAATCAACCGCCACGCGGCGCCCAAGGCCGCAGGCTGTTAGGGCCCGCGGCGCTTCACGCTTGCCCCTTCGCTTCCTCGCTAGGCCAAGCCCGCGCGCCTTGGGCCCGAGGGCTACAGTCGGCGTTCTGGGAATGGGGGTCCCCAGACTTGCCTGCCTGCGGCCTGCGGCGTGGCTCAAGCGGGGGCCCAGCGTGGCCCATCTTCATCAACACAAGCTCAAGACCCTCGCGAGGGGCCAAGCCTCGCGGGGCAGACGACAGGAAGCTTCCTCAGGAGCGGCCTCATCAGGCAGGCTCGCGAGGAGGCAGAGAGATCAATGCAAGGGTACCTCGCGAGGATCCAATGACGCAAGCCTTGACGATCAAGACCAGGCGGGCGCCGACCTGTGCAGAGTCCTTGTTTCCCCTTTGGTGCAAAGGAGGCAAGCACAGGCCAAGGCATCAGGCAAAGGTTACCATTCTGGTGCAACGAGACCAAGACCAGCCGGACGGCCAGACGGAGGTCACCGTGGAGCCCAAGACGGTGTCACCACCAGAGCTTTTGGCTGCCGAAGACCACCTTTGGTTAGGATAACTTGTACTAGATGTTCCCCTTCAAAATGGCCAATTGTTGGCGCCCTTCCTGCTCAATTATTTTAGGGAGAGGCCCAGGGCCTCTATAAATAGAGCTAGCCACCACAGAGTAGGGCATCTGATCAAGAGGCAAAGATAGAGAGAGATAGATAGAGAAGCGATCGAACTCACCCAAGCAGTTCACCGTGCCAGCTCAAGAACACCTCTCGTGAGGCAGTTCTTCCTTTGTACTATTCATCATCAGCCCCTGAGGCAATCCACCACACCACACACTGGAGTAGGGTATTACACCACAACGGTGGCTCGAACTAGTATAAACCTCGTGTCCCTTGTGTTGTTCATCGTTTCCTTCTTAGTTCGCATGAGAGGATCGGACATAGATCGGTAGGGGAGAGATCTCCGCGCGCACCCCAGTGTTCGAACCTCAAGGGTCTGCCGGAACCTGAAATCCGACATTTTACTAGCCATAAATTCATCAAAATAAGCAAAAAAAAACACCAAAAACCAGAATCTATCAAAAACAAAATAGTCTGTAGTAATCTATAACTAACGCAAACTTCTAGAACTCCAAAAATTCTAAAATAAATTGGTGGACCTGAGGAATTTGTCTAGTAATCATCTTCAAAAAGAATCAACTCAATAGCACTCTCTAGTAAAAAGTTAATGCTAATCTCGTGAGCGCTAAAGTTTCTGTTTTTTACAACCTGATCATAAAGACTTCACCCAAGTCTTCCCAAAGGTTCTACTTGGCACAAACACTAATTAAAACACAAAACCACATCTAAACAGAAGCTAGATGGATTATTGATTCCTAAACAGAACCAAAAAGCAAGAAACTAAAATAAAATTGGGTTGCCTCTGTCGGCGTTCTGGGAACGGGGGTCCCCAGACTTGCCTGCCTGCGGCCTGCGACGTGGCTCAAAGGGGGGCCCTGCATGTCCCATATTCATCAACACAGACCCAAGACCCTCGCGAGGGGCCAAGCCTCGCGGGGCGGACGACACGGAGCTTCCTCAGGCACGGCCTCATCAGGCTGGCTCGCGAGGAGGCGGAGAGATCAAGGCGGAGTACCTCACGAGGTGCCCATGACGCAAGCCATGACGACCAAGGGCGCCAGGCGGGCGCCAGCCCGCGCAGTGTCCTCCTTTCCTCTTTGGTGCAAAGGGAGCAAGCGCAGGCGAGAGCATCAAGCAAAGGCACCCGTTTTGGTGCAACGAGACCAAGACCAGTCAAACGGCCGGAAGGAAGTCATTGTGGAGCCCAAGCCAGCGTCACCACCAGAGCCTTTGGCAGGCGAGGACCAACTTTAGTCAGGATAAGTGTACCAGATGTTCCCCTTCAAAATGGCCAATTGTTGGCGCCCTTCCCGCTCAATATTTGGGAAGAGGCCCAAGGCCTTTGCCTATAAATAGGACTAGCCACCCCCAGGGTAGGGAGAATTAGAATCACATGAGATAGAGGCATCTAGAAACTTGGTAGTTGAGAATCAGAGAGAGAGAGAGAGAGAGAGAGAGAGAGAGAGAAAGGTGACTGAACTCCTCCTAGCAGTTCATCGCCCCAACCGGGAACAGACCCTCGCGAGGTTGTTCTTCCTTGTATTGTTCATCATCATCAGCCCAAGAGGCAATCCACCACACCACACTGGAGTAGGGTATTACACCACATCGGTGGCCCGAACCAGTATAAACCTTGTGTCTCTTATGCTGTTCTTTCCATAGCTTAGATCTTTGCGAGGCGGAGGGGTGCAGGTAGGTAGAAGGCGTAATCTCCGCGCGCATCCCAGAGTTCGAACCTCAAGGGTCTGCCAGAACCCGAAATCCGACATTTGGCGCACCAGGTAGGGATGTGCCGGAATTCGTCTTCCACCGCCCCGTTCTCCTCCGACCATCGCGTCCATGTCTGACGCTCGTCGGGCCCGCGCCAAGCGCCGAGCCGCTCTCACTTCCCGCGTCGCCCAGACGGCTCCCGTCGGCGGGCGTCCTCGCCGTTCCCCGTCACCCGCCGTCAACGCCGCCACCGGCCCGACGGGGAATGAGCAGCAAGCGTCGTCTCAGCATCCGTCCATGCGGCAAGACGGCCGTACTGCTACTCCCTCGCTCACCTCAGCTGGTTCTTCGTCCCGCGCGCTCCGCGCACCCATGGAGGCTTGAGCTGCGCTCATCGCGGCAAACGAGCTCCTGCGCTACCGCCCCGTCGACGACGTCTACGAAGAATGGCTCGACCGCGTCGCCGAGCTCGTCCGCGCCGTTGGGGGCTCTCCTGCGCCGTCCGTTCCGTTGCACCGCACCCCGCCCCGCGCGGGCGACGAAGCTCCGGGGGCGCCCTAGCCGCCTCCTCCTCAAGAAGACGCCCTGGCTCCAAGGTGTGTAGCCCCTGGGCGGAACCCGCTCCGTCAGGTGCCAGCGCGGCAAGAGCAGAGCTGCCAAGAAGTCCCTCGCCCACAAGAAGCTGCCCGGGCGCTCCCTGCTCCAGCATGTCGCGACCATGCTCCTGCTTCCGCACGTCAAGACCCCGCGCTGCTCCCAGCTGCAGCGCATGGGGACCTGCAAGACCAAGCTCTCCGTCACCCAAGGCCTCCCATGGCCACAGCAGGCTGCCGTGCCTACACCACCGAGCTACGCAGCGTCGCGTGGCCCGGCGAGTTCAAGCCAGACCTGCCTCCTCGCTACGACGGCATGGCCGACCCCGCGGAGTTCCTCCAGCTCTACGAGCTGGGCATCGAAGCTGCCAACGGAGACGAGAAGGTCATGGCGAACTGGTTTCCCATGGCGCTCAAGGACGGGGCCCGCACCTGGCTCCTGAACCTGGCTCCAGGCACGATCTCCTCCTGGGACCAGATGCGCACCCGCTTCATCGCCAACTTCCGAGGTACCCGCGACCGGCCGCCCGCCGTGAGCGACATGCGCCGCATCAAGCAACAACCTGGAGAGACCCTGCAAAAGTACATTCAACGCTTCAACAACGCACGCCTCAAGATTCCCAAGGTGTCCGAGGAGGCCATCATCTTAGCCTTCTCCGACGGCGTGCACGACGTCAAGATGAAGGAGGAGCTGGCGATGCATGCAGACCTGTGCACTTCCTTGGAGCAGTTCAACTTGGCGACCAAGTGCGCCAGGGCTGAGGAAGGGTGTCTCTCCCTCCTCGAGCTGCCTGCCGCAAACCCAGAAGAGAAGAAGCCCAAGGCCAAGGATGTAAAGTGCAAGGGGGCTGCCATGCTCGCTGCAGAACCAGACACCAAGCGGGGCAGAGATCAGCCCGAATCCTCCAAAGGCAGTTGGTACTGTGTGTACCACAATATCCACACCCACAACACCAACGAATGCCAAGAGCTACGAGCCGTGCGAGAAGGAAGGATCGACCGTCGCCCCGACCACGGTGACCGGGGCTACGGTCGAGGAGGAGGAAGAAACGCAGGACGCTGAGAAGACCACGGCCCGCGCCAAGGGTGGCGCGATCGACCTCGCGAGGATCGCTGGCAAGACCCGCCTCACGAGGGAGACTGGAGGGACCAGCCTCGCGAGGATCGCCCGCAAGGCAACGCAGGCCTCCCTCCACTGCCGCCGCAGCTAAGGAGAAACGAGGACCGCCATCAGGACGAAGGGGCTGGGGGCTTCCAGGAGCCGCGCGCGATCGCCTGCATCCTGGGCGGAGCTCAAGCCCCAGCCTCTCAGCGCATCTTCAAGCAGTACGCCCGCGAAGTGAATGCAGTCCTTCCCAAGCTCGAAGCCACGCGCCCTCTCAGGTGGTCAGCGTGCGCCATCACGTTCAGCTCAGCGGATCAGCTCAAGTGCGCGGCCACAGCCGGAGTCCTCCCGATGCTTTGCTCCCTAATCATCAGCAACATGGTGGTCACCAGGACCCTCATCGATGGCGGGGCAGGGCTCAACGTCCTGTCCGTGGAAACATTCAACAATCTTCAAGTGCCCTACAACCAGCTTCAGCCAACCAAGCCTTTCTCCGGAGTCACCGACGGCTCCACGGTCCCGATTGGGCAGGTCCGCTCCCTATCACCTTCGGGGCACGCGACAACTACCGAACCGAGCTCATCGACTTCGACGTCGCTCACATTCGCCTGCTGTACAACGCCATCCTCGGGTACCCAGCGCTGGCCAAGTTCATGGCTGTGACTCACCACGGCTACAACGTCCTCAAGATGCCAGGAAGTGGCGGAGTCATCACGGTGCCCTATGAAGAGAAAGACGCGGTGTGTTCCCTGGAACGAGCCTTTCAGGCCGCATCACTGGAAGACCCAGATCGCGCAAGCAGGAGGCTTCCCGAGACCACCCCCAAGAAGAAGAAGACGTCGTCAGGCCCGGCCCCTCAGGAGGCAGGCCCCTCAGGGCCCGCGCCTGCCCCAAGGGGAACCTCCTTCCATTGCATAGGAAAGCGCGCCCGGCGCCCTCCTCAGGCAGGGCTCGGGGGCTCTCCCCTGGAGGGCCACCGACCTGGCCAAGGTCATGAGGGAGGCGCTTGGGCACCACATGGAGGCGTGCTTCGAAGCACGTTTCCCTCAAGAAGGAGCAAGGCAAGGAGGGTCAGACCCTCAGGAGTTCGTCAGCAAGGCCATTCAAGAACTACAGGAATCAAGAGTCATGAGAGGCTGCCGCCGCCTACCAGCTGTGGCTCCCCATCCAGGCGAGGATGGTGGGCTGCGCGTCTGCATCGACATACCAGGGCTCAATCGAGTCGCCTCTCTGGAGCGCCTCTGGCCCTCACGAGTGGGGCGCTGTGAAATTCCACCCCACAGCTACGTTCGCATGCCTTATGGCTTGCCGAACGCGGCTGCCACGTACCAGCGCCTCATGAGGGGCATCGTGAAGGCTCAAGAGGCCAGGCGTTCCGCAGCCTTGGCGGAGATGGAGATGGTCCGCGAGGAGCCACCAGCGCCTCTGGGGCCTCCCGAGGCCCCTGGGCCTGGGGGCTCGTGAGGATCGGCTTCCGCAGCCCACCGAGTCTGCTACACCAACACTCCTTCGTCCTCAACATCATCAGGTGACATCTTTCAAGTTTCATTCCCAGCTGGGAGCGCCCCCCAGGGCTGCATAATTCCCAGGCCACGTGGGCCCGTCCCTGCGGCATGTATCCCTTTTATTTCATGTCGTTAGCGTACTTTGTTGGAGGCGCCCCTCGGGCTGCATCATCCCCAAGTCGCTCTGTCGGCATTCTGGGAACGGGGGTCCCCAGACTTGCCTGCCTACGGCCTGCGGAGTGGCTTAAAGGGGGCCCAGCACGGCCCATCTTCATCAACACAAGACCCAAGACCCTCGCGAGGGGCCAAGCCTCGCGAGGCGGACGACACGGAGCTTCTTCAGGCGCGGCCTCATCAGGCTAGCTCACGAGGAGGCGGAGAGATCAAGGCGGGGTACCTCACGAGGTGCCCATGACGCAAGGCATGACGACCAAGGGCGCCAGGCGGGCGCCAGCCCGCGCAGCGTCCTCCTTTCCTCTTTGGTGCAAAGGGGGAAAGCGCAGGCGAGAGGATCAAGCAAAGGCATCCATTTCGGTGCAACGAGACCAAGACCAGTCCAACGGTGGGGAGGAAGTCATTGTGGAGCCCAGAACAGCGTCACCACCAGAGCCTTTGGCAGGCGAGGACCAACTCTAGTCAGGATAAGTGTACCAGATGTTCCCCTTCAAAATGGCCAATTGTTGGCGCCCTTCCCGCTCAATATTTGGGAGGAGGCCCAGGGCCTTTGCCTATAAATAGGACTAGCCACCCACAGGGTAGAGTCATCTAGAATCCAGGATCGATCGGCATCAAGGGATCAGGCATCCAGAATCTGGGCAATCAGAGAGAGAGAGAGAGAGAGAGAGAGAGAGAGAGAAGGGCAGCTGAACTCCTCCTAGCAGTTCATCGCCCCAGTCAAGAGCAGACCCTCGCGAGGCTGTTCTTCCTTGTATTGTTCATCATCATCAGCCCAAGAGGCAATCCACCCACCACAAACTAGAGTAGGGTATTACACCACAACGGTGGCCCGAACTAGTATAAACCCTGTGTCTCTTGTGCTGTTCTGTCAGTAGTTTAAATCTTTGCGAGGCGGAGAGGCAGAAGGCGTAATCTCCGCGCGCACCCCAGAGTTCGAACCTCAAGGGTCTGCCGGAACCCGAAATCCGACATTTGGCGCGCCAGGTAGGGGTGCGCTGGAATTCGTCTTCCACCGCTCCGTTCTCCTCCGACCGTCGCGTCCATGTGTGACGCTCGTCGGGCCCACGCCGAGCGCCAGGCCGCCATCGCTTCCTGCGTCGCCCAGACGGCTCCCGTCGGCGGGCGTCCTCGTCGTTCCCCGTCACCCGCCGTCAACGCTGCCACCGTCCCGGCGGGGAACGAGCAGCAAGCTCTTCTCAGCACATGTCCGTGCGGCAAGACGGCCGTACCGCTGCTCCCTCGCTCACCCCAGCTGGTTCTTCATCCCGCATGCTCCGCGCACCCTTGGAGGCTCGAGCTGCGCTCATCGCGGCAAACGAGCTCCTGCGCTACCATCACATCAACGACGTCTATGAAGAGTGGCTCGACCGCGTCGCCGAGCTCGTCCGCGCCGCAGGGGGCTCTCCCCCGCCGTCCGCTCCGCGACGCCGCACCCCACCCCGCATGGGCAACGAAGCTCCGGGGGTGTACCAGCCGCCTCCTCTTCATGAAGACGCCATGGCTCCAAGGCGCGTGGCCCCTGGCCGGAACCCACTCCGTCAGGCGCCGGCAAGACAAGAGCAGAGCTGCCAAGAAGTCCCTCGCCCGCAAGAAGCTGCCCGAGCGCTCCCTGCTCCGGCACGTCGCGACCCCGCTCCTGCTCCCGCGCGTCAAGACCCCGCGCTGCTCCCAGCTACAGTGCATGGGGACCCGCAAGACCAAGCTCTCCACCAGCCAAGGCCCCCCGTGGCCACAGCAGGCTGCCGTGCCTACACCACCGAGCGGCGCAGCGTCGCGTGGCCCGGCAAGTTCAAGCCAGACCTGCCTCCTCGCTACGACGGCACGACCGACCCTGCGGAGTTCCTCCAGCTCTATGAGCTGGGCATCGAAGCTGCCAGCGGGGATGAGAAGGTCATGGCGAACTGGTTTCCCATGGCGCTGAAGGAAGGAGCTCGCACCTGGCTCCTGAATCTGGCCCCAGGCACGATCTCTTCCTGGGACCAGATGCGCACCCGCTTCATCGCCAACTTCCAAGGTACTCGCGACCGGCTACCCGTTGTGAGCGACATGCGCCGCATCAAGCAACAACCCGGAGAAACCCTGCAAAAGTACATCCAGCGCTTCAATAGTGCGCGCCTCAAGATCCCCAAGGTGTCCGAGGAGGCCATCATCTCAGCCTTCTCCGACGGTGTGCGCGACGTCAAGATGAAGGAGGAGCTGGCGATGCATGAAGACCTGTGCACTTCCTTGGTGCTGTTCAACTTGGCGACCAAGTGCGCCAGGGCTGAGGAAGGGCGCCTCTCCCTCCTCGAGCTGCCTGCCGCAGACCCAGAAGAGAAAAAGCCGAAGGCCAAGGACATGAAGCGCAAGGGGGCTGCCGTGCTCGCGGCAGAACCAGACACCAAGCGGGGTAAAGATCTGCCCGAATCCTCGAGGGGCAATCGGTACTGCGTGTACCACGACCTCCACACCCACAACACCAACGAATGCCAAGAACTCCGCACCGTGCGAGAAGGAAGAATCGGCCGCTGTCCCGACCGCGCTGACCAGGGCTACGGCCGAGGAGGAGGAAGAAACGCAGGACGCTGGGAAGACCGCGGCCCGCGCCAAGGGTGGCGCGATCAACCTCGCGAAGACCGCTGGCGGGACCTGCCTCGCGAGGGGGACTGGCGCGATCGGCCTCGCGAGGGGGACTGGCGCGACGGCCTCACGAGGACCGTCCACAAGGTAACGCAGGCCTCCCACTGCTGCCGCCTCAGCCAAGGAGAAACGAGGACCGCCATCAGGACGAAGGGGCTAGGGGCTTCCAGGAACTACGCGCGATCGCCTGCATCCTGGGCGGAGCTCAAGCCCCTGCCTCCCAACGCATCTTCAAGCAGTTTGCCCGCGAAGTGAATGCAGTCCTCCCCAAGCTCGAATCAACATGCCCTCTCTGGTGGTCAGCGTGCGCCATCACGTTTAGCTCAGCAGATCAACTCAAGTGCGCGGCCACAGCCGGAGTCCTCCCGATGCTTTGCTCCCCAGTCATCAACAACGTACCGGTCACAGGACCCTCATCGATGGCGGGGCAGGGCTCAACGTCCTGTCCGTGGAAACGTTCAACAACCTCCAAGTACCCTATGACCAGCTTCAGCCAACCAAGCCTTTCTCCGGAGTCACCGACGGTTCCACGGTCCCGATTGGGCAGGTCCGCCTCCACGTCACCTTCGGGGCCCGCGGCAACTACCGCACCGAGCTCATCGACTTTGACGTCGCCCACATCCACCTGCCATATAACGGCATCCTCGGGTACCCAGCGCTGGCCAAGTTCATGGCCGTAACTCACCACGGCTACAATGTCCTCAAGATGCCAGGAAGTGGCGGAGTCATCCCTTTGCCCTGTGAAGAGAAGGATGCGGTGTGTTCCCTGGAGCGAGCCTTTCGGGCCGCGTCATTGGAAGACCCGGATCGCGGAAGCAGGAGGCTTCCTGAGACCACCCCCAAGAAGAAGAAAACATCGTCCGGACCGGCCCCTCAGGAGGCAGGCCCCTCAGGGCCCGCGTCTGCCCAAGGGGAACCTCCTTCCATCGCATAGGAAAGTGCGCCCGGCGCCCTCCTCAGGCAGGGCTCGGGGGCTCTCCCCTGGAGGGCCACCGACCTGGCCAAGGTCACGAGGGAGGCGCTTGGGTACCACGTGGAGGCGTGTTTCGAAGCACGTTTCCCTCAAGAAGGAGCAAGGCAAGGAAGGTCAGACCAGCAGGAGTTCGTCAATAAGGCCATCCAAGAACTACAGGAATCAAGAGTCATGAGAGGCTGCCGCCGTCTACCCGCTGTGGCTCCCCATCCAGGCGAGGATGGTGGGCTGCGCGTCTGCATCGACGTACCAGGGCTCAACCAAGTCACCACGATGGAGCACCTCTGGCCCTCGCAAGTGGGGCGCTGCGGAGGTCCGCCCCACAACTACGTTCGCATGCCTTACGGCTTGCCGAGCGCGGCTGCTACATACCAGCGCCTCATGAGGGGCATCATGGAGGCTCAAGAGGCCAGGCGTTCCGCAGCCTTGGCAGAGATGGAGATGATTCTCGAGGAGCCACCAGTGCCTCCGGAGCCTCCCGAGGCCCCTGGGCCTGGGGGCTCGTGAGGGTCGGCTCCCGCGGCCCACCGAGTCTGCTGCACCAACACCCCTTCATCCTCGACATCATCAGGTGACATCTTTGAAGTTTCATTTCCAGCTGGGAGCGCCCCTCCCAGGGCCGCATTACTCCCAGGCCGCGTGGGTCTGTCCCTACGGCATGTATCCCTTTTTATTTCATGTTGTTAGTTTGCTTTGTTGGGGGCGCCCCTCGGGCTGCATCATCCCCAAGTCGCTCGGGCCAGTCCCAGCGGCATGTATCTCCCTTGCGTTTACTTCCAGCTATGCATTCGACCCATCATGCTTGATTACTTGATGCCTATCCACAGCACCTCTTCTTCTCCATGTCGACCACTTGCACGTTAAAGGGGGGGGGTACCTGAGCATCGCGACTCAGGGCTCTTACTGGCTCTCCAGCCCTCACCCTTTGGCCTTGTCCACGGCATCGCGACCTGGCATACCAGCGACGGCTGAGACCAGCTTGAGGGCCGGGACCCGAGGACGTAGAGTGCCAGCATCTAACCAAATTTGCAGGAACACATCACAAGATAAGGCCCAGTGCCAGGCGCAACCCTCCTAGAGATAGGGCCCCGTGAGTCCCGCGCTGGCTCACGGGTGCCCAGATACACCTCACCAAGCTCTACCGTGCCGGCCACGTGTCAGGGCAGGGCAGTACACGCCTCGGGGGCTCCTCCCGGAAGGGAGCCCCCTCCCACGTACCAGTAGAAGCACCGTGCTCCGCGCTGGCTGACGACACTGCCGAGGAGCGGCTATGCCCGTACACATACGGAAGCGCTATGCTCCGCGCTGGTGATAAACAACTGAGGGTGGCCCCCGGGCCGCATTAACCTCAGGGAGCCCAGAGCTCAGTGTCTAGCCTCACCGCAACGCCTCCCCTCGGGAGTGCCGCGCGAGGGGGCTGGGCACGGGGGCTGCGCTTGGGTCACGCCCAGACGCACGCCACCCAGCTAGGCCCCTCGGGCCTGGTTCGTCGCGCGTCTCTCCCCGAGCGGAGCGAAGGTACGAAGGCCGTTTGAGCGTCAAGGGGGACCCCTGAGCATCGCGACTCAGGGGCCTAACTGGTCCCGTAGCCCCTCACTCCTTAGTTCCAAAAGGCTAATGCTAGGTGAGGTATGCGCGGGACCGGGCTCTGCAGACGTAGAACGGTAGATCCACTCGCATCTCACCTCCTCACTTGCTGTTTGCGCGTCAAGGGGGACCCCTGAGCATCGCGACTCAGGGGCCTAACTGGCTCCGTAGCTCCTCACTCCTTTGGTCCCGTCCTGGTTTCCGGTCGGGGCTAATGCTGGGTGAGGTAGGCGCGGAGTCGGGCTCTGCAGACGTAGAACGGAAGATCCACCTACATCACACCTCCCTACTTGTTGTTTGTGCGCCAAGGGGGACTCCTGAGCATCGCGACTCAGGAGCCTAAATTGTCACGTAGCCCCTCACTCCTTTGGTCCCGTCCTGGTTTCCGGTCGAGGCTAATACTGGGTGAGGTACGCGCGGGGCCGGCCTCTGCCGGCGTAGAACACAAGCAAGTAGGGAGGAAACGCATAAAATTCAAGGAATTTAAAAGCGAATATTACAGTCCATACTGTCGTCTCAATACCAAACGCAAGTTTAAACGCCTCCCCGAGGCATGATACATGTTCAGGAATTAAAAGCAGGACAGGAGCCATAGCGGAGTCACTTGTCGGCGGTGGAGCAGCGCGGAGTGGCTTCGCCTCGGCCTCGGCCGTAGGGCCAAGGCCAAGGGCGACATCCTCAAGGGCACGAACCAGGAAGGGAAGCAGCTTGGCGGGGCCGTCCTCGGTGCCGGCCAGCGGGCTCTCCAGGCCGCTCTCGTAAAGCGTCTTCAGCGAGGAACGAGCCTTCTTCTCCATCTCCGCGAAGGCCACGTGATCCTCGGCTAGAACCCGAGCTTTGCCGTCCAGCTCAACCTTCGTAGCCTCCTGCTCCTTCTCTAGCGCGCCTAGACGGTCGCGGCGCTTCTTGATCTTGGCCTCCCGGCCCTCGATGGCCGCCTAGCTAGCCTTCATGCCTTCTTCTTGCTCCTGGCGAAGGCAGGCCTCTTTCGCGAGCTGGTCCCGCAGGCCTTGCAGCTCGTCCTCCAGCGCCTTGCAACGACCGCGGACTTCAACCACCTCTCCCAGGGCTGCGTCACGAGCAGCCTTCGTATCGAGGATGGCCTGCCTCTCCTCATCGTAGGCCGTCGAGGCCTGAACCAGCGCCGCCCGGATCGAAGCGTTGGAGCGAATCCATCCTGAAGCCAGCTCCAAGCGCCCGACCACCAGGCGGGGGTCAGCACCAAGAAGATCCTGCCGCAGCCGGTCCAGTCTAGCAGCAGCACGCTCCAGGACGGCAGGAGGGGTTGGAGAGACAGCAGTCGGTGGAGCAAGAGGAGAAGGTAGCGGCGGCGAGACCACAACATCCTGAGGCAGAGTCTGCTGCGCCCCAACGACTGTGGCGGCGGCAGCAGGCAAAGGCACCTCGGGAGTCACTTGGGCCATGGGGGCTGAGCTCGCCCCAGCCAGCTCAGCCAGACCTCGCGAGGAAGACCGGGCAGGAGAAGCCCGTACGTCGCGGTCACCTTCTTCCACAGGCGGAGGCGTTGCCGCGGATGGAGCCTCAGGAGCCCCCTTCGGCTTCTTCGCCGCGGGCGCCAGCCTATTCAAGAGATGCGAACGTCAAGCCTCAGCAGCAGAACAAGAAATAAAGACAAGGATCAAGCTCTTACGGGTCATCGCCGGTGAGCTCGGGCAGCCTCCGGCCAAATTTGAAGCCTGACAGCCGGCTGGAAGGGTCAACCTCGGAAGCAGAAGGCGCGTCTGCAGACTGCCTCGGGGCAGGGGCAGACCCGCGGGAGATCAGCCCGTTCCTGTCCTTCTTCGGGATCAGGGGCAAGCTCCCGCCGACCTGCTCGTCATCATCCTCATCATCGTCGCTTGAAGAAAGGCGGAGAGTGCGGGACCTGCGCCGAGAGAGGGGAGCCCTCGACTCTCCGTCAGTCGCCTTGGAGTCAGGCCCCTTCTCCCTCTCCTCTCCGTCCCCCTCTTCACCGGAGTAGCCGGAGGACACGTCCACCAGTCCCTCGGGAGCCACCACGGGCACAGGCCCGTCCCTGTTGAAGACGGGCATGGACTCCACCACCTGCTCCCTGTCGTCGCGGAGGAACAAGGGAGTAGGCGCGCCCTCCAACATTGTCACCTCGCCCCCGACCAGAGATTGGAGGACCGCGGCCAGATCTTCGTCGTCCAAGGCCGCGGGGCTCGGATGAGGCCTCCACATCGGAGGTGAGTTCTGCCAAAGTGGAGCCAGCTGGTGCTCCAGGAACTCCCTCAGCAGCGACGCGCCGGTCAGCTTCGCCGCCGCCATGCTGACCGGCCTCAGGTCCGCGTCCATCTTCTCCAACACCGGTCTCGCGCGGGGGTCCGTGAGCTCCGCTCGGCACCAATCACCGGAGCTCGCGGGTGGCTCCGCAAGCAAGATCAGCCGAGGGTGGATGCGCCCAGCATCTGCCAAGACCCACTTGCTCCTGAAGCCCTCAATCCTCTTCCCGGGATTCGAAATGGCAATGGTGCCGCCGTACGCGACGAAACTCGCGCACGCGGAAGGAGAACCGCGAGAGACCCGGAGGGAGAAGTAGCGGCGCAGCAAAGCCACTGAGGGCTGCACCCCTACGTGAGCCTCGCAGTAATAGGCGAAGATCGCCTGGAGAAGGACGGAGTTGGGGTGGAGATGCAGAGTGCATAAGTTGTAATGGCGGAGAACAAAGAAGAAGAACTCAGAGAAGGGAGGCACCAGGCCAGCAGCAATGGAGCTTACAAAGAGAGGATAAAAGGTGCTCCCTCGGCCCTCAGGGATGGCGGAGCCGGTCTTGAACACCTTTGCCCTGTCGATGCCCTGCGCCGCCGCCATCCGGCGCAACCGAGCAAAGCCCGCCTCCGACACGTTCGGCAAGTCCAGAGCAGACGAGTACCAAGCTTCGGCCGGGGACTGATGAGGCGCCATGGCTTCCTAGGTCACGCGGTTGGAATAGATCTGGAAATTTGGAGGAAGAAAGGGGAGGCGCAAGAATGGGGATCTAAGCAGCAACCGGAGAAAGCAAAAGGCAAAGCCTGGGCAGATGCCGCACCTTTATCAACCTGCGCGGTTGCTGCAGCACTCGCGTCCAATCAACCGCCACGCGGCGCCCAAGGCCGCCGGCTGTTAGGGCCCGCAGCGCTTCGCCCTTGCCCTTTCGCCCCTCAGCACGGCCAAGTCCGGGCGCGCCTTGGGCCCGGGGGCTACTGTCGGCGTTCTGGGAACGGGGGTCCCCATACTTGCCTGCCTGCGGCCTGCGGCGTGACTTAAAGGGGCCCCAGCACGGCCCATCTTCATCAACACAAGACCCAAGACCCTCGCAAGGGGCCAAGCTGTCGGATTCACGGGTTCCGGCAGACCCTTAAGGTTCGAACTCTGGGGTGCGCGCGGAGATCGTGCCCTCTACCTCTCTGTCTCGTAAGGATCTAACTACTGCAAGAACAACACAAGAGACACAAGGTTTATACTAGTTCGGGCCACCATTGTGGTGTAATACCCTACTCTAGTTTGTGGTGGGTGGATTGCCTCTTGGGCTGATGAGGAAGAATAGTACAAGGGAGAACGACCTCGCGAGGGTCTGTTCTTGGCTAGGGGATGAACTGCTAGAGGGAGTTCGATCGCCCTTCTCTCTCTCTCTAGATGCTGGATTCCCCTCGACCCCCTACCCTGGGGGTGGCTAGTCCTATTTATAGGCAAAGGCCCTGGACCTCTCCCCAAATATTGAGCGGGAAGGGCGCCAACAATTGGCCAATTCGAAGGGGAACATCTGGTACACTTATCCTGACTAAAGTTGGTCTTCGCCTGACAAAGGCCCTGTGGTGACGCCGTCCTGGGCTCCATGGTGACCTCCTTCCCTTCGTTGGACTGGTCTTGGTCTCGTTGCACCGAATGTGGTGCCTTTGCTTGATCCCCTCGCCTGCGCTTGCCCCCTTTGCACCAAAGAGGAAAGGGAGACGCTGCCCGGGCTGGCGCCCGCCTGGCATCCTTGGTCGTCATGGCTTGCGTCATGGGCACCTCGTGAGGTACCCGCCTTGATCTCTCCGCCTCCTGGTGAGCCAGCCCGAGGAGGTCGTGCTTGAGGAAGCGCCATGTCGTCCGCCTCGCAAGGCTTGTCCCCTCGCGAGGGTCTTGACCCTTGTGTTGACGAAGATGGGCCATGCTGGGCCCCCATTTGAGCCACACCGCAGGCCGCAGGCAGGCAAGTCTGGGGACCCCCGTTCCCAGAACGCCGACAGTAGCCCCCGGGCCCAAGGCGCGCACGGACTTGGTCGTGCCGAGAGGCGAAAGGGCAAGTGCGAAGCGCCGCGGGCCCTAACAGCCTGCGGCCTTGGGCGCCGCGTGGCGGTTTGACAGGACGTGGGCGTCTCCACTTCCCCATGACGCCTTGGCAACTACGTGACTTGACTAGTCCCTGCATGCATAGATACAGGTCATTATTACCTGCAATCGTGGTGTTTGACGGTTGGCCTCTTTCGACTATAAGTGTGAGGCCGCACAAGCTCCGCTAGTCCATCCCTTCCCGGTTCTCTTCTCCTTCCTCTCCTTCGCCGCCGCCGCTCGCATGGCTCCAAAGAGGTTCTCAGCTGCGGAGAAGGGGAAGGCTAGTCGGGCGGGGCCCGACTCCCCTCCGGCCAAGCGCGGCCGGGGTCGTCCCCGCAAGCATCCCGCGGTCCCCGCTGTGGCTCCCCGTGGGCACAGGGGTGATTCCCCGCGTGGTGGTGAGCGCTCGGCTGCCATGGGGAGGCAGGCTGTGGTTGCGCGGCCTCCCAAGCTGCGCTTTCGCTCGGCGGAGGTGCTGCCGGAGTTCGTCGTGTGGTCGGCGGACCCGACCAGCACCTGGCTCCAGCTCCCTCGCTTCTTCATCAGCGAACTGCCGGCCGACGCCCGGTGCGGCTTCTGGCTCCAGGCTAACGGCTGCTGCAGTAGGGCCTCTTGGGTTTCGCTCGAGGTCTCCCCTTCTCGGAATGGGGCCCTGACCCGCGGCTGGCAAAAGTTTGCCCGCGCGCGCGGCCTGGGCGAGCGGTGCACCCTGCACTTCAAGTTCGACGGCGACAGCACCCTCTACGTGAGGGTGTTTGGGGAAGATGGTCGCCACGCAGGATGCTGCCCTGAGGACGACGATGGAGGAGACAGCGCCCACTCTGCTACCGGCGCCCGAGGCTCCCCAAGCTTCGCCAACTCCCCTTCAGGCGGCTCCTCCAGCGGTGGCCGCAGCCAGCCCCCTCGCCTCTGCGCCTGCTTGGGGGGTGGTTGTTCATCCGCCCGTCGTCGCGCTCCGGTGAAGCGTGAGAGGGAGTCCGCCTGAGCTCTGGAGGCATCCGGTGTCGCCTCAGCAGGCCGATGCGGGGCGGGCCGCGCCGGGCTCGCCCTTTCCTTTTCCCTTTGCTCCCTGTGTAAGATAAGACAGCTGCATGGAGCCCCGTGGGGGCGTGTTGAGAATCGTTGCCGTTGTAGCCATTACCTTGATTTTGTTGTTGCGCTTCTCAACTATTTGCCCTCGCGTAGGTAGTTTGCGGCCCCAGCCAGGGGGCGACCGACCCAGGCCCTGTGTGCATGTCGCGGTGCCCGAGGGGCATGGACCAGAGGGGTGCTCCTGTAGAGAGCCCGGGCCGTGAAACCTTTAAGCGACTAGAGAAGAAACGCTCGCGAGGGCGTTCGAGTCCCATCCCTCGCGAGGCCTTTCATGAGAGAAGATCAAAACACGGAGCGAAAATCGACAAACCACAAATCAAAAACAGCGATAGTTTTGATAAGACTTCAAATGCAAGTAAAACACGCCAAATGCGGAAAGCAAATGAAAAAGCCGTGTCCGGCACCTAGTCTAGTCTTCGACGTCTTCTCACCAGCGCGGAGCTAAGTGCTGCCACTGGGCGTGGGAGGGAGCCCCAGGGCCTGAGGCCGACGCTCCTGAGACTCCGGGGCGTGTACAGCCCCACTCATTATTACGTGAGAGTGTCACGGGGCGGCGAGCTTCACAGGCATTGGCCTTCTTCACAGGCTTCGGGCCTTTCTTCTTAGAGTTAATAAGCTTCACAGGCATTCGCCTTCTTCACAGGCTCTGGGCCTTCTCCCTTAGAGGTAATAAGCTTCACAGGCATTCGCCTTCTTCACAGGCTCTGGGCCTTCTCCCTTAGAGGTAATAAGCTTCACAGGCATTCGCCTTCTTCACAGGCTCTGTGCCTTCTCCCTTAGAGGTAATAAGCTTCACAGGCATTCGCCTTCTTCACAGGCTCTGGGTCTTTTCCAAAAAGAGACGATCTTCACAGGCGTTCGCCTTCTTCACAGGCTCAGGGCCTTTTCCAAAAAGAGAAGATCTTCACAGGCGTTCGCCTTCTTCACAGGCTCAGGGCCTTTTCCAAAAAAAGATCTTCACAGGCGTTCGCCTTCTTCACAGGCTCAGGGCCTTTTTAGGGGTAGAACCTCCGGAGGTGCTGGATGTTCCACGCGTTCTGGATCGGCTCCCCCTCTTGAGTCTCCAAGTGCACGGAGCCAGGCCTGGAAACATGAACAACCTTGAGCGGGCCCTCCCACATGGGAGAGAGCTTGTGCAGCCCTTCCCTGGAGAGGACCCGCCTGAGTACGAGGTCTCCTACCTCGAGGGTCCTGGGGCGGATGTTGCGGCAGTGATATCATCGTAGCGCCTGCTGGTACCTTGCCGCTCGCAGCGCGGCTTCCCGGCGGCGTTCCTCCCCCAGCACGAGGTCCATCCCCCGCATGGCGTCCTGATGCGCCTCGTCGAACGCTAGGACCCGCGCGGAGCGACGCCTGACCTCGTGAGGAAGGACTGCTTCAGCTCCATAGACTAGGAAGAACGGGGTTTCCCCGGTTGGTTTGGTCGCGGTTGTGCGGATGGACCACAGCACGGATTGGAGCTCGTCGTACCAACCCCTGCCGCAGGCCTCCAGCTTCTTCTTGAACGTCCTGGTCTTGAGGCCCCTCAGGACCTTCGCGTTGGCTCGTTCGGCTTGCTCATTGCTTCACGGGTGTGCCACCGAAGCGTAGCATATCTGCGTTCCAAGGTTAGCACAATATGTTTTGAAGAGATTACTGGTGAACTGCGAACCGTTGTCTGTGATGATGCGGTTCGGCACCCCGAACCGGCTCACGATACCCCTGATGAACTTGACCGCGGAGCCTGCGGGGATGGTACGGACAGCCTCCACCTCTGCCCACTTGGTGAACTTGTCAATGGCGACGTAGAGGTAACGGTAGCCCCCTGGCGCCCGAGGGAACGGGCCCAGAATATCCAACCCCCAAACTGCGAATGGCCACGAGAGGGGTATAGTCTGCAGGCTCCCCGCTGGTTGATGGATCTGCTTGGAATGGAACTGGCAGGCCTCGCAAGCCTTTACTAACTCGATTGCGTCGTTGAGCGCGGTGGGCCAATAGGACCCACTGCGGAATGCTTTGCCGACGAGGGTCCGTGATGATGAATGGTGACCGCAGTCTCCGCCGTGTATGTCGCCTAGTAGTTCCCTTCCTTGCTCCCTGGAGATGCAGCGCAGAGATACGTCGTTGGGTTGCTTCCGGTAGAGTTCTCCGTCTCTGATGCAGTACGCTGTGGCCTGCCGCTCCACACGTTCTGCTTCCTCCTCCTTCTCTGGCAGGGCCCCACGTGTTAGGTAATCCCGGAGCTCCGTGATCCAGCATTCCTCCTGAGGTTCCATTGTCAGGAGCAGGCGCGCTCCTGAGGGAGGCCCACAGGCCGGGGCTCCCGAGGCTGGCGGCTGAGGGAGCTCCTCTCGAGGCTGGGCCGTGCTTGATAGCGTTGGCTGCGCTGAAGGTTTGAAGAGACGCTCTTCGAAGACGTCGCGCTTCTGCGGCAGCCGCCTGGACGCCCGTCCGGCTATGTCGTCAGCTTCCTGGTTGGTGCCACGGGGCACGTGCTTCAGCTCCAGCCCCCAGAACTGCTTTTCCATCCTGTAGACCTCTGCTAGGTAGGCCTCCATGTGTTCATCCTTCGGCTCGTACACCTTATTGGAGAAGTTGACTAGGAGCTGCGAGTCGCCTTTGACGGTGAGGCGCTTTACTCCCAAGGCCGCTGCGGCCTTCAACCCGGCTATCAGTCCCTCATATTCTGCTATGTTGTTGGAGACCTTTTCTCCTTGCTGGAAACAGAGTTGTACTGCATATCAAAGCTTATCCTGAGTGGGTGATATCAGCACAGCACCAGCCCCTGCGCCGTGCCTGGAGAATGCCCCGTCGAAGTACATGACCCAGCCTTCTGGCGCCTCGCCCCCTAGGGAGAGGGAGCGATCCTCGTCATCCTTGAGGCCTGGCGCCTCTGTCCATTCCGCCACGAAATCCGCCAATGCGGCTCCTTTGATGACCCTAGTTGTGCTGAACTCGAGCTGAAACGCATGCAACTCTATGTTCCACTCAGCGACCCTTCCGGCTGAGTTAGGGCTCCTGAGCACCCTCTCCAGGGGGTACGATGAGACGACCTTGATCGGGTGAGCTTGGAAGTAGTGCCGCAGCTTGCGCGAGGCCACCAGCAGCGCGAGGAGGAGCTTCTGAGGCATCGGGTATCGTGCCCTCGCGTCTCGTAGCACCATGCTAACGAAGTAGACCGGGTGCTCAACAAGGCTGAGAGCAGCTTGGGTCGCGGCGCCCTCGGGAGGTGAGGGCACCTCACGAGATGCTGTGGCCTCGGGAGGTGGACCATACGGGCATGTTGCCTCTCCTGTCTCTGGTGCGTCCCTCGGCAGCTGACTCTCTTCATCTGTAGTTTCGGCTTCCTCGACCTTTCCCTGTTCCCGTCTTGTCTGGCCTCGGGCTGCCGCTATGGTCTTGGACTGGCGCTCCTCCCTAACCGCCACCAGTGTTGCGCTGGCAGAGTAGGGGGTGGCGGCAAGGTAAAGCAGCAGAGGCTCTTGAGGGCGCGGAGCCACCATGACTGGGGGACTGGTTAGGTACCTCTTGAGATCTTGAAACGCCCTATCTGCCTCTTTAGTCCATTAAAAGGGTCCCTTTTTCTTCATCAGCTGAAAGAAAGGCAGCGCTCGTTCCCCCAGCTTGGAGATGAAGCGCTCTAGTGCGGTCACACGCCCAGTGATCTTCTGCATTTCTCTGAGGGTCTTTGGCGGACTCATGTCCTCGACCGCCTTGACCTTCTCGGGGTTGGCCTCGATGCCACGGTGAGATACGAGGAATCCCAAAAGCTTGCCCGATGGAACGCCAAACACACATTTCTCTGGGTTGAGCCGCAGGTTCACTGCGTCGAGGATCGCGAAGGTCTCCTCCAGGTCTTGTATCAGGGTCCTGGCCTCTCGAGATTTCACCACAATGTCATCGACGTATGCTTCAACATTCTTCTCGAGCTGCGGGCCCAAAGTGATGTGCATCAGCCGTGAAAGGTTGCCCCTGCGTTGCGTAGTCCGAATGGCATGCATGTATAGCTGTATACCCCGCACGGGGTCAAGAAGGCGGTCTTCTCAACGTCTTCTATCGCCATCTAGATCTGGTGATATCCGGAGAAGGCATCCAAAAAGCACAACAGGTCGCACTCGGCGGTGGAATCGATGATCTGGTCGATGCGAGGGAGTGGGAACGGATCTTGCGGGCATGCGTTGTTGAGGTTGGTGAAGTCGACGCACATGCGTTCCTTCCCCCCTTTCTTGGGCACAACGACAGGGTTGGCCAACCAATCTGGGTACCGGACCTCGCGAATGACTCCAGCGGCTTCTAACTTGCGGGTCTCTTGGACGATGAAGGCCTGCTTCTCTGCGGACTGCCGCCTGGCCTTCTGCTTCACGTGGCGCACATTTGGGCACACGTTGAGGTGGTGCTCGATGACGTCCCTGGGGATCCCTGCCAACTGATCGGGCTCCCAAGCAAACACTTTCTTGTTTGCACGCAGGAACTTGACCAGGGCCTCCTCCTGCTCAGGCCCCAGGTTGGCGCCAATGGTGAAAGTGGCGCTGGAGGACCCATCCTCGTCGACGGGTATCTGCTTGGTTTCTGCCTTGTCCTGGGTGAACAATTGCTTCTTCTTGGTAGGCGCAGCCCCCTTGGGCTCAGGGGTCCCCGCGTCAGCGGGCTGTGCCGATGCCGCCGTCTTGAAGGCGAGCTTGAGTACTCGCAGGGCGTCCGCGGTGTCTCCGTGCACGGTGAGGGTACCGTTGCTCCCGGGCATCCTCATGAGGTTGTACGCCAGGTGCGTGGTGGCCATGAACTGAGCCAGCGCCGGGTAGCCGAGGATGGCGTTGTAAGGAAGGCTGATGGGGGCGATGTCGAAGTCGACCATCTCCGTGCGGAAGTTGTCGTAGGTGCCGAAGGTTACTGGGATCCGGATCTGTCCCAAGGAGTCGGACGACCCGCCCCCGACGCCTGAGAAGGATCGGCTGGGTTGCAGCCGCTCCCGGGGTATGCGGAGGAGGTTGAAGGCCTCGACCGAAAGCACGCTGAGGCCCGCGCCGCCATCGACGAGGGTTCTGGTGATGGCCACCTGGCAGATGGTGGGGGTGCACAACAGGGGGAGCGCGCCCAAGCCGGCCAAGCTAGCGGGGTGGTCCTCCGAGCTGAAGGTCAGGCCAACCTCGCGCGCCGCCTGGTCCGTGGGAGCCCCCTGCCGTGCAGAAACGACACTGACCTGGCGGGCAAACGGCTTGACATGGCGGCTCGTTGGTGGCGCCTGCGAGCCGCCCAAGAGGGCCGCGACGACCGGGAGCGTCGACGTCGTGGTGCAGCCGCCCGGTCGCATAGACAGGCGCCGGGGTGATGCTTGTTGCTCGCCTCCCGTCGGGCCGGTGGCGGTGTTGACGGCGGGCGACGGGGAATGGCGAGGACGTCCACCAGTGAGGGCCGCTGGCGTGGCGCGAGCTCGACGCGCGCCGTACATGGATGCGGCAGCCGGGGGAGGACGGAGCGGTGGAAGGCAGATTCTGGCGCACCCCTACCTGGCGCGCCAAATGTCGGATTCACGGGTTCCGGCAGACCCTTAAGGTTCGAACTCTAGGGTGCGCGCGGAGATCGTGCCCTCTACCTCTCCGTCTCGTAAGGATCTAACTACTGCAAGAACAACACAAGAGACACAAGGTTTATACTAGTTCGGGCCACCATTGTGGTGTAATACCCTACTCTAGTTTGTGGTGGGTGGATTGCCTCTTGGGCTGATGAGGAAGAACAGTACAAGGGAGAACGACCTCGTGAGGGTCTGTTCTTGGCTAGGGGATGAACTACTAGAGGGAGTTCGATCGCCCTTCTCTCTCTCTCTAGATGCTGGATTCCCCTCGACCCCCCTACCCTGGGGGTGGCTAGTCCTATTTATAGGCAAAGGCCCTGGGCCTCTCCCCAAATATTGAGCGGGAAGGGCGCCAACAATTGGCCAATTCGAAGGGGAACATCTGGTACACTTATCCTGACTAAAGTTGGTCTTCGTCTGACAAAGGCCCTGTGGTGACGCCGTCCTGGGCTCCATGGTGACCTCCTTCCCTTCATTGGACTGGTCTTGGTCTCGTTGCACCGAAATGGGTGCCTTTGCTTGATCCCCTCGCCTGCGCTTGCCCCCTTTGCACCAAAGAGGAAAGGGAGACGCTGCCCGGGCTGGCGCCCGCCTGGCATCCTTGGTCGTCATGGCTTGCGTCATGGGCACCTCGTGAGGTACCCACCTTGATCTCTCCGCCTCCTGGCGAGCCAGCCTGAGGAGGCCGTGCTTGATGAAGCGCCATGTCGTCCGCCTCGCGAGGCTTGGCCCCTCGCGTGGGTCTTGAGCCTTGTTTTGACGAAGATGGGCCACGCTGGGCCCCCATTTGAGCCACGCCGCAGGCCGCAGGCAGGCAAGTCTGGGGACCCCCGTTCCCAGAACGCCGACACAAGCCTCGCGGGGCGGACGACGCGGAGCTTCTTTAGGTGCGGCCTCATCAGGCTGGCTCACGAGGAGGCGGAGTGATCAAGGCGGGGTACCTCACGAGGTGCCCATGACACAAGCCATGACTGCCAAGGGCGCCAGGCGGGCGCCAGCTCGCGCAGCGTCCTCCTTTCCTCTTTGGTGCAAAGGGGGCAAGCGCAGGCGAGAGGATCTAGCAAAGGCATCCATTTCGGTGCAACGAGACCAAGACCAGTCCAACAGTGGGGAGGAAGTCATTATGGAGCCCAGGACGGCGTCACCACCAGAGCCTTTGGTAGGCGAGGACCAACTTTAGTAAGGATAAGTGTACGAGATGTTCCCCTTCAAAATGGCCAATTGTTGGCGCCCTTCCCGCTCAATATTTGGGAGGAGGCCCAGGGCCTTTGCCTATAAATAGGACTAGCCACCCACAGGGTAGAGGCATCTAGAATCCAGGATCGATCAGCATCAAGGGATCAGGCATCCAGAATCTGGGCAATCAGAGAGAGAGAGAGAGAGAGAGAGAGAGAGAGAGAGAGAGAAGGGTGGCTGAACTCCTCCTAGAAGTTCATCGCCCCAGTCAAGAGCAGACCCTCGCGAGGCTGTTTTTCCTTATATTGTTCATCATCATCAGCCCAAGAGGCAATCCACCCACCACAAACTAGAGTAGGGTATTACACCACAACGGTGGCTCGAACTAGTATAAACCCTGTGTCTCTTGTGCTGTTCTTTTAGTAGTTTAGGTCTTTGCGAGGCGGAGAGGCAGAAGGCGTAATCTCCGCGCACACCCCAGAGTTCGAACCTCAAGGGTCTGCCGGAACCCGAAATCCGACACGCTTGGGCCTGACCCAGCGGCATGTATCCCTTTTGCGTTTATTTCCGGCTATGCGTTCGACCCACCATGCTTGATTATTTGATGCCTGTCCACGGCACCTCTTCTTTTCTCCATGCCGACCACTTGCACGTTAAAGGGGGGGTACCTGAGCATCGCGACTCAGGGCTCTTACTGACTCTCCAACCCTCACCCTCTGGCCTTGTCCACGGCATCGCGACCTGGCATACCGGCGACGGCTGAGACCAGCTCGAGGGCCGTGACCCGAGGACGTAGAGTGACGACATCTAACCAAATTTGCAGGAACACATCACAAGATAAGGCCCAGTGCCAGGCGCAACCCGCCTAGAGGTAGGGCCCCGTGAGTCCCGCGCTGGGTCACGGGTGCCTAGATACACCTCACCAGGCCCTACTGTGCCAGCCACGTGTCAGGGCGGGGCTGTACACGCCCCGGGGGCTCCTCCCGGAGGGGAGCCCCCTCCCACGTACCAGTGGAAGCACCATGCTCCGCGCTGGCTGACGACACTGCCGAGGAGCGGCTATACCCGTACACATACGGAAGCGCTATGCTCCGCGCTGGTGATAAACAACTGAGGGTGGCCCCCGGGCCGCATCAACCTCAGGGAGCCCAGAGCTCAGTGTCTAGCCTCATAGCAACGCCTCCCCCCGGGAGTGCCGCGCGAGGGGGCTGGGCACGGGGGCTGCGCCTGGGTCACGCCCAGACGCACGCCACCCAGCCAGGCCCCCCCAGGCCTGGTTCGTCGCGCATCTCTCCCCGAGCGGAGCCAAGGTACGAAGGCCGTTTGAGCGTCAAGGGGGACTCCTGAGCATCGCGACTCAGGAGCCTAACTGGTCACATATCCCCTCACTCCTTTGGTCCCGTCCTGGTTTCCGGTCGGGGCTAATGCTGGGTGAGGTATGCGCGGGGCCGGGCTCTGCAGACGTAGAACGGTAGATCCACTCACATCTCACCTCCCTACTTGCTGTTCATGCACCAAGGGGGACTCCTGAGCATCGCGACTCAGGAGCCTAACTTGTCACGTAGCCCTCACTCCTTTGGTCCCGTCCTGGTTTCCGGTCGGGGCTGATGCTGGGTGAGGTATGCGCGGGGCCGGGCTCTGCCGGCGTAGAACATAAGCAAGTAGGAAGGAAAAGTGTAAAATTCAAGGAATTCAAAAGCAAATATTACAGTCCACACTGTTATCTCAATACCAAACGCAAGTTTAAACGCCTCCCCAAGGCATGATACATGTGCAGGAATTAAAAGCAGGACAAGAGCCACAACGGAGTCATTTGTCGGCGGCGGAGCAGCGCAGGGTGGGTTCGCCTCATGGAGCAGCAGTGTCGGCAGCGCCTTGCTTCGGCTTGGTGCTGAAGGCCCGGAACTTCCCCAGCAGAGCCTCCGCGCGACCCTTCACGGCCTCGGCAGCGGCAGCGGCACGCTCGCCGCTTACTGGCTCCAGCAGGCTGTCGAGGTCGACGCTGCGATCGCGAAGGTAGATGTGGGTGAAGACCCGCGTCAGCTCTGCAGAAGACAGGACACGCGCCTCGGCCTCGGCCGTGGGGCCAAGGCCAAGGGCGACATCTTCAAGAGCACGAACCAGGAAAGGAAGCAGCTTGGCGGGGCCATCCTCGGCACCAGCCAGCGGGCTCTCCAGGCCGCTGTCGTAAAGCATCTTCAGCGAGGAGCGAGCCTTCGCCTCCGCGTCCACGAAGGCCACGCGGTCCTTGGCAAGAACCCGGGCCTTGTCGTCCAGCTCGACCTTCCACGCCCCCAACTCCTGCTCCAGCGCGCCTAGGTGGTCACTGCGCTTCTTGAGCTTGGCCTCCCGGCCCTCGACGGCCGCCTCGCGAGCCTTCACGCCTACTTCTTGCTCTTGGTGAAGGCGGACCTCTTTCCCGAGCTGGTCCCGCAGGCCTTGCAGCTGGTCCTCCAGCGCCTTGCAGCGGCCACGGCCGGCGACCACCTCCCCCAGGGATGCGTCACGAGCAGCCTTCGTCTCAAGGACGGCCTGCCTCTCCTCATCGCAAGCCGTCAAGGCCTGGACCAGCGCCGCCCAAATCGAAGCGTCAGAGCGAATCCATCCTGAAGCCAGCTCCAAGCTCCCGGCCACCAAGCGAGGGTCGGCGCCAAGAAGGTCCTGCTGCAGCCGGTCCAGCTCAGCAGCAGCACGGTCCAGAACGGCATGAGGAGTCAAGGAGACAGCAGTCGGTGGAGTAGGAGAAGAAGGCGGCGGCACGGCTACATCATCCTGAGGCAGAGCCTGCTGCGTCCCAACGGCTGTGGTAGCGGCAGCAGGCAAAGGCACCTCGAGAGTCGCTTGGGCCATGGGGGCTGGGCTCGCCCCAGCCGGCTCAGCCAAGTCTCGTGAGGATGACCGGGCAGGAGAAGCCCGTGCGTCGCGGTCACCTTCCTTTGCGGGCAGAGGCGTTGCCACGGATGGAACCTTAGGAGCTCCCTTCGGCTTCTTTGCTGCGGGCGCCAGCCTATCCAAGAGACGCGGACATCAAGCCTCAGCAGCAGAACAAGAAATAAAGACAAAAATCAAGCGCTTACGGGTCGTCACCAGTAAGCTCAGGCAGCCTCCGGCCAAATTTGAAGCCTGAAAGCCGGCTGGAAGGGTCAACCTCTAAAGAGAAAGGCGCGTCTGCGGTCCGCCTCGGGGCTGGGGCAGACCCGCGGGAGATTAGCCCGGTCCTGTCCTTCTTCGGGATCGGGGGCAAGCTCCCGCTGCCCTGCTCGTCATCATCCTCGTCATCATCGCTCGGAGAGAGGCGGAGAGCGCGGGACCTGCGCCGGGGGAGGGGAGCCCTCGACTCTCCGTCAGCCGCCTCGGAG
This sequence comes from Aegilops umbellulata, assembly GCA_032464435.1. NCBI lineage: Eukaryota > Viridiplantae > Streptophyta > Magnoliopsida > Poales > Poaceae > Aegilops > Aegilops umbellulata. Next base: position 111,374,751 of record CP136060.1, on the reverse strand, counting down.
TCAGGCCCTTTCTCCCACTGCCCTCTGTCCTCCTCTTCGCTGGAGTTGTCAGAGGACACGTCCACCGAATCATCGGGAGCTTCCATGGGCACGGGCCCGTCTCCGTTGAAGAGGGGCATGGACTCCACCACCTGCTCCCAGTCATCGCGGAGGAACAAGGGCTTAGGTGTGCCCTCCAACCTTGCCACATCGCCCCCGACCAGAGATTGGAGGACCGCAGCCAGGTCTTCGCCGGCCAAGGCCGCGGGGCTCGGATGGGGCCTCCACATCTGAAGTGAGTACTACCGAAGCGGATCCAGCTGGTGCTCCAGGAATTCCCTCAGCAGCGACGCGCCGGTCAGCTTCGCCGCCGCCATGTTGGCCGGCCTCAGATCCGCGTCCATCTTCTCCAACACCAGTTTCGCGCTGGGGTCCGTGAGCTCCGCTCGACCCCAATCGCTGGAGCTCGCGGGTAGCTCCGTGGGAAGGATCAGCCGAGGGTGGATGCGTCCAACGTCTGCCAAGACCCACTTGCTCCTGAAGCCCTCAATCCTTTTCCCGGGTTTCAAAATGGCAATGGTGCCACCATACGCGATGAAGCTCGCGCACGCGGAAGCAGAACCGCGAGAGGTCCGGAGGTAGAAGTAGTGGCGCAGCAAGGCCACTGAGGGCTGCACCCCTACGTGAGCCTCGCAGTAATAGGCGAAGATTGCCAGGAGAAGGACGGAGTTGGGGTGGAGATGCAGAGCCTGTAGCTTATAATGGCGGAGGAGAGAGAGGAAGAACCCGGAGAAGGGAGGCACCAGGCCATTAGCAATGGAGCTTACAAAGAGCGGATAAAAGGTGCTCCCTCGGCCCTCAGAGGTGGCGGAGCCGGCCTTGAACACCTTCGCCCCGTCGATGCCCTGCGCCGCCGCCATCCGGCGCAACCGGGCGAGGCTCGCCTCCGACACGTTCGCTGAATCCAGGGCGGGCGAGTACCAAGCTCCGGCCGGGGACTGACGAGGCACCATGGCTTCCTAGGTCACGCGGTCGAAGTAGATCTGGAAATTTGGAGGAAGGAAGGAGAGGCGCAAGAAAGGGGATCTGAGCAGCAACCGGAGAAAGCAAAAAAGCAAAGCCTGGGCAGATGCCGCTCCTTTATCAACTCGCGCGGTTGCTGAGGTGCCCACGTCCAATCAACCGCCACGCGGCGCCCAAGGCCACAGGCTGTTAGGGCCCGCGGCGCTTTGCCCTTGCCCTTTCGCCTCCATGCACGGCCAAGTCCGGGCGCGCCTTGGGCCCGGGGGCTACTGTCGGTGTTCTGGGAACAGGGGTCCCCAGACTTGCCTGCCTGCGACCTGCGACGTGTCTCAAAGGGGGGGCCAGCACGGCCCATCTTCATCAACACAGACCCAAGACCCTCGCGAGGGGCCAAGCCTCGCGGGGCAGACGACACGGAGCTTCCTCAGGCACGACCTTATCAGGCTGGCTCGCGAGGAGGCAGAGAGATCAAGGCGGGGTACCTCACGAGGTGCCCATGATGCAAGCCATGACGACCAAGGGCGCCAGGAGGGCGCCAGCCCACACAGTGTCCTCCTTTCCTCTTGGGTGCAAAGGGAGCAAGCGCAGGCGAGAGCATCAAGCAAAGGCACCCGTTTCGGTGCAACGAGACCAAGACCAGTCCAACGGCCGTAAGGAAGTCATTGTGGAGCCCAAGCTAGCGTCACCACCAGAGCCTTTGGTAGGCGAGGACCAACTTTAGTCGGGATAAGTGTACCAGATGTTCCCCCTCAAAATGGCCAATTGTTGGCGCCCTTCCCGCTCAATATTTGGGAAGAGGCCCAGGGCCTTTGCCTATAAATAGGACTAGCCACCCCCAGGGTAGGGAGAATTAGAATCACATGAGATAGAGGCATCTAGAAACCTGGTAGTTGAGAATCAGAGAGAGAGAGAGAGAGAGAGAGAGAGAGAGAGAGAGAGAGAGAGAGAGAGAGAGAGAAAGGTGACTGAACTCCTCCTAGCAGTTCATCGCCCCAGCCGGGAACAGACCCTCGCGAGGCTGTTCTTCCTTGTATTGTTCATCATCATCAGCCCAAGAGGCAATCCACCACACCGCACTGGAGTAGGGTATTACACCACATCGGTGGCCCGAACCAGTATAAACCTTGTGTATCTTGTGCTGTTCTTTCCATAGCTTAGATCTTTGCGAGGCGGAGGGGTGCATGTAGGTAGAAGGCGTAATCTCCACGTGCACCCCAGAGTTCGAACCTTAAGGGTCTGCCGGAACCCGAAATCCGACAGCCTCCCAACAAGCACTCTCGTTTAACGCCCCTAGCTAGGCATGATGATTTCAATGATGCTCACATAAAAGATAAGAATTGCAATATAAAGAGAGCATCATGAATAATATGACTAGCACATTTAAGTCTAACCCACTTCCTATGCATAGGGATTTTGTGAGCAAACAAGAATCAACTTGCATAGGAAGGTAAAACAAGCATAACTTCAAGATTTTAAGCACATAGAGAGGAAACTTTATATTATTGCAATTCCTACAAGCATATATTCCTCCCTCATAATAATTTTCAGTAGCATCATGAATGAATTCAACAATATAACCAGCAACTAAAGCATTCTTTTCATGATCTACTTGCATAGAAATTTTATTACTCTCCACATAAGCAAAATTCTTCTCATTCGGAATAGTGGGAGTATCATAAGAGACTTGAATACTATAAATTGTTTCCACATTAAAAGAGTAATGTTCAGAAAAAGGGTAATCACAATCATGACAAGTTTTATAAATATAATCATCACTACTTTTTATAGCATAAGTTTTATCACAATAATCATCCTAAGTAGCAACTTTGTTCTCATCATAATCAATTGAAACCTCTTTCGAGATAGTGGAATCATTACTAAGTAAAGTCATGAACTCTCCAAATCCAATTTCATAAATATTATAAGATTCAACATCCTCCAAAATAGTGGGATCACTACTTCCTAAAGTTGACACTCTTCCAAACCCACTTTCATAAATATAATCATCATAAGCAGAAGGCATGCTATCATCATAACTACTTTGCATATCAAAACTTGGGAGGCTAAAAATATCATCATTATTAAACATAGCATCCCCAAGCTTGGGACAAACATTAATTGCAGCAAATATATTCTCAAATATCTCATCCTCATCAAACATAGCTTCCCCAAGCTTGGGCCTTTTCATATCATAAGCATAATCACTCTCATCATTAATAGTATGGATAGCACCAATAGTATAGCAATTATTATATTCTTCCAAGCAAGTGCCAAAAAGATTTTCAAGATCATAAGAAGTATCATTATCTTCCCAATCATAATCATCACAACAAGAAATAGGCATAACGAGATCATCATCAAGTGTATCTTCTTCATTTTCATGAGGCACAACAATAATAGGAGCAACTTTATTTGGGAGAGATACCTTTTTACCTCTCTTCCTTTTTCTTTTCTTCTTCTTCACCACATCATCTGTGGGTTCAATCCTCCTTTTGGAGCTCCTTATTAATGAGATTGGTTGAATAGAAGGCTCCTCCTCGTTACCTGATTCATCATAAGAAATAATAGGAGGATATTGGGAAGTCTCTTCCCTTTCATTAGCATTCTCTTCATCTTCTATTTGTTTTCTTTTCCTTATGTAATTGGCAATATAAGGATTTTCAATACAATTCACTGCACAATACATATAAGTTTTCTCTAGATCAAAATGAAGAACTTTATCAAGGGCAAATTTTGGAATACCCTTAGTTATACGTTTAATTTCTTCATAACCCAAGAGCAAACTAAGTTCATTATGATGTGCAAGGGAAATCAAGTCATCACAATTTTTGGACACGATACGATCATGAAACAATTTGCATTGGGTACTAAAATGATCACATTCATTGCAAAGTTCACAAGTATGGCTAAGAAAAAAATAAATTTTCAGCACATTCATCTAGCTCTTCTTGCAACAATTTGGTTTCTAAGTACTTATGCCTCTTGCAATATCTATCTTCCCTATTTGGTGTGTACTTACAAACCAATGCACTCCACAAAAATTGACATGTTTATAGGAGGCATTTTCATCATAACTAGTGCAATCATCATTAGTACTATGGATATTAAAGGAGTTCATACTAACAACATTGCAATCATGCTCATCATTCAGAGATTTAGTGCCAAACAATTTAACGCATTCTTCTTCTAACACTTTGGCACAATTTTCCTTTCCATCATACTCATGAAAGATATTAAAAAGATGAAGCGTATGAGACAAACTCAATTCCATTTTTTTGTAGTTTTGTTTTATAAACTAGACTAGTGATAAAACAAGAAACAAAAAGATTCGGTTGCAAGATCTAAAGATATACCTTCAAGCACTCACCTCCCCGGCAACGGCGCCAGAAAAGAGCTTGATGTCTACTACTCAACCTTCTTCTTGTAGACGTTGTTGGGCCTCCAAGTGTAGAGGTTTGTAGGACCGTAGCAAATTTCCCTCAAGTGGATGACCTAAGGTTTATCAATCCGTAGGAGGCGTAGGATGAAGATGGTCTCTCTCAAGCAACCCTGCAACCAAATAACAAAGAGTCTCTTGTGTCCCCAACACACCCAATACAATGGTAAATTGTATAGGTGCACTAGTTCAGCGAAGAGATGGTGATACAAGTGCAATATGGATGGTAGATATAGGTTTTTGTAATCTGAAATATAAAAACAGCAAGGTAACAAGTGGTAAAAGTGAGCGTAAACGGTATTGCAATGCGTTGAAACAAGGCCTAGGGTTCATACTTTCACTAGTGCAAGTTCTCTCAACAATAATAACATAATTGGATCATATAACTATCCCTCAACATGCAACAAAGAGTCACTCCAAAGTAACTAATAGCGGAGAACAAATGAAGAGATTATGGTAGGGTACGAAACCACCTCAAAGTTATTCTTTCCAATCATTCCGTTGGGCTATTCCTATAAGTGTCACAAACAGCCCTAGAGTTCGTACTAGAATAACACCCTAAGACACAAATCAACCAAAACCCTAATGTCACCTAGATACTCCAATGTCACCTCAAGTATCCGTGGGTATGATTATACGATATGCATCACACAATCTCAGATTCATCTATTCAACCAACACATAGAACCTCAAAGAGTGCCCCAAGTTTCTACCGGAGAATCACGACGAAAACGTGTGGCAACCCATATGCATAGGTTCATGGGCGGAACCCGCAAGTTGATCACCAAAAAATACATCAAGTGAATCACGTGATATCCCATTGTCACCACAGATACGCACGGCAAGACATACATCAAGTGTTCTCAAATCTTTAAAGACTCAATCCGATAAGATTACTTTAAGGGGAAAACTCAAGCCATTACAAGAGATTAGAGGGGGAGAAGAAACATAAGATCCAACTATAGTAGCAAAGCTCGCGGTACATCAAGATCGTGCCAAATCAAGAACACGAGAGAGAGAGAGAGATCAAACACATAGCTACTGGTACATACCCTCAGCCCCGAGGGTGAACTACTCCCTCCTCGTCATGGAGAGCACCCGGATGATGAAGATGGCCACCAGTGAGGGATCCCCCCTGCGGCAGGGTGCCGAAACAGGGTCCCTATTGACTTTTGGTGGCTATAGAGGCTTGCGGTGGCGGAACTCCCGATCTATTCTCTCTTCGAAGTTTTTAGGGTACGTGGGTATATATGGGTGAAAGAAGTACATTGGTGGACCTCCGGGGTGTCCACGAGGCAGGGGGTGCGCCCTAGGGGGTGGGCGCGCCCCCACTCTCGTGGGCAGCCCGGGACTCCCCTGGTGAACTTCCGGTACTCCGTGGGCTTCTTATGGTCCAAAAATAGGTTCTGTGGAGTTTTAGGTCAATTGGACTCCGTTTCATATTCCTTTTCTTCGAAACACTGAAATATGCAAAAAACAACAATTCTGGGTTGGGCCTCCGGTTAATAGGTTAGTCCCAAAATTAATATAAAAGTGGAAAATAAAGCCCAATATTGTCTAAAACAGTAGATAATATAGCATGGAGCAATCGAAAATTATAGATACGTTGGAGACGTATCACGGTACTGCTTAGCAACACAGTTCTCATTGCTTATGCCGAAGAACACTTGGCAGAGATACGCTAAAGCTTCTTACAAATGGTGCCTTCATCAGAAGTGGAGATGAAGGAGCACACTAAGAAGTACGCCGAATGGCTGAAGAATCGTTTGGCACAAGGATCCATCGATGACATTGCTATGTGGTTGGCACAAAAGCCATCACCTACGGTGTTGATGTACCAAGCATATGACATAAATGGATATACGTTCTACACTGAGGAACGTGATAAGAAGACCTCGTATCAGAATAGCTCTGTTCGAATAGAATGCATGACTGTAAATGAAGTTGATAAAAGGGTATACTATGAGATTTGGGAGCTTGACCATGTGAAAGTTAAGGTGGCATTATTCAGGTGCGCATGGATCCCTCTTGGTCAGGTAAGTATTGATGAGTACAGGAAGACCTGTGTTAACAGGACAACGATGTCATATCACGCGGACCCATTCATTCTTGCCAGTGATGCTACCCAGATTTTCTTTGTGGAAGACCCCTTGCATAAGAATGACCATTTAGCGATGCATGGGAAGAGAAGGGTACTGGGTGTCGACGATGTTGCGGATGAGGACGAGTACAATGGATTTGATGAGTTGCCAACCAAGGAATCACGCACTCGTGCAACAGAGTAGCGTAAAATCATCAAAAAACCCAAGTTCATTCAGGGCCAACTTAATGATCCCAGTTCCCCCATGTACATGGGCATTAAGCCGTAAGACTAGTCTTTATGCCTACCCTGCAACTTAATTCGTTCAATCTAGAACTGTCGCGTGTACTGAATTTGTGAGTTATGCCCAGTTTTCTGTTGATGTAAGAACTGTTAGTATGTTGACCTTGATATGTTGTCAGCTCATGCAATGAATATGAACTGTTATTTATTATTATTATTATTATTATTATTATTATTATTATTATTATTATTATTATTATTATTATTATTATTATTATTATTATTATTATTATTATTATATCATAGAGGTAGCACACTCAATCAATCTCACTACAGTATGTGTGAACAAAAATATGCAATCTGGTTTGCGAATAGCACATGGTTCGTTGATGAAAGTCGTGTGCCGACCAAACCCCGCCACCCCGCCCACGATCTGAGTCTTGCTTTCTGATTGGCCAGAACCCAAACCCCACGGATCGTACGTCTGCACCATTGGATGCTCCCAGATCGAACGACGATCCTCATCCCTTTCGACAACACATGCAGTTCCGGTTGTAATTTTATTTTTATGCACAAAATGCATGTTAATCTCAAAAAATGTCTTAAATATAGCTAATGATACCTAAAATGCGCCAGAAAATCAAACCCGTGGTATAATGGTGATTGCGTACCGTGGAAATTTTTATAATGCCAAACGATGAAGTCACTGGCCACAGGAGTGTGAATTGACACCTCTCCTTTTGGAAAACCATGATCCTTCATGTGAGATGCTCCAGTTTGGAAGGAGCGGTCATCAAAACTTGTGGCAAAATTTACCAATTTTTTTCCACAGGGTCGTGAGAGCACGCCATAGGCATACATCAATTTTGATGATGTCCGAACTCCATCTGAATTTCTGTAATTAAAATACCAGCTAGGCCTACGCCAGTGGCCGCACCTCGCGGCCGAAATGTTTGAAACTTCTCCCCGCTTCTCGAACAAATAGATGAAAACTCACAAAGCGACGCACAAATGATCTATACACCTTTGCTAGGCTGATAGTAAGGGGGTATCATAGCTAGTATCATGCATGCCAATTAGGCAATTTTGATGAGCCGTCATAGAATTAATTAAATGAAAAAAGAGAGGGTTAAGTATCATATCATGAAACTAAGCTACTATGTGTCATGCATGACAATATAAATAAAGTACTACATATGATACTATAGCTACTCTATGATACTATGCATTAGAGCAAGTACACAATAGAGTGACATAAGACTTGCCACAATGGGTAGTAACATAGAATGTTACTAGTATATGTTACTACCTCTATAGTGGGGAGTAACATATGTGTAGTAACATGCAACACTTCATTTATTAGGCTATAGACTCATCTTGCCTTGAGATGTGTGATGTTACTAAGACTAGCCACAATGGGTAGTAACATAGACTAGTAACAAGCCCATGTTACTAGTCTATGTTACTACCTCTATAGTGGGGAGTAACATATGTGTGGTAACATGCAACACTTCATTTATTAGGCTATGGACACATCTTGCCTTGATATGTGTGATGTTACTCATACTACTAGTAACTAGCTATGTTACTACTTTTCTCTCTTTCTTCATTTATTGCTTGCCACATCATCTACTTTATCTAGATATGTGTGATGTTACTACCTATGTTACTCCCATTGTGGGTAGTCTCATACTATAGTAAGACTACCCACAGTGGGAGTAACATAGGTAGTAACATCACACATATCCACCTTCCTCCATTTCTTCATTTATTGCTTGCCACGTCATCTGTTTTATCTAGATACACTACAAAGAAAGACACATTCATGACATTTTGGGCCGAACGAACTTTTTTCCTGTCATACATATGACACTTCTATGATGATAATTGTGACAAAACCCAGTATCATCATAGATGTGGTGGGATCCTACTTCTATGATAAAAAATCATGACAGAAAATGGGCTTTTCGTCCTGGGCGGGCCGGAGACGCAGCTGCATGACATTCTTTGGGCCGTCCATGACAGGAAAAACCGTGGTAGAACCATGGGCGAGGAAAATTTCAAGGAGTTCCCGGTTATGATGGGAGGTCGGGGGCTGAGCGATGCGCATTTCTTTCGTACACGTACGCGTGTGTGTGCGAGGCGTTGGGTCTAACTGAACCCGAGCAAGGCGTTGGGCTCTAACTGAACCCGAGCGATTGCACTATAGGCTACGTGTTACTGAACCCGAGCGATCAATCGATGGCTGTTAACTGAACCCGATCGAGCGATTCCTTCGCTACTGCTGCTAACTGAAGCCGATCGATGCTGCCTCTCGGATGAACAGTGAGCATTGGGGGGGGGAGGGGTTGGATGAACAGTGAGCGGTGGCATCCCCAAGCTTCACCGGTTCTTCTTCAGGCGGCGACTCTTCTAGCGGTGGCCGCAGTCAGCCTCCTCGCCGTCGTACCTGCTTGGGAGGTGGTAGCGCGTCCGCTCGTCGTCGCGCTGCGGTGAAGCGCGAGAGGGAGTCTGCCTGAGTCCCGGAGGCAGCCCGAGTCTTCCTTGCAGGCCGGTGTGAGGCGAGCTGCGTCCGACTTGCTCTTTCTTTTCCTTTGTCCTGCGTAAAAAGACAGTAGCATGGAGCCCCGCAGGGGCGTGTTTGGGTTATTGCTGTTAATCGTCACTTTGTTTCCGTTACCGTGCCTTCCGGCTACGTGTCCGTGTGTAGATAGTTCCCGGCCCCAGCCACGGGGGGCGACCGACCCAGGCCCTGTGTTCGTGTTGCGGTGCCCGTGGGGCACGGACTGGAGGGGTGCTCCTGTAATGGACCCAGGTCACGAAACCTTTGAACGACTAGGACAGAAACACTCACGAGGGCGCTCGGCTGCCCACCCTCGCGAGGCCTTGCATAAGAGAAATCGAGGCGTGAGAGCGAAAAGTCAAAGAACCACACATCAAAGACAGCAACAGCTCCTATAAAACTTTGAATGAGAATGAACAAGCCAACTGCAGAAAGCAAATCAAAAAGCCGCGTCCGGCACCTAATCTAGTCTTCGACGTCTTCTCACCAGCGCGGAGCTAAGTGCTGCCACTGGGCGTGGGAGGGAGCCCCAGGGCCTGAGGCCGGCGCTCCTGAGACTCCGGGGCGTGTACAGCCCCAACTCATTATTACGTGAGAGTGTCACGGGCGGCGAGCTTCACAGGCGTTGGCCTTCTTCACAGGCTCCGGGCCTTTCTTAGGGGAAACGAGCTTCACGGGGATTTGCCCTCTTCACAGGCTCTGGGCCTTTTCCAAAACGCGACAGCTTCACCGGCATTCGCCTTCTTCATAGGCTCTGGGCCTTTTCCAAAACACGACAGCTTCACAGGCATTCGCCTTCTTCACAGGCTCTGGACCTTTTCCAAAACGCGACAGCTTCACAGGCATTGGCCTTCTTCACAGGCTCTGGGCCTTTTCCAAAATGCGACAACTTCACAGGCATTGGCCTTCTTCACAGGCTCTGGGCCTTTTCCAAAAAGGATGATCTTCACACGCGTTCGCCTTCTTCACAGGCTCTGGGCCTTCACCAAAAAGGATGATCTTCACAGGCGTTCGCCTTCTTCACAGGCTCTGGGCCTTCTCCAAAAAGGATGATCTTCACAGGCTCTGGGCCTTTTTAGGGGTAGAACCTCCGGAGGTGCTGGATGTTCCATGCGTTCTGGACCCGCACCCCCTCCTGAGTCTCCAAGCGCGCGGAGCCAGGCCTAAAAACATGAACAACCTTGAACGGGCCCTCCCACATTGGAGAGAGCTTGTGTAGTCCCTCCCTAGAGAGAACCTGCCTGAGCACAAGGTCTCCTACCTCGAGAGTTCTGGGGTGGATGTTGCGGCAGTGATATCGTCGCAGTGCTTGTTGGTACCTTGCCGCTCGCAGCGCGGCTTCTCGGCGATGTTCCTCCCCTTGCACGAGGTCCATCCCCCGCATGGCGTCCTGCTGCGCCTCGTCAAACGCCAGGACCTATGCGGAGCGATGTCTTACCTCGTGAGGGAGGACCGCTTCGGCTCCGTAGACCAGGAAGAACAGGGTCTCTCCAGTCGACTTGGTCACGGTGGTGCGGATGGACCGCAGCACAGATTGAAGCTCGTCGTACCATCCTCTGCTGCAGGCCTCCAGCTTCTTCTTGAACGTCCTGGTCTTGAGGCCCCTCAGGACCTCTGCGTTAGCTCGCTCGGCCTGGCCGTTGCTTCGGGGGTGCGCCACCGAAGCGTAGCGTATCTGCGTTCCAAGGTTAGCGCAGTATGTTTTGAAGAGGTTACTGGTGAACTGCGAACCGTTGTCCGTGATGATGCAATTCGGCACCCCGAACCGGCTCATGATGCCTTTGATGAACTTGACCGCGGAACCTGCGGGGATGGTGCGGACAGCCTCTACTTCAGCCCACTTGGTGAACTTGTTCACGGAGACGTAGAGGTAGCGGTAGCCCCCTGGCGCCCGAGGAAACGGGCCCAGGATGTCCAGCCCCCAGACTGCGAATGGCCACGAAAGGGGTATAGTGTGCAGGCCTCCTGCCGACTGATGGATCTGCTTGGCGTGGAACTGGCAGGCCTCACAAGCCTTCACCAGTTCCACAGCATCATTTAGTGCGGTGGGCCAATAAAACCCACTGCGAAACGCCTTGCCAACGAGGGTCCGTGATGACGAATGATCTCCACAGTCTCCGCCGTGTATATCTTCCAGCAGTTCCTTTCCTTACTCCCTGGAGATGCAGCGCAGGGATACATCATTTGGTCGCTTCCGGTAGAGCTCTCCATCCCTGATGCAGTATGTCGTGGCCTGCCGCGCCACACGCTCCGCTGCCTCCTCCTTCTCCGGCAGGATCCCTTATGTTAAGTAACTCTGGAGCTCCGTGATCCAGCACCCCTCCTGAGGTTCCATCGTCAGGAGCAGGCGTGCTCCTGAGGCCGGGCCACAGAATGGGGCTCCTGAGGCAGGTGGCCGGGGGAGCTCCTCCCGAGGCTGAGCCGTGTTTGATAATGACGGCAGGGCTGAGGGCTTGAAGAGCCGCTCCTCGAAGACGCCAGGCTCCTGAGGTAATCGCCTGGACGCCCGCCTGGCGATGTCGTCGGCCTCCTGATTGGTGCCACGGGGCACATGCTGCAGCTCCAACCCCCAGAATTGCTTCTCCATCCTGCGAACCTCCGCGAGGTAGGCTTCCATATGCTCATCTTTCGGCTCGTACACCTTGTTGGAGAAATTGACCAGGAGCTGCGAATCGCCCTTGATGGTGAGGCGTTTCACCCCAGGGCAGCTGCGGCCTTCAAGCCTGCTATTAGGCATTCATACTCCGCTATGTTGTTGGAGACCTTTTCACCTTGCTAGAAACAGAGCTGTACAGCGTAGTAGAGCTTGTCCTGAGTGGGCGATATAAGCACCGCTCCAGCCCCAGCGCCATGCCTGGAGAACGCCCCATCGAAGTACATGATCCAGCCTTCTGGCGCCTCGCTTCCTGGGGAGAGGGACCGGTCCTCATTGGCCTTGAGGCCTGGTGCCTCCGTCCATTCTGCCACAAAATCCGCTAGTGCTGCTCCCTTGATGATTCTGGTCGTGCTGAATTCGAGCTGAAACGCTTGCAGTTTTATGTTCCACTCAGCGACCCTTCCAACTGAGTTAGGGCTCCTGAGCACTCTCTCCAAAGGGTATGACGAGACGACCTTGATGGGGTGACCCTGAAAATAGTGCCGCAGCTTGTGCGAGGCCACTAGTAGCGCGAGGAGGAGCTTCTGAGGCATGGGGTACCGTGCCCTCGCGTCCCGCAACACCGTGCTGACGAAGTATACTGGGTGCTCAACGAGGTTGGGTGCATCAGCGGTGGTGGCGCCCTCTGGAGACTGTGGCGCCTCCTGAGGCGATGAGGCCTCCGGAGGCTGGCCATCTGGGAGAGGGACCTCTTCTGCCTCCGGTGCACTCCTCTACGGCGGCTGATCCTCCTCAGCCTCGGTGGCGGTTTCTGTGGGCCTTCCTTGTTCCTGTTTTGCCTTGCCCCGGGCTGCTGCTATGATTTTGATTCGACGCTCCTCCCTAACCGCCACCAGCGCTGCGCTGGCAGAGTAGGGAGTGACGGCGAGGTAAAGCACCAGGGGCTCTTGAGGGCGCAGAGCCACCATGACCGTAGGGCTGGTCAGGTATCTCTTGAGATCTTGGAACGCCTTGTCGGCCTCTTCAGTCCATTCAAAGGGCCCCTTTTTCTTCATTAGCTGGAAGAAAGGCAGTGCTCGCTCCCCCAACTTGGAGATGAAGCGCCCTAGCGCGGTCACGCGCCCAGTGAGCTTCTGCATTTCTCTGAGGGTCCTTGGCGGGCTCATGTCCTCGACCGCCTTGACATTCTTCGGGTTAGCCTCGATGCCTCGGTGGGACACGAGGAAACCCATGAGCTTGCCCGAGGGGACTCCGAACACACACTTCTCTGGGTTGAGCCGCAGGTTCTCTGCGTCGAGGCTCGCGAAGGTTTCTTCCAGGTCTTGTACCAGGGTCTTGGCCTCCCGAGACTTCACCACAATGTCATCGACGTAAGCCTCACCATTCTTCCTGAGCTGTGGGCCCAAGGTGATGTGCATCAGCCGCTGAAAGGTCGCCCCTGCGTTACGCAGCCCAAATGGCATGCATGTGTAGCAGTACACCCCACACGGGGTTAAGAAGGTTGTCTTCTCGACGTCTTCTACCGCCATCTTGATCTGGTGATACCCAGAGAAGGCATCCAAGAAGCATAGCAAGTCGCATTCCGCGGTGGAATCGACGATCTGGTCGATGCGGGGGAGAGGGAACGGATCTTGCGGGCATGCCTTGTTGAGGTTGGTGAAGTCGACACACATGCGCTCCTTCCCTCCCTTTTTTGGCACAACGATAGGGTTGGCCCACCAATCCGGGTATCGGACCTCGCGAATGACCCCAGCGGCTTCCAGTTTGCGGGTGTCTTAGATGATGAAGGCCTGCTTTTCTATGGACTATCGCCTTGCCTTCTGCTTCATAGGGCACACGTTGGGGCACACGTTGAGGTGATGCTCGATTACGCTCCTAGGGATCCCCGCCAGCTGGTCAGGCTCCCAAGCGAATACCTTCTTGTTTGCGCGCAGGAACCTGACCAGGACCTCCTCCTGCTCGGGCTCAAGGTTGGCGCCTATGGTGAAAGTGGCATTGGTGGACCCGTCCTCATCGACGGGTATCTGCTTGGCTTCTGCCTTGTCTTGGGTGAACAACTGCTTCTTCTTGGCGGGTGCACCCGCCTTGGGCTTAGGGGACTCCGAGTCGGCGGGCTGTGCTGACGCCGTTGTCTTGAAGGCGAGCTTGAGCGCTCGCAGCGCGTCTCCGGTGTCCCCGTGCACGGTGAGGACACCGCTGCTCCCTGGCATCTTCATGAGGTTGTACGTCAGGTGTGTCGCGGCCATGAACTGGGCCAGCGCTGGGTAGCCGAGGATGGCGTTGTAGGGGAGGCCAATGGGGGCGATGTCGAAGTCGATCAGCTCCGTGCGGAAGTTGTCGTAGGTGCCGAAGGTTATTGGGAGCCGGATCTGTCCCAAGGAGCTGGATGATCCGCCCCCAACGCCTTAGAAGGGCCGGCTGGGTTGCAGTCGTTCCAGGGGTATGCAGAGGAGGTTGAAGGCCTCGACCGAGAGCACACTGAGCCCCGCACCGCCATCGATGAGAGTTCTGGTGACGACCACCTGGCAGATGGTGGGGGTGCAAAGCATGGGGAGCGCGCCCGAGCAGGCCGAGTTGGAGGGGTGGTCCTCCGAGCTGAAGGTCAGGCCGGCCTTGGGTGCCGCCCGGTCTGGGAGAGCCCCCTGCCGCGCGGAAGCGGCGCTGACCCGACGGACGAACGGCTTGACGTGGTGACTTGTAGGCGGCGCTTGCGAGCCGCCCAAGAGGGCCGCGACGACCGAGGGTGTTGGTGTAGCGGCGCGGCCGCCTTGCCACACGAACGGATGCTGAGACGACGCTTGCTCCTCGTTACCCGTCGGGCCGGTGGCGGCGTTGACGGCAGGTGACGGGGAACGGCGAGGACGCCCGCCGACAGGAGCCGTCTGGGAGACGCGGGAAGCGAGAGCGGCCCGGCGCTCGGCGCGGGCCCGACGAGCGCCAGACATGGACGCGATGGTCGGAGGAGAACGGGGCGGTGGAAGACGAATTCCGGCGCACCCCTACCTGGCACGCCAAATGTCGGATTTCGGGTTTCGGCAGACCCTTGAGGTTTGAACTCTGGGGTGCGCGCCGAGATTACGCCTTCTATCTACCTGCACCCCTCCGCCTCGCAAAGATCTAAGCTATCAAAAGAACAGCACAAGAGACACAGGGTTTATACTGGTTCGGGCCACCGATGTGGTGTAATACCCTACTCCAGTGTGTGATGGTGGATTGCCTCTTGGGCTGATGAGGACGAACAACACAAGGAAGAATAGCCTCGTGAGGGTCTGTTCTTGGCTGGGGTGATGAACTGCTAGGAGGAGTCCAGTCACCTTTCTCTCTCTCTCTCTCTCTCTCTCTCTCTCTCTCTCTGTGGTGCTACTTGATCCGATCCGTCTCGATGCCTCTACCCTGGGAGTGGCTAGTCCTATTTATAGGCAAAGGCCCTGGGCCTCTTCCCAAATATTGAGCGGGAAGGGCGCCAACAATTGGCTATTTTGAAGGGGAACATCTGGTACACTTATCCTGACTAAAGTTGGTCCTCGCCTGCGAAAGGCTCTGGTGGTGACGCTGGCTTGGGCTCCACAATGACTTCCTTCCCGCCATTGGACTGGTTTTGGTCTTGTTGCACCGAAACGGGTGCCTTTGCTTGATGCTCTCGCCCGCGCTTGCTCCCTTTGCACCAAAGAGGAAAGGAGGACACTGCGCGGGCTGGCACCCGCCTGGCGCCCTTGGCCGTCATGGCTTGCGTCATGGGCACCTCGTGAGGTACCCCGCCTTGATCTCTCCGCCTCCTCGCGAGCCAGCCTGATGAGGCCGTGCCTGAGAAAGCTCCCTATTGTCCGCCCCGCGAGGCTTGGCCCCTCGCGAGGGTCTTGGGCTTGTGTTGACGAAGATGGGCCGTCCTGGGCCCTCCTTTGAGCCATGCCGCAGGCCACAGGCAGGCAAGTCTAGGCACCCCCGTTCCCAGAACGCCGACACATGGCCTTTTCCCAAGCCTATTTAAGCAGTGTCTTGAAAAAGTTGGTGCAGGAAGCACCGAGTCATGCGGCGGTGAGGACGTCGGAGCGGCGTGCGATTTCTCCCAAAGTATCATCGTCCAAGGTCTCCCAGCCCTGACGAGGAGGAGAACCGCCTAGCGAATCCATGGGAGTAGCGACGAACTGCCTTCTCTTCGGGGGGAGGGGAACTGGCGAGGAGGAGATAAGAGCGTAGTAACCGCAGGGCCTCGTCCCTTCCAACTATAGATCGTTCCTCAGCAAAGGGGTGAGGCTATTATTTACTACTAGTACTAGCATTATGGAACGTTATGGGATTGCATTATATTGTAAATAATAGCACTAGTAAGAAATATTTGGCACTAGGTAGTAGTTTTTGGCGTGGATTAAGAAATTTTGGGTATGTTTTTGCCATTTTTTGTACACGCCAACTAGTGTCAAAAAACGTCTTACATTATGTGACGGAGGAGTACGTACTAGTACTGTAGTAGTACTGGTACTACTTTTCTCAACTATTAGCGTGATGTACTGTACTTCTAGTCTAGTCTAGTATAGTGCACCAGTTTTGAACTCTTGAATCTCAGGGACAAGGAGCTACAGTTGGAAGTGGAGGGTACTACTGTTCTCTAGAACCATCGCTGTACTATCAATGCAGGGGAAGTACACATGCGTAGTGGCCTAGTGGGTACTCTCGGTGCTCTATTCAGCCGCTCCTCTCATGTAGCTGGCCTACTCAGCCGCTCCTCTCACGCACACACTAGCAGCTTGTTTATCAGCGACAG
The DNA here is from genome assembly GCA_032464435.1 of Aegilops umbellulata. Classification (NCBI taxonomy): domain Eukaryota; kingdom Viridiplantae; phylum Streptophyta; class Magnoliopsida; order Poales; family Poaceae; genus Aegilops; species Aegilops umbellulata. Next base: position 111,358,069 of record CP136060.1, on the reverse strand, counting down.
TTACTGCGGGGGCAGAACATTTGAGTTATTTGATACAGCGAGACTAGGCTTTTCGCTTCCATTTGTGGAGGTGTAATGGATCTCGTCGAACTTTGTTAGTAGTTCCTTCTTTATGAATGAGATGAAGCAAAGCTTTTGCATCCGTTTAAAAAATACGTCAAGAGGAATTTCTTTTATAGTAGAGCCGATAATGGAGTGAAGTCCATGCATGCAACGTCACAAACTACAGAGTAGTAGTAGAGAACTTTACGTACAGATCCATATTGCACAGTTCCCAATGCCCCGCCAGGCTTTTCCGGCTCCTCGGGCTTAATTGGGAGGCGCTGGTTTAAATATGCTACTAGCTGGAAGCTCAAAGTGAGGTGCGGCTAGGGCGAGCACGCGAGCCACGGGATGCTGGGAAGGAAAACCCGTTCACATGGCTAGGTTGTCCAGTGCACCTAGATTGTGGGGCCGCACGTCCGTTTGACTTCAAAACTCAAACTACCCGTGTAAAATATTGGCTCGCAGCAAAGTGTAGTAGTACTATTTTAAAAAAAAGGCCGCCGTGCGTTCGGCCAGGATCGAACCCACAAAACGAGGTATACACTCCCGCGACCACTAGTAGTACTCGTTGGAGTACAACGCAACCTAGAATCGCCTTTTGTTGCTAGTAGTACGTACATTGTTCCTTACAATAAACCCCTAAGAGCGTGGTTAATAGTATAACCAGCTGCTGGCTATAAGCCAGTGCCATGTCATCTACAGCCCATCTTATAGCCAACATGTAGTACAATAATAGATCAAAAGAGTGTACTACTTTTTTTATTATGTGGCCCACTTCTCATTCTCACAAAGTGCCTAGGAGCACGTGCTAGAGCTGGCTCTTCACGAAGAGCCCGCTTACCTTCTCTCTCCTCTTCTCTTTCCTCCAACTAAGCAGAAATATACTACTCCCTCCCTCTAGGTGAATAAGTCATCTTAGATTGTGCACCGTGACCAAGGAGGACGGGAAAACTAGAGAACTTAATGTTTATTTGCTAATTAATAGCATTGCATGCAAATTAACCAGTGCATGTCGTGTTTGGTAGTTTCAAGTCATTAAAAGCATGCACACCCACATCTCTTATTGGTTGATATGTCAAGAAACAAGAAACGAGGTAGAAGTTAATGCACTGCGCCTAAGTGTTTTGGGATTATTTGGTTTTCGTAAGATGACTTACACACCTAGACGGAGGGAGCAGTTTATTTCTTATAGCCCGCTGACTCAGCTCTATTGTACTTGCTCTAATAATGCAAGAAACCACTAAAATGCCAAGAAACTACTAACACTTGCATACGTGGCAGACTTAAGATAAGACTACCTTATCAACCATTGTACATGCTCTTACCAACAAAAATCCTCGAGTGACCTCCTACCTCCGGTCCGTCCACCTAGTCATCCTCGGCCATGGGACACAGCTACCGCCGCCGGCAGAAGGCGAGGTCAAAACCGCTGGCGGTGCGGAGCCCATGTTGCAGCAGCCTGGATGCCAGCTCCGTCCGGCGCTCGCGGCCGCTAGCTAGCCAAGATAGCTCCGTCCAGCTGCTTGTCTGCAAGGTTTGCTAGCTAGATTGGCATGGCAGCGCGGCGGCTTGCTCGTGCGCGCCGCGCTAAGGCCAGCCATCTGGCTCGAGCGAAGGCCAGCGCGGCGGCTTGCTCGCTCGTGAGTCACACTCGGGCCAGCCTGCCAACACGTATGGAGGCCAGCGCGGCGTCCGGCCCGTCCGGCGGAGCGGCGGCCAACTCGCTCATCACCGGCACCACCGTCGAACACGCATCATTACTGTTTGAAGTAATGTTCAGGAAAAATAATGATTTGAGGGGGAATAACAAAATAGAAGGTCAGATGTGGGTCCCTCGTGTCAACGGTCAAACAAAATGTGTTGGTTTAAGCTGCCTCGTCAGCGCGGACATGTGGGCCAACCCTGTCATAAATGGGTTTAAACGAACCTAATCGGTAGGAGTACTAGGTAGTTTTTGGCGTGGATTAAGAAATTTTGGGTATGTTTTTGCTATTTTTTGTACAATAGATTCTTTCTAGGGCTGGTTGAAAGTGGTAGTTTTTTGTTAAATACTCTACATATTGTAAGTAGGAGTGAAAGTTAAGCTTTGGAAGCCAATAAGCAAGGCTAGTTACATAGTGCATATGTGTACATGACTTAAAGGAAATATCAACCATGAGCGACTAATATCTTGATGGAAAACTCGAAACTATGGAATACTAGGAAAAAAATGCATGGTTGGAAATACTAGCAATGTTCATGTCCGTTGCAACGAATCATAATTAGAATAATACTTATTCACAAACTTGGTACAAAACACTCTAATTTTGATATACATATGTCACTAGAGATATATTATGTTTCAATTAGAATATATTCCTTGGGCTATTTTGGTGAGGTCAGGGAAGGATGTGGTTGGTTTTAAGATACTAATTATGGGATTTCGTGATTTCAAATTCATATATCAAACCTAGAGATATACACATACGGGCATGTTCAAACTTTATAATCATCCATTTTATTCATACACATACACATTTTTGCTTTTGTCATCATATTTAGGATAAACACATTTGGAATTTCATTTGAATTAGACCGCATGATGGTATTTGCTTGTAGTAGCTCAATGATCCATATTTGAATTGAATGGACAATCTAAATTTCGAGTTGGAGACATTGATTTTCAAAACTTGCACATCTTTTTGCGTGCAAAACAAACGAATTGTCGGCCATGATATCATAGTCGGCCGTACGAGAGCAGAATACTTATAATTTTAGGCGCTAAAAGCTTTCAAACTTCCCGCTCACATCGAAATATCAAGCGCCCGAAAGTTTAGCCCTTCGATATTCCTGTTTTACCCCTGCCACATGAACGGAAAAGGGCTGCTTTGGTAACTCCATTGTTTTCCCCTGTTTGCCCCCAACATTCTTCCCCAGAGCCCCTCCCCTTCCCCTCCCTGACCCCCCAACCACGGCAAGACGCCGAATCTAGTCCTCCACCGCAGTGGTGGACCTCACACCCTGCCGGATCTACCTTCCGCAGCTTGGAACCCCCAACTGCTAACTCACCACTTCACCAGAGCCGCTTCAGCGACTGGCTTGTCCACCGCTCCAGATCTCCTTGACCGCCATCATGGTCCACCGCACCAGATCTGCTTAACCGGCGCCCTCGTCCACCACAGCGTAGGCCCTTCACTGACTCCCTCGTCCGCCCCTTCGCTGGCCCTTCATACAAGCCCTCGTCCGCCGCAACAGATCCACCTCACCGAAAGCACTGTACAATGCGCCCGCCGAAGCCTTCGTCCACTGCACCTGACCCGCTCCACTGGCGCCCTATTCAACTCCACCGACCCTACTTTACCGACGCTGCAGCCTCATCAGGTTATTTCGATTTGTACTCCTTCGGTTTTTCTCTTTATCATGCAACTGTTCACTTACCACAGATGAGCTTTCTTGTATGTCGACAGGCGCCGCAACGTAGCACCGCAGCCGCTTCAGCGACGGCGACAGCCGGCCCAAACTCAACCGCAACACGAGCACCATCGACGATCCTTAGTTATCAAGTATGACAACGATACCCATACGCCACCGAGAATCAGGTACTATTATCCAACGACCGGCGCCTATGTTCACTTTCCTAGCATAAGCACCGCACCTTTGAATTTCTTCATGGCATCATTCAGTTTTTCATGAGACGCGTTATTCTGCTTGCACCTGTAGGGCCATACTTCTGGCAGTGAACATGTTACATGTGCTAAATTACATACCAGGCACATATAGTTAATATGCTTTAGTTTTGTTCTGATGCCACCTATTGGTTCCATCAGACTGCTTAATGTTCTCTATGCTTAATTACACATTAGCAAACTAGCATGAGGTTCCGCTGCTTTTTGTTCGTTTTACCCTACATTTTCTGATGCTAGCTATTACATCACTGCTCCGAGCCTCTGTTCATTACTTGTTTGTGTGTTCTTGATCTTCCCAAGTTGCATGACTAATTTGATGCTTCTATTAATTATAGAGCTGCCAACCCCATCAAGCAAAATATTTGTTCTTTTGGGGCTGGCACCTCAAACAAGCATAAAAATAGAGGGAAGCAGATATACTCCCTCTGATTCTATTTACTCTGCGCATAACTCTTGACCCGCATACCAAAGAGCACTGGTTTAATTTTTCTGGACTAATTTGCCAATTAATTAGGGCAGAGGCGGATGGGGCGGGGCACAAAAGGAAACTAGCGCTAGGAATCGGCAACGCGCAGACTAATACGAGAAATCTGAGAAAAGGTTATACGCAAAGTAAAAAGGATCGGAGGGAGTATTGTCGTGTATGCACACACCCTTCTTTCATTAGTTTAGATGAACCATTGATGATCAATTCGGACCAGTGCATGCGATTAAAATTAATTTTACCTAAATAGATGGTGCAGAATAAACTACAACAACTAGATTTACAACCACGGGATGCTGACGATATCTTCAAAGAACATTGCAACAACAGCTAGGCTTCACAACAACATATGGTAAGCCAGTGTGTTTTAGTACATGTGAAATGTAATGCGAGTGGGTTGCTTTCTTGGCTTGTGCCCTCAACGTGTAATGCTACTGAATTACAAATAGTTCAGTTGTCTGCTTTGTTGTATTGCTTGATTCGAATGCTTATTTGTTGTTACGCTATACCTGAGTTGGCCAATATGTCAGCAGTGCCTGCTGTACTATCGTAAAGAAATGCATGCCTATTTCATTTGACTCCTTAACTTTTCCTCTCAACTTCATCACAAGACTGTCTTCATAGTTTATATGAGGCCACACTGTTAAGTGCTTTCTCAGATTATTTCAACTGCTTAGATGCCTTGGCAACTTAAATATAGCGGTTGTACACTCCCTTTCAACTACGGATGTCAACTGGGTCCCATTTAATCCCGATTAAAGTCCACTAGTGGTATGATAGTTCAAAAGAGTTTTTGTTTTTTGAGGAAAATGAACTAGGGAGGTAGCAAAAACTAACTAGATGGGGCTGGCGGATGTCGCTTATTTGCCACTTACATCCCTAGTTTCATCTTACCATTTTAATTTCTTTTCGGCTGATGCTGCTTTGAACCATTTAAATATAGTTTGCCATGCTCGGCAATAATTCGTCCGTCATTTACCATGTAAGCTTACTGCCTGGATCATACAATAACTATCTCTTCCTGATGTCCAGTGGAAACCTTTCAGGACGCCATTCACACTAGGACACAATGTACAACCCCAGAATCTATTTGTGAAAGCAGTGCGCCATCCATGTTACCAGATGGTAGCAGTTCAGAGGCAGCACCGCCGGAGAGCAGTCTAAGCACAGATATTATAGTGCTTGAGGCTCTATTAGAGGCAGAAAGAGATGGTGTGGCTGCCATGAATGAGCTAATCTTTATCTTGAGGCTGGAAAGCGGCATGCATTATGCAAGCAACCCAAGAATTGGAGGAAGTAAGAATGTTGCATTTGAAGACGGAGGAGGTCCTGCTGTTTCTGCTATCTGAAGCCCAAGATAATCCCGGTTCTTCTTTAGATACCAGTTGAAATTGTCATTAGATTATTGTACTTGCATGTTGTGTCATGTCTCTGAATGGATTATGTTGCAAGACCCCCTATGTTGTCCATGTGTTGTAATGATCCGGATTTTTTAGGCGAGGTACTCCTGAGTACTTGTATGATTGACATAAGGTGAACTGTTTTCCGTGTGAGCATATTGTATTGGATGAAATAACTGTTTGACTCAGAGTGTATCCAACCTACTAAATTCGAAGATCACGGCATTTCTAAATCATAATCATATATAAAGGTGGAATAAATCTTTGTTGTGGTTTTGAAGAAATGAATACCAAAACGTATAATTATCTGTGTGTCGGTGTACTAAAGTAGGGGTACCTTAGTACCCCGAACTTGTGCACGGGCAGTAGTAGCGTCCCGCGGCAAGGCTTGCCAGGGGAGCGACAAGAGTCTCCACGGCCCTCTCTGGGCCGGACGAAGGCCAAGTGATCGAGCCTAGAAGACCAAGCCCCGGCAAGAGGAGCTTGCCGGGCCAAGGAGGCGAGGTCCGGCAAGAGGAGCTTGCCGGGCCGAGGCGACAAGGCCCCGGCAAGAGGAGCTTGCTGGGACGACTAAGCCGAAGCACCAAGGCCCCAGCGGGAGGAGCTCGCCGGGACGGCCAAGCCAAGGCACCCCAAGAGAAGCCCGCCGCGGCGCTCCGCGCGCCTCGGCAAGGGCTGACGAGCGGCAAGCTCTCAGGTGCGGCAAGACAACCACCGCGGCAAGCCACTTGCCGCGGCAAACCACCACCTCAGGCATGTGCACCAGCTCACCTGCCCACGCGTCACTCTGGAGCTTCCCCAGAGACACGTGGCGGGGCGCCACGCAGCCTGGGGCGCGCGCGTGGCATGCGACGTTGGCGGAGTCGCCCCCGTGGCAAGCGGAGGCGCCCCTAACGGTCCGCCTCGGCACTGTTCAGGCGATCCAGTCGGGCATTTAATGCCTTTGTCCCCCGCCGTCATAGTTAGGTGCGATAGCACTGTGCGGCCACTGTTCGCATAGTTCCTTGCCATTTTTACCCTCACCTGCGTCGCTACCTGTGGGAAACCCCTTAGCATATAAAAGGAGGCCCATACGCACGTAGAGAGGGATCGGACCCGGAAGGGAGGAACCCTAGAGATCGGACCCGGAAGGGAGGAGAGAAAACCCTAGACGAAGAGAGAGAGAGGACACCCAGTAGACCCTCGTCTACGTCCAGCTCCAACTTACTGTAGCTTCTTGCGCTCCAGAGCAAGAACTCCAATCAACCAGACATGCAGCAGTAGGGTTTTACGCATCCATGCGGCCTGAAGCTGGGTAAAATCGTTGTGTGTGTGTGTGTCGCCTCGATCTGCTCTTTGTGCAACCTCCGCCCCCCGCCGAACCGACAAGGGGCTCCGTCCCCATAGGTGCTCGTGGAGGCCGATATCCCCCGACATCTTTGGCGCGCCAGGTAGGGGGTGCGTCGAGGTTGTGCGAACCAGATTTGGCGACCACAGGCAAGCTCAGGTATGGCCAGGTGCCTTTCCGCTCCAACCTGCGGAGCGGAGGCATTCCTCCCCACGGACTCGTGCACGGCCCTCCTCGAGTACCCACTCACGCAGAGTCCGGGCAAGAGCAGCTGCTCCTTGAGGAGGACCGCCTTCCGGCCGCTGAGCGAGTTTCTCGCCTCCAGCAAACTCTGCACCGCTCCCGTAGCCACAGAAGTTAGCGCCGGAAGTGGCGGGAAAGGCGACCTCGTTCTTCGGCGAGCCCAGGCCGCCAAGATCCAAACGAGTCGACGCCGACCGTGGGAGGAACCTTGCCAGCGCGGCAGTCGGAACCCGTTCCGTCGGTCATCCTCTCTGTCCAAGTCTTGCCGCAGTTGCATGTAATCCTTGGTACAGAGACGGGCGCAGATCCCAAGCATAGCTTGTGTGCTCCGCACATCTTGTCGATTTCGCGCCTCTCCGCTTGGCGCATGCATTATTTGACACGATTGTGCAGCACTCGACTCCGGCAAGCGATGGCGGGCCGAGAAGCCCCGAGCCTTCGTTATTCCCTTACATCGAAAAGGGGGGGAATGACAGGATAGGCTGGGCGTCGCCCGAGGAAGCTGCGCCTTGCTGGACGGCAAACAACAGAAAAGCTAAGTTGCCAAAGTTTGAGCAATTAAGCTCCTTTTTATCCTTAAGTTATCTTCCTCGAACGACCGAGCTTCGTATGGGAAACCTATGCGCGGAGGGGCCGGCTCGTGGCTGGTTGCGCCCTTATTTCGTTTCGAGTCCGCTCAACGACTTAAGTGTGCTACATCCCGAGTAGCGTCCTTACTTGTTTCGAGCTCGCTCGGCAGCTTGAGTGTGCCGCGACTACAGTCACCACGCTTACCTCGCCCAGAGCCTGCTCAACATTTAAGTGAGTTGCGCCAGCCGCGGCAAGGTTTCTTGCCGGTGGAAGCCCCGTCAGCGGGTTGATGATGTCCCGCACTCGGGACCCGTGGCAAGGCGGAGACTTGCGCCGACAAGTTCCCGGAAGCGTAGGGCGTGAACGTACGAAGCACAAGGTCGAACGAGGGAGATAACAGCGCAATGAACTGCCTAAGATAAAAGTTATATTACAAAATGACTTGCCGCTGCTCTAATCAGCTGTTTCTATGACATGCTCAGCAGCGACAAGAGAAGAAAAGAAAGAGGTGTGCGGCCTAATCCACGCGGTCGCCCTCGACCCGCCTGATCCCGGCCACCCTTTCCACAATAGGGGTGACGAGGGCCCTGATCTCCGTCAGGTCGGCGTCTTCCGGCAAGTGCCTGAGGACGTTGGTGAGCCTGATGGTGGGGTTGCGGAAGACGATCTTCACCAGCACCCTCTCGAGGGCCCCGGAGACAGCTTCCCGCGTCTCCTCGGCCAGCTGCTCTGGGATCGATTCCCGGAGATGCTGGAGCACCCCCACCAAGCCCTTGAAGAAGGAAGTGAGCTTGACGCTCGCCGGGACGTTCTCGCCGGAGGGGTACTCGTGGCCCTCCATCCCCAGCAGCTTCAGCTCCTTGTCGATGGTGGCGGCGATGTCGACGAGGCCTTCGGTCCACCGCTCCACCGTCTCCTGGAAGGCGTTCTGGGTAATGGCGGCGCTCCTCAATAGCTCCTCGTTGCCAGCAACCTCCTTCCGCAAGGTCGCTTCCTGCTCCTTGGCGCTCTCTAGCGCCTTGGCCAGGGTGTCCAGCTTCAGCTCGAGGACAGCCTTGGCACCCTTGGCGGCGTCGAGCTCCTGGATCTTCTCGGTGAAGCGGCCCTGCAGCTCGCCAAGGGTGTGAGCGCCCTTCTCGCGCTCCTGTTTGAGCGCGGCAAGCTCCTCGCCGCTCGCCATGAGGTCGCTGGCGAGCTGCGCCACCCTCGTCTCCAGCTCCCCCTTGGCGACCTCGGCGGCCGCGGCAGCGTCCTGCGCTCTCTGCAGGGCCCCGCCAAGCGACTGCTCGCGCGCGGCAACCTCCTCCTCGTGGCTGGCGAGGCTGGCCTTCTGCTGCACCAGTTCGCTTTCCCGCGCGGATAGCCCCGCAGCGGCAAGCCTCTGCTGCTCTTCGGCCTCCGCTTTCTCGAGGAGAAAGGCCGTCCGCGCCTCGTCGAGCAGCCTCCGCTCCTCCGCCAAAGACCGGAGAGCCTCCTGGTTGAGCTCCCGGAGCTCCCCGGCGCGCTTCTCCATGTCCGCGCCGGCCCTCGCGACGAGCGCCTCTTGGCGCTCCACCTTGGCCTGCCGGGCGCGGTAGAGCGACACAAGCTTCCGGAGCAGCCGCTCCTCTTCGGGCTCGCCGCTGCTGGTACTCGGCGCGTCGACCACTGTCAGCCCGACGAGGCGAGCACTTCTCCGTCCAAGGCCTCCCCCTCGACCGGCGCCCTGGAGCTAGGCTCCCAGGGGAGCCTGATGAAGACGCCATCGCCGACCTGCAGGTAGGCACCTGCTGGGGGCTCCTCGGGGCCCGACGCGGTGGCAGCAGCGGGTTCGCCGGACGGCGGAGTGCTTGACGCCCCTGCCTCCCCGGGGCCGTCGGCACGGTCGCCGGTCCCCTCGCCGTCTGCCGCCGCGGCGGCCTTGGCGGCGTCGGCCTCCGCGCCGCCTGCGGGGTCGTCGGTGCCATCCGCCTCCTCGATGACGACGACGTCGTCCGGGGCGCCGCGCGCGCCCTCCCCGACGACGACCTCAGTCTCCATCGGGTCCGCGGTGGGCGGGTCTGACGGCCGGAGGAGGGGAGAAGAGTCAGCTGAACAGCCGACAAAGAAGCTCATAAGGAAAGATAACCAGGGAATGTCTTCCGTGCAGGGGGGCTTACCGGTGGCAGGGTCCGTGGCCGCGGCCTCCGCTGCCGGGGGATCGCTGGCCGCGTCCCTCGCCGGAGATCCCTCCCTTGCCGGAGAGGTCTTCCTTGCCGGGGGCTCCTCCTTTGCCGGGGAGGTCTCCCCTGCCGGGGGCTCCTCCCTTGCCGGAGATTTCTCCCTAGGCAGGTGGTCGACGCGGACGGCGCGGCAGGAGTGCCCCCCGGGGTCGCCTGCTGGGGCTGCTCTGCTCCTACCCAACGACAACAACAACAGCCACATGTCAACAGAGAGAAGGGAAGCTCGCGCGCGCCAAACGGCGAGAGCTAGCCATGCACTCACCCTGGAGGCTGCGCTGTGGGCTGCCCTGCGGGCCCGCTGCCAAGTCCGGCAAGGTCGTCTCCGGCACCTCCCCAGTTGCCGGGGGAGATTCGCCCTCAAGGACGACCAGCGGGATCTTGGCCCTCTTCGCCCTCCTCTGGGCCATGGTCCTGAAAAGGGAACGGTTTCGGGGCAGGATGAATGGGATGCGAAACAAGACGAAGCAACAGAAATCAACAAGATACGAGCTCTACCAGGGACTTACTCTCCATCCTCCTCTTCGTCGTCGGAGCTGAGCGCGGAATAATCAAAAACCGGCTTGCTCCAGGCGCGAGGAGACAGGGGAGTGGGTTCCCGGGACCGCGTGGCGGGGGCGGTGGACGACCCCGCCCCCGTTGCCGCCGCGGAACGGGGAGCGGCAGGAGCAGAAGCCGTGGCCCGTGAGGACCCCGCTCCCGCTGCTTCAGAGGCGCGCGTCACCCGGGGCTGCGGTTGCTGGTCGGCCTGCCGCACCACCTTCCCGGCCCTGCGGAGACGCCTCCTCGGCTGGGCAGGGGGCTCCGCCTGCGACGAGCTGCCCGGGAGCTGCGAGGAGGGCGCGTCAGCCTCCGGCAAGCCGCCCTCGTCCTGGGCGGGCTCGCCCGCACCACCGTGCCCGGCTGGTTCCTCCGCGCCGGCGAGCTCCATTTGGTCGGCGAGGCTCTCCGCCTCCGCCGCGTCTGCTTCGGCCAGGGTGAAGCCAGACTGGCCCGCGGCCGCGGCGGCCGCCGCCTCCTCCATCCTGGAGGCGATGTAGGCCAGCTCCTCGGGGGTGGTGTCCCGCGTGAGGCCCCTCTTCTTGTCGGGGTCGACCGGCACCTCCTCCAAGTTGTCGAAGAAGTCCTGCACGACGTCGTCCGCTGGCTCCTGCCAGGTCGCGTCGATCCCGTGCGAATCGCACAGCGGCATCATTGCGAGGATGCGGCCGAGCGCCGAATTGTTGCACAGGGGGACGACGCCCGACGGCAACCTGAACCATTCTGGGTGCTCGGAGTCGTGCTTGAACAGCTCCTTCAACATTCCGACGAGCTCCAGAATGGTGAGGTTGTAGTTAAGGCCCGGGCGCAGCCTCATGATGTCCGCCGCGTTCTGGAATTCCCAAGCCGGCTTCCACCTCTCCTGCAGGGGGGCGATACGCCGGCGAAGGAAATCCGCGCCGACGGCGCCGACGGTGAGCCCGGCAAACCTGAGGCGCAGGATTCGGGTGGCGGCAATCTTCAGCTTGGCGTCGTCCGGGGCTAGGTCGCTCCAGTCGCGGCCGCGCACCACTGGAGTTCGCCGCACGGCGGTGAACGGCGGTGGATTCTCCTCGACGATCAGGCACCACTCGGCCCTCCACTCCTCCCATCTGCCACGGAGTTCCCCCTCCAAGTAGGCCTCTTTCTTGCCGGTCTTGGAGACCCAGGCGACTCCGCCGGACAGCGGCTCTCCTTTCTCCACCCGGGGAGCAAAGAAGTGGCGGAAGAGGGCTACATTGGGGCGGACTCCGACAAAGTTCTCGCAAAGATGTGCGAAGACCGCCATTGTCAGAACGGCGTTGGGGGTGAAGTCAAGGAGGTGGAGGTTGTAGGTGTGCATGATGTCGCAGAAGAACTCGGAAAAAGGCGGGCAGAGCCCGCAATAGAAGAACACGACGAAGAAAGGGTACCCGGTCGGGTACAGCTTCTGGGCGATGGCGGGAAGAACTCGCGTGCGCAGATGCGCTCACGTCGCCGTCGACCAGAAGAGGCGGTATTCGTTCTTCAGCCTCAGCGCATCGAGCTGAGGGGGGAATGTCGCCGTCTCCTTCCGAAGCGCTTCCAGCCGCAGCGCCTGGGCCAACTTCACAGCCTTCCCCTTCGCCTTGTCGCTCTTCGGGGCCATGGTGGAAACAGGGAGGGGGAGTTGTCGGCGTGGGCGGCGCCGGGGGCTGCGAAGGCGAATCGCTGCTTTCTCTAGTGAGGAGGAAGTGGCGGAGATTTTCGAGGAACAGCAACCGGCGGAATGGCGAGCTGCCCCTGTTCCCCTCCGCTTATAAAGGGGGGAAGGAGTGGGGGCGGACGTTCCGCCCTTCCAAATGAAGAGATCGTGCCCGACGTGACGCATGCCTGCGGGCCTCAAGCCCCGCGCACGCCACCCACGTCACGCACGTCTCGCACGCCTCTCCCCCCGCGACGCCGCGATAAGCGCGCGCCACTTGGGGAGGGCGCGACGGACGCGGAGTAAAGGAGAAGCGCAACCCAGGCCACGCGTGCCCGTGCACTGTTAGGGCCTGGCCCAACAACGCTCGGCACCGTGTATGGCCCAGACCCGGGGGCTCCTGTCGGTGTACTAAAGTAGGGGTACCTTAGTACCCCGAACTTGTGCACGGGCAGTAGTAGCGTCCCGCGGCAAGGCTTGCCAGGGGACCGACAAGAGTCTCCACGGCCCTCTCTGGGCCGGACGAAGGCCAAGTGATCGAGCCTAGAAGACCAAGCCCCGGCAAGAGGAGCTTGCCGGGCCAAGGAGGCGAGGTCTGGCAAGAGGAGCTTACCGGGCCGAGGCGACAAGGCCCCGGCAAGAGGAGCTTGCCGGGACGACTAAGCCGAAGCACCAAGGCCCCGGCGGGAGGAGCTCGCCGGGACGGCCAAGCCAAGGCACCCCAAGAGAAGCCCGCCGCAGCGCTCCGCGCGCCTCGGCAAGGGTTGACGAGCGGCAAGCTCTCAGGTGCGGCAAGACAACCACCGCGGCAAGCCACTTGCCGCGGCAAACCACCACCTCAGGCATGCGCTCTAGCTCACCTGCCCACACGTCACTCTGGAGCTTCCCCAGAGACACGTGGCGGGGCACCGCGCAGCCTGGGGCGCGCGCGTGGCATGCGACGTTAGCGGAGTCGCCCCCGTGGCAAGCGGAGGCGCCCCTAATGGTCCGCCTCGGCACTGTTCAGGCGATCCAGACGGGCATTTAATGCCTTTGTCCCCCGCCGTCAGAGTTAGGTGCGATAGCACTGTGCGGCCACTGTTCGCACAGTTCCTTGCCATTTTTACCCTCACCTGCATCGCTACCTGTGGGAAACCCCTTAGCATATAAAAGGAGGCCCATACGCACGTAGAGTGGGATCGGACCCGGAAGGGAGGAACCCTAGAGATCGGACCCGGAAGGGAGGAGAGAAAACCCTAGACGAAGAGAGAGAGAGAGGACACCCAGTAGACCCTCGTCTACGTCCAGCTCCAACTTACTGTAGCTTCTTGCGCTCCAGAGCAAGAACTCCAATCAACCAGACATGCAGCAGTAGGGTTTTACACATCCATGCGGCCCGAAGCTGGGTAAAATCGTTGTGTGTGTGTGTCGCCTCGATGTGCTCTTTGTGCAACCTCCTCCCCCCGTCGAACCGACAAGGGGCTCCGTCCCCATAGGTGCTCGTGGAGGCCGATATCCCCCGACACTGTGGATATTCGTAATTGATATGTCTCCGTCGTTTCTACTTTTCCAAACACTTTTGCCATTGTTTTGGACTCTAACTTGTATGATTTGAATGGAACTAACCCGGACTGACGCTGTTTTCAGCAGAATTACCATGGTGTTGTTTTATGTGCAGAAAACAAATATTCTCGGAATGAGCTGAAACTCCACAGAACACCTTAGAAAAAATAATAAAAAATCCTCGCCAAAGATGAAGACCAGGGGGCCCACACCCTGTCCACGAGGGTTGGGGGCGCCCCCCCTCTAGGGTGCGCCCCCTACCTCGTGGTCCCCCTAGATGCCCTCCGACGCCAACTCCAACTCTATATATTCACTTTCGGAGAGAAAAAAATCAGAGAGAAGAAATCATCACGTTTTACGATACGGAGCCGCCGCCAAGCCCTAAAACCTCTCGGGAGGGCTGATCTGGAGTCCGTTCGGGGCTCCGGAGAGGGGGATTCCTCGCCGTTGTCATCATCAACCATCCTCCATCACCAATTTCATGATGCTCACCGCCGTGCGTGAGTAATTCCATCGTAGGCTTGTTGGACGGTGATGGGTTGGATGAGATTTATCATGTAATCGAGTTAGTTTTGTTAGGGTTTGATCCCTAGTATCCATTATGTTCTGAGATTGATGTTGCTATGACTTTGCTATGCTTAATGCTTGTCACTAGGGCCCGAGTGCCATGATTGCAGATCTGAACCTATTATGTTTTCATGAATATATGTGAGTTCTTGATCCTATCTTGCAAGTGTATAGTCACCTACTATATGTTATGATCTGGCAACCCCGAAGTGACAATAATCGGGACCACTCCCGGTGATGACCATGGTTTGAGGAGTTCATGTATTCACTATGTGCTAATGCTTTGTTCCGGTTCTCTATTAAAAGGAGGCCTTAATATCCCTTAGTTTCCAATAGGACCCCGCTGCCACGGGAGGGTAGGACAAAAGATGTCATTCAAGTTCTTTTCCATAAGCACGTATGACTATTTACGGAATACATGCCTACATTACATTGATGAATTGGAGCTAGTTCTGTGTCACCCTATGTTATGACTGTTACATGATGAACCGCATCCGGCATAATTATCCATCGCTAATCCGGTGCCTACGAGTTTTCCATATACTGGTTCTCGCTTATTTACTTTCTCGCTGCTACTGTTACAATCACTACAAAATACCAAAAACATTACTTTTACTGTCTTTACTTTTGTTGCCGTTACCACCACTATCATATTACTATGCTACTAAACACTTTGCTGCAGATACTAAGTTTCCAGGTGTGGTTGAATTGACAACGCGGCTGCTAATACTTGAGAATATTCTTTGGCTCCCCTTGTGTCGAATCAACAAATTTGGGTTGAATACTTTACCCTCGAAAACTGTTGTGATCCCCTATACTGGTGGGTTATCAGTAATCGAATACAAATTGGATTTGAATTTAGTTTGCCAGGTCCCAGGGCAAACGTGAATGCTAATTCTCCCAAGTTTTGAAGGAAGCGGCTAAACACCCACTATAATTTGTGGGCTGCCCGAAGCAAGTGTTTGCGAGATGGAAATTACTGTCTACCCCTGACACTTGACATCCTTATCGACTTGATTTACACTGCTGTCGATAGGGGTAGACTAGTAACTTCAATCAGACATGACACGACGGCCTCTGAGCCCATTCAGACACGTTGGGCGCCAAACGTGGGCGGCAAAACACATTTGATTCAAGCTCGTCCGAAAGACATGTGTCTCTTCCTCCATTTCCCCATTCATACACGGTGGGCAGCAAAACAAACTCTCCTCGTCCGAAATCGATGTAGGCTAATATTTTAAATAGAGGAAGATGTGTAACTTCCATCAGACGTGACACAACCGCCCTACCTGTCAGCCCCGTTTATACACCGTGGGCGCCAACCGTGGGCGGAAAAACACCCTCTCCTCGCCCGAAATATTTACAGGAAAATATTTGGGAGATGCGAGATTACCGTCCTATCCCCAACCGATGCGATGTCCGAAATTTTAAACGGGGGATAAGTTCGTAACTTTTCCCCATTTCAGAGAAGCGCGTCCCAAAGTTTCAGATCCCCCCTCCTCTCCATTTCCCCATTCATACACCGTCGGCAGCACGACAACCTCCGCACTGCGGCCAGCCTCCTCCGTCCGCCACCCCATCCTCCACCTTGCTGGAGCCGCTACCCCTACCCCGTCGTCCACTTCAAGAGATGGACGTCTCTCATCCATGGCGCAGGTCCAGGATCCTTTCATCGCCTCCTCTCGCTTCATCGGCGCTGTCTTCCACCTTGCCGTTGCCGCTCCTACGACTGCCTTGTCCACGGCAACATGATATATCCTCCGACCCGGCCGTCTGCCGTCTAAAGTCTTCTTCCCCGCCGCCGACAGACATCTCACCCGCAGCACCCTCAACGTATCAGCATAGGCCTACACGGTGTCACAAGAGAGGTGGTACTCTTCATATGTGCTTAAGTTATTGATCTCACCCGGAAAATAGATCGTAATTTGTTTACTGTACTTTTCTTGTCTGTACCAAATCGTAGTGGCTAGTTGAAAGCAAACATTGGTTGCGAAGTAGCTTTGTCGGGTTTGCACCTTCAGATCCGCCATGGCACAGGCACTATACTCGTAAAGCTTATGGTTTCCCCCCTTTATATTCACTACCATCATTGTAGGTGCATCGTGTCGTGCTAGCATTGCTCCTCAAGACCTCAACCCAAAGCTTACGTGTTGAAATACGAATCTGATATGATGCTCATATCACTAAAACAGAGAACGTTTAATTGGTCACCTAATGTTCCTATATTCGTTTCGAAAAGCATGTGCACCACCCACAGGTCCAGCTAGTTCCACTTTCCTGATTTTTCTCTTGATGCTTAGGGTTTTCCCCTTTTATCTACTCTACTATGATCTGGGTAGGTGCTTTCTGTCATACTAGCACTACTCCACCCTTCAAGCTAAACAACACAACACTCAGAATTCGAAAGCTTAGTTTTCAAATATGATTGTGATATGATACTGATATTAGTTAACTGACACATTTAATTTGTTAGCTAAAGGTCCCACTTGAGTTTCCAAATGCATGTCGCGACATATAGAGAGACAGCATTATTGCATTTCTTTGTCACTTGTTGACCGTACTTTCTTGTCCATACCAAATCTTAGTTGTTATTTCAAAGCAAACATTGGTTGCTAACTAACCTTTGCGCGGTTTGCAGCTTTAGATCTGCCATCCCACTGCCACGGTCAACATTGTACTCATCATGCTTATGTTTTCCCCATTTTATGATGACCACAATCAGCCTACGTGGTTCGTGTCGTAATATCACTGCTCCACCCATCGAGCTAAACAAGCTTAGTTGTACAAATTTATATCTGATATTATTGTTGATATTAGTAAAACTGAGAGATGTTTAATTGGTTAGCTAAATGTTCCTACTTTACTTTCGAAATGCATGTCAGCCACATATGGAGAGACCGGAAAGAATAGTATTTCTCTGTGCGCTCTGGTTCATCATGGGTGGCCAACCGACATTGTATTGAAAGACTTGTAATATCTTCAATTTGCTTGCTCTTCTGCTCTTCTTTAAGATGATACTCTTCTCTTGTAGTCGAATGGTCAGGTCGAGTTGTTCTCCCTTAGTATAGTTTGAATCTGTCAGGTCAGGTCGACTTGTTCTTCTTTACTATATGTTGAAGCTATCATCTGCGAAGTGTCATCACTTCTGGAGCTCTCATATTTTGAGTAGTAGGCCACATTATATTAATGCACACAACAAATTACAGCATGCATGGCATCTTTTAAAAGAATTGCAGAGATAACACAAAGGGGTTTAGAGGGAGGCAGTATTGTATTAGAATCACTTCTGCATTATAAAGAAAATCTCACTTGTTTTTATGTTTTCATGCATGCCAGATATTGAACATTATCAAAATGAATATGAGAATGGGCGCACGAGAGGAATATTGCGGAACGATCCACTGGCTATCAAACTTGGCATGGTGGAGGATGGCCTATCTTATTCACCCATCAAGGTGCTTGCTCTAACTTTGCAATGTTTATTGGTCGCACATATTTTGCATCTGACCTCTTGCATTACTTCTACTTTGTTACACCATCTGCTTAGTTTAAGCATCATATATGAGTATATGCCATACCTATCCATTTTCTGTACCTATTCCATGTGTCGTCACACTATGTTTTTCCAGTCAAATGTTGTTCTTTCGTAATAGCCAGTGGCGGAGACAGGGGGACCAGCAGGGGCCCTGGCCCCCCTAACATTCTTGACTTAAGGCTAATATCCATGTTACTAGTGCTTAATTGATGTATAAACTGACGTATTTTGACAGACCGGCCCTCCCCGACAAGACTTTAGACCACTCGGCCACCCTTATGTGATTTTCCTGGCTCCGCCACTGGTAATAGGTGTCCAAAAGGAAGAGGGTGAGTGCAGGTCGTCAAGGAGTACAAACTAGGTATTTGGAAAAGGTAGTTATACCTGTTAAATCAGATAGATCAGCAGAAACAGAAAACAATGGCCCAACTGTACCACACTTTACCCCTACTCCAGTGGCCAAACCCCTATTAGAACAGCTGGGAGCCCAGCGTCACGTACTATCTATGATATCAATTCAAAATTTGAACTCCTAAATTTCTGCTTGTGCCTTACCTTCTCTCTTGTATGAAAACTAATTTTAGATGAATCTCCTTGCTCAAAGGATCATACGATCTCAAAACAATAATGGGCTCTGCATTGCTCTTGTCAGTACCTCTCTCCCTTTTGCCTTGTAACGATGTACTTAATTAATTGCTATTTGATTATGTATCATCAGTCTGCACCTGAGCTTCATTATCCTCTGTTTCTTCCAATATTATTTGATCTATATTTACTCTTTGCAAAATGTAGAATAATGGCAACGCTTATAAAGAATTTTCTTTGGGAATTTATTTAATTATCCTTCCATCAACATGGAGAAGGGCTTTGTCCAGCCCGTGTTAACATGTAATGTAAGTTCATCCTTCTCAAGCCTTCAAACTTTATTCTAGTATAGATTTGGATAGGCATCATTTCCTCCACTGTTGTTTGCTTTGCTGTTTACATTTGATTGGATGTTTGCAACAACTACCAGTTTCAAATTGTAGTTGTAAAAACATGTTCCTTATGCAGAACAGATCCATTTATTTGCTTATATAATTGTGAAACCTATTACGTGTCTCCTTGTTTCTCTTTCAGACTCGTATCTCTTACGCGAGGCAGAACTTTAGGGAAGATAGTGAGCCAAACCATCTTGAGGACAGCGAGATGACCCCAAGGTCCTGTCTTGATGAAGACAGTGAGTTGAAGATACTCACCAGCAGGTGTGAGACAACCTCTGTGCAGTCGCTGCCTCAATCAGTTCGACTTCTTCAGTCTCAACTTAAAGCGGAAAGGCTTGCTTCAGCTCAGCTCCGACTTGAAGTCAAAGATGCAATGAAGATGTCAGAGGACTGCCGTGCGGACCATCATGCCTTAAATCTAGTGTTGAGGCATCTATCGTTGCAACAATTGAGGTCTACTCGGCTTCTTTCAGTTGTTTGGGGGGCCCGACCTGGCCAGGCCTAGTGACTTCTGAAGTGCTCTCAGTTTTGTATATTCTTTTGTCAGCGCGTTTATTTGCACTGGTGGTGAACTTTGATGCCCAGTGGATGTAATATGTGTGATAGCCGTGATAGCCCAACGTAAGTTGCTTGCTTATTTATCTCCTTGTTGTCTTGTTTATTTGTTTGCTTGTAGTCATTGCAGTTCTTTTTCCGCGGTTTGCTAATGGCTGCAATAACCTATTTTTTAAAACTAGGCCACAATAACCATGGGCTAATATTTACTGTAGTGACACTGGGCCTCCTACGGGCTGTAGAAACAGTGGGCCTTCTATGGGCCGTAGAAACAGTGGGCCTTCTATGGGCCGTAGAAACAGTGGGCCTTCTACGGGTCGTATCATCAATGTGCCTTATACGGGCAGTATGATCGATTGGCCAAACATGGGCCAATAACAAGCCGCATTATGGTCGTAAACGGGCTAGAGTTGGAATCGTCCGTTCATGGGCCGACCATAACGGGCCATCGTTAATAGGCCGTATTTGATGACGCTATGAAAATGGCCCAACGTATTAACGGACCACAAACGGGCCGACTGTAACCACGGGCAGAATTTGGCCCACAAGCAGAAAATGACAGTAACGGGCCGTAAGTAAACGAATGCTGGAAATGAGCCCAAGAATAAATGGGCTATGAGAAGGCCGAAAGATAACATGGGCTGGAAACGGCCCAACGGAATAACGGGCCATTAATGGGTATAAAGTGATACACTGTTCTTTACGGGACAGTTTCACCACGGGACGTTAATGGGTGTAAAGTGTTACACTGTTCATTACGGGCCAGTTTCACCACGGGCCGTTAGTAGACCAAGAGTTACATAGGGCCTGATATGGGCCGAAAGACGTCATGGGCCATACATGGGCCAGAAGTGAAAATGGGCTGGAATCATATTGGATGGCCCAGATGACGCTACTGGGCCTAATTCGAATAGGGCGTAACGGGCCTTGGGTTGTCGATGTATCATAGGCGCCTATCTGACCCACTAACGAGCTGACACGTGTTTCGTCCGGCCAATAAGAATATTACACGTGGAAATTTCCCATTGGTCAGGGATGTTAATGGGTTATTGAATCCAAAACCCGACCCAATAGCTTAACGGCGTTCCGTTACGGTGGATGCCACGTGTCGGTCACCCTTGACGAAAGCACTTCTGTGACGCGCGATTTATCGTCATGGAAGTGGACACTTCGGTGATGATAATTTTGGCAATGTCATGGAACACTTCTACGACAGCATAGGTATGACTATCTTGATTCTGTCATAAATTTGTCATGGATGTACATGCATGACAGAAAACGCGACCTACTGTGACAAACACGTATCATCACGGTAGTGTATTTTTTGTACTGATATGTGTGATGTTACTACCTATGTTACTCCAACTATGGGTAGTCTAAGCAGGCTATAAGGAATAGAATGATATATATGTGCTTATTAGTTGGAGGAAAGAGAAGAGAAGCGGGCTCTTGGTTAGTAGAGCCACCTGCAACACGACATCCAAGACACTTTGTGAGGATGTAAGGTGGGCCAACTATTGATAAACTAGTACGTATATAAAACTTAATTATTATTGTACATGCCCGCTAAGGGGTTGGCTGTATATGACATGGCAACTTCTTATAGCCGACCCTTGGCTAATCATTAATCATGCTCTTAGTGAGGTAGCTAGTATATCACAGACGACTAGCTAGCATCAGACTAGCCACAGTGGGAGTAACTTCAGGAGTAACATCGACTCCAACTTAGCAAACTTGCTTATGTGGCAATAAGTTAATGAGGAGAGAGATAGTTTCAGTAACTTAGCTAGTTACTGTAACATCACATGTCCCAATGCAATATGAGTCTATAACCTAATAAATGAAGCTTTGCATGACACTATACTTATGTTACTACCCACTATGAAGGTATGTAGTAACATATATAGTCTAGGGATATGTGTATGTTACTAGTGTACTCTCCATTGTGGCTAGTCTCATACTCCCTCCTTTCCGGTTTAGGCTGGTTGTAATGGTATTATCATAAGCGGTATCATGCATGCCAACTAGACTTTCTGGATGATGTGGCACACAATTAAATGAGGAAACAGAGGATGTGGTATCATATCATGATACCATGCCATATTAAATGTTGTACTACTACTTTGTGTGATGCATGACAATTAGTAAGGCAACCTAAGATGCTAACTTGAGCCTTATAAAATGGAAAAACTAAAATTTTGAGATAAGCCTATAAACCGGAAAGGAGGGAGTATATATGCATGATACTAGTATATGATCAGCAATACCTCCGTAATGCGCGCATGCATAGTATCATTAGTTAGTATATTAGGTTCCTTATTAATTACCATTCATGACACAAAGTAGTACAACATTTAATATGATACGGTATCATGATATGATACCACACCCTCTCTTTCATCATTTAACTGTGTGCCACATCATCCAAAAAGTCTAGTTGGCATGCATCATACCGCTTTACTCCCATATTACGACCATCCTTATTAGGGTGGCCATAGTGGGGGTATCATAGCCGGTATCATGCACCCGGGAATAGAAAATATGATGATGTGGCAAAGAAGTAGTTACATAGGTAGATACCGTAGCATATATATATATATATATATATATATATATATATATATATGTATAGTAAATGTTATACTACTTTGTGTCATGCATGGCCATAAATACGGTCATCTATGATATATACTCCCTCCGTAAACTAATATAAGAGCGTTTAGGTCACTATTTTTGTAATCTAAATGCTCTTATATTAGTTTACAGAGGGAGCTAGTACTACTCTATGATACTATATATGCACTATGAAGGTACGTACGTAGTATCATACACTATTATCATATGCATGATACTATATATATAGTATATGATACTCCCCACTATATAAGGCTGGCCATAGTGGTGGTATCATAGCCGACGATATCATGCACTCAGAAATAGCAAGTATGTTGATGTGGCAAAGAATTAAATATATATATAAACAGGGTTATAGTAACATATAGGTAGATACCGTAACATGTTAAATGCGATGCTAATTTGTGTCATGCATGGCAATAAATATGATCTATATATGATACAATACTCTATGTATTATACTAAGCGCTATAATTAGTTAAAGGTAGTATCATACACTAGTATCATATATATTGTATATTCATGATACTAGTATATGATACTCTCCACTATACTCATGATTTCTTACCGTGGAAAAAAATTGGAGGCGAAACGATGAATTCATGTTTTCATTTGAACAAAAATATGATGTTAGGTAATGTAAATGTTTTCATAGAGCACACCGTTCACTCACGAAAGCCGTGTGTCCACTAAACCGTGGCTGATGCACCCCCCACTCCTCTGCCACATGCGCAATCTGAGTCGTGTGTTATGATTGGCCAGAACCCAAACCCCACGGATCGTACGTCTGCACGGTTGGATTCTCCTTGATCGAACGGCGATCCTCATCCCTTTTGACAACACATGTACATGTTTTCAAATAGCCCCTCCCAAAAAAATGTTTTCACATAGCACACGGTTCACACACGAAAGTCGTGTGCCTATCAAACCATGGTCGATGCCCCCCTTGCTGCTCGCGCGATCTGAGTCGTGCGTTCTGATTCGCCAGAACCCAAACCCCACGGATCGTATGTCTGCACCGTTGGATGCTCCCAGATTGAACGACACTCCTCATACCTTTCGACAGGAAATGCAGTCAGGCTAGGAATTGATTTATATGCCAACATGCACGGTAAATGCCAAAAAATGTCTTACATATAGCACACGAGACCTAAAATGCGCCAGCAAATTAAACCCGTGGTAAAATTGTGATTGGTTTACCTGGGAAAAATTTAGAGGCGAAACGATGAAATCACGTCTTCATTTCAAAATTAGTACATCTTCATTTCAAACAAAATTATTCTGTTTGTGCACACGAGCGCTTTGAGGCAACCGTTTGCATAGGCCTTTCCGCGCGCGCGGCAACCGGGGATATTTTTCACCCTTTTCACCTAGGCCGCCAACACCCAGACTCCCCAACACCCCCCACCGTCCGCCCGCGTTTCACTCAACTAGTCCACCCAATCTTCTTCGCCAGCTCCCCCCCAGACCCACAGCAGAACCCTCTCCTGCGCAGCCGTACTCACCCCGGTCGTGTGCCCGCTCTTCGACATCAAGCCTACCTCCACTGCCGTTCCGAACACGCGGCGGCCCGTGCCTTGCCGTCTTCATTTGCTCGCCAGCCACCCTCGAGCATATCGATGCAGTAACCCTCGCCTCTCCCTGTGGCCCGACCTGGTTTGCATTAAGAAGCCTGTTAGTTACTGCTCTCCATCGCGGTGAGGCATATTTCCTCGCAATACCTCTTCCAATTTTGTTCCGTATGTTCCCAAATTGGCTATAAAATAACAAAGAGCATATAAATGTTCATTATCTTCCTTCCTTACTACATATAAGCTGTATTTGTTTCAATAAGTTACTGCCTATTTACAGATCGCGGGCGCCCGAGTCACACAAACTTAACAAATTAGCCGTACATTTTCTAAATTAATGCATGGCATGTTTAGAAAGCTTGATACCGAGTTGTTAGTTTTATGCTTACCCTCCTTTCCTGAGTTTTGCATGTGTTCTCTGTAGATGCCGAGTAGCAGCAACAACACTCATTCGGGCCATGTATCTTCATCTGATTCGGACAACCCTACGTCTTCAGCAGATTGTGAGGGATCAAGTGGTCTTGAATGGGATAGAGCTGCAGCAATTACCCTTCCGGTCAGGACACGGAGGAACACTCCAAGGAAGCCCATACACCAGCCTAAAGGTGTATATGAAGTTACCGAGATTGATTTAAAGTCCTGGGCTCCAACTAAACCAAATAAAGCACGCATGACGTTCAGGAGTGTGTGTGGATTTGTTCGCAGGGCAAGGCTCGACATTAATCTGCTGGGGTTTCGGAAGGCTGACACAGAAACACGGCGAAGGATAGTCTGGGAGATCATGGATCACTTCAACATTCCAGAGCAGTGGAGAATGCAGGTGGAACACGCTGCACTGAAGAAGGCTAGGGATGTTTGGAGAAAGTGGAAGCACATGCTGTAAAAGAAGTGCTTGAGTGAAGGCAAGGACCCAATCCCCGCATACCCCCAAATTACAAAGGCAGACTGGGCAGAATTCAAAAGGGTCAGGGCAACTCCAGATTTTGCTGAGATGAGTTTCAAGAAATCGGAACTTCAGAAGAAGAACACACACCCCCACTGTATGGGTGTGGCAGGATACTACGGCATGAAACTGATATGGGAACAGGAGGACAAAGAAGCAGTAGCGGCGGGTGGGAATTCGGCCTTTAGTTAAATCAGGGGCAAACGCACCAGAGACTACTTGCGGGCACGTGCAAAGAGGCGTGATGACGGAACTTATTACTTTGAAAACGCACGTGACGACAAACTATATGAAGTGATGGTAGAGGCTTCCAAGATCCCTGGAAGGTTCTACAGGAACTCAGGGCCATGTGATTCTGTCCGTTTCTCTGGACACAAAAGAGCCCTTGGCCTTGCAAGGGGTATAGGTGTTAATGTCCCGCACAAGAGGGCTTTCATACTCAGCAAAGAAGGAGAGGCTCGGCATGAAAAAAAGTGAGGAGTGAAATGAAGCAGAATGCATTGTTTGAAAAGTTGAAGAAGGAGATTTATCCGGCTGTTTGAAAGGATGTTGAGGAGTCAATGATGAAGAAGAAGACTCTAACACTGACAGATAGCCAACAAATGGGAGGGGAGGCCGGAATGGATGATGCCGCTTATTGCGCGACAACACTGCACAAGAGTAGCTGTGCATCAGCCGACCCTAGCGACACTGAGACTGCAGCTACTCGTGATGATGCTATATCTGATCTATCTGGAATGAAAGATAGACCAAAGGGCGTGCTTACACATTATGAAGGTACATTAAAATATGCAATAGCCTGGGTTTTCCCACCCTTCTTGGAAGATGGCCTCTTCTTGGACAATGTGCCATTGAAGCCGGGTTGTGTGAAGTGCTACATGACTGAACTAAAGCCTGGATTCAATGAATTTTCCCTGAAGAATGTCCTAGGAGACTTCCATGAGGAAAGGACCTTGGGAGAAACACTATTACATCACACCCAGTGGCCACGAAACGAAATAGAGTTAATCGATGAGATTCCTGAAGCCCCGCCAAGAGCAACCACTATTGCCCCTCAACCGGTGATGCTCTCCTTGCCACAGCAGCTCTCGCGGGCTGATGCATCAACATGTGATCAGTCGAACCGACTTTGTGGCGTACATGCCATGTCATCCTCCGCCCCAAAGCAGCCAGTGGCAAGGCCTACAACTGCTAATGATGCACCACCGGTTAAGATGCCGGCCGTTGAAGCAGTGGGGGGAGACCCAGCTGCAGCACATGCTCAGCAGACCAACCTGGTGGAACAGACTGCTAAGCAGTCTGATGCTTCGGAACCGCCTGCTAAGTAGTATGTAGGTCCAGAACCGACTGCTCATTAGTCCGTCGGTCCGCAGGCGCATGATCAGCATACCAATGCGTCAGTACTTCCTGCTCAGTAAACCAATGCGTTGGCACGGCCTCCTCAGCACGCCGACAAGTTGGCACCACCTGCGCAGAAACCCGACATAGCTTCAATGCATGGTCAACAGTCCGATGCCTCTGCTCCTACAGCCCAGCAGTCCGTCACAGCAGCACTGCCATCTCAATGGTCCGTCATAGATAAACAGTCTGCTAAGAAGTCTGTCCAAGCTTCACTATCTGCTCGGCAGTCTACCTTGCAGGAAACCAGACGTTCTGCCAGAAATGCTTCAAGTACCAAGAAGGAAGTGGCCAAAAGGCTACACCCACGACCACGAGAAGCGCAGCGGGAAAGTGAAGAGGAAAGAGAACGATTGCCTCCTACTTAAAGCTCTCATCGCCCAGAACCAAATTAACAGCAGCTTGTTCGAATCGGGGAGTAATATTATTTCTGACACCATGGGTGATGAAGAAGTAGAATTGTTGCTTGCTAAAAGAAAAGCAGACATACTTGAAGCATGCAATTACATCCATGGCCAGCCATTTCTTGTTGGCGAATACTTTGATGAGTGCAGCTCCAGTTGCGGCGAGTTACATGAATATTGCATGGATCAAATGTTAGCAGGTCATCATGCTTTGCTAGTCCACTACAACAGAGATCATTTCCGACACGATGCTGGTTCCATCAATGTGAGTTTTGAGGACTTACATCACTTCTTCAACTTCAACGTGCTTGATGCCACTCTTGTTAGATGCTTGATTTTTAAGTACTTAACAAACTCTGATCAATTTCTCCATATAAGGCTATAAATGATAAACAACTAACTACATTTTATTCCTCTGAGGGGATTGAACGCGCGGAGAAGAACAAGGGAGAGTGTGTGGCACAACATTAGATGGTAAGGACCGACGGGACTGGGCCGTTAACACGGCCGTCCGTATCTTTGAAAACACGTCCCATGCAGAATCATTTCTCTGGCCATATCATGAACGGCAAGTCAAGTAAACAACCATGCATACATTGATTGTCTTTCAGATTTCGACATCATTAGTAAGTTCATGGCTTTGTTAATATGTAGCAATCATTGGATATTGGTATTCATTGTTCCAAACAAGAACACAGTTTACTACATCGATTCTCTCAGAGAGTCAACAAACGCTCAGGATCCGACGCATGTTCAGCAATTCTTGGATAGGTATTGAATTCTATGATGTTGAAATTAATTTGCATTCATATCTGGTTCAATAATTGATGTTGTCAAAATTCATCATCATTTGCAGTGTGCTCGCATTGTGGCAAACTAAACCAGGGAACCTGTTCAAGAGGAAACTACCTCTGCAACACGAGATTGTTTCTCCGGTAACACACCGAAATCCATTATTTTTGGAAAATTTATCCAACAGTCTGCAAATACCTTTCCTTATGCTAGTAAAATGTTCAAGCTTCTAATAAACCTCTTTCTATTTTGTCCAAAGAAAAAATAATACATCTAACACCAGTTAGGTTGTTCCTAACAGGACAAATACATGACTAATTTTGTACAAAAAAATTCAGTGTCCTAAGCAAGAAGCAGGGACCAACCTTTGTGGATACTATGTTTGCACACACATGATCTCCATCTGCAAATCTGTTGATAGTTGTGACGATCCTCGCGAATTAGTACCAGTAAGTCTATCTTAATTAATATCTTCTACTCCACTCATATGGCACATTCTGATCTTAAAAATACTGCAGCTCATCTTAAAACCGAGTGTGACGCCCCGAGACCGACGCTCCAGACACCTTCCATGTTTTGCGTGTCAGTTGTGTTATTTATTTGTTTGTTGCATTCATCGTCGCATCATTCGCATTGCATCGACATTTTGTTATTGTCATGTTTTCATAAAACTTGCATCCGTCATAGTCGGCGCTTCTTCCTTGTCTCCGTTGACCTCCTCTTAGATCTACCGGACTGCTCTCTTCTCTATCTTGTCTGAGCCCTTCAAACCCTCTTGTGTTCGTCGACCTCTCTCGGCCCCCTCGCGTGTTCGAAAGCTGCCTCGAACTCGAACCGCTCAGTTATCACCGTTGGATTCGGATCATCCCCAAACATCTATAAAACATCTCCGTCTTCTTATTTGGACTCCTTACTTATTTATTATCGACCGTTCGATTTTGACCGGAGGGTCCGTTTTGCCCCTAAACTAGTCCACCTAGCTATTTAAACAGTCAAACCCTAGATCCTAGGAGATGTCCCATCCGTCCATTCCCTCCACCGCCACCAGACCAACTCCCTTCGCTCTCGGGATCCTCCCATATCCGATCCAGCGCCCGGCCTCCACCTCTGAATCCCCTCCCGATCCAATCACAGTCGCCACCATAGCCTCTGACCACCTCCCGCAATTTTTGCGCCGGCCAACCCAATCCCTCCACCTCCCTCACCGACTCTGGACGCGCCCGAGGATCCGAGCGTCTGTCGCCATGCCCGCGCCATTCCCATCCCCGGTGTCGTTCACACCCGAAGCCTCGCTCCCAGCCTCCCGCAAGCAGAGGCCCTGCGAACCTCTCGCTCCCTCATGCTCGCCACTCCTCCCGATCCAACGCGCCCTCCGGCGACCACGACCAGGCCAAGCCTTGCCGTCCCTTGCCCCCCCCTCGCCATCCCTCTCTCTCCCGTTGCTAAACTTTCTCCCTTTCCCTGTGTTCTTCACGCAGGAGCAGCAGTAGACCATGGCGCCCTCCTTCTCCTCGCCTCGAGCACCAGCGCTCCAAGGCCGACCTTTTGCTGTTCATCCTTGCCGGCAGCCGCGTCGCTTGATCCGCCTCACCGACGGTAGCACCAGTAGGTCCCGCCGACCATCCCCTGCTTCTTTTCCTCTCCATCTTCCTTCTCTTCTCATGTATCCCCCTTATTCCTCTCGTGTTCCTCCGTAGGTCCCCGCCGTGGATGCCAAGGCTTCTGTGCGCCGCATGCCCGAACCCCTGTCTTGCTCCGCCTCGCGTGGCCGGTGACAAGCAGATGAGCACCTCCGCCTCCCCTTATTATCTCCTTCCTCCTTCTGTTGTTTCTCCCTCTCATGTAGTTCTGTCCTTCTCTCTGAACCTTCACAAGAGCCATGGCCGAAGCTTCAAGCGCTGCCTGTCTCGTCTCCATCCGACGCCACCACATCTCCGGCCAGATCCGTCGAGTCCCGGCCATCTCCGCCGTTCTCGGTCCTCCCCGCCACCCAAGTCCCTCGCCGGAGAGCACCCCGCCGCCGCTGACTCTGCTTCACTTGAACCGGTCTCGCGGCATGGGTCTGGACAAGCCTGAAACCTACCTTTGTGACTACCTAGTCACGGAATAGCGTTTGGTCGGCCCAAGGCAAGTCTGTCACCATCCCGAGTACATGCGTCAGCTCAGGTCTTAGGACATAGAACGTATGTTGTACTAGAGACTCACAGATGACATATCGCTGCGTCTCATAGTTGGGTCTGTCCAACTCGGACCTCATCTCGATTCGGATCCGACTACGTCGAATTCGACCAGATCCTTCCAAGTCCGTATTATCCGGTTAGCATCCAATGCTCCATGGCTAGTGAGACCAAGCCATCGACCGTGTCATATGCTAGTCTAGTCGGCTGCGCGTCCACACAGCCCTTTCGGCTAGGGACCTTTTTAGGACAGTCATCATATAATGCATAGTCCCACAAACAAATCACGTACTTGCTGATACACATTATTGATAATGTCCAAGGACTATCTTTATTCATAAACGCATAGGAAATATCATCATACATGATTGCCTCTAGGGCATATCTCCAACACCTTGGACCCTCACTTATCTCGTGGTCGTCCAAGCGCCAGCCTACGGTCTCTCGTTCCAGTGCTGAGGCTGAGAATCGTGCGGTGGCCAACTCCATCGCCGAGTGTTCGTGGCTTCGCCAGCTGCTTCAGGAGCTCTCTTGCCCTGTTGACCGTGCCATGATGGTCTACTGCGACAACGTCTCGGCGGTCTACCTCTCCTCTAACCCAGTGCATCATCGACGGACCAAGCATATTGAGTTGGATATTCATTTTGTTCGGGAATAGGTGTCCCTTGGCCATATTCGTGTTTTACACGTCCCTACTTCCCAATAATTTGTTGATATCATGACCAAGGGCTTGCCTACGACGTCATTTGAGGAGTTCCGGTCCAGTCTTTGCATCAGCTGCGGTGCCGCTTTGACTGCTGGGGGGTGTTGACTATATGTGTTATGTGCATATTGTGTATTGGGTCCGCCTCCTAGTTTCTTGTATAATTGAGGTCCGTGGCCCACCTTTGTACATCATATATACGTGCCTATGCACGAAGAGCAATACATCATGCAATTCCCACAACATACAATGAGTACCTCGAGCAACTGGAGCGCGACACCGAGGAGGAGCAGTGCGAGGCGGAGGAGGAGGCGCGCCAGGCCCAGGGCGCGGAGACACAGGCCGCGGTGGCACAGTCGACGGCCGACATCGCTGTCGTCTGGAACACGGTGTTCCCCTGGGCCGGCCCTGCACCGATGCTGATCGACCTCACCGGCTCCGATGTCGACGGAAGGACGCCTAGGGCAGTGCACCACCTCGTAGTTTATTTTTTATTGTTTAATTAATGTAATGTGGACGCGTGGACTATCGCCGGCCTTCGTGGATTGTTTTCATTTTCAAAATATTTGTGTTCTTTTTTTTTCGTGCACCGTCAAAATGGGTCGAGCCAGCGTTGGGCGCATGCGCTGACCCAAACGCGGAAGCGGGCACGAGCATCTAGGGCCGACCCAAACAGATGGTAATTTTCGTTTGGGTCGACATTGGAGTTGCTCTAATATGCCTGTTGTGTCATGGTTGCCCCTCAGAATAAGAAATCCACCTTCTGTGCGAGACTTTTTCTAATTTTTCCAAGTATCTATTATTTTGCTGTTTGATAAATACTACTCTTTTTTGTTCTGTGAAAACGACGGATTGTGGTATTTGAGTTGTGATGTAGGGGGTGTTTGGTTCAGGGATTTTTTAGTCCCAGAAACTAAAAAAAATCCCTAAAAAGTCCCTAGGAACCAAACAGGAGGGACTTTTTCTACAGGGACTAGAAAAAGACTCTACTGGAGAGTCTTTTTTAATTAGTCCCTGGGACTAGAAAAAGTCCTAGGACTTCTGAACCAAACACCCCCGTAATCTCATGCCCTCTCACTGAACCAACTACCCTGTGTGTCAGCCATTAGCCTGTCAGATTGAGTAGAATATTTCTTGAGTCGTTAGCAATCCACGGAGAGAATAAAATACTACTAAGGGCAGCGACGAGAAATTATTACTTTTTAGTATCGGAATCAACGGACAGATGTGCATGCATAGACTGCGCTTCGGTGCCTTGCAACTTTGTGTGGGTAACATGTAGGCCCACATGTCACAGACCCAAAGCCAGGTGGTTTTACGGCATCAAAGCTGGGTTCCGTATGTGTATATATATATATTCTGGTGCCATACAATAAAGCTCTTGGAGTAAATTATATTTTTCTGACCCTTAAATTTTACATTTGTGACAAAACAAATACTCCCTCTCTCTCATTTTACAGGGCATGCGCGTACCCCTAGATCGGCAATTTGACCAACCTAATACAAGTCATATATTATAAAAATATACTAATATAAAGTTCAGATGTTCTATTTTCAAACGGTATAATTTTTGTGTTATATAGTTTATATTAGGGTGATAAAATTGGTAATCTAGGTATACGTGTAGGACTTGTAAACTGAAACGGAGGAAGTAATGTAATTAGCAATTTTCACAATATTTATTATCCGACTTAATCAAACGGCAGCCTTTTTACCCTTTTCAATTTTTTCCCAATCACAAGTCGACCGCATGTGTCAGTATTGGTTTGGCTTGCCATGTAAACGATTTAATTATTCTGGCTTTTCTTCATTAGATTCGCTTTGGTTTTTCTCATTATGTTCCCATTCACCACTCATCATGTGGTACCGTTTCAGCCGCCACTTGTTGTACTCGGCGAAGATGTACATCCGGTTGTTGAACATGGCACTCAAACCTGTCTAGTACACCAATGAGATTTGAAGGAGAACTAGAAGGCGGTGTCGGCGCTCACCCACCAGATCCATAGGTGGCCGTCGGGATGGGGTCAAACCTAGCCGCATGTCGTGGAGGCGCTACAAGTATCCTAGGACCGCAGAGCCCGTTATGCAGCACAACGACTACAGAGTTGGAGTGGGTAGGAGGCACCAATGAATGCTCTCGTGGGAGTGGCTACCTCGATTGCAAGGCTCATTGGATGCGGGCCGAGCAGGTGATGGGGGCAAGATCCGCTAACAAATCAGCCATGGAGTCGCTGCAGCGTCGGTTTGAGCCACCACCGTGTCTGCACCCCTCTCGGTTCGCCGCCCCCCGCTCCCAGCTCTCCTCTCTGAGCCCTTCTCTACTTGCTCCTAATGGCGTCCCCTGCCACCATTGGGTCATCATGCATGCGTTGGCGCCGCCACGGATGCGGGCACTCGAATCTAAGGCAAGCGTCACAAGCCGCAAGAGGCAACGAGAGAGGGTGAGGGCGGCAGCGGATAACCGTTGTCATCCTTGTCCAACTTCAACTGATTTGCTCAAGTTTGAAAATAATTAATGGTTATTCACAATCATAGAAGATGTCCTAGATAATATATTTGCATGTGAAAGTTCTCTACCTTATACTAATCATTCATGAATTATTTGTATAACCAATATTGTGATTGTCAAGCTTTAAAAGATTTCACTTTCTAAACCCGATGTGAAGCTACTACTAGGTATGATACAAGCATATAATTTCAAATTCATGATGTTCAATTCATTCAACAATTTACTCATAGGATATAAGTGAAGCGCGAGAGAAAATGACAAACTACACCAAAAAGATATAAGTGAAGATCAAGTGAGTAGTTAAGTAATTGGGTTGCTATTTGAGGGCTCTCTCTCATTTAAAAACTTTCTGATATAAGTATTTAAGAAAAAACAACAATCAAAATAGAGTGACATTCCAAGAAATAGCACAACTCATGTGAAGAAGAAAAAACTTAGGCTCAACTGAGACTAACCGATAATTGTTGAAGAAGAAAGGTGGGATGCCTACCGGGGCATCCCCAAGCTTAGACGCTTGAGATTTCTTGGAATAATATCTTGCGATGCCTTGGGCATCCCCAAGCTTGAGCTTTTGTGTCTCCTTAATTCCTTTTATATCACGGTTTCCCTAAATCTTAAAAACTTCATCCACACAAAACTCAACAAAGAACTCGTGAGACAAGTTAGTATAAATCAATGCAATGACCTTATCATTCTCTACTTTATTAAATCAGTAAAATTATTATTTAACATTGCATATTAAATGCCTCTGCATATTTCATACTCCTAAACTCAAATAGAATCATTAAACAATGCAAACATAACAGCAATCTGTTAAAACAGGACGGTCTGTAAAGGATGCAAGAAGATTCATACTTATTTAACTCCAAAAACTCAAAAAAAAAGTACCACACTGTAGAAAATTTGTTGTAGCTTACTGTGTAAAAATTTCAAGATTTTATCACGTTCGGACATTTTTGGACAATTCAGACAATGATAGAAAACTTTCTATTTTCAAAACAGTAACATATAAACTTGCAAAATAAGCATGGTAAAGGCTATACTTGACACTTTTATTGAAGTAGGAGATGCAAAACATTATTCTAAATAACAGCAAGCAAATCCCAACAAAATAAAATGACGCTCGAAGCAAAGCACATATCATGTGACGAATGAAACTATAGCTCCAAGTGAGGTTACCGATAATGTTGGAGACGAAAGAGGTGATTCCTTCTGGGGCATCCCCAAGCTTAGTTGCTTGGATCTTCATTGAATATTACCTTGGGTGTGCCTTGGGCATCCCCAAGCTTACGGTCTTGTCACTCCTTATTCTCCTCATATCAATATCTCACCTAAAACTTGAAAACTTCAATCACACAAAACTTAACGGAACTTCGTGAGATAGGTTAGTATGATAAAGAGCAAACCATTCACTTTGGT
Source organism: Aegilops umbellulata (assembly GCA_032464435.1). Lineage (NCBI taxonomy): Eukaryota > Viridiplantae > Streptophyta > Magnoliopsida > Poales > Poaceae > Aegilops > Aegilops umbellulata. The sequence goes on along the minus strand of CP136060.1, from coordinate 111,324,223 downwards.
ACTGTCAAAGACAAGATTCATAATTGTTCTAACACAATGCCTACTGTACCTTATCATTTCCACAACTTATATTGAGCAATGTAAGCCATAGAAACTAGGACAAACTATGCATTGAAAATAGAACCTGTCAAAAACAGACAATATGTAATGATCTGAACAATGACCTTACTTATGTTACTCCAAAACTTCTGAAAATTTGGGACAACGTAGGAAATTTGTATATCAATCATCTGTAAAAAAATTCAGAATTTATCACGTTCTAGTAAATTTGAACAATTCTGTTACTGGAAGCAAAAGTTTCTGTTTTTGCACAGAATCAAGTCAACTATCATCCACACTTTCCCAAAGGCTTTACTTGGCAATTTATTGAAACAAAAGGTATAAAACATAGTACTACAGTAGCTTAATCATGTGAACACACAAAAACAGTATGTAAAAGTGTCGGGTTGTCTCCCAACAAGTGCTTTTGTTTAATGTCTTTTTAGCTAGGCATGATGATTTCAATGATGCTCACATAAAACATAAAAATTAGAACACAAAGAGAGCATCATGAAGCATATGACTTGCACATTTAAGCCTAGCCCACTTCCTATGCATAGGGATTTTGTGAGCAAACAATTTATGGGAGCAAGAATCAACTAGCATAGGAAGGCAAAACAAGTATATATAACTTCAAGATTTTCAACATATAGAGAGGAAACTTGATATTATTGAGATATGTAAAAGCATATGTTCCTCTCTCATAATAATTTTCAATAGCATCATGAATGAATTCAACAATATAGCTATCACATAAAGCATTATTTTCATGATCCGCATGCATAATTTTTTTATTACTCTCCACATAAACAAACTTATTTTGATGAATAGTAGTGGGAGCAAACTCAACAAAATAACTATCATGTGATGCTTGATTGGAATAATCCAATTGAAAATTAAAATCATGATGAAAAGGTTCATGGTTATCATTATTCTTTATAGCATGCATGCCATCACCATAATCATCATAGATAGGAACTTTTTTCTCAAAATCAATTGAAACCTCTTCCGAAATAGTGGATTCATCATAAAATAAAGTAATAACCTCACCAAATCCAATTTCATGAATATAATCATCGTAAATAGGAGTCATGCTTTCATCATAATAAATATTCTCATCAAAACTTGGGGGACTACAAACATCGCGTCCCCAAGCTTATGGCTTTGCATATCATTAACATCGTGGATATTCAAAGAATTTATACTAACAACATTGCAACCATGCTCATCGTTCAAAGACTTCATGCCAAAATTTTTATTGAATTCTTCTTCTATCAATTAAGCACAATTTTCCAATCCATCATTTTCAAGAAAGACATGATAAAGACAAATAATATGAGGCAACCTCAATTCCATTATTTTATAGTTTTCTTTTATAAACCAAACTAGTGATAAAACAAGAAACTACAAGATTCAACTTCAAGATCTAAAGATATACCTTGAAGCACTCACCTCCCTGGCAACGGCGCCAGAAAAGAGCTTGATGTCTACTATGCAACTTTATTGTTGTAGACTTGTGTTGGGCCTCCAAGCGCAGAGTTTTGTAGGACAATAGCAATTTTCCCTCAAGTGGATGACCTAAGGTTTATTAATCTGTGGGAGGCATAGGATGAAGATGGTCTCTCTCAAACAACCCTGCAACCAAATAACAAAGAGTCTCTTGTGTCCCCAACAAACCAAATACAATGGTAAATTGTATAGGTGCATTAGTTCGGCGAAGAGATGGTGATACAAGTGTAGTAATGATAGTAGACATTGATTTCTGTAATAAGAATAATAAAAAACAGCAAGGGAGCTGAGGGAGTCCTGGACTAAGGGGTCCTCGGGCATCCGTCCTATTAGCCATGGGCCGAACTAATGGGCTGTGAATATACAAAGATCGAAGACTCCACCCATGTCCGGATGGGACTCTCCTTGGCGTGGAAGGCAAGATCGGCGATCGAATATGAAGATTCCTTTCTCTGTAAACCGACCTTATGTAACCCTAGATCCCTCCGGTGTCTATGTAAACCGGAGGGCAGGGTCTGTAGAGAAAAATACTCATAGCCATAGTCATATAGGCTAGACTTCTAGGGTTTTAGCCATTACGATCTCGTGGTAGATCAACTCTTGTAATACTCATATTCAACAAGATCAATCAAGCAGGAAGTAGGGTATTACCTCCATAGAGAGGGCCCGAACCTGGGTAAACATTGTGTCCCCCGTCTCTTGTTACCATCGACCTTGGACGCACAGTTCGGGACCCCCTACCCGAGATCCGCCAGTTTTGACACTGACATTTATGCTTTCATTGAGAGTTCCGCTGTGACGTCAAAGATAGGACCGATGGCTCGCCTCGTTCTCAAGGACAAAATCACCTCTGGAGGAGCACTGGCCCCAGGCCAAACCCTCCGGCTGGGCGGCTTTACCATGACCACCCGTTCGGCCGTTAGGCCGACGATGACCTCTTAGGTCATCAAAAATTCCCTTCGTATTGATTCCGAGCACTCCAAGCAGATGGATTTGGCCGAGCTTTCATCTTTAAACGAGATCCTAGATCGCATCGCCATCCTGGGGGTCGCTGTAGACTACGATCGAATCGCGCTTAAACCCGATCAGAGAGAAATCAAAACTCCAGCGATCACCCACCAGATAGCGGTAATCGAGGAGCGAGACGACAACTCTTCCTCTATACTAAGGACGGACTATATTCGGATCTCCAACCTCGAAAAGCCGAACACTCACCTGCGAAGAGATACATCCTGCCCTCCGAACAAAAAATCAGACGACGGGCCTAAGAAATTAGTTGATACCCTGGAGCCCGAACTGTTAAGTTCGGAGGATCTTCACACTCCGGATCCAAAATTGGGTCAGGGTTCGGATTTAAATCCACCCACTCACCCAGATATAAGCGCTCTCATGAGCATACAACAACAGTCTCAGGAAACGGTCCACCACTTCTTGTCCAGATTCCTCCTTGTCAAAGACAAGAGTAAAGATTGCCGCGACGAAGACGCGCACTACAAAAAAATACACTTCCGTGATGATACGTGTTTGTTACAGTAGGTCGCTTTTTTTGTCATGCATGTACATCCATGACAAATTTATGACAGAATCAAGATAGTCATACCTGCGCTGTCGTAGAAGTGTTCCATGACATTACCAAAATTATCATCACAGAAGTGTCCACTTCCATGATGATAAATCGCGCGTCACAGAAGTGCTTTCGTCAAGGGTGACCGACACGTGGCATCCACCGTAATGGAACGCCGTTAAGCTATCTGGTCGAGTTTTGGATCCGATAACCCGTTAACAGCCCCGACCAATGGGAAATTTCCACGTGTAAAATTCTTATTGGTCGGACGAAACACATGTCAGCTCGTCAGTGGGTCAGATAGGCGCCTATGATACGTCGACACGTGGCACGGCCCAACAGAGGCCCATTCCTGTGAAAAGGCCGGCCTGTTTAACTTGGTCAACAGCTGGCGGGCCGGCCCATGGAAAGCCTGTTAACGGCTTGTTCGCATATAGCCCATTTACAGCCCGCTAACCTAAGGCCCGTTACGCCCTATTCGAATTAGGCCCAGTAGCGTCATCTGGGCCATCCAATCTGATTCCAGCCCGTTTTCACTTCTCGCCCATGTATCGCCCATGACGTCTTTCGGCCCATATGAGGCCCTATGTAACTCTTGGCCTATTAATGGCCCGTGGTGAAACTGGCCTGTAATGAACAGTGTGTCACTTTACACCCATTAACGGCCCGTGGTGAAACTGGCCCGTAATGAATAGTGTATCACTTTATACCCATTAACTGCCCGTTATTCCGTTGGGCCGTTTCCAGCCCATGTTATCTTTCGGCCTTCTCAGAGCCCATTTATTCTTGGGCTCATTTCCAGCATTCGTTTACTTACGCCCCGTTACTGTCATTTTCTGCTTGTGGGCCAAATTCAGCCCGTGGTTATAGTTGGCCCGTTTGTGGTCCGTTAATACGTTGGGCCGTTTTCATAGCGTCATCAAATACGGTGTATTAACGATGGCCCGTTACGGTCGGTCCATGAACGGACGATTCCAACTCTAGCCCGTTTACGGTCATAATGCAGCCTGTTATTGGCCCATGTTTGGCCAATCGATCATACGGCCCGTATAAGGCCCATTGATGATACGGCCCGTAGAAGGCCCATTGTTTCTACGGCCCATAGAAGGCCTACTGTTTCTACGGCCCGTAGAAGGCCCACTATTTCTACGACCCGTAGGAGGCCCAGTGTCACTACAGTAAATATTAGCCCATGGTTATTGTGGCCTAGTTTTAAGAAATAGGTTATTGCAGCCACTAGTTAACCGCGGAAAAATATCTGCAATGACTACAAGCAAACAAATAAACAAGACAACAAGGAAATAAATAAGCAAGCAACTAACGCTAGGCTATCACGACTATTACACATATTACATCCACTGGGCATCAAAGTTCGCCACCAGTGCAAATATAGGGAACAAAGCAGCATATCATATACACTGGCCGTCAAAATTGGCCACCAGTGCAAATAAACGCGGCAGCAAAACAAGAGCATAACTGAAACAACTTCAGAAGAGCTCAAGAAACGTTATCCTGGGTACCCACCATGCTGGCAATAAGCTTAGCAAGCTGATTAGCTTTGTCCTGTTTGGCGCTAAAATCCTCCAACGCCTGCTGTTGCACCAGAAAGTATGCACCTGAATGCTCCAGGGACTTCCGCAGTTCTTCCGCTTCTTGTCGCAGGACAGCTGATCGATGTCTTTCAGCTTGTAGTTGAGACTCAAGAAACCGAACTGATTCAGACAGTGAGTTTGAATAGCTTGTGCAAGCGGTAGTGGCCAGTAACTCCAACACTAAACCAAGATAGGATGTGTCACTATCCTGAACCTTATCTGCATTACTTCCTTTACCGTTGCTTAATAAGGCACTCTTTCCCAATATTCTGTCAGCATTCTAAAAGAAGAAACAAGCAGACACATAACAAGTTTAGCATGTACTTGTATATGAAACTCATTTCGGTGAACCATTCATTAGTAAGGTGGAAAGGATTAAACTACCAAGTCTTCTATTGCCAAGTACTAGTACATAGTAAAAGCATCAAACAAACATATATTTATGTCCTATGGTAGCAATGGAATCTTAAATTAGAACAGTTGTTCTTCAGGTTTAGGCACTTGTTCTACATGAACAGAGTACAGTAAGACGCAAGAATATAATACTTAAAAACAGAAAATGAGCTCATAGACCTTACCACATTCTTGGTTCGGGACCAGTACAGAACAAGGCGTTCCCAGTCATCGTCCAGTAAATGTGTCTCAGGAGAACGTAAGGGAATTTGATGAGTTTCTTTGCCGGTGAAGTATGTTTTCTTCAGGTAATTCCGATACTGCCACCAAGCATTCTTGAAGATAGCAGAGGTATTAGCACAAGTTACCTCATCCTGAGTTTCCAAATCGGTCCTTCTCTATAGAGAAAAATGGGAAAATTTGTTGTATTATAACCATCATGGAGGTAGGATGTATGGGACGAAGCAAAGTAATTGCCATGAATAACATTACTCACACATAACTCCTGGACAAACACCTGCAACTGGCATTTTCCTTCATCTTCAGTATAATATTTCCAAGATGGGAAGATACGCACATACGATTTAACAACATCAAATGCGATAGATGCTAAACTACGACTAGCTGGTTGTGCTTCCTCCATAGGAATAGGCGTACTGACTAGTGGAGATGGGGTTCGCCGTGATAGTACTGGCCCTTTGGGCACTGGAGCTTCCTTACTAACTGCTCTTGTTTGGGAGCTCTGTGGTGGAGATGGTGCTGTGTCAACAGGAACTGGGTTACTATCGGCTGGGGTTGGGGTTAGATTGGGTGAAGTTGGTTCTCTGTCCATCGTAGCATTGGTACAATCTGCGAGAGTTTGGGTTATGTGTGGTAGGGCTGGTTCTTGTGCATGTACAACTGTTTTATTTGAAGACCGTGTTTTTAGTCCGCTAGATACTGGCATCACCCGCTCCAATTCAAATGGCTGATAAACATGAAACGTAGTTGAATGTACATACATTGTATGAGAGACAGATGCAATAGATAGTGTGGAAAAAAGAGGGCATGAAATAGTTGCATGTATATTGTTTAACTAAAACGGATAGCATGACATAATTTCACATATACGATGTCTATCTAAACTGGATAGCATAGCATAACATAATTCAAAGATATGATGAATAACTAAACAGGATCGCATGACATAATTCACCTACATGTTATCTAAGTAATCAGGATCACATCATTTAATTCACATATATGATTTATATGCTAAACAGAGGGCATTCGATATGATTTCTGAACTAAGAACATGGTGTTGGATATTGTGTATATGATGTCTAAACTATGCAATGCAAGACACCGTATGCATGATATGAGCAGTATAACCGTGCCAAGTTAGAGCATACACCTCAGTGGGGGAATAGGACTGGTCATCTGTCTCTGAATCCATCTCTGAGGAGCTATCGGGGCCCAACAAGAGATCTGTTTCGACAGGTAGCATTGTCTGCTCTGAAGGCCTTGTTTTCACTCCAGATTTTTCCATCTCCCACCCAAATGGCTGATTCACAGGAAGAGTAGTTTAATGTACAAACATTGTCGACAAATGGAAATGTAATGAAGAAAAGGATGGGAAAGATATCATTCAAATATATGATGCCTGGTTAAACAGGATGGCATTGCACATTTCACATATATTATGGCTGGCTAAAAGACATGAGACTACACAATTCCCATATATGATATAGAAACTAAACAGGTGGCATTACAGAACATGTCTAAACTAAGCAGATGACATATATGATGTCAAAAGTAGGCACTGCAAGGCAACATATGCATGATATGACTAACATCATCATGCCAAGGTAGAGCAAACACCTTGGGGGGTAAATAGGAGTGGTCAGCGGCGTCCGAATCCGCCTCAGAACAGATATCTTCCTTTGGATTACAATCTGGAGAGGGGTGGGGAGGGTTTGCGATTGAACCCACCATGGAGCGATGTCTGCATGACATTGTATTGCCGCGCAAAACTCTTCTCTTTTGCTCTACAAGTTCAGCATGACTGTGTACAATATCTGACATGCATACGAAAAAAATATGGTGAGATTATGTAAGGAGAGCATGCAGAAATTTAGAGTGATGGTAACAACCAGTGGATTGATGTTTTTCCATTGAACCAAAATAGCCCTAATGGATTGAAGTGAATGTATAGTAATAAGTGATGCAACAAGTGTACAACCTATTTGCCGTAGCCGTGTCGACCTCAGCATCATTGGGTTGGTCGCTGAAGTAGTTGAGGCAGAGGTGGCTATCGGAGGTGTGGAGGAAGATCTGAGGAATCTGTAGACGGCGTCTAGGGCACTGCCCTGTTGTGATGGATCGTTCTGTCGTTGGAGCAGCTCCGGTGAGCCGTAAGACGTCAAGGTTGAAGCAGCACAAGATAGACATCGTCAATCTCAAGTGGGATTCGAATAGCATTTCCAATAGATGATGTAAAATGGATGTAAAATTAACATCACCAAAAACCACCTGACTACAATAGATGAGGTAAAAACTGTTGACTCTGAACTTAATTGTCGAAACTGAAATTTACTGTGGAATCTGAATGCTACTGTCGAAACTGAACGCAATGGTAGCAGAGAGGCACTTGACATGTAGTTTAGGGAGGGCCTGCATTCATCTTCAACCTGCACCCCCCTGAGCCGCCAGCCACCACCAGCCGAACCGCCGGCCCCAGCGCCGCCTCGCCGCCCCGAAACAACTCACCACCGCTGCCCCGGCCAGCCCTCTAGGCCCCCCGCCCCCCACCCTGAACCCTAAGATAGATAGTGGGGTACCTCTCCGGCGAGCCTCCGTCCCCGCTGCGGGTGGTTCTTCCTTAACTCCGGCGAGCCCCCCCAACCCCTGAAAATCGACTGACCCAAAAGTCGATTCAGTCGACTGAAGTGTGGCTTAATGGGAGCAGAGCAGCAGCACGAGCGAGGGGGAGAGCAGCAGCAGCAGCTGGGCGAGCGAGCGATCGAGCGAGAGCCGGAGCAGCAGCAGAAGATCCGGCTAGTATGGATGCCGCCGCCGAAGGGGCCTCGCACTGGGGGAGAGCCGCCATGGAGATGTCGCCCGCGGCGCCGGCTTCAAGGTAGCCGCTCCATGGGGGTGCGGGATGGAGCACCGTCAGCGCCGGGAGGTCGAGTTAAGGAGAAGGTGCGATGCGATGAGTGTACAACCTCTTTGGTGGCACCGAGTAGGCCTCTGCTTCGTCCGAGGGGTCGGTGAGGATGCTGCGGTTCCGGTGGAGCAGGTTAAGGCGGCGCTGTGGGGATGGAGCAGCCGCGATAGATGAGGCGATCGTCAGAGCAGCTCCTTGGAGGTGGAGGACGGGGCAGCTGAACTGGCGGGACGACGAGATGGACGACGGATCCTCATCCGGGGAGGTGGACGAGGGACATCGAGCTGTTGCGGTGGACGACGTCGTCGGGGAAGAGGCTCCGGCTGGGCAGCGGTGACGTGGCGGACGGAGGAGGGTGGGGTTTCGTGGCTGGAGCAGAGAGGTTATGGCGGCATGGGATTTCGAATGGCGAAAAGGGGGTGTTGGGAGGGGGTGAAGCATGACTTAGAAACGCGCTTGTGCAAAATGTAGGGTGTGTTACAAAAGTACCCCCCACCGATTTGAACTAGCGGCGCTTTCAGCTCAGGGTTAGAAGGGGGATTTCACGTGTCGGGATTTGGCAGCTGGAGGGAGTTTTCGCGTGTGTTGTAATTTTGGGATAGCAAGGCGCGGGTTGTGAAGGCGCCAGTTTTGGGAGCACGATATCTGAATTTTCGGGATATAACAAGACGCGGGTTGAATTTTAGGGACAAGCCTAACGTGTCATAATAATGTACTTGTACGTACCAAATCAATTCGCACTTCCCTCAACCAAAAAGAAAACAAAAAAAAATAAAACTATTCGCACCACACAAAGAGAGAGTCTTGCCCCGTTTTACTATACAAATGCTATTCAAAGCTACTCCCTCCTTCCATCTATATGGGTCCTAATGCGTTTTTTGATGCTAACTTTGACCAAACATTAGAGCAATGATATATGACATGCAACTTACACAAAGCATACCGTTAAATTCGTCTGTGAAACATTCTTTCAATGATATAATTTTCACATTGTGCATGTCATGTACTATTAATCTTGTCAATAGTCAAAGGCGGTCTTAAAAATCTCATTACACCCTATGTAGATGGAAGGAGGGAGTATGAATCCATGTTATGTCCGATTAAATTTTTTCGCTTGCTGTATAATGCATGTAACCTACTCATACCAACATTTTAGTGCATTCCAAATGTCTATACTACCACTACAATTTGAACTAAATTTGAATTCGTTTCTCTATTTCAATAAGAATCTACAATCATGATTGTTGCCAACTTCAACCATCATAGTTTCCTTGCTATCCGCCAGATATAAATCAGACGGCCTATAATGCAGGATGGCAGGCACACCATCATCAACTCCGTTTTTTATAAGAGTAGAGATAAAATATATTAAATGTAGTATACCATGTTCATAACCACACCATGTGTATCACCATTATATATATTCACACATCCGTCGGTTTAAAACACTATGATAAATTCTTCAAATATCCGAATTCACTTTTTATAATGAAGTATATATGATCTCTATCCGTATTTTACACCCACACAACCCTCTTATCTTTGTAGCTAGCGCTAACTTTCTCTTGTGCATGCACACGCCCGCATCCCTCTCACCCTCCCTCAGCATTCTCTAGCTCCATCGCGCAAATTCGTCTTTTCACTTTAGGTCGTTCACCCATGGTGTGTGTAGGCCCCCCAGCTCCTTCTTTACGGCAGGTGTGCCTAGCACAAACACAAGCTTCCCCTCTTCTCTTGTCACCGTCCATGCCTCACTCCCACCACTCTTTTCATCGTTCTCGTACTCGCACACTCCTCCCCCTCGATATAGTATGCCTCTCATACCACCTCCTACATGCATCCCTCTCTCTCTATCCTTCTCCTCGTGCCTCATTTTCTTCTAACACACACATGCATGTATACCGATCGATCTCCCAACATATACCTAGATCGACTTTAACTACCCCCCCATCGATCGACGTACCTCACAAGTTATGTCTCTTCTTTCTCTTACAAAGGGCGATTGATCTTCCTATCTAGTTACGTCTGCTTACCACAGCCACATCGTCCCCCTTATCATTCGTGCATGCCTCCTGACCCGTCTCTCACACGCACGTGCACAGACAACAATCAGCCATCTCCTCTCTTATTGATATTGCTGGCGTGCCCTCCGTTTGTCTAGCAAGCCTATCCCACCATTTGTTAGAAGCAACTCCACTACCACCCCCTCCAACACTCTAGCTCTGTCTCTCTCCCAACCTTATTCATCTCCTACACATATGCATGGATGCCGATCGATCTCCCTTAATACATGAGGCAGATCGATCTCTTTAATACATGAGGTAGGCCTCTCTCCTCCTCCACACATATACCAGCCATTGTACCTCTTAGTTAATTGGGCCTCCCTCTTCCCCCACCACACACCGATAATCGAGCGTTGCAGGTAGGTATCCATGCCACAGAGACAAACTGCACATGTCCCATCTCAAGTTCCAGTAGGCCAGCCACTCTATATCTTTGACGTGGGCACACACAAATTCGATGGCACTCTTTATCGATCGTGCGCGTACACACACACACATCATCCCTCTCTTCGATTCTATGGACACCTCAAGCCGATGATACCTCCACTCTCTTCTCATGGATCGCCCCCTCTATATATATGTTATACCCAGGACTCTATTTCACACACATTGCATATGTTAAATTTTTTGATTGACCCCCCCCCCCACAAAAAAACTCTCATGAACCCACACACTATATCTCTCTAGGTTTGTATCTCTCTCACACAACCCCACGTAGGTGGTGTATGTATACAAGAAGAGAACAGGTGCACCGTGCACGTACTCACGCTTCGTGCCCAGCCACACCCGCGCGGGTACACAGTGGAGCTCATTTCTTTATGGAATGGCAGCCCACGTGCTAATTTGAATGCCTGTAGCAGTTGTTTACCTAGGGAGGTCGTGTACCATGCGTGCACAAAACAAAGTTTGACTTGACACATTGCCGCGTTATTTTTAAATAAAGTTATACCGCTCAATGGCACGTACACAGAATATAAAATGATTTTTATGGAGGAAAAGGTAGTCCGCTCTTCAGAGTATCTCACACAAGGCTCCGGTGACCTCTCTCTCTCTCACCGTTGGTCACTGATCCGGCCGCATCCCGTCCATCGGGGGAAAGGGAGTGCGGTGGCCTCTCTCTCTCACCGTTGGTCACGCCGCATCCCGTCCGCCGGGGGAAAGGGAGTGCGGTGGCCTCTCTCTCTCTCTCTCTCACTGTTGGTCACTGATTCGGCCGCATCCCGTCCCTTGGGGGAAAGGGAGGAAGCGCATCGTTTCTTCGTTCGACGGTGCCGAGGCAGCACGTCTCGATCTGTGGTACACGCCGTTCTCTCTGACCAAGCTCCGGCGCGGCAGACCCTACGCCACCTGCTCGCAGATTCCGCCCGTCGCCACTTACCTAGTTACATTGTAACGCCCTCGATGCGGCTATATCTCCCACATGTCGAGGCACGACTTAGAGGCATAACCGCATTGAAAGCAATGTCGCAAGTGAGGTAATCTTCACACAACCCATGTAATACATAAAGGGAAAGAGTTACATAGTTGGCTTACAATCGCCACTTCACACAATACATAAATAAACATTCATCATCCAAATTACACTCAAGGTCCGACTACGGTACCAAAATGAAAGAAGACTACCCCAAATGCTACATAGATCCCCGGATCACCCCAACTGGGCTCCACTTCTGATCATCTGGAAAAGACACATAGTAACGGCCACGTTCCTCGTCGAACTCCCAAGTGAGCTCGGTCGCGTCATCTGCACTGGCATCGTTGGTACCTGCAACTGTTGTTGTAGAATTTGTGAGTCACGGGGACTCAGCAATCTCACACCCGCGAGATCAAGACTATTTAAGCTTATAGGTAGGAAAGGATAGTGAGGTGGAGCTGCAGCAAGCGACTAGCATATATGGTGGCTACAATGCAAAAGAGAGCGAGAAGAGAAGCAAAGCACGGTCGTGAAGCTAGAAGTGATCAAGAAGTGATCCTAGAACAACCTACGTCATACATAACTCCAACACCGTGTTCACTTCCCGGACCCCGCCGAGAAGAGACCATCACGGTTACACACGCGGTTGATGTGTTTTAGTTAAGGTCAACTTCGGGTTTTCTACAACCGGACATCAACAAATTCCCATCTGCCTCGTAACCGCGGGCACGGCTTTCGTAAGATAATACCCTGCAGGGGTGTCCCAACTTAGCCCATTATAAGCTCTCACGGTCAACGAAGGATATTCCTTCTACCGGGAAGACCCGATCAGTCTCGGAATCCCGGACTACAAGACATCTCGGCAGTAATAAAACAAGTCCAGCAAGCCTCCAAAATGTGCCGACAAATCCTGACAGGAGCTGCACATATCTCGTTCTCAGGGCACACCAGATGAGCAAGACGTCGGGTTGGCATAGACCCTGGTTGCGCAAGGGGCGCCGGACATCGCTCGGTTTGGACCAGCAATCGAAGGAGAACTGGCCCGGGGGTTAAAATAAAGATGACCCTTGAGTCTGCAGAACCCAAGGGAAAAAGGCTTAGGTGGAAAATGGTAAAACCAATGTTGGGCCTTGCTGGAGGAGACAAACTGTCAAGGGGGTCCCATAAATCACCCAACCGTGTAAGGAACGCAAAATCCGGGAACATAACACCGGTATGACGGAAACTAGGGTGGCAAGAGTGGAACAAAACACCAGGCATAAGGCCTAGCCTTCCACCCTTTACCAAGTATATAGATGCATTAATTAAATAAGAGGTATTGTGATATCCCAACAAGTTAACATGTTCCGACAAGGAACAACAAGTCCATGTTCCAACAAGGAACAAACTTCATCTTCACCTGCAACTAGCAACGCTATAAGAGGGGCTGAGCAAAGCGGTAACATAGCCAATCAACGGTTTGCTAGGACATGGATGGTTAGAGGCTGACATGGCAATATGGGTGGCATGATATAGCAAGTGGTAGGTATCGCAGCATAGGCATAGCAAAACAGCGAGCATCTGGCAAGCAAAGATAGAAGTGATTTCGAGGGTATGGTCATCTTGCCTGCAAGGTTCTCAGAGTTGTCGAAAGCTTGGTCCTCGAAAGCGTTCTCAACAGGTTCCTCGTTCACGTACTCGTCTCTCGGCTCTACCCAAAGCAAGAACACAAGCAAAGAGGACAAATATCAATCACGATGCAATGCGCAAGCAACATGATGCAAAACATGGAATGATATGCGAGATGTGATATGCAATGCATATGCATGCTCCGGAAGGACAAGGATGAACAAGGCATAATCTTGGCAAACCAAGTATGCCAATGGATAGGTGAGGTGATTTCGGTTGAAATCGATATAAAGATCACCGGAATCGGATGCACGGTTTGCAAATGACAAGCAAGACAAGAATGACAATAATCTGCCATTAACAGCATGATGCTACTTAGCAAGCAACAAGAAATTAGGCTACTGCACCCAAACATACCAACAAAGCATATGACAGTAATCTACTCAAGATGCTTGATAAAAGATGAACACTGATCTACAGCTAAAACACATCATAACAGCTGCAAACAAGCATGGCAAAAGTGCAAAAGATAACAGGTTCACAGACTTAGTGGAAATAACAACATAGCAGAAACTAACATCAGGATGACATGTTTAGAGCAATGAAACAACATGCTACAGGAACATAACATAGCAAAATAAGGCATGGCATGAGTCTACTCAAGGTACTTGACAAAAGTCCCTTACTGACCATAAGCCAAAAAGGATCAAAAAATATGATAACACCCATGTCAAATAAGCAAGTTTCGTTACAGGTTTCAGACTTAGCAGAAAACAGATAACAAGTAGGCATGTTCGTGAGCTCGATGCACTCACTACAGAGCATTGCATGATAAACTAGGCATACATACATCAAGAAGACATGGCATAGGAACTAGACATGGCACGAACAATCATAGCATGCAAGGATCAACTACACCAAGCTTGGCAAAATCGAAAAACATGTAAACAATCTGCCAGCAACATTTTATAGCAAAAGTAGAGCTCGATTGACTCAATATATCGCACTCCATAAATACAAAAAAAGGCATGTATGGATAGAGCAAATCCATATTCTCAAAACACTCTTACTGATCATGCTCAAAATATGCATAGATCTCTCGGAAACAACATGAACACATGGCATAAAAATAACAGCAGGCAGGGACTTGGTGAAATTACTAAGTCTCTGAAATCAGCAACATTAAGTACCCTAGTTTGCATGCTTGTGCTAGTCACCACAAAGATCACAAAAATACATGGCATAATTCTCTGGAAAGATGGCATGGCATATTACAAAACACATGTAGGACTCAACCTCATTGGAGGTACACATCAATTATGGCAAAAATGACAAAAGTGCATGTTCTGCTGAGAATCAGAAACTAACATCATATAGCCCTCTTCCAACAGCATTTCGGGCAACAAGATGACATCAAATGAAAATGATGCAATGGAATGAAATGATGTACTCATCGAGGCGAACAATTTTACATATTATACGCACGAAACGGAGCAACATATGCAAACTTATGGCACAATGAACATGCAATAAAATTAGGGTTCCGGGGAGAAAAAGTCAACCGGATCTAGATCTGGATCTCAGAACACTGTAGCTGCACGGACGCCGAGGTCGCCGGAAATGGTGACGGGGCCGCCGGAGTTGGCGAGGAGGCGATGGATCCGGGCCGGGCGGCGCGGGATGCGGCGGTCAGGCGCGGGGGGCGGAGGCGCCGGCGGCGGGGTCCGATGCGGCGGCCGGCGGGCGGGACGGCGCGCTCGCCGGCGCGGCGCGGCGGGAGGTGGAGCCGGCGGGGCGGCGCGGCGGCTGGCGGGAAGCGGCACGGGCGCGCGCGTGGAGGAGCGGAGGCGGGCGCTCGCGGCGGGGAGAGGCGGCGGCTGGGCTCGGGGGCCCGATCCGGGCCTCGCCGGGCCGGCAGTGCGGGACGGGCGCGGGCGCCACGTGGCGGCGGGGAATTGGCTGCGGCCGGCGGCGGACTTCGTCCGGCGCGGACCGGACGTGTCCGGCGCGCGGAGAGGGAGCGGGGCTAGGGTTAGGGGTGGAATGACACGGGATTGGAGGAGGGGATGGTGTTTTTATAGGTAGAAGGAGCTAGGGAGCTCCAAATGGAGAGCGGTTTTCGGCCACGCGATCGTGATCGAACAGCGGAGGACATGGGAGTGTCTTAGATGGGTTATTGGGCTGTTTTGAAGGGGTGTTGGGCTGCAACACACACAAGGCCTTCACGGTTACCCGGTTAACCGTTGGAGTATCAAACGACCTCCGATTGACCCGAAACTTGACAGGCGGTCTACCGGTGCTATACCGAGGCCGCTTGGCAAACCTCGGTCCATTCCGAGAAAGTTTAATACCCGCTCACGAATAAATGTAAAAGGGGACGCCAGGGAACATAGGAGCGCCGGATTGCAAAATGGACAACGGGGAAAATGCTCGGATTCATGAGACGAACACGTATGTGAATGCGATGCACATGATGACAAGATATGAAATGCATGACATGAACGAAATGCAAAACGAAGGGAAACCCAACCACGGAGGAAATATTATCACATAGCCGAAAATGGCAAGAGTTGGATTACAAATATGGCAAGTTACATCCGGGGTGTTACATACATCCCGACGACCTCCAGGTATCCCCTTCGGCCTTGCTCCACTGCCCGTTTTCCCACATCGCTGCATGTGGATCTTCCATAGTTCTTTGCCCAAAATGTAGCTCGTCCGGCGTACTTTCCATATTGCATTTTCGTCCTCACACCATTTTAGACAAACACAACCGTGTTGTTATCTTCCCTTAGGACAAGGAATATGCTTCTTTTTTGTCGTCGCATGTGTCATCAACTGTTATTAGCCAGTAATTGTTTCCTTTCTACCTCTTTTTTGCAAACAGGGCTATCCATTCACCTCGTTGCTATTGCGACCTTTTGGTGAACTGCACAAATCACTTTTTTCTTAAGAGTGTTTTGTGCAGTTGTACTAAAATGTCACACGGGCAACGTATCTACATTTCAGTGTGACTGCACAAAGGGAGATTGGTTTTGCTCTATCCTCCTCATCCAACTCCGAGCCTAATCTTCTCCAACTAGTTAGTCTTAAGAGAGGATGCAAAGGTGACCGGCTTCTATTTGTGTGTTTATTGTTTCATCAGCAGTCCTCTATTATCGTAATCACACTTGATATCTTTGGAACAGGGACGCTCAGCTCTATTTTAGTGGAACTGCACAAAATGATCGGAATGTTGCATGCTCCAGACAGCTGCTTTTTTCCCAACATGCCTTGTTGATTTAGATAGAGCTGGGGGGACGTTGCTGCCAATGAAAGCATGGATAATTTAAATTTAACAACTTCTCACAACTTTGTCTTCAGTTGTGATGTAATTATTAGCTCTGATCTGCTAATAGTTGACATGCATCAGCAAGGAAGTTAGTTTTTTATTGTTTCCGAAAGAGCATCGATGGCAAGACACGCGAAACAAAAGTTGAAAGCTCACACCATTGTACAATTTCATGTCGCTGGAAAATTATTTGTATAGTACGTCAATTATGTAAACAAATGATGGAAGCTTGATAGCATTGCCAGAAGCCTCTTCATCATCCGGGTCCATGTGCCATGCACAAAATTATACTCCTTCATTCCTAAATATTTGTATTTTTACAAATTTCAAACAGGCATATCTTAGAGTGTAGATTCACTCATTTTGCTTCGTATGTGTACTCCCTCCGTTCCTAAATATTCTATTCGTCTTAAAGAGATTTCAACATATTTTAGAAAGACAAATACTCCGGAGTATATTTAAGAACCAAGGGGGTAGTGCACAACCGCATGGGAGACTCGGCCTGGTCGTTGCGCCGCATTAATAGTGAGTAATGAGCAGTCAAATCATAAGCCCCACCTTTCCCACTGTAAGTTGCTTTGAAGAAGCAACCATCAATACGCTCTTCTTTGAATCCGCTCATACTACTCCATCCGTCACTGTTTATACAGCGCGCTTTAGAAAAAAGAAAAAAAATATGTGGGACCAATGCGACTAGCGATCGGCCTGAAAAATAGCATTGGTAGTTATAGCACGACGTCTATTACTAGAGGGAATAATGCGTACACACATGCTTGTAGTGCTTCCACCCCGGGTACACACATGCATACACTCCGTAGTAGTACAGTACATGGAGAGAAAATTGTGGACTTGATTGCGGTTACCACGCCTAATTAATTGAGCATTAAACCAAACGCGTCTAAAGTCTCTCTGGTGGTGGAAATGCAATGAGAGAAATGCATCATAATGAAGCGCGCCTTGTAAACTGTGACGAAGGGTGGAGTAGTATAAAGGTGCAAAACCAAGTAGAGTACGCGTTCGTGAAGTCGAACAATGATGGTACTCTGCATGTTGGGTACTACAGTGTATGCCTCTGACAATCTGACACCGAATAGACTGATGCATGTCCACCGAGGGTAGGTTGCATTAGTCAAAAGGCGTAAGCGAGCTTCACCTTGTCCTCAAAGCTTCTCCTCGTTCTGCGAGTTGACGGGACACACCAAAAAGTAGTGCTAGTCCATACTCCCTCCTTTCCGGTTAATATGGCTTAATCTTTTTGCGGGTAAATGAGAGAGCTTTATTCATATATAAGCATTCTTAGGACGATCAGCCAAGACACTGGTCACTAGGAAGCCAAAAAAAGAAGTAGGAAGCGAGGTGTTTCATCAAGCCAGCTCTCGGCCACATTCAAAGTGCAGCAAGCACGGTTCGCACGAAGATGCACCGCAAGGTTTGCTGACCTGTTTACCTGCTGAATAACAAAAAAAGAGGAAATATTACTGAGCGCTACTATTTGTAACAGGATATTAGCCAGAATTAAGCGAGAATTGTGGCGATTGTTCCATGCAATCAACTTCCATTATCACATGCGAGTACCCTCGAAGAGAACCAAATGTGTTGAAGATTGCTTTCTCACATTTTAAAATTATAATAAGAGTTCATACGCTCCTCCATCCGGTTCCTAGTAGTACTAGTATAGTACGTACCTTTATGGACTATAGTAGTAGTACTAGTAAACTTTGCGCTTGGCTGTTCGGGAAGTCGAGCAATAATAGCACTAGTAGTATAGTGTAGTATGCTTCTGGCAATCTGACACCGAATTAACTGTTGCACGTCCACCGCCCGAGCGAGGGAGAGCTTGCATTAGTCAAAAGTTTCTCCTTGTCCTGCGAGCCACCGCGCGCAAGCTTCTCCCGTCCTGCAACCTTCTCCTCGTTCAGCAAGTTGACGGGACACATCAAAGTAATGCTAGTCCATGCTGCCTCCTCTCCGGTTAACATGGCTTATTTTTAAACGAGATAAATACACTGTCTGTCACTGTATATTTATAAAAATACGGTCAGTGGACTTCATAATACACTCATTGCGCTCAATATATATATTTTCCGGTGTTCATACGGTCACTAGCTCACCCTGACTGAGTATGTGTGTGCATGCACGTGTAGGTTGAGCACTTGAGCGTGACCGTGTGTGTTCCGTTATGTGCTCGGACATGCATGCATTAGGGCGTCGCGCGGGTTTTTGCGTCCATGTGTATGTGTGACTGTTGCATACACGTAGGGGGAGTACGTGTAGGGGCCACTAAGGAGCAGTCAAATCACACAGTAAGTTAGTCGGAAGAAGCAACCATCATTTCACTCTTGAATGACACGTACGCAATATAAAATGGTTGATATGGAGAGAAAAAGAAAACTACTATATATACACTAGCAGGAGCTTAAGCTACAAGCCTGCTTGCCTAGGTTGCTCTCTTCACAAGCATAAAAAGACGGGCCTGATCCCGCAGCTGGGGGAAGGGAACAATGTTCTGCGTAGACCCGGTCGACATCGGCGAGGGAGAAAACCCACAGTCGGTGCGTCCCAATCGGGGGTCACCGCGGTATGGGCCGATGCCGCGTCCCAACCGCCCTTCTAGCTACAGCCCGACGTCCCAGGTAGTCCACCTTCCTTTTGGAGACGGCTTGCTCCACTGCCGTAGCTCCATCTCCATGTCGATCTTTCTCTACTTCTACCAGCTTCTACTTGTGATGAGTTTATGTCTCATGAACTAGTGCCAGTACTATTATTCTAATCACACTTCTTCAATATCTTTGCCACCAGGGATGCTCAGGTCGATTTTAGTGGAACTACACAAAAGGATCGTATGATCCGAGGGTGCCAGCCGTCTTTCCTTTGACAGGTTCTACCTGGCCAGGAAATTAAATCATGTTTAGGGTTTAAGTCATAGTGACCCCATCAGTAGTTTTTCTATCGTACACGCTCTCACAACTTTTTTCTTTAGTTGTGAAGGAAATATTGGCTATGATCTGTGAATCATTGAGATGCATCAGCATGCGTGTTAGTTTTCCTTTGTATTTGATGGAATGTTGTAACGGGGCAACCTTGGAATAGGAATGAAAATGGAGTGGAAAAGTTTCCGTTTTTCCGAAGAAAAAATGGAAACGGAGAGAAACCAACGTTTCATTTCGTTGGATCGCGCCATCGAGCAAAACCAATGTTTAAATCACGTCTGTCGTGTTCGTGTCTCACTCTCCTCCACGGCTCAACCCCACACGGTCGCTCGGCATGCCACTCACCGCAAACCGAGTAGTATACCATAAGTTTCCCGCCTGCTTGTCGATGGATCGCGCCATGGAGTACTAGCACTACTAGAAGAGATTGACGAGTTGGGGGAGGACAACTAGCTGTAGCACGGACTCCCAAGAACTTTTTACATGCATGTTGTAGCCGACTATTGCGACCTTTGAACGCGGAGCAGCCGCATGCACCCGGAAGCGGCGCGGGCGACGCTCTCTCGGGCGGCGCGCCGCCTCAATGCCGGCGCCAGTGAGAGGTCGCGTCCGCTCTGGCCGGGCATGAATGCGGCACTGACCGTTTCGGGCGGGAAGCACGCGCGGGTGATGAAGAGAGGGTTCGGGTTGGTCAGGACCGACCGTGGCAGCAGTCCGGACGTGCGCAAACAAGAGATGTTGTACGTTAATATTGCTGCGTATATTATTAACAATGTAAATAATGTGCCAGTTGGACAAATATGATTGGAGATGGAGATGGAAATGGAATTTTACGTAAACACGGATATGCATGTCTATGTCTATGTGTGTGTGCGCGATGACTCTCGCGACCTGGAAGTGGGGGCGTGTTTTTGATCAAGTTTTCTTTCTTGGTATGTTAGAAAATCAGTTTGTCTAATTCACATCTAGATGTTATTTAAGGATATCACATCTAAGCTCCCACAAGTATATAATGTAGCAACAAGAAACAAAAAAACTAGGAAAAGACCACAAACAGAGTGGACATCAACTTATATGTGACATAGCTATGTCACATCTAGATGTGTCCTAGACAGACCCTCAAAAAATTGTCCGCCAGTTTTCGTTTCTTTTTTCCAGGAACACGCGTGTTCTATTTAAAACCACTGCTATGGAGAGATTTTTTTGCTCCATTATAGCTTCTTGTTTGATAGAGTTTCTTGCGTCTCGCTCTCTCACCCTCTCCATATCAAAACAAGATGACAGTGTCCACTCTATCTCTCTCCTCACAGGTGGTCACAGATCCGGCCGAATCCCGTCTGCTGCGGGAGGTGAGGAGGTGTAGCGTTGACGTTGTCGCCGTCGGCGACGGAGGAAGCCGATGCGCACCGTCCTCTCAGAGCCAGCGCTGGCACGGACGAAGATCCTCCGCGCCCTTGTTAGCTGCCGTCGTGTGGGCAGATCCCGCCCGCCCGCCTAAACGACATATCGCCCACCTGAGGTATAACTTCTTGTTTGCTCCAGCTTCCCAGGTCGCTGCGTGCGGGCTTTCTTCTATGCGACTACTCCCCAGCTCCCCATGCATAGTAGCTAGGGTTCGTCGGCTGGTCCAACATCACCTACTAGTACTACTATTATAGAGGAAATGCCACTCAAAAAGTTGTCCTGATTTATGCCTCGGTGGAGGTATACATGTTGTTTCGACAAAAAGTACATGGTGGTTGTGCGGTCATTGTGCATATGGTGGTAGTACTATCACTGGTTAAATGAAGAAATGCTTTTTTTCTCGGGTATCCTGGTTGAGTTCTCATCAAGATAATTATGATGCTTCTGTTTGTTGGTGTACTTTTCATTAATTCTTATTGACAATTGAGATGTCGTTGCTAACCCTTTTTTATATTTTTGGAAACAGCGATGCGTGTCTGCATACCCGGGCATGTCTTCCTCAATTTTAGTGGAACTGCACAAAATTGGATGGCCATTGTTGTTCCGCCTCACTGTCCTCTTCCACATGGTTCTTCCTTCCTCGGGCTTGATTACTGAGAAGAAACATACCACAGTGAGGATTTGTCGAACTTCTTAGGTGCCTCACCCAAACTTGATGCCAAATGGATGATGCATCACCACGATGACCAATCGATGCTCATGGTTGCGCCTCACGGTTGCGTCGGCTGGTGAAGCTGATCGATTTTTGACGAAAAACAAGTTGTCTTCCATCAGTGCTCTTTGCTTGTTACGCACAAAGATGATATCCTTCGTCAGTTCACCTTGGTTGCATTGGAGACGCAGTCGTCTTTCACGTTGGTGCAATTTTATCATAAAATTGGCTATGAACCAAATGTTTCCTCGAAGAAGGATCGACGTTGGTACTAAGAGCATAAGTTTTGTATTGATTTCTAAGCCTTCTCACAACTTTGTCTCCAGCTCCCCTGTAATTTTATTTGTCCAGCTATTAACTTTGATTTAAAAAATGGTGTGGACTAAAAACCCGGATGGACGTAGTAGCCCTCCATTTTTATTTACTCCGCATATTAGATTTGACTGAAGTCAAACTTTGTAATACTCTCAAACCTTTCCGATAATTGAAATTAAATTTCTTTATTTGTACACACTCTCACACGTTTCCTATAATTTGGCGCATGTGTGGTTGTTCACTTAAGGGAGGGTAGTGTACCACACGTGAAGGACAGGAAGTGCGACCAGGACGCGTGGTCGTGGATCGTTAGTTCATCGAAAGTAGTACTAGTTTTCTTCGTTGTACATTAAATAAAGAGTTTCGTTTCATACTTACACAATTTAAAACGATTGTTATGGAGAGAATAAGAAAACCACTCCACTATATTTTATTCGTATACACGAGAGTACTATATGGATGCAACTTCATTGACTTAGTGCACCTGCCTTTGGATTTACGACAGGTGGGCCCAAAATGTGGCTGGCTCACCTGTCATACAGCCAAAAGCAGGTGCAGTGAAGGCACTGGAGCTCAGTCAGTACTGCAGTAGTATATATATAAGCGGGAGCCTCAGCGCTTGTTCGCTAGGGTTTGCACTCTCCACACGCTTGCCGCACTACATATATGTTACACGCTGGAGGCTCAGCGTTCATTTGCTAGGGTTTGCTATATTCACAGTCTCTCACCCTCTCTTCACCATATCTAAACAAGACTGCATTGGCCTCTTGTCTCTCTCTCCCCCCTCACAGCTAGTGAAGGAGGCGTCCGTATCCCGTCGCGCCGGGAAGGGGAGGAGGTGCAGCGTTCACTCTATCGCCTTCAGCGGGGGAGGCAATCCACTGCCGGCTGCGTTGTTCTCTTTCACCCAGTGCCTGTGCGGGAGGGCCACCGACCCCTTCTTCCTCGATGTCGTACGTAGTGTGGGCAGATCCGGCCTCCCGCCGCATGCCTTGCCACATCCCGACGACCCTAAGGTATAAGTTTCTTTGAAACCGTCGTTGCTCTAGCTGCATGTGGATCTTTTTCGATCTGTAGTCGAATCTAGGTCTTGGTTCAAAGAGGAAAGAAGGGTGCGGTGGGCTGGAGCAAGAATCTGGGACGTGGTTCAATGAGGAAAGGAGGGGTGGAAAGTAATATAGACTGGCTATCCAACCGCTTTGTAGGTCGAAAAGGGAAAAGGGGGGTAACCCAGTACACACATCTGTAAAGGAACCTATTTCTTTGTTGAAAAGGGAAAGAAACTGGGGGGTCGGGTAGTTTGTGCATGACTATATTTGCTGCCCTCACATAGGAAGAAGGTTCAAAGAGAACAAATATGCGACCAGCGTATATATGCTGCTTGGCTACATACTCTGCATCACCCATTTATACGTGTGGACGCACATGGTGCTGGCATGTCCCATGCAGCTATTTTGCTGTTGTTAATCTAAGAATGCCGCCGTAAAATTGAAGCAATGCCACTGTTAAAAGTAAACTACATTTTTTAACAAATGTTGTTTCAAGAGAATGTCTCTGTTAATATGAATCAATGCAACTGATTTAAATAAATTATGAATTGAAGCTATTGCATTGCTGTCTTTTCCCATTAAGTAGTGAACAAAAATGGGACCAACCCAGACATGATGCTTGTTGCTTTGTTACAACAAATTCAGCATCACCCCCTTTATAAGCCAGTAATTGATGCCACTCTCAGAATTAACTACTGAATCTTATTTCAAAACTGCAACACTTGTTAGGGATTGGCGGGATTACCATTTTTGTGGCCGCATGTTTCATCCTCCTTTATTAGCCAGTAATTGATTCCTTTTTTTGCCTCTGTTTAAACAGGGATATCTATTCAACTTGTTGCTATTGCGACATTTTGCTTCGCTTAATTTTGGTGGAACTGCACAAAATGAAACCGGATTTCCATATATGTGTTGAGATCTCTCTGAGATCTTCCTCACGAGTTGTTTCAAATCTTGGTCTTGAATGGTCAGTACTGACCTTCTTCAGAATTAACTACTGAATCTTAGTTCAAAACTGCAAACACTTGTTAGGGATCGGCACGAGTACCATTTCTGTTAGGGATCGGCCGGAGTACATGTTTAAGAAATGTATTGTTCAGATAATGTCTCTGTTATTATATATCAGTTACAGACTTACAGTGTTTTACAAATGGTACTATCCTACTTTGTAGTTGCTTCTACATGTTTAACCAAGGTATTGTTAAGTTAATGTCTCTGTTAAAATGAATCAGTCGCATTGTTTTAGGAATGATACTTATCTGCTTTTTCGTTCTTTATACATCTTGAAACAAGGCATTGTTAAGATAATGTCTCAATTAATATGAATGAATCACACTGATTGAGAATTGCTACTCTCCTGCTTTGTTTCCCATTAAGATAAGGTAGATCTGTAGATGTTTTTCTTCTGGGAGTACCAGTCATCAACCGTTATTTCTCAGTAATTGTTTCCCTTATACCTTTTGTTGCTTATAGGGATATCAAAATTAAAGCTCGGTTTTATTCTGACTTCGATTTTAGTTCAACTACACAAAAGGAGCCAATATGTCCAAGGCAAACTGCTGCATTATTGGGTCCAGTTGGTCATTCCACTTTGCAGAAAGAAGCAGTCATTGTTTGCGCTACATTACAGAAGGAATGACCGAGAAGCTTCACAGAGTATTAGGCCTTCCACTATGTAGGCCAAAAGAGGTGCCAATTTCACCTTTTCTAAGTTTGGCACCGAATCCCTCCATTGCTACAGCCGGTGCTATAAATATTAGACACCGGTGACATGACTAGTCTGCAGAGACCATTGGCAATTTAACAACACGTGGAGTGCCCTGGGCAAGAAGTGCCCAAACAAGTACAAGAAGCGGTAGGACTCCACGATCATAGGCATTACATATTTTGAATGGGAAAAGCTTGTCAAAGTTTAATCATTAATGTTAGCAAGAAGCGACAGGACTCCACAATCATAGGCATTACATATTTTGAATGGGAAAAGCTTGTAAAAGTTTAATCATTGATGTTAGCAAGAAGACGTTAGTTTAATATATTGGAATTGGAAAACCTTGTCAAAATTTGCTCATTGATGTTAGCCATAAGACATGCTTTTGATATTTTTGAGGGGGACGCCCTTGCTGTGAGCAGCGTCGAGTGTTTTTTCCTATTCCTGTGTTCAGTTTAGAAGTAAATAGTTACTCTGCTGAGATATTCCTGTGTTAAGAGTTTGTTCTGAATATTGTCTATTTAATGCCAGGCCTTGTGTTTTGAGCTTGGAATGTTGTGGCATGCGGCATCATGAGCTGTTCACCGTGCCTCCTGAGAATAATGCTTCGTATTGTTTTGCATGTCGATCTAATGCCAGTGATTTGCTTGTTAAGAAGATCATCCTTTTCTGTTGTTTCCGTGCTTAAGAAGTTCATCGTCTGATGTTTCATTCATAGCCTATACGACAAGTTGGGTAGGTTAGACGTGAAACCATATGATCTTCTGACCAACTCATGATATTAGGCCGTGATTGGATCGTTGTTTTCCAACCAAAACCGCTTGTAAAACTGACGCTTGTAAATTAAAGCAGATGGTCTCGGGCGAAGGCGCTTGGTTGGTCAATTTTGACTAGTAAAATATCGGAAGTACTTGACACATGAGAAAAACGCTGAACGACACTCGGACGATTGCTAATCCGGCCGTTAGCTGTTGTTTCAGCCTTGCCCATGGATGGCATGATACGCACGTCGTGCATGTATCGTCTGGTAATGTCGTCCATATAGCAGTGCTCGTAAAATATACACTGGTCTCTTAAATTACACGCGTAACCCACCGGTTTTACCTACAGACCTCGGGCCCTCGGTTTCATTACGGTTGTATTTTACGCGTTGTTTTCGATGACGAGTAAATTACACTTGTATGTTAATACAGGTTTGAAATAAACCAGAGCTCCCAAGCGCGGCCTTACCGTTTCATGACGTCTTAGTTTCTCGAAGGTGCTCATAGGTGTCCGATGATCCTGGCTTCCTGAATGAGTAGCGGGCGCTGTATCAGACCATCTGTAGGGCCCGCGAGGCCCTCTCTGTTGTCCTTCAAGTTTTTGTGCTCGCCGTGGCGCCGAGCATTGTTAACATCGTCAACGAACATGAGGATTTAGGAGATGACTTTATTTTGACTGGATGACACTAGGGACCCACTAGGGCCATAGCCGTACGTACGCAAGTGCCTCCTTATTATGTACAACTATATTTTTTGCTTTCTCCTAGTTTCCTAACATCACGGTCCCACACCATTGTCAACCTATGTAGTCAATATAAACGAGAGAATTGCACAAGGTGCGGCCGACAGCTGGGACCAAGCAGCTCGAGCAGTATTTGTGTTTTTGAGGCATGAGCACTGCAGAGTTTTTCTTGGCGATGATTTCGCTGTTGTTCAGAGGAGAGCAGGGTATTAACTGGGCGGGCTGTAGCCCGTCTAGCCCAGGCCAGATATCCAGCCCAGATACTAATTTTTTCAAGATGAAAATGGCTAGCCCAGCTATACGTCTTTTTGAGGAATACCCACGCAAGGTCAACTTGTTATTCTTCGCCCCGCTGGGCTGCAAATCTTTCCTAGGAGGGATGCATTAGGCTTAACAGGAAAATGGGCTTTAAAAAATAGTAAATGGGATGTAATTATAAAAACTGGGCAGTAACTATAAAAAATGCACCAAACACGAAATTAGTTTATAAAATATTATTTATGGATTTTGAAAATCTTAAATTTTCATTGTTGCACGCGCAATGTTTCGTTAGATTTTTATGTGATACAAATTTATATTTAATCTCACTAGAAATTTCAGGATAAAAATATTTCGGAGCCCATCAAAATGTGGAAAATTTTATTGAATTCTGTCTTCAACGGTTTGTTCAAATTATTAATCATTGTCCTAGCTAGAAAATGGGCATTACTTTTAACAAACTGTAAATGGGCTGTTGTAAATTCCATTAGAATTCCAAAATGGGATGTACATTCTTACAAAACGTAAATGGGCTATAAGTTCTCTGCCACACACTTGTGGGCCTACTAAGTGACGCGTCCCCTAAAAAAATAAGTTGACGCGTATGCAAGGCTTTGCCAACTTATTATAGTCAACACACGGTTCTAGCAGCAGTGGCCGTTGGATGTCTATCCAACGGATGTCGTGCTTCTTCTTCAATCTCGGATATTCTTAGCTTCAGCCGCCCAAAAAATGATTCCTCCCCCT
Organism: Aegilops umbellulata; assembly: GCA_032464435.1. Classification (NCBI taxonomy): domain Eukaryota; kingdom Viridiplantae; phylum Streptophyta; class Magnoliopsida; order Poales; family Poaceae; genus Aegilops; species Aegilops umbellulata. The sequence continues at coordinate 111,296,936 of CP136060.1, read as the reverse complement.
GACATCTGGGGCGCACAGTTTCGGAGGCTGACCTGTGGGCCCACTAAGTTGGAGCGTATCAAGGGCTTTGTCAACTTAGTCAATAATAAACGTTACTAGCTTCAGTGACCGTACGATGTCCATCCAACGGTCGTAGTGCTTCTTCAACCTCTGGTGTTCTTGGTCCAGCCGCCCAAAGCAGCGCCGGTCGTGCCGCCTGCTCCTGACTCCCGTGGCCAGCTGTGCTGCCGCGGAGGCCTCACCGCCCCCATACTATTCCCACCGCTGGCTAGGCCATCCCTCCACTCACCCACACCCCCTGTTATTCTGCGGCGATGGCAGCCTCACACCGTAGCCGAACCAGTGAACCCTCGTACTCCTCTCCGCGCGGGCTTCCACTGCTGCGTCTTCCCCGGCTCCGCGTCTTCCCCTTCCTAGGCATCACCATCATCCAGACCACCGCCCTGGTGCTCTCGACGCGGCATGGTTAACGTGGTCAACGACCGACTTCCATCGGAAGAGTACTGTACATGGAGAGGCTGACAGCTGGGTCCATGCGGCCGCAAGGAAGTGCCTCCTTATTACACGCAAAATAATTATTCCTCCACCTTATAGCAGGGACCCACCGGACGGGCCACCTTATTTCACGAAAAAAATGTTTCCCCCCTGACTGCTCGGACCCACCGGATGGGCCAGCGTATTTCGTGAAAAAAACGTTCCCCCCGCTGTCAGCTCGGACCCACCGGAAGTGCCTCCTTATTACGCACAAAAAAAGAATACTCCCCCTGCTAGCTGGGACTCACCATGGAGGGAGGCTGACTTGTGGGCCTACTAAGTTGACTGGGACGGGGGCCTTTGTCAACTTTAGTCAATATGAACGATTTTAGCTCCAGTGACTGTACGATGTCCATCCAACGACCGTAGTGATTCTTCAACCTCTGGTCTTCTTGCTCCAGCCGCCCAAAGCAGCGCCGGTCGTGCCGCATGCTCCTGCCTCCCGTGGCCGGCTGTGCTGCCGCAGAGGCCTCACCGCCCCCTACTATTCCCACCGCTGGCCAGGCCCTGCGGTGACGGCAGCCTCACACCACAGCCGAACCAGTGAACCCTCGTACTCCTCTCCGTGCAGGCTTCCACTGCCGCGTCTTCCCCGGCTCCTCGTCGTCCCCTTCCTAGGCCTCGCCGTCGTCCACCGCCCTGGTGCTCTCGGCGCGGCGTGGTCAACGTGGTCAAGGAACGACTTCCATCGGACGTGGACTGTACGTGAAGAGGCTGATAGCTGGGTCCACGGCCGCAGCAAGGAAGTGCCTCCTTATTATGTGCAAAATAATTATTCCTCCACCTGACAGCGGGGACCCACCGGACGGGCCACCGTATTTCGTGAAAAAAACGTTTTCCCCCTGACTGCTGGGACCCACCAGCTACACCTTCGCACGCAAGGAAGTGCGTTCGGGCAAAAAAACAAAACGATTCGCCCCCCTGACTGCTAGGACCCACCAGCTACATCTTCACACGCAAGGAAGTGCCTGATAGTCGGGACCCACCTGGTCGAAGCGTACGTAGCGTTGTCATTCTGGTCGCGAACGTGTACGTACATATATACTGGTGGATGTAGAGGCGCGCACGTGTCATAGTAGAGGCGGCCAGGGTGCAAGAAAGAAAATACGGCCACGTATGTGTACATACGGGCGGGGTCTCGAACGCCTACTCACGCATACGTACGGCAAGGGCTCGTTGACATGGCTGGGTCAGAACGGAGAAACAGCGTCGTCGTCGTGTTCATGGGGACGCAACGAAATGCGTCGTGTTCATGGCGAGGCAACGTAATGCGTCGTGTTCATCGGGAGGGCTTGGACGGAACAGGCGACGGAAACGAGGCCTGGCGTACCGCAGAACGGAGGAAACGGCCTTGTGTTCGACCAGCCACGTTCGAAACGGGGGTCCTGTTGATCGGGAGGGGTGTGGCGTACCGCAAAACGGAGGAAACAGACCTCCCATGGTCTAGACGGAGGTCCTGTTGATCGGGAGGGGTGTGGCGTACCGCAAAACGAAGGAAACGGACTTGTGTTGGAGCGCTACGGTCGAAACGGGGGTCCTGTTCATCGGGATGGGTGTGGCGTACCGCAAAACAGGTCGCCACGGAATATTGTTCATCTCCACCGTCGACCTCCTCCAGCCTCCACGGGCTCCTGTTCATCCAGCCTCCACGGGCTCCTATTCATCCAGCCTCCACCGCGCGCTACTCCACCGGCTACTGTTCAACCACCCCTGCACCGTCTACTATTCATCCAGCCCTCCACACCACGGGGTCCTCTTCAACCACCCCTCCACGGGCACCCCTCCACCGTCTACTGTTCATCCAGCCCTCCACACCACGGGGTCCTGTTCAACCACCCCTCCACGGGCACCCCTCCACCGTCTCTTGTTCATCCAGCCCTCCACACCACGGGGTCCTGTTCATCCACCCCTCCACGGGCACGCCTCCACCGTCTACTGTTCATCCAGCCCTCCACCACACCATGGGGTCCTGTTCATACAGAGGCAATGCCACCGCTCACTGTTCATCCAAACCCCCCGCAACGCTCACTGTTCATCCCATCGATCGGCTTCAGTTAGCAGCAGTAGCGAAGGAATCGCTCGATCGGGTTCAGTTAACAGCCATCGATCGATCGCTCGGGTTCAGTAACGCGTGGCCTGCAGTGCAATCGCTTGGGTTCAGTTAGAGCCCAACGCCTCGCTCGGGTTCAGTTAGAGCCAACGCCTCGCACACATGCGCGTACGTGTAGGAGAGAAGCGCACATCGCTCGGCCCCCGACCTCCCACCGTAACCGGGAACTCCCCGAAATTTTCCTCCCCCTTGCTTCTACCACGGTTTTTTCCGTCATGGACGGCCCAAAGAATGTCATGCAGCTGCGTCTCCGGCCCGCCCAGGACGAAAATCCCATTTTCTGTCATGATTTTTTGTTATAGAAGTAGCAGCCCACCACATCTATGATGATACCGGGTTTTGTCACAATTATCGTCATAGAAGTGTCGTATGTATGACAGAAAAAATTTCGTTCGACCCAAATGTCACGGATGTGTCTTTTTTTGGTAGTGGCGATCTCAGTGTTCCCCAACAATTGCACGGACGAAGGATCCTCAACGCCATCAACCGCCGTCGCATATTACACTTCGCTGACTTGGTAACTATCTTACAGAAGTACAACGCAATGGAAAGCGCCTAGAAAACTCAGGCGGCTCGTGGGGAATCATCGGTCCCCACTAAACCCCTCGTTCAGGCTAAGAGGACGCACCCTCATGATGCCCGGTCCAATAGTAAAGAAATATAAGCCCATTACGGGGTTCGGAACCTTTCTGGAAGGATGGCTCGATGGGCCATGCAAAATACACACAACACCGGATAACATACCGACCCACAGCCTTAGAGCATGTTGGATACTCCGGCAAGTGGCCAAGAGCGGTGAGGATATCCTCACCAAGAATACCCCAGAACAACACCCCCAGAAGACGACGACCTCAAAATATTGACGGTCTTCAAGACATTTGCTTTAAATAATAGGCGCTAAAGGGCACTCCGCGAACTTGCTGAAGTCTGCCAAATTGCAGCGATAAACCCTTGGAACGACATGGCTATAACTTCTAAAGCCGGTGACGTACCCAAATACAGGACAGTCCGAGCACCAGCCGCCTTGGTCCTCAGTTCAATCATGGACGGCTTTCGGCTTGCCAAGGTTCTCATGGATGGCGGCAGCGGACTAAACCTCATCTATGAGGATACACTCCACAAAATGGAAATAGATAAGAGCCGTATCGAACAAAGCAGCACAACCTTCCGAGGAATCATTCCCAGTCGGGAGACGCGGTGTGCAGGAAAAATCACACTTGACTTGGTATTCGGCATGCCGGAGAATTATCGGTCCGAAGAGATAATCTTCCAAGTGGCCCCTTTCAAAAGTGGATATCACGCCCTCATGGGGCGAGAGGCATTTAAACGCTTCCAAGCTATACCTCATTATGGGTACATGAAGCTTAAGATGCCCAGGCCTAACGGTATAATCACTCTCGCCAGTGATCCACACACAGCACTCCGCAGCGAAAACAAAACCGCATCCTTGGCCCTTGAGGCACTATCCGAAGCCCTCGCGGCCGAAGAATTAATCGCACTACGCTCCACGGTGGACCGGGAAGATGTGATCCTAGACAAACGACCCAAATCCACATTAATCAAACTGGCAGAAGAAATAGTCAAATTCCAAGTCCATCCAACGGACCCCAAGAAGACATCATCTATTGGAGCACAACTAGACCCAACGGTTGATGCCGCGCTATGAGAGTTCCCGCGCGAGAACTGGACATATTCGCCTGACACCCTTCTGATATGGCAGGAACCCCATGCAAGTTGACTGAACACAGCCTCAATATATTGAAGGGATATAAACCGGTCAAACAAACACTACGGCATTTTTTCGAACCCAAACGTCAAGTTATGGGGGAGGAGCTAGCCAAGCTAATCGAGGCCAGTCATTAGAGAAATAAAACACCCAGACTGGCTAGCAAACCTGGTGATGGTGCCAAAGAAGGACAAATCCCGGCGCTTGTGCGTCGACTTCAAAGACCTCAATAAGGCTTGCCCCAAGGATCCCTTCCCCCTCCCCCGCATCGACCAGATCATTGATGCTACTGCAGGACATGACTCACTGTGCTTCCTCGAGGCATATTCCGGATATCATCAAATTAAAATGAAGGAGTCCGATCAAGCTGCAACATCATTCATTATCCCATATGGGCCATTCTGCTTCAACACCGTGCCCTTCGGGCTAAAAAACGCCGGCGCCACCTATCAACGCATGATCCAAACATGCCTGGAGAAACAGATCGGCAAGACAGTTGAAGCATATGTGGACGACGTGGTCATCAAAACTAGACACGTTGATACACTCATGGACAATTTACGTCTCACATTCGATAACCTCCGTGCATATGACATTAAGCTGAATCCGGAAAAGTGTGTTTTCAGCGTCCCCGCTGGAAAACTATTGGGCTTCATCGTTTCCAATAGAGGAATTGAAGCAAATCCAGCCAAAATCCGAGCTTTGTCACAATTGGCTACGCCAACGGACCTTAAACAGGTCCAAAAACTCGTCGGTTGCATGGCAGCTTTAAGCCGATTTATCTCTAGATTGGGAGAAAAGCCATTGCCACTCTATCGCCTTCTATGGTTCACCGATCACTTCGAGTGGACGGATGGGGCAACGGCCGGACTAGAAGAAATAAAAATCCTTTTGGCGAACAACCCAATCCTGGCTGCACCGAATGTCGGCGAACCCATGTTATCATACATATCGGCAACACACCAGGTGGTGAGCACCGTGCTCGTCGTTGAATGAGAACAGGACGGACACAAATTCCCGCTTCAAAAGCCAGTATACTACGTATCCACTGTCCTCACACCATGCAAATCCCGGTACCCCCATTATCAAAATATAGCATACGCGGTCTTCATGGCATCCCGGAAGCTACGACACTACTTCCAGGAGTTTTCGATCACGGTGGCTTCCGAAGTACCACTCAATGACATAATAAACAACCGCGATGCTACGGGCCGGATTGCCAAATGGGCCATTGAGCTCCTTCCATTCGACACAACATACAAACCACGTCGAGCCATTAAATCCCAAGTACTGGCTGACCTCGTCGCCGAATGGACAGAGGCCGAACTCCCTAAAGAGTACGACACATATTCCAATTGGGTTATGTATTTTGATGGTTCCAAAATGCTGCAGGACTAGGAGCGGGCGTCGTTTTAACGCCCCCACTGGAGTCGTCGTCCAGTACATACTCCAAATATTATACACAGATTCTAATAACGTAGCCGAATACGAGGCCTTATTGCATGGCCTTCGGATGGCTGTCTCCATGGGCACACAACACCTGGAAGTGCGTGTGGACTCAAACCTCGCAATATCTCAAATAAATGGAGACTTCGATGCCAAAGATCTGAAGATGGCGTCTTATCATAATGTCGTGCTAAAAATGTCAGCTCGGTTCGAGGGGCTCAAGTTTCATCACGTGGCCCGAGAAAGTAATCAAGCGGCGGATGTCCTTGCTCGCATCGGCGCCAAGCGCGACCCTGTCCCACCTAACATCTTTCTGGAAAGGCTTTTTAAGTCATTCGTGGCATGGCAAGGGGAGAGGGGCAATACTAATCTGGATCCGAACACAACCCCAGATTCCGAACACACCGATATCATCGGGGGCTCAGCCACCGAAATAACACAGTTGGCCCATCTCATTATGGCAGTCATCACCCCATGGACCGACCCCTTCTTGGCCTACCTCAATAAGAAGGAACTCCCTGAGGATCAGAATGAGGCCCGCCGCATTGTCCGGCGTTCAAAGGCTTACAAGGTTCACGACGGAGAGCTCTACAAGAAAAGCGCTACCGGAGTCCTTCAAAGATGTATCTCCGAAGAGGAGGGGCGGCAACTCCTGGCTGAGATTCACGCCGGTCTCGGCGGGCACCACGCTGCAGCTCGGGCCCTTGTTAGCAAGGCCTTCCGTACAGGGTTTTATTGGTCGACGCCTGAGCAGATGCACATGACCTTGTCCAACGTTGCGTCGGATGCCAACTATTCGCCAAGCAAAGCCATATGCCCCCCACTACCCTACAAACAATCCCCATCACTTGGCCTTTTGCGGTCTGGGGACTGGATATGGTAGGACCCCTTAAAGGAGGAAGCCATAAGAAAAAATACCTGCTGGTCATTGCTACGTCTCGAGCTAGCGTTGGTTTTCCCCGAAGAGGAGGGGGTGATGCAGCACAGTAGCGTAAGTATTTCCCTCAGTTTTTGAGAACCAAGGTATCAATCTAGTAGGAGGTCACGCGCAAGTCCCTCGTACTTGCGCAAAACGGTAGCAACTCGCAACCATAGCTTAGGGGTTGTTAATCCCTTCACGGTCACTAACGAGAGTGAGATCTGATAGAGATAATATTTTTGGTATTTTTGGTGTAAAGATGCAAAGTGAAAAGTAAAAGCAAAATAAGTAAAGTAAAGTAATGGAGATTGATATGATGAGAATAGACCCGGGGCCATAGGTTTCACTAGTGGCTTCTCTCAAGAGCATAGATATTCTACGGTGGGTGAACAAATTACTGTTGAGCAATTGATAGAATTTAGCATAGTTATGAGGTTATCTAGGTATGATCATGTATATAGGCATCACGTCCGTGACAAGTAGACCGACTCCTGCCTGCATCTACTACTATTACTCCACTCATCGACCGCTATCCTGCATGCATCTAGAGTATTAAGTTAAAAACAGAGTAACGCCTTAAGTAAGATGACATGATGTAGAGGAATAAATTCATGCAATATGATAAATACCCCATCTTGTTATCCTCAATGGCAACAATACAATACGTGCCTTGCAACTATTTCTGTCACTGAGTAAGGACACCGCAAGATTGAACCCAAAGCTAAGCACTTCTCCCATTGCAAGAACTACCAATCTAGTTGGCCAAACCAAACGGATAATTCAAAGAGACTTGCAAAGATAACTCAATCATAAATAAAAGAATTCAGAGAAGATTCAAATATTATTCATAGATAAGTTGGATCATAAACCCACAATTCATCGATCTCAACAAACACACCGCAAAAAGAAGATTACATTGAATAGATCTCCACGAGAGAGGGGGAGAACATTGTATTGAGATCCAAAAAGAGAGAAGAAGCCGTCTAGCTACTAGCTATGGACCCGAAGGTCTGAAGTAAACTACTCACACTTCATCGGAAGGGCTATGGTGTTGATGTAGAAGCCCTCCGTGATGGATGCCCTCTCCGGTGGAGCTCCGGAACAGGCCCCAAGATGGGATCTCGTGGATACATGAAGTTGCGGGGGTGGAATTAGGTTTTTGGCTCCGTTTCTGGTCTAATGGGGGTACGTAGGTATATATAGGAAGAAGGAGCACGTTGGTGGAGCTCCGAGGGGCCCACGAAGCACGGGGGCACGCCCAGGGGGGAGGGCGCGCCCTCCACCCTCGTGACCTCCCCGGAAAATTCTTGGAGTAGGGTCCGAGTCTCCTGGATCACGTTCGGTGAGAAGATCACGTTCCCGAAGGTTTCATTCCGTTTGGACTCCGTTTGATATTCTGTTTCCTCGAAATACTAAAATAGGCAAAAAACAGCAATTCTGGGCTGGGCCTCCGGTTAATAGGTTAGTCCCAAAAATAATATAAAAGTGGAAAATAAAGCCCAATATAGTCCAAAACAGTAGATAAAGAAACATGGAGCAATCAAAAATTATAGATACGTTGGAGACGTATCAGGCATCCCCAAGCTTAATTCCTGCTCGTCCTCGAGTAGGTAAATGATAAAAAGAGAAATTTTGATGCGGAGTGATACTTTGGCATAATTTCAATGTAAATATTCTTAATCATGGTATGAATATTCAGATCCGAAAGGTTCAAGACAAAAGTTCATATTGACATAAAAATGACAATACTTCAAGCATACTAATCAAACAATTATGTCATCTCAAAATAACATGGCCAAAGGAAGTTCATCCCTACAAAATCATATAGTTAAGCTATGCTTCATTTTTGTCACACAAAGATGTTCCCAACTTCTATACCCCCGATGACAAGCCAAGCAATTGTTTCATACTCAAATAATCTCAAACTTTTTCAACCTTCACGCAATACATGAGCGCGAGCCATGGACATAGCACTATGGGTGGTATAGAATATGATGATGGGGATTGTGTGGAGAAGACAAAAAAGGAGAAAGTCTCACATCAACGAGGCTAATCAATGAGCTATGGAGATGCCCATAAATTGATGTTAATGCAAGGAGTAGGGATTGCCATGCAACGGATGCACTAGAGCTAAGAATGCTCAACAAAACAAAACTAGTGGGTGTGCATCCAACTTGCTTGCTCATGAAGACCTAGGGCATTTCGAGGAAGCCTACCGTTGGAGTATACAAGCCAAGTTCTATAATGAAAAATTCCCGCTAGTATGAACAAGACAACTTATGAGACTCACTATATGAAATCATGGTGCTACTTTGAAGCACAATATATGAGACTCACTACATGAAGAACAAGGTGCTACTTTGAAGCACAAGTGTGGAAAAAGAGATAGTAGCATTACCCTTTTTACTTTCTCCTTCTTTTTTTCTTTTTGGCCTTTCTCTTTTTTTTTGATTGGGCAATGCTCTAATAATGATGATCATCACACTTCTATTGATTACAACATAATGATTACAACTCGATACTAGAACAAGATATGACTCTATATGAATGCCTCCGGCGGTGTACCGGGATGGTGCAATGAATCAAGAGTGACATGTATGAAAAATAACGCATGGTGGCTTTCCCACAAATACGATGTCAACTACAAGATCATGCAATGGCAATATGGCAAAAGTAAAGCATGTCATGATGATGATGATGATGGAAGTTGCATGGCAATATATCTCGGAATGGCTATGGAAATGCCATGATAGGTAGGTATGGTGGCTGTTTTGAGGAAGATATAGGGAGGTTTATGTGTGAAAGAGCGTATCATATCACGGGGTTTGGATGCACCGGCGAAGTTTGCACCAACTCTCAATGTGAAAAAGGGCAATGCACGGTACCGAAGAGGCCAGCAAATGGCGGAAAGGTAAAAGTGCGTATAATCCATGGACTCAACATTAGTCAAAAGAACTCATATACTTATTGCAAAAATTTAGAAGTCATCAAAAATCAAGTACTACGCGCATGCTCCTAGGGGGATAGATTGGTAGGAAAATACCATCGCTCGTCCCCAACCGCCACTCATAAGGATGCACAAGCCAGGTACACTTCATGCTTCAAATTTGTTACACAACTTTAACCATACGTGCATGCTATGGGACTTGCTAACTTCAACTAGCACGACTATGATATTATCACCTCCATATCTTAAAACAATTATCAAACATCAAACTTATCTTAGTATTCAACCCACTAAAAAGAAAGTTTCACATATCTTGAATACCAAGTATATTAACATTAAGAAAATTACCATGCTATTAACGACTCTCAAAATACTCTAAGTGAAGAATGAGAGATCAAGTTTCTATAAAACAAACCACCACCATGCTCTAAAAGATCTAAGTGAAGCACTAGAGCAAAAATTATCACGCTCAAAAAGATATAAGTGAAGCACATAGAGTAAACTATCAAGCTCAAAAGATATAAGTGAAACACATAGAGTATTCTGAAAAATTTCAATTCATACATGGATCTCTCAAAAGGTGTGTACAGCAAGGATGATTTTGGTAGACTAACAAGCAAAGACACAAATAATACAACACGCTCCAAGCAAAACACATATCATGTGGTGGATAAAAATATAGCTCCAAGTAAATTACCGATGGAAGTGGACGAAAGAGGGGATGCCTTCCGGGGCATCCCCAAGCTTTGACTTTTTGGTGTCCTTGGATTATCTTGGGGGTGCCATGGGAATCCCCAAGCTTAGGCTCTTGCCACTCCTTGTTCCATAATCCATCAAAAGAATTCACCCAAAACTTGAAAACTTCACAACACAAAACTCAATAGAAATCTCGTGAGCTCCGTTAGAGAAAGAAAACAAAAGACTACTTTAAGGTACTGTAGTGAACTTGTTCTTTATTTGTATTGGTGTTAAACCTACTGTATTCCAACTTCTCTATAGTTTATAAACTATTTTACTAGCCATAGATTCATCAAAATAAGCAAACAACACACGCAAAACAGAATCTGTCAAAAACAAAACAGTCTGTAGTAATCTGTTACTACGCAAACTTCCGGAACCCAAAAACTTCTAACAAAATTAGACGACCTGGGAATTTTTTTTGTTGATCAGCAGCAATTGGAATAACTATTTTATCACGTTCTAGTGATTTTTAACAATTCGGGCACTGAGCGCAAAGATTCTGGAAATTACAGCAAGATCAAATAACTATCTTCCAAGAAGATCTAATAGGTTTAACTTGGCACAAACACTAATTAAAAGATAAAACCACATCTAAACAGAATCTAGATGGATTATTTATTCCTAAACAGAACCAAAAACAAAAACACAAAATAAAATTGGGTTGCCTCCCAACAAGCGCTATCGTTTAACGCCCCTAGCTAGGCATAAAAGCAAGGATAGATCTAGGTATTGCCATCTTTGGTAGGCAATCCATAAGTGGCTCTCGTGATAGATTCATATGGTAATTTTATTTTCTTTCTAGGAAAGTGTTCCATGCCCTTCTTTAAGGGAAATTGGAATTTAATATTCCCTTCCTTCATATCAATAATTGCACCAATCGTTCTAAGGAAAGGTCTACCAAGAATAATAGGACATGAAGGATTGCAATCTATATCAAGAACGATAAAATCTACGGGCACATAATTCCTATTTGCAACAATAAGAACATCATTAATTCTTCCCATAGGCTTTTTAATAGTGGAATCCGCAAGATGCAAGTCTAGCGAGCAATCATCAAAGTCACGGAAATCTAGCAAATCACACAAAGCTTTGGGGATAGTAGAGACATGAGCACCCAAATCACACAAAGCATGAAACTCATAATTTTTAATTTTAATCTTAATTGTAAGTTCCCACTCATCATGGAGTTTTCTAGGGATAGAAACTTTCAACTCAAGCTTTTATTCATAAGACTGCATTAAGGCGTCAACAATGTGTTCGGTAAAGGCCTTATTTCGACTATAAGCATGAGGAGAATTTAACACGAATTGCAACAAGGAAATACAATCAATTAAAGTGCAATTTTCATAGTTAAATTCCTTGAGATCCAAAATAGTGGGTTTAGCAATATCTAGATTTTTATTTCTTTCAATCCCTTTTTTATCAATTTCATCATCAGGATCTAAAAACTCAGAATTCTTAGAACGCCTTCTAGGTAAGGGAAGATCATAATCAGATTCATCAAGATTCATATTGCAAAACAAAGATTTAATAGGGGACACATCAATAACTTTTAGATCTTCATCTTGATTCTCATAGTTATTAGAAGAAGACGCGTTAATAAAGGCATCTTTGTAACCACGCATCCTAGCAGTTCTTTCTTTGCACTCATCAATGGAAATTGTCATGGCTTTGAGAGACTCATTGATATCATGCTTAGGAGGAATAGATCTAAGCTTTAAAGAATCAACCTCAAGAGAAATTCTATCAACGTTCCTAGCCAAATCATCAAATTTAAGCAATTTCTCTTCAAGGAAAGCATTGAAATTCTTTTGTGAATTAATAAACTCTTTAACACTACTCTCAAATTCAGAGGGCATATTATTAAAATTTCCATAAGAGTTGTTGTATGAATTTCCATAATTATTAGAAGTATTACTAGGATAAGGCCTAGAATTAAAATTCCCTCTATACGCGTTGTTACCAAAACTATTCCTACCAACAAATTTCACATCCATAGATTCATTATTATTCTCAAGCAAAGTAGACAAAGGCATATTATTGAGATCAGAAGAAACACTCTTAACAAATAAATTCCTAAGTTCATCCCTCTTTTCACTCAAAACATTGATTTCTTCTATAGCATGCACTTTTTTATTAGTAGATCTTTCAGTATGCCATTGAGAATAATTGACCATAATATTATCTAGGAGTTTAGTAGCATCTCCTAATGTGATTTCCATAAAAGTGCCTCCCGCGGCCGAATCTAAAAGATTTCTAGAAGCAAAATTCAATCCAGCATAAAATTTTTGTATAATCATCCATAAGTTCAAACCATGAGTAGCACAATTACGTAGCATTAATTTTATTCTCTCCCAAGCTTGTGCAACATGTTCATGATCAAGTTGCTTAAAATTCATAATATCGTTCCTAAGAGAGATAATCTTAGCGGGAGGAAAATACTTAGAGATAAAAGCATCTTTGCACTTGTTCCAAGAATCAATACTATTTTTAGGCAATGATTAAAACCATGCTTTAGCACGATCTCTAAGCGAAAAAGGAAATAGCTTCAATTTAACGACATCATTATCGACATCCTTTTTCTTTTGCATATCACATAAATCAACAAAGCCATTTAGATGAGTAGCGGCATCTTCACTAGGAAGGCCGGCGAATTGATCTTTCATAACAAGATTCAACAAAGCAGTATTGATTTCACAAGATTCACTATTGGCAAGAGGAGCAATAGGAGTGCTAAGGAAATCATTGTTATTGGTATTGGTGAAGTCACACAATTTGGTAGCATCTTGGGCCATCACGACAAGTAAGCAAACTAACACACGAGCAAACAAAAGGCAAAGGGAAAGAGAGGGCGAATAAAACGGCAAGGTTGAAGTGGGGGAGAGGAAAAAGAGAGGCAAATGGCAAATAATGTAATGCGAGAGATAGAGATTGTGATGGGTACTTGGTATGTTGACTTTTGCGTAGGCTTCCCCGGCAACGGCGCCAGAAATGGCTCGTTGACGGGAGAGTAAATCTTGACTTGACTTGGCGTAGGCCTCCCCGGCAACGGCGCCAGAAATCCTTCTTTCTACGTCTCGAGCTAGCGTTGGTTTTCCCCGAAGAGGAGGGGGTGATGCAGCACAGTAGCGTAAGTATTTCCCTCAGTTTTTGAGAACCAAGGTATCAATCCAGTAGGAGGTCACGTGCAAGTCCCTCGTACCTGCACAAAATGGTAGCAAATCGCAACCAACGCTTAGGGGTTGTCAATCCCTTCAAGATCACTTACGAGAGTGAGATCTGATAGAGATAATATTTTTGGTATTTTTGGTACAAAGATTCAAAGTGAAAAGTAAAAAGCAAAATAAGTAAAATAAAGTAATGGAGAATTATATGATGAGAATAGACCGGGGGGGCATAGGTTTCACTAGTGGCTTCTCTCAAGAGCATAGATATTCTACGGGGGGTGAACAAATTACTGTTGAGCAATTGATAGAATTTAGCATAGTTATGAGGTTATCTAGGTATGATCATGTATATAGGCATCACGTCCGTGACAAGTAGACCGACTCCTGCCTGCATCTACTACTATTACTCCACTCATCGACCGCTATCCAGCATGCATCTAGAGTATTAAGTCAAAAACAGAGTAACGCCTTAAGCAAGATGACATGAAGTAGAGGAATAAATTCATGCAATATGATAAATACCCCATCTTGTTATCCTCAATGGCTACAATACAATACGTGCCTTGCAACTATTTCTGTCACTGAGTAAGGACACCGCAAGATTGAACCCAAAGCTAAGCACTTCTCCCATTGCAAGAACTACCAATCTAGTTGGCCAAACCAAACGGATAATTCAAAGAGACTTGCAAAGATAACTCAATCATAAATAAAAGAATTCAGAGAAGATTCAAATATTATTCATAGATAAGTTGGATCATAAACCCACAATTCATCGATCTCAACAAACACACCGCAAAAAGAAGATTACATCGAATAGATCTCCACGAGAGAGGGGGAGAACATTGTATTGAGATCCAAAAAGAGAGAAGAATCCATCTAGCTACTAGCTATGGACCCGAAGGTCTGAAGTAAACTACTCACACTTCATCGGAAGGGCTATGGTGTTGATGTAGAAGCCCTCCGTGATGGATGCCCTCTCCGGTGGAGCTCCGAAACAGGCCCCAAGATGGGATGTCGTGGATACAGGAAGTTGCGGCGGTGGAATTAGGCTTTTGGCTCCGTCTCTGGTCTAATGGGGGTACGTAGGTATATATAGTAAGAAGGAGCGCGTCGGTGGAGCTCCAAGGGGCCCACGAGGAAGGGGGCGCGCCCACGGGGGGATGGCGCGCCCTCCACCCTCGTGACCTCCCCGAAAAATTCTTGGAGTAGGGTCCAAGTCTCCTGGATCACTTCGGTGAGAAGATCACGTTCCCGAAGGTTTCATTCCGTTTGGACTCCGTTTGATATTCTGTTTCCTCGAAATACTGAAATAGGCAAAAAACAACAATTCTGGGCTGGGCCTCCGGTTAATAGGTTAGTCCCAAAAATAATATAAAAGTGGAAAATAAAGCCCAATATAGTCCAAAACAGTAGATAAAGTAGCACGGAGCAATCAAAAATTATAGATACGTTGGAGACGTATCAGGCATCCCCAAGGTTAATTCCTGCTCGTCCTCGAGTAGGTAAATGATAAAAAGAGAATTTTTGATGCGGAGTGATACTTTGGCATAATTTCAATGTAAACCTTCTTAATCATGGTATCGATATTCAGATCCGAAAGGTTCAAGACAAAAGTTCATATTGACATAAAAATGACAATACTTCAAGCATACTAATCAAACAATTATGTCATCTCAAAATAACATGGCCAAAGGAAGTTCATCCCTACAAAATCATATAGTTAAGCTATGCTTCATTTTTGTCACACAAAGATGTTCCCAACTTCTATACCCCCGATGACAAGCCAAGCAATTGTTTCATACTCAAATAATCTCAAACTTTTTCAACCTTCACGCAATACATGAGCGCGAGCCATGGACATAGCACTATGGGTGGTATAGAATATGATGATGGGGATTGTGTGGAGAAGACAAAAAAGGAGAAAGTCTCACATCAACGAGGCTAATCAATGAGCTATGGAGATGCCCATCAATTGATGTTAATGCAAGGAGTAGGGATTGCCATGCAACGGATGCACTAGAGCTAAGAATGCTCAACAAAAGAAAACTAGTGGGTGCGCATCCAACTTGCTTGCTCATGAAGACCTAGGGCATTTTGAGGAAGCCCATCGTTGGAATATACAAGCCAAGTTCTATAATGAAAAATTCCCACTAGTATGAACAAGACAACTTATGAGACTCACTATATGAAATCATGGTGCTACTTTGAAGCACAATATATGAGACTCACTACATGAAGAACAAGGTGCTACTTTGAAGCACAAGTGTGGAAAAATAGATAGTAGCATTGCCCTTTTTATTTTCTCCTTCTTTTTTTGGGCCTTTCTTTTTTTCTTTTTGGCCTTTATCTTTTTTTTTGATTGGGAAATGCTCTAATAATGATGATCATCACACTTCTATTGATTACAACATAATGATTACAACTCGATACTAGAACAAGATATGACTCTATATGAATGCCTCCGGCGGTGTACCGGGATGGTGCAATGAATCAAGAGTGACATGTATGAAAAATTACGCATGGTGGCTTTGCCACAAATACGATGTCAACTACAAGATCATGCAATGGCAATATGGCAAAAGTAAAGCATGTCATGATGATGATGATGATGGAAGTTGCATGGCAATATATCTCGGAATGGCTATGGAGATGCCATGATAGGTAGGTATGGTGGCTGTTTTGAGGAAGATATAGGGAGGTTTATGTGTGAAAGAGCGTATCATATCACGGGGTTTGGATGCACCGGCGAAGTTTGCACCAACTCTCAATGTGAGAAAGGGCAATGCACGGTACCGAAGAGGCTAGCAAATGGCGGAAAGGTAAAAGTGTGTATAATCCATGGACTCAACATTAGTCAAAAGAACTCATATACTTATTGCAAAAATTTAGAAGTCATCAAAAATCAAGTACTACGCGCATGCTCCTAGGGGGATAGATTGGTAGGAAAAGACCATCGCTCGTCCCCGACCGCCACTCATAAGGATGCACAAGCCAGGTACACTTCATGCTTCAAATTTGTTACACAACTTTAACCATACGTGCATGCTACGGGACTTGCTAATTTCAACACAAGTATTTCTCAAATTCACAACTACTCAACTAGCACGACTATGATATTATCACCTCCATATCTCAAAACAATTATCAAGCATCAAACTTATCTTAGTATTCAACCCACTAAAAAGAAAGTTTCACATATCTTGAATACCAAGTATATTAACATTAAGCAAATTACCATGCTATTAACGACTCTCAAAATAATCTAAGTGAAGAATGAGAGATCAAGTTTCTATAAAACAAACCACCACCATGCTCTAAAAGATCTAAGTGAAGCACTAGAGCAAAAATTATCACGCTCAAAAAGATATAAGTGAAGCACATAGAGTAAACTATCAAGCTCAAAAGATATAAGTGAAGCACATAGAGTATTCTGAAAAATTTCAATTCATACATGGATCTCTCAAAAGGTGTGTACAGCAAGGATGATTGTGGTAGACTAACAAGCAAAGACACAAATAATACAAGACGCTCCAAGCAAAACACATATCATGTGGTGAATCAAAATATAGCTCCAAGTAAATTACCGATGGAAGTGGACGAAAGAGGGGATGCCTTCCGGGGCATCCCCAAGCTTTGACTTTTTGGTGTCCTTGGATTATCTTGGGGGTGCCATGGGAATCCCCAAGCTTAGGCTCTTGCCACTCCTTGTTCCATAATCCATCAAAAGAATTCACCCAAAACTTGAAAACTTCACAAAACAGAACTCAATAGAAATCTCGTGAGCTCCGTTAGAGAAAGAAAACAAAAGACTACTTTAAGGTACTGTAGTGAACTTGTTCTTTATTTGTATTGGTGTTAAACCTACTGTATTCTAACTTCTCTATGGTTTATAAACTATTTGACTAGCCATAGATTCATCAAAATAAGCAAACAACACACGCAAAACAGAATCTGTCAAAAACAAAACAGTCTGTAGTAATCTGTTACTACGCAAACTTCTGGAACCCAAAAACTTCTAACAAAATTAGACGACCTGGGAATTTTTTTTGTTGATCAGCAGCAATTGGAATAACTATTTTATCACGTTCTAGTGATTTTTAACAATTCGGGCACTGAGCGCAAAGATTCTGGAAATTACAGCAAGATCAAATAACTATCTTCCAAGAAGATCTAATAGGTTTAACTTGGCACAAACACTAATTAAAAGATAAAACCACATCTAAACAAAATCTAGATGGATTATTTATTACTAAACAGAACCAAAAACAAAAAACACGAAATAAAATTGGGTTGCCTCCCAACAAGCGCTATCGTTTAACGCCCCTAGCTAGGCATAAAAGCAAGGATAGATCTAGGTATTGCCATCTTTGGTAGGCAATCCATAAGTGGCTCTCATGATAGATTCATATGGTAATTTTATTTTCTTTCTAGGAAAGTGTTCCATGCCCTTCTTTAAGGGAAATTGGAATTTAATATTCCCTTCCTTCATATCAATAATTGCACCAATCGTTCTAAGGAAAGGTCTACCAAGAATAATAGGACATGAAGGATTGCAATCTATATCAAGAACGATAAAATCTACGGGCACATAATTCCTATTTGCAACAATAAGAACATCATTAATTATTCCCATAGGCTTTTTAATAGTGGAATCCGCAAGATGCAAGTTTAGAGAGCAATCATCAAAGTCACGGAAATCTAGCAAATCACACAAAGCTTTGGGGATAGTAGAGACATTAGCACCCAAATCACACAAAGCATGAAACTCATAATTTTTAATTTTAATCTTAATTGTAAGTTCCCACTCATCATGGAGTTTTCTAGGGATAGAAACTTTCAACTCAAGCTTTTCTTCATAAGATTGCATTAAGGCATCAACAATGTGTTCGGTAAAGGCCTTATTTCGACTATAAGCATGAGGAGAATTTAACACGGATTGCAACAAGGAAATACAATCAATTAAAGTGCAATTTTCATAGTTAAATTCCTTGAGATCCAAAATAGTGGGTTTAGCAATATCTAGATTTTTATTTCTTTCAATCCCTTTTTTATCAATTTCATCATCAGGATCTAAAACTCAGAATTCTTAGAACGCCTTCTAGGTAAGGGAAGATCATAATCAGATTCATCAAGATTCATATTGCAAAACAAAGATTTAATAGGGGACACATCAATAACTTTTAGATCTTCATCTTGATTCTCATAGTTATTAGAAGAAGACGCGTTAATAAAGGCATCTTTGTAACCATGCATCCTAGCGGTTTTTCTTTGCACTCATCAATGGAAATTCTCATGGCTTTGAGAGACTCATTGATATCATGCTTAGGAGGAATAGATCTAAGCTTTAAAGGATCAACCTCAAGAGAAATTCTATCAACGTTCCTAGCCAAATCATCAACTTTAAGCAAATTCTCTTCAAGCAAAGCATTGAAATTCTTTTGCGAATTAATAAACTCTTTAACACTACTCTCAAATTCAGAGGGCATCTTATTAAAATTTCCATAAGAGTTGTTGTAGGAATTTCCATAACTATTAGAAGGATTACTAGGATAAGGCCTAGAATTAAAATTCCCTCTATACGCGTTGTTACCAAAACTATTCCTACCAACAAAATTCACATCCATAGATTCATTATTATTCTCAAGCAAAGTAGATAAAGGCATATTATTGGGATCAGAAGAAACACTCTTAACAAATAAATTCCTAAGTTCATCCATCTTTTCACTCAAAACATTGATTTTTTCTATAGCATGCACTTTTTTATTAGTAGATCTTTCAGTATGCCATTGAGAATAATTGACCATAATATTATCTAGGAGTTTAGTAGCATCTCCTAAAGTGATTTCCATAAAAGTGCCTCCTACGGCCGAATCTAAAAGATTTCTAGAAGCAAAATTCAATCCAGCATAATTTTTTTGTATAATCATCTATAAGTTCAAACCATGAGTAGGACAATTACGTAGCATTAATTTCATTCTCTCCCAATCTTGTGCAACATGTTCATGATCAAGTTGCTTAAAATTCATAATATCGTTCCTAAGAGAGATAATCTTAGCGGGAGGAAAATACTTAGAGATAAAAGCATCTTTGCACTTGTTCCAAGAATCAATACTATTTTTAGGCAAAGATGAAAACCACGCTTTAGCATGATCTCTAAGCAAAAAAGGAAATAGCTTCAATTTAACGACATCATTATTGACATCCTTTTTCTTTTGCATATCACATAAATCAACAAAGCCATTTAGATGAGTAGCGGCATCTTCACTAGGAAGGCCGGCGAATTGATCTTTCATAACAAGATTCAACAAAGCAGTATTGATTTCACAAGATTCAGTATTGGCAAGAGGAGCAATAGGAGTGCTAAGGAAATCATTGTTATTGGTATTGGTGAAGTCACACAATTTGGTAGCATCTTGGGCCATCACGACAAGCAAGCAAACTAACACACGAGCAAACAAAAGGCAAAGGGAAAGAGAGGGCGAATAAAACGGCAAGGGTGAAGTGGGGGAGAGGAAATCGAGAGGCAAATGGCAAATAATGTAATGCGAGAGATAGAGATTGTGATGGGTACTTGGTATGTTGACTTTTGCGTAGGCTTCCCCGGCAACGGCGCCAGAAATGGCTCGTTGACGGGAGAGTAAATCTTGACTTGACTTGGCGTAGGCCTCCCCGGCAACGGCGCCAGAAATCCTTCTTGCTACGTCTCGAGCTAGCGTTGGTTTTCCCCGAAGAGGAGGGGGTGATGCAGCACAGTAGCGTAAGTATTTCCCTCAGTTTTGAGAACCAAGGTATCAATCCAGTAGGAGGTCACGTGCAAGTCCCTCGTACCTGCACAAAACGGTAGCAACTCGCAACCAACGCTTAGGGGTTGTCAATCCCTTCACGGTCACTTACGAGAGTGAGATCTGATAGAGATAATATTGTTGGTATTTTTGGTATAAAGATGCAAAGTGAAAAGTAAAAGCAAAATAAGTAAAATAAAGTAATGGAGATTGATATGATGAGAATAGACCCGGGGGCCATAGGTTTCACTAGTGGCTTCTCTCAAGAGCATAGATATTCTACGGTGGGTGAACAAATTACTGTTGAGCAATTGATAGAATTTAGCATAGTTATGAGGTTATCTAGGTATGATCATGTATATAGGCATCACGTCCGTGACAAGTAGACCGACTCCTGCCTGCATCTACTACTATTACTCCACTCATCGACCGGTATACAACATGCATCTAGAGTATTAAGTTAAAAACAGAGTAACGCCTTAAGTAAGATGACATGATGTAGAGGAATAAATAAATGCAATATGATAAATACCCCATCTTCTTATCCTCAATGGCAACAATACAATACGTGCCTTGCAACTCTTTCTGTCACTGAGTAAGGACACCGCAAGATTGAACCCAAAGCTAAGCACTTCTCCCATTGCAAGAACTACCAATCTAGTTGGCCAAACCAAACGGATAATTCGAAGAGACTTGCAAAGATAACTCAATCATACATAAAAGAATTCAGAGAAGATTCAAATATTATTCATAGATAAGTTGGATCATAAACCCACAATTCATCGGTCTCAACAAACACACCGCAAAAAGAAGATTACATCGAATAGATCTCCACGAGAGAGGGGGAGAACGTTGTATTGAGATCCAGAAAGAGAGAAGAAGCCATCTAGCTACTAGCTATGGACCCGAAGGTCTGAAGTAAACTACTCACACTTCATCGGAAGGGCAATGGTGTTGATGTAGAAGCCCTCCGTGATGGATGCCCTCTCCGGCGGAGCTCCGGAAGAGGCCCCAAGATGGGATCTCGTGGATACAGGAAGTTGCGGCGGTGGAATTAGGTTTTTGGCTCCGTCTCTGGTCTAATGGGGGTACGTAGGTATATATAGGAAGAAGGAGCATGTCGGTGGAGCTCCGAGGGGCCCACGAGGCAGGGGGGCGCCCAGGGGGGAGGGCGCGCCCTCCACCCTCGTGACCTCCCCGGAAACTTCTTGGAGTAGGGTCCAAGTCTCCTGGATCACGTTCGGTGAGAAGATCACATTCCCGAAGGTTTCATTCCGTTTGGACTCCGTTTGATATTCTGTTTCCTCGAAATACTAAAATAGGCAAAAACAACAATTCTGGGTTGGGCCTCCGGTTAATAGGTTAGTCCCAAAAATAATATAAAATTGGAAAATAAAGCCCAATATAGTCCAAAACAGTAGATAAAGTAGCATGGAGCAATCAAAAATTATTGATACGTTGGAGACGTATCAGTCATGGTGGATAAATTCATTAAGTGGATAGAGGCCAAACCAGTTAAAACGGACGAGTCCGGGCCGGTGATAGAATTCATATCCAGCGTTGTACACCATTATGGTGTTCCACACAGCATCATCAGTGATAACGGCTCCAACACAGCCGACGAAGTGAAACCTGGTGCGCTAATCTGGGCATCAAGCTTGATTATGCCTCTGTCTATCATCCGCAAACAAACGGTCAAGTCGAACGAGCCAATGGTCTTATTATGAGCAGCATCAAGCCTAGACTAGTGCGGTCTTTGAAAGAATCAGACAAGCACTTGGTTGAGGAGCTCGACTCCATACTCTGGGGGTTGCGGACCACGCCCAATCGCACCACCGGATACACACCTTTCTTCATGGTGTACGGTGCAGAAGTAGTGTTGCCCTGCGACATTATTCATGACTCACTTCGAGTGCGCATGTACGAAGAGAGAGAGGCCGAGCTTGATCTGCAGGATAGCTTAGATGCCTTGGAAGAGGAGCGCGACGTCGCAAAAGCCCGGTCCGCATTTTATCAACAGCATGCTCGCAGGTATCAAAGCAGGGAAGTGCGGGCCAAGACTTATAACGTTGGCGAACTCGTTCTAGGCCTGCCGGAGAAGAAAAAGGACAAACTCTAGCCCAAGTGGGAGGGTCCCTTCATCATTGACGAAGTTCTCACTGGAGGAGCGTACCGCTTGCGTGATGCGTCAGAAAATTGCCTAGAGCCGAACCCCTGGAACTCGGCCAGACTCCGAAGATTCTATGCCTAGCGCTGAACCCTTTGTTCGTCCCCTTCCCCCTGTTGTTTCCATCATTTTTTCTCTCTTTTCAATTTTTCTCTTTAGCCTTAAAGCTTTCGTACGGTTAGACCGTGCACCCCTGATGCATACATCTCCAAATATGTATGTCCATTATACCTGGGGGCTTCTTGGACAGAAGCTTGCTATTATTATTTTCCGAGCATTAAGCTCATCACATATGCGTTTTTTCCCATATGTACCTTTTCTTCACCATTATATGCATCGATATGACTTAAGTTTTGGCCAAGCTGGGTTGCCTTGCTCATGTGCTTATGCCCTACGTTCCTGTTAGTTCGGCTAGGGCATAAAGGGAGCAGCTCTGCGATTGTTACTATCGGGTCATCTGGATGTGTACCTCAGACTGGGTGAAGCCGAAAGCTAGCGTTCTTAAGGGAATATTCGGTCGGTGGGTTAAAGATGTTTTTTGCATTCACTCCATTGTGAACCCCCAGAAGTTAAATATACTGCGATCTTTCAATCATAGTCCCGACATGCACATTAATGCACACCCAGGGAAAGGAACCCTTAACGGAACTATTCTCTGTGGAAGATGTTCCTTACAATCTTAATGTAATATAACATAACTAGTCGGATACAACTTGTCTGTTCAAGCAACTATGACCCCTACGCCTGGTTTCCACACATACCCCGGTCCATTCGGCCGCACTGGTATTCGGAAACACTCCGCACCTTCGGGTCCAGAGGTTGAAGTGAAAAGGTCTTCCATGACAATCGTTTTACAATTCAGCTAGAGTTACATATATCAAGGAAAGTACATAGTCACTTGGACTCATAAATTTCCTCCTCTATACCGTCCAACAGGCTGTCTAACTTACAATCATGTTGGGAATATTTGGCAGCTACTGCTACTTGGTCATATACCAAATTAACGAGAACTTCCTTTCCGTCTGACCCTAGAGGTCCGACCCAGGCCATGCAATTCGGATCAAGCTTGGTATACCGCGTTTTCACCATGGCCTAGGCCTCTTGCGCACCCTCCCGGCAGGCCGATATTTTCCATAATCAGATACGGCACCGCGCTCCCTTGAATAGCTCTACAAGCTCCTCCATACTTCCTGGAGGGGAGGCGGATGGCCATAAGGCCTTGGCAACACTCCGCATTGCCTGTCGAGCCTGCTCGTGCATTTACGACAACCCTTGTAGCAGATCGTCCGACAATCCGGACATCTCCTCTTCGGGACGGCCCGTCAGCATACGTGCAAATATAACTTTATGAGTTTCTTTCATCTCTGAACTGTCATAAGGTAAGTTCGGCCACATACTAAATATGCCGCCTCGCAGCCTTTTATTCTCCTTCACGGAGTCGGACAGCTGGGCCCGCACATCTTTCAGTTCCTCGCCCAGCTGGGTGTTTGCATCCTGGAGTTTGTTTTTCTCATCTCTGACTCGGGTCAGAACGCGCTCGCCTGCGGCATGTAGTCTTTTCGCCTCTTTCTCGCCCGTTTGAGCGGCTTTCAGTTTCTCCTCCAGATAGTCTGACGACCCTGTTATGATAAGCAACAGTATTAGCACAAGCTGCTATATAATTGTTGTTTCTCGACGGAGGGAAATATTACCAGCGGACGCCTTATTGGACTTTTCTAGTTCGGCGGTAACAACAGTTAGCTGTGTCCGACACTTTTCCAGCTCTTGGGCTAGCAGGTCATTCTTCTCCGTAAGAACCTGGTTATACAACGATCCTTAAATAGTTTGTACTAACTGCTTCAAGTCTCGGGGGCTAATGGCATATGGTTATCATATCCGGACAAAGTAAACTTACCTGCACATCTTTAAATGATGCTCTGTGGCTGTGTTAAGCCCATCTCGAGCAGCCCGGATGTATGCATCAGCCGAGCTGAAGGCACTGAACGCCTTTGGAGAAGCGGGGATCTTGTAAAACGGCCCTCCGGTGCCGATGATTCATGGCGCTCTCCACTTCTGAGTTGGTGACGGACATATCTTCCGAGCCCTCGGTCGAAGGATAGTCCGGCGTCACTCCCATATCAGGCCCCCTTTCCTCGGCTGGGCCGAATCCCGGCTATGGGGAGTACGACTGGGTGGATCCCCGGACATAGTCCGGCAAACTCTTTTCCTGATACAGGGCGAACATAAAAGTCCCAGTCGGATGCGACTGCTAAAGAACATATTTGCGAGTCCATACCTCTTCGATGAAGGCGCGGCCGTATCTTTGTTTGCCTTCCTCTTCGAAGGCTTGCCTGGCATAGGGGACGCTCTCTTTGGAGATACCCCTGGGGCAGCATGGCATGTCGAACGCCTCCCCTTTTGAGCACAGGAAGGTGCAGTGGGTGAGGCAGAACGAGAAACCTCTTTCGGATGAGGTGTTTCCTGATCACTAACGTGTGAAGCGGGGAGAAGACCGGGATAATCGGCAATGATGGCCACTTCTGTGTCGTCATAACTCTTCTGGTAAAACACCGCGTCCTCGAGCACCACGAATATATCCGGATCCTCTTCGAATCGGGGGGTCAAGGTCCCGGTTGTGGCCCTCGGGCTGCGGGGCGAGGTTGTGAAGCCCTTAGGAAATCTTTCGCCAGTGCTGTTATAAAAGGACGAGTTAATATTCATTGAAAGTAGCTCGGGGAGTGGAATGAGTAGAGCAGAGGATTTGGGGCTTACCCAGCTAGGAGGACTGTACATGGAATATCCCTCTATGCGCTTGATACGCAAGAATTCCTCTTCCTCCCCTTTGAACAGTTCGACCAATATTTTGGCCAGAGCGTCGGGGGTGTCCAGACCCTTTCTGCCGCAGCGGGAGGCGTCGTCCTCCACATTATAGTGCCACATGGGAAGCCCTCTGTATTGGAGTGGCTGAACCCCCCGTACTATGGAGGTCGCCATTACTTTGACTATCGATAATCCTGATTGAGAGAGCGTCCTTATCTTGCTCAAGAGTTGACGAACTTCCACACTATCTTCCTCCTCGAGGCTCCGAGGGCGCCAGTTGTGGCGTTTCTTCATAGGAATGCTCGTGAACTCGGGAAGACCCCGCCGAACTGGGTCTGGAAGCGTGACATCCTCAATATAGGACCATTCGGAAGGCCATTCTTCGGATGCCTTCTTTGGTGTGCCGGATAGATATCCGGTCTCGACGATGCGGCATATTTCGGCTCCGCTCACTTCAAATATTGACCCCTCGTGATTACGCGGGACGAGGCAGAATAGCCTTCTCCACAATTCAAAGTGGGCCTCACAACCCAGGAATAGCTCGCGAAGAGTGACGTAACCCGCGATGTGCAGAATGGAAGCCGGAGTGAAGTTGTGCAGTTGGAGGCCATAGTACTCCAGAAGCCCTCTGAGGAACGGATGGATTGGAAACTCGATGCCTCTTAGCAGGTAGGGGATGAAGCACACTCATTCCCCCTCAGATGGATTAGGGAAATTCTCCGCCTAGGACTCACCATTCAAGGAGGTCAACCCCGCTCGAACAGGGACCAGATCCGCAGGAGGAAGAAATCCCTGTGTTTGCATCTTCTCCAGCTGACCATGGGATGCGGAGCACCTCTCCCACTCGCCTTTTTATGGGCCGCAGGGACGGGAGGAGGAGCTGGGAGTGCTAGCCATGTTGGAGTGGTCTTTCCTAGCAATCTCTGAGGATTTTTCCGCGTGGCGCCGAATGGATCTGAGATCCAATCTCTTTAAATAGACACTCTTTTTCGCATGGCCGGGGTGTTATATGCAAAAATACCCTGACCTCTCACATTCGCTTGACACGTGGAAGCTAAAGTTCTTGGGACATAGAAGCCGAGGGGTACGACATTAAATGGAAGGCCGGATACTGTTGGGGAACATAGTAATTTCAAAAAAAATTCTACGCACACGTAGGATCATGCTGATGCATAGAAATGAGAGGGGAGAGTGTGCCCACATACCCTCGTAGACCGAAAGCAGAAGCGTTAGCGCAATGCGGTTGATGTAGTCGTACATATTCATGATCCGATCGATCCAAGTACCAAACGTACGACACCTCCGAGTTCAGCACATGTTCAGCTCGATGACGTCCCACGAAATCCGATCCAGCAGAGCTTCATGGGAGAGTTCCGTCAGCACGACGGAGTGATGACGGTGATGATGTTGCTACCGACGCAGGGCTTCGCCTAAGCACCGCTACGATATGACCGAGGTGGAATATGGTGGAGGGGGGCACCGCACACGGCTGGGAGAGATCAACAGATCAACTTGTGTGTCTAGAGGTGCCCCCTGCCCCCGTATATAAAGAAGAAAGGGGGAGGCCGGACGACCCTTGGGGCGCGCCAAGGAGGGGGGAGTCCTCCTCCTAGTAGGAGTAGGACTCCCCTTTCCTAGTCCAACTAGGGAGAGGGAAGGGGAAGGAAAGAGAGGGAGAGGGAGAGGGAAAGAGGGGTCGCGCCCCCTCCCCTAGTCCAATTCGAACTCCTCATGGGAGGGGGCGCGCCACCTCCTGGGCTGCTCCCCTCTCTCTCCCCTCAGGCCACTAAGGCCCAATACTTCCCCGGGGGGTTCCGGTAACCCCTCCGGCACTCCGGTTTTCTCCGAAATCACCCGGAACACTTCCGGTGTCCGAATATAGTCGTGCAGTATATCGATCTTTATGTCTCGATCATTTTGAGACTCCTTGTCATGTCCGTGATCATATCAGACTCGAAACTACCTTCGGTACATGAAAACACAAAAACTCATAATACCGATCGTCATCGAACTTTAAGCGTGCGGACCCTACGGGTTCGAGAACTATGTAGACATGACCGAGACACGTCTCCGGTCAATAACCAATAGTAGAACCTAGATGCTTATATTGGCTCCCACATATTCTACGAAGATCTTTATCGGTCAAACAGCATAACAACATACATTGTTCCCTTTGTCATTGGTATGTTACTTGCCTGAGGTTCGATCGTCGGTATCTCAATACCTAGTTCAATCTCGTTACTGGCAAGTCTCTTTACTCGTTCTGTAATACATCATCCCGTAACTAAATCATTAGTTACAATGCTTGCAAGACTTATAGTGATGTGTATTACCGAGTGGGCCCAGAGATACCTCTCCGACAATCGGAGTGACAAATCCTAATCTCGAAATACGCCAACTCAACAAGTACCTTCGGAGACACCTGTAGAGCACCTTTATAATCACCCAGTTATGTTGTGACGTTTGGTAGCACACAAAGTGTTCCTCCGATAAATGGGAGTTGCATAATCTCATAGTCATAGGAACATGTATAAGTCATGAAGAAAGCAATAGCAACATATTAAACGATCAAGTGCTAAGCTAACGGAATGGGTCAAGTCAATCACATCATTCTCCTAATGATGTGATCCCATTAATCAAATGACAACTCATGTCTATGGCTAGGAAACATAACCATTTTTTATCAATAAGCTAGTCAAGTAGAGGCATACTAGTGACACTCTGTTCGTCTATGTATTCACACATGTATCATGTTTCCAGTTAATACAATTCTAGCATGAATAATAAACATTTATCATGAAATAAGGAAATAAATAATAACTTTATTATTGCCTCTAGGGCATATTTCCTTAAGATACATCGCTTTGAAGTCATCGGAGGAGGAACCCGCCTTGCAATGCCGAAGACAATCTGCGCACCGAACACCTCGTTATTTAAGTCTGGTTCGGGGGCTACTGAGGGAGTCCTGGACTAAGGGGTCCTCGGGCGTCTGGCCTATTAGCCATGGGCCGGACTGATGGGCTGTTTAGATATAAAGATCGAAGACTCCACCCGTGTCCGGATAGGACTCTCCTTGGTGTGGAAGGCAAGCTCGGTGATCGAATATGAAGATTCCTTTCTCTGTAAACTGACCTTATGTAACCCTAGATCCCTTCGGTGTCTATATAAACTGGAGGGCAGGGTCTGTAGAGAAAAATACTCATAGCCATAGTCATACAAGCTAGACTTCTAGTGTTTTAGCCATTATGATCTCGTGGTAGATCAACTCTTGTAATACTCATATTCATCAAGATCAATCAAGCAGGAAGTAGGGTATTACCTCCATAGAGAGGGCCCGAACCTGGGTAAACATTGTGTCCCCCGTCTCCTATTACCATCGACCTTAGACGCACAGTTCGGGACCCCCTACCCGAGATCCGCCGGTTTTGACACCGACCATAGCAATAAACAAAAGTGAGAACAAACGGTATTGCAATGCTTAAAAAAGGCCTAGGGTCCGTACTTTCACTAGTGCAATCTCTCAACAATGCTAATATAATTGGATGATATAACCATCCCTCAACATGCAATGAAGAATTGCTCCAAAGTTCTTGTCTAGCAGAGAACATAAGAAGAAATTGTTTGTAGGGTATGAAACCACCTCAAAGTTATTCTTTCCAATCGATCTATCCAAGTGTTCATACTAAAATAACACCAAGTTATGCTTTCCGATCGATCTATCTAAGAGTTAGTACTAAAATAACGCCATATGATACACATCAACCAACTCTATTCTCACCTAGACACTCCAATGTCACCGTGAGTATCCGTGAGTTGATTAATTCTACAATATGCATCAAACAATTTCAGATTCATAATACTCAATCCAACAAAAAGAACCTCAAAGAGTTCCCCAAGATTTCTACCGGAGAAACAAAGACGAGAACATGCATAAACCCCTATGCATAGATTACCTCAATGTCACCTTGGGAATCCGTGATTTGAGTGCCAAGACACACATCAAGTGAATCAATATGATACCCCATTGTCACCATGGGTATTCATAGCAAGACATACATCAAGTGCTCTCAAATCCATAAAAGTATTGAATCCAACAATAACAAAATCTCAAAGGGAAAACTCAATTCATCACAACAAGATAGAGAGGGGCCATATGATCCAACTATATTAACAAAGCTCGCGATACATCAAGATCGTGCCAAATCAAGAACACGAGAGAGAGAGAGACAGAAAGAGAGAGAGAGACAGATAGAGAGAGATTAAACACATACCTACTAGTACAAACCCTCAGCCCCGAGGGTGGACTACTCCCTCCTCATCATGGTGGCTGCCGGGATGATGAAGATGGTCTCTAGTGATGATTGTCGGTGTCAAAACCGGCGGATCTTGGGTAGGGGGTCCCGAACTGTGCGTCTAAGGCAGATGGTAACAGAAGGTGGGGGACACAATGTTTACCCAGGTTCGGGCCCTCTCGATGGAGGTAATACCCTACTTCCTGCTTGATTGATCTTGATGATATGAGTATTACAAGAGTTTCTCTACCACGAGATCGTAGAGGCTAAACCCTAGAAGCTAGCCTATGATTATGATTGTTCTTGCCCTACGGACTAAACCCTCCGGTTTATATAGACACTGGAGGAGGCTAGGGTTACACAGAGTCGATTACAAGGGAGGAAAGCTACATACCCGTACTGCCAAGCTTGCCTTCCACGCAAAGGAGAGTCCCATCCGGACACGGGACGAAGTCTTCAATCTTGTATCTTCATAGTCCAATAGTCCGGCCAAAGGATATAGTCCGGCTGTCCGAGGACCCCCTAATCTAGGACTCCCTTAGTAGCCCCTGAACCAGGCTTCAATGACGATGAGTCCGGCGCGCAGATTGTCTTCGGCATTGCAAGGCGGGTTCTTATTCCGAATACTCCATAGAAGATTTCGAACACAAGGATAGTGTCCGTCTCTGCAAAACTAATTCCACATACCACCGTAGAGAGTATAATATTTCCACAAATCTAATATGCTGACAACTTTTCATAACGGGACATCACACCATGGCCCGGTCATTATTCGAACCGTTTTTCTCAACCAGCTACTGCACATATTGCGAGGCGGTTTTCTTGGCACGTATTGTCGAAGCAGAGATCGTGTCCCCTTATCACGGGATTCTCATCAATACGGGTGTGGGTAACCCAACCGCGCCATCAATCACAGCGCTTGGGGAATAAGAGAGTTTACCAGGCGAGTGGGGAGGCGCACAATTTCTACCGCCCTTATAAATGGACAAGGACTCCTCCTTTTTACCCACGTCCTGTTCTTCCCTGCCCATCCATTCTCGCGCACTTGAGCTCTAGAGCCCAAGTTCGCATTTTCTCCGCAAAAACACTCCAAACATGTCCAGAGCGGGAGGCAAGTGGATGTTCTCCTCCGTTACGGAGGAGAACATTACGAAGCTCCGGGAAGCCGGATACCTAGCCGCAGATATCGCGCACCGGCTCCCAGATGCGGGGCAGATCGTTCCCACCCCCGAACCCCACGAAAGGGTTGCCTTCCTTACCATTTCGTCCGCGGGCTGGGATTTCCCCTCCACCCATTTGTCCGCGGGCTCATGTTCTACTACGGGTAGGACTTCCATGATCTGGCCCCCAATTTCATCCTCAACATCTCGGCGTTTATCGTTGTGTGCGAGGCCTTCCTCCACATCAAGCCCCACTTCGGCCTGTGGCTGAAGACCTTCAACGTTAAACCGAAGGTGGTGGTCGGCTAGCAAGCGGAGTGCGAAGGCGCCATGGTGGGCAAAATGCCCAACGTCACCTAGCTCGAAGGATCCTATGTGGAGACCGTAAAGGGGTGGCAATCGGGGTGGTTCTACATCACTGAGCCGCGCGACACCAGCTGGGTGGCGGACCCCGAATTTTGATCCGGCATCCCCATGCGGCTCACCTCCTGCAAAGAGAAGGGCCTATCCTGGGGTTCCTCAGTGGAGCTGACCGGACTCCAGAACTGCGTCGAAAACATGATAAGCAAGAAAATCAAGCTTGTCAATGTGTTCCAAGTCATGCTCTTCCGTGGGATCCTCCCGTGTCAAAGACGGGCATTCAATTTGTGGGAGTTCGACCCGGCTAAGCACCAGACGCTGCTAGAGCTCTTCGACACGACGCACCAGGACATCTGGAAGGTGTTGTTCAAGTCCGCCGAGGTACCTCCTCCCCTTACCGAGGATCGCGGACTCAGTGCAAAGCGCCCTGCTAATCTGGTAAGCTCCTTATATCTCATAAGATGTTTCTTTCCCCAGTATAATCATGTGGGGGATCTAAGTCTCCATGCCATTTAACAGGACTAGGTCGCGACAGCGGAGCAGATCGATTGTCCGGCCCCACTGCCCCAAGATCCAGCAAGGGCTCTCCTAACGGAGATGCTGGTTCCAGCGCCCTATGAGGCGCCAGAGAAGAAGGCCAAGAAGAAGGCCACGGGGACCAGGAAAGGTATCCGGCGCAAGGTCGTATCAGACTCATCATCCGATAACACCGAGGTGCCCTCCTCTGATGAAAACGAGGAGGGGGAGGAAAGTTCTCCCCCCTCAGCCGGGGGAGACAAGAAAAGGAAGGCCGCCCCGTCTAGGGAGGCCGAAGGGTCCAAGAAGGGAAGGACTCTGCTTGCGGACTGTTCCGCAATGGCCGCTTTCAGCGGCGAGGAGTGGTTACCCAGGGACAAGACCCTGGCGAAGTCGTGAGTATCCGGATACCATAATAATTCTTGGTATGTTTTATTTTATTGCTTCTTATCATGCCGAACATGATCATGCAGTCCATGAAAAGCCCATACTGACGTATCCTCGTCGGATGATTCTTTGGGCCCGTCAGAGATGAGCAGTGATTCACTCCCGACCACCTCCTCCCCCCGCCCTACGGACGATGTCGAGGTGTTGTCTCAAAGGGCACTGAACCAAGGGGAGACAGTTCCGGAGGCGCCCCAAGGCGACATTCCAGGCGCTGGGCATACGAGGGGCAAGACTCCCATGGGCCCTAATGCCGGGGGCAGCAAGTCTAGCCCCCAGCCGAATACTGCGCCGGAACCTCCAGTGGTTCCGGATTCTGTCAGGCGACCCCTCGCCAAGGGGGGCAAGTCATCTATGCCGATGGCTCTGTCTATCCAGAGGCATCGGACAATTTGCTGGAAGCGCTTCGCGGTACTTCCATTGATGAAGAGCACCGCACTATCATGAGTGTGGTGGTTAAGAAGGTTTAGTCCGCCAAAAGCGGACTGACTGAAGCCTGTGCCAGCCTCCTAACAGGCTTTGAGGTAAGTAATCAAATTATGAGAAAATGTTACAGCATAGACAGTAGCCCCTGATGCTCTGTTTGGTGTTCACAAAGAAAGGCCGACCAGAGGATCAAATAATAATCACAGGAGTCTAATCAAAATATGTCTATGTGAATAAGCAGGCTTAGCTGCTGGCCGCTGCCGCTCGCACGGCAGTGGTCGCCGCACTGAAGCGGGACCTTAAGCGGTCCAAGGAAGAGCTCGGCCTTACCAAGAGGTAGCTCGAAGAGAACAAAGGTAAGTAATACCCCGTCTGTTTATTGATAAAGAAAAAGGAAGGTGGTTTGTTAGATCACAGTATCGTCATGAATTTTGCTAGGGGCCACGACCGAAGTGGCGGCCCTGAAGAAGGCGATGTCCGAGGCCGAAAGCAAAGCGGCCACGGAGCGCGCCGAGCGCGAGAAGCAAGAGGCCTGAATCGGCGAGGTGCAGCAAGAGCTCCAGGACTTTGTCAAGAAGTACGAGTCCTTGGAGCGTGACTCTAAGACGCAAGGGTCCGAGCTTGTGAAGGCCCTCGAGAATGCACAAAATGCCATGGCCGAAGCCCAAAAGGCCCTCCAGGAAATTGAGGCGGTCAAGAAGATAGCGGCGGGTAAGGCATTCATTATGCAAAGCAAGCATGTGAAGGAAACTTTCCTTTTACTTACCCGAATTCGGAGCTCTCCAAGAGCGTTCGCAGATCTGCCCAGCAGTGTGTCGGATGCCGCGGAGTTCTACCAGGCCGAGGAAGGGAGCTTGACGGAGAAGTTGTTCTGGTCCCAGTATACTAGGACCGAACATCCGATGCCCTTGAGCGACCAGTTGAAGCAACTGGTCGAGCTTCACAAGGCGGCCGAACTGGCCATGAGGGGCCTCATAGTCCGGATGTGGCCTGGCGAGCCCCTGCCTGGCAGCTATTTCGGCCTGGTAAGGCGACTTGTGAACGCCTGCCCACGGCTTGGAGTCATAAAGCGGTTTGTCTGCATTGAGGGTGCACGCAGGGCTTTTTCCCGGGTGAAAGTGCACTGGGCTAAGATGGACGCCGAAAATCTCGTGAAGGAGGGGCCGCCGGAGGGCAAGGAGCATCGCCACCCCGAAAAGTATTATGACAATGTCCTGAAGGGTGCTCGCCTTGTGGCAGAGGAATGTGCTAAGGATGTAATATTTGAATGAATGTACTCATGTGATCATGTAATATGAAACTAGTTCATGTGCGCTATGTAACGCTTGCTAATTTAAAATATTACCTTCTGTGCGGCCGTTTATAAAATTTGAGAGTTGGCGAGTCGTCGGCTTCTGCCCCCATGTAACTAGTACTGAGGTGTTCGGGATAAACCTGATCACTCTTTATCCCAATATTGGGTCCTTCGAAGGAGGTGTTCAGCACAACGAACCAGGCAATCGGACTATAAAGCTTTGTCACTCTCACTTAGCCATAGAAGTCTACAATTTTAAATTTTGGCGAAGCCCCTAGTATTCGGAAGGCCAAACTTGGGGCGCTATGTACGCCTAAATCGGACAAGGCCAACTCCTCGCCCGAAGCGGAAAAAATCTTTAAGGATTTGAGACCTCTCGAACAGCGACCAGCTCTCGCCGCATCATGACAGTCAGTTTTCAGCTTTCTCAACTGAGGTGCTCGTCCGGAAGAACCGGGACACAATCGCAGTAGTTCTCCCAGTGCTACCTTAGCCGATGTAGCGGAACGTAAGGTACCAAAACATGGGAGCCGGGCAAACCTAACTATTGACCCAAGACATGATTCAGAGTTGATGCATATAATGCTATAAGTTCGGGGTGACGCACTGTCGAAAGTGTTTGGACTTTTCATGCCGTGTTATGGGGTACACCGAAGCCCCTGGCGCACTGGTCGTATCAAAATGTACGGGTGCAATTTGTCGTGAATAAGCAGACAAGGAAAAAAGATAAGGGAATGCAATAATGAGCTAATGATGTACATTGTTATTTAAATGATACGTCAAAGCGTATGCATACATGTAGTGCAATAAGTAAAAAATAGGACTATTTGACATGTCCTATCCAAGGGCAAGCTGCGTGTGGGTATGCAAAACAGGTATATCGATCGTTATCAGAGACCACCTGAGGATTCCATTGTACGTCAAAGCTTCTTGCTTCCTTGGTGTTTCCTTCCTGTGACGGGTCCGATAATCAGTCGATCGGAGAGGGACTTCGTAGAATAGTTTCCTGAAAGGAAGTAAATGTTAAAGGTATACAGGTCCTAAAGCGGTTGAACCGCATTGTGGGCCGTGCCATGGTTGTGCCTCCGCCTATGCCCATGGTATCTTGAGTGCGTAATTATGTACGCGCGGCGTAAATTTCTATGCCTGATTCGGGCTAGGACGGAGGCCGAATTGCTAGGCAAGCTCTAAAAGTGCCTGGCGATCCTCTTGCAGGGTACTCCGGACTCGCTTGAAGGTGTCCGGGGTCTTTTTAGCCGAATTGGCGGTTTGCCTCATAAGGTTGCTTTGCGCTTCTACTGCGAGGGCTGTAGTGTGCTCCTCAGTGCGGATCGAGCGTTCTGTGTTTCCATTAACTGTTTTAACCCCGCGAGGTCCTGGCATTTCGAGCTTGAGGTATGCATAATGTGGTACAACATTGAATCTGGCAAATGCGGTTCGTCCGAGCAGTGCGTGATAGCCACTGCGGAAGGGGACGATATCGAAGATTAATTCCTCGCTTCGGAAGTTGTCCGGAGATCCGAAGACCACTTCCAGTGTGATTGAGCCCATGCAACAGGCCTCTACACCTGGGATGACACCTTTAAAGGTGGTTTTGGTGGGTTTGATCCTCGAGGGGTCTATGCCCATTTTGCGCACTGTATCCTGATAGAGCAGGTTCAGGCTGCTGCCACCATCCATAAGGACTCGAGTGAGGTGAAATCTGTCAATGATGGGGTCAAGGACCAATGCGGTAGAACCACCGTGACAGATACTGGTGGGGTGGTCCCTGGGATCGAAGGTGATCAGACAAGAAGACCATGGGTTGAACTTTGGGGCGACTGGCTCCATCGCATAGACGTCCCTCAGTGCACGTTTCTATTCCCGCTTGGGAATATGGGTTGCTTATATCATGTTTACCGTTTTCACTTGGGGAGGAAATTTCTTCTGTCCTCCTTTGTTCGGCAGCCGGGGCTCCTCCTCGTCGTCGCTATGCAGCCCCTTTTCCTTGTTTTCAGCATTCAACTTGCCGGCCTGTTTGAACACCCAGCATTCTCTGTTGGTGTGGTTGGCTGGTTTATCGAGGGTGCCATGAATTTGGCACGAACGATCGAGTATGCGGTCCAAACTGGACGGGCCCGGATTGCTTCTTTTGAACGGTTTTTTCCGCTGACCGGATATAGAGCCACTGAATCCGGCATTAACTGCTGTTCTTCGGCGTTGTCGCCGTTATTGCGGCGCTTGTGTCAGTTGCTCCGTGGCATGCCGTTGCTATCTTTGGCATCTAAATTGCCAGGATCTCTTGATGTGTTGTTGCTGCGAGCCAGCCAGCTATCCTCGCCCGCACAAAAGAGGGTTATGAGTGTCGTGAGGGCTGCCATGGACTTCGGTTTTTCTTGGCCGAGGTGTCGGGCGAGCCACTCGTCGCGGATGTTATGCTTAAATGCCGCTAAGGCCTCGGCATCTAGACAGTCTACAATTTGGTTCTTTTTAGTTAGGAACCGAGTCCAGAATTTCCTGGCTGATTCCCCTGGCTGTTGGGTTATGTGACTCAAGTCATCGGCATCCAGTGGTCGCACATAAGTGCCCTGGAAGTTGTCAAGGAATGCGTCCTCCAAATTCTCCCAACTGCCAATGGACTTTGCCGGCAGGCTATTGAGCCAATGCCGAGCAGGTCCTTTGAGTTTTAATGGGAGGTACTTGATGGCATGTAGATCATCACCGCGGGCCATGTGGATGTGGAGGAGGAAATCTTCAATCCATACCATGGGGTCTCTTGTACCATCATATGATTCAATGTTCACGGGTTTAAAACCTTCTGGGAATTCGTGATCCATTACTTCATCAGTGAAGCATAGGGGGTGTGCGGCGCCTCTATGCCGGGCTGTATCATGACGTAGTTCATACGAGTCTTGTCTGCTGTATTCAGCCCGGCCGGATTTGCTTTTAGTATATCCGGCGTGACGGTCGTCGTCACGCGTTGGCGCACACCCGCGTGATCCATAGATCGATCTTACATGTCCTGCTTTGTTTTCCAATACGTCTTGCAGGTCCTGCGTGTTACCCCGGGCCTTGGTATTTTTGTTTGACTGGCGGCGGGGTGCGGGCTGGACTTCGGCCTGATATGCCGCTTTGTCTCGGCCACGAGGTGGCCGGTCATCCGCATCATACGCTGGAAGCGTAGGCTTTAATGCTTCCTCCTCGAGTTGGGGTAGCAACCTGCGCTTTGGGTAACTTTTGGTTGGGCGCTCGAGTTCGAATTCCTCGGCCGCCAGGACCTCATTCCATCTATCCGCTAGCAGATCTTGGTCAGCTTGAAGCTGCTGTTGCTTTTTCTTCAGGCTTTTTGCTGTGGCTATGAGCTGCCGCTTGAAGCGCTCCTGTTCGACGGGATCCGTAGACACGATAAATTCTTCGTCGCCAAGGCTCACCTCGTATTTGGAGAGAGGCATGTAATTGTCATCCTCTGATTCTCCATTTGTCGCCTGTTCCTTAGGGCTAGCTTGCCCATCCTCCCGCTCGAGGCCTGGCTGGAGGGGATTGTCTTCGTCTTCGACACTATCCACAAGGTTGTTGTCTCTTGTGCCGGTATCACCGCTTTTGCTATGGCGGGGCTTAGAGCGGCGCCGTTGATGCTGGTGCTTAGATTGCTTCTCGAGGGGATTATCCTCTGTTGCCTTATTGTCGTCGCTTTCTTTGGGGGTGTCCACCATGTATATATCATATGATGAGGTGGCAGTCCAGCGCCCTATGGGCGGTGGTTCCTGTTCTTCTCCTACATCGTCGTCCATACCATCGATGTCTTCGGAGCCGAAATCAAGCATGTCGGTTAAGTCGTCGACAGTGGCTATTAAGTGGGTGGTGGGTGGGGGACGAACTTCTTCGTCGTCCACTTCCCACTCAAGCCGGACACAGTTCGGCCAAGGGCCTCCTGACAAGGAGAGATACCTTAATGAATTTAGCACATCGCCCAGGGGCGAGTGCAGAACACCGTCACTGAGTGTGCGGCCTCCATGGCGGGGTCCATCCACCCGTCCTTGGACGGCGCAATCTTCTCGGGATTGAGGGCTGGAGTAGCCACAGGTATGATCTCCCGAACACCGTCTGACGGCAGAGCTAAGTCATGCTCGTCGTGACTGTGCGGCGCACCTGACATGCGCTCGAATCCGTCAAAGATCAAGTCTCCGCGGATGTCGGCAGTATAGTTTAAGCTTCCAAACCTGCCCTGGCGGCCAGGGGCGTAGCTCTCGATCTGCTCCAGATGGCCAAGCGAGTTGGCCCGCAGTGCGAAGCCGCCGAATATGAAGATCTGTCCGGGGAGAAAAACCTCACCCAGGATTGCATCGTTGCCGTTGACCGAAGGAGCCATCAAGCCTTATGGTGACGGCACAGTGGAACTCTCAATGAAAGCACCAATGTCGGTGTCAAAACCGGCGGATCTCGGGTAGGGGGTCCCGAACTTTGCATCTAAGGAGGATGGTAACAGGAGGCGGGGAACACAATGTTTACCCAGGTTCGGGCCCTCTCGATGGAGGTAATACCCTACTTCCTGCTTGATTGATCTTGATGATATGAGTATTACAAGAGTTGATCTACCACGAGATCATAGAGGCTAAACCCTAGGAGCTAGCCTATGATTATGATTGTTCTTGTCCTACGGACTAAACCCTCCGATTTATATAGACACCGGAGGGGGCTAGGGTTACACAGAGTCGGTTACAAGGGAGGAGATCTACATATCCGTATTGCCAAGCTTGCCTTCCACGCAAAGGAGAGTCCCATCCGGACATGGGACGAAGTCTTCAATCTTGTATCTTCATAGTCCAACAGTCTGGCCAAAGGATATAGTCCGGTTGTCCGAGGACCCCCTAATCCAGGACTCCCTCAATGATTTCCCCCTCTGGTAGGGTGCCGGAACAAGGTCGAGATTGGTTTTTCGTGGCTACAAAGGCTTGCGGGGGCAGAACGTATGATCTAGGTTAACTTTTGGGGGTTTCTCAATATATAGGCTTTTTCAGTGTTGGAATCGCACGAAGATGGGCCTTATGGGGCCCACTATCCACCAGGGCATGCCAGGGGCTGGCGAGCCCTGGTGTCTAGCGGGCAGCAGGGGGCCCCTCTGGTGGTTCTTTACTCCATTATTTCTCTTTTCTTCCAAAAATACCGTAAAAAAGTTTCATCCAATTCCGAAAACTTTTATTTCTTCACAAAAAACGACACCACGGTAGTTTTGCTGAAAATAGAGTCAGTCCGGGTTAGTTCCATTCAAATCATACCAAAGCCATATAAAATTGTTGTAAACATGGCATGAATACTTCATAACTTATAGATACGTTGGAGACGTATCAGGGTCCAAGACCAAAGTCACAGATCCTGCATGACAAATACTGGTCGGATGGTCGCGTTTGTTGAAGGTGATCGGATAAGCTGACCATGGATTGTTCTTCAGGGCTACAGACTCTGGAGCATCGACATCCTGTTGGGCGCCCTTCCGCTCCTTTTAGGGATGTGGGTGACATAGATCATGTTCACGTCCTTCACCTCGGGAGGGAATTGCTTCTGGACTCCATTATTGGGTCGTCGAGGTTCAAATTTGTCCTCATTGCGGGACTGGCTTTTGCTTTGCCCCTCTATTGCGAGCCTCCTGGTTTGCTTGAAGAACCAGCAGTACTGGTTGGTATGATTTGCGGGTTTGTCCGAGGTGCCATGAATCTGGCATGGCATGTCGAGGATTTTATCAAGCTGGCTAGGACCGTCCGTGTTCCCTTTAAAGGGTTTATTTTTCAGTCCGGTCTTAGAGCCGCTGAACCCTGCACTGACTACGGTGTCCTCATTGTCTATGTTGCTATTCTTGTGTCTGCGCTTGTTCATTTGCGCCTGGGTTTGCCATTACCATCGCATGCTTCTAAGGTGTCGGTCACAGCGCCCTGAGAGCTGCGAGCCAGCCAACTGTCCTCTTCCGTGCAAAAGCAGGTCATTAGAGAAGTAAGAGACGCCATGGTTCTCGGCCTATCTTGCCCGAGCTATCATGCAAGCCACTTGTCTCGGATACTAGGCCGGAAGGCGGCAATTGCTTCTACATCGGGGCAATCGACTATCTAGTTCTTTTTGGTCAATAACCGGTTCCAAAATTTCCTGGCAGACTCGCAAGGCTACTGGACGACGTGGCTGAGGTCATCGGCATCCGAAGGCTGGACATATGTGCCCTGAAAGTTTTCCCTAAAGGAATCCTCGAGGGCCTCCTAGTTTCCTATGGAGTGCAGAGGCAAGCTGTTGAGCCAATGCCTCGTCGGCCCCTTGAGTTTGAGCGGTAGATACTTAATGGCATGGAGGTCATCTCCGTGAGCCATGTGGATATGGAGGAGAAAATCTTTGATCCATATGGCTGGGTCGGTCGTCCCATCGTACTGTTTGATGTTTATGGGTTTAAACCCATCAGGGAACTGATGCACCATCACGTCGTCTGTGAAACATATCGGATGCACTGGATGATACATCTCCAATGTATCTATAATTTTTTATTGTCCCATGCTATTGTATTATCAATCTTGGATGTTTTATATGCATTTATATGCTATTTTATATCATATTTTGGGTGTAACCTATTTACCTAGTGCCTAGTGCTAGTTGATGTTTTTTTGCTTTTTTTCCAGAAAATCAGTACCAAACAGGTATCCAAACACTATGAAACTTTTTGACGATTTTTTCTGGACAAGAGATATCCTAGAAGCTTCTGGAGCAGACCAGACGGCGACTGAGGAGACGACAAGGCAACAGGGTGCACCCTGCTACCTTGTGGGCCCCACGGGGCTCCGTTTGATCTAATTACAACTCTATAAATTCGCACATATTGGGAAACCACCCGAAACAATTTTTCCACCGCCGCCAGTTTCTGTTCTTCCGCGATCCCATCTAGAGGCCTTTTGTGACGCCCAGATAATGA
The DNA here is from genome assembly GCA_032464435.1 of Aegilops umbellulata. Lineage (NCBI taxonomy): Eukaryota > Viridiplantae > Streptophyta > Magnoliopsida > Poales > Poaceae > Aegilops > Aegilops umbellulata. The sequence continues at coordinate 111,256,184 of CP136060.1, read as the reverse complement.
AGTTACAGTAAACCCCTGTTAATGGTCCCACGTCATCACATTACTGTTGCTATCCTCACTTGATCCAAATCATTGTTCATATTTGCTACCTCTTGAGCACTGCGTTGGATTTCCCCGAAGAGGAGAGGATGATGCAGCAAAGTATCGTAAGTATTTCCCTCAGTTTTTGAGAACCAAGGTATCAATCCAGTAGGAGGCTACGCGTGAGTCCCTCGTACCTACAGAAAACAAACAGCTCAACGCAACCAGCGCGATTAGGGGTTGTCGATCCCTTCACGGTCACTTACGGGAGTGAGATCTGATAGAGATGACAGATAATATTTTTGATATTTTTGGTATAGAGACGCAAAGTGAAAAGTAAAAGGCAAAGTAAAAAAGCAAAGTAATAATAAAGTGATGGAGATTGTTATGATGAGAATATACCCTGGGGCCATAGGTTTCACTTGTGGCTTCTCTCAAGAGCGTAAGTATCCTACGGTGGGTGAACAAATTACTGTTGAGCAATTGACAGAATTGAGCATAGTTATGAGAATATCTAGGTATGATCATGTATATAGGCATCACGTCCGAGACAAGAAGACTGACTCCTTCCTGCATCTACCACTATTACTCCACTCATCGACCGCTATCCAGCATGCATCTAGAGTATTAAGTTAAAAACAGAGTAACGCCTTAAGCAAGATGACATGATGTAGAGGAATAAATTCATGCAATATGATAAATACCCCATCTTGTTATCCTCGATGGCAACAATACAATACGTGCCTTGCTGCCCCTTCTATCACTGGGAAAGGACACCGCAAGATTGAACCCAAAGCTAAGCACTTCTCCCATTGCAAGAAAAACCAATCTAGTAGGCCAAACCAAACTGATAACTCGAAGAGACTCGCAAAGATAACCAGTCATACATAAAAGAATTCAGAGAAGATTCAAATATTATTCATAGATAGACTTGATCATAAACCCACAATTCATCGGTCTCAACAAACACACCGCAAAAAGAAGATTACATCAAATAGATCTCCATGAGAGATGGGGAGAACATTGTATTGAGATCCAAAAAGAGAGAAGAAGCCATCAAGCTACTAACTATGGACCCAAAGGTCTGAGGTAAACTACTCACACTTCATCGGAGGGGCTAGGATGATGTAGAAGCCCTCCATGATGATGGCCCTCCCCGGCGGAGCTCTGGAGCAGGCCCCAAGATGGGATCTCGTGGATACAGAAAGTTGCGGCGATGGAATTAGGTTTTTGGCTCCGTATCTGATCGTTTGGGGGCACGTAGGTATATATAAAAGGAAGGAGTACGTCAGTGGAGCTTCGAGGGGCCCACGAGGCAGGGGGGCGTGCCCTGGGGGGCGCGCCCTCCACCCTCGTGACCGCCTCGTGGATTTCTTGACGGAGGGTCCAAGTCTCCTGGGTCTTATCTGATGAGAAAATCACGTTCCCGAAGGTTTCATTCCGTTTGGACTCCGTTTGATATTCTGTTTCTCCGAAACACTGAAATAGGCAAAAAAACAGCAATTCTGGGCTGGGCCTCCTGTTAATAGGTTAGTCTGAAAAATAATATAAAAGTGGAAAATAAAGCCCAATATAGTCCAAAACAGTAGATATAGCATGGAGCAATCAAAAATTATAGATACGTTGGAGACGTATCAGGCATCCCTAAGCTTAATTCCTGCTCGTCCTCGAGTAGGTAAATGATAAAAAGGGAATTTTTGATGCGGAGTGCTACTTGGCATAATTTCAATGTAAATCTTCTTAATTGTGGTATGAATATTCAGATCCAAAAGATTCAAGACAAAAGTTCATGTTGACATAAAAATAATAATACTTCAAGCATACTAACAAAGCAATTATGTCTTCTCAAAATAACATGGCCAAAGAAAGCTATCCCTACAAAATCATATAGTCTGGCTATGCTCTATCTTCACCACACAAAGTATTTAAATCATGCACAACCCCGATGACAAGCCAAGCAATTGTTTCATACTTTTGACATTTTCAAAACTTTTTCGATCTTCACGCAATACATGAGCGTGAGCCATGGATATAGCACTATATGTGGAATAGAATGGTGGTTGTGGAGAAGACAAAAAGAGGGGAAGATAGTCTCACATCAACTAGGTGTATCAACGGGCTATGGAGATGCCCATCAATAGATATCAATGTGAGTGAGTAGGGATTGCCATGCAACGGATGCACTAGAGCTATAAGTATATGAAAGCTCAACAAAAGAAACTAAGTGGGTGTGCATCCAACTCGCTTGCTCACGAAGACCTAGGGCATTTTGAGGAAGCCCATCATTGGACTATACAAGCCAAGTTCTATAATGAAAAATTCCCACTAGTATATGAAAGTGACAAAATGAGAGACTCTCTATCATGAAGATCATGGTGCTACTTTGAAGCACAAGTGTGGTAAAAGGATAGTAACATTGTCCCTTCTCTCTTTTTATCTCAACTTTTTTATTTGGGCCTTTTTTTATGCCCTCTTTTTTTCGTCCGGAGTCTCATCCCGACTTGTGGGGGAATCATAGTCTCCATCATCCTTTCCTCACTTGGGACAATGCTCTAAAAATGATGATCATCACACTTTTTTTACTTACAACTCAAGAATTACAACTCAAAACTTAGAACCAAATATGACTCCATATGAATGCCTCCAGCGGTGTACCGGGATACGCAATGAATCATGAGTGACATGTATGAAAGAATTATGAACGGTGGCTTTGCCACAAATACGATGTCCACTACATGATCATGCTAGCAATATGACAATGATGGAGCGTGTCATAATAAACGGAACGGTGGAAAGTTGCATGGCAATATATCTCGGAATGGCTATGGAAATGCCATGATAGGTAGGTATGGTGGCTGTTTTGAGGAATCTATATGGTGGGTGTATGATACCGGCGAAAGGTGTGCGGTATTAGAGAGGCTAGCAATGGTGGAAGGAAGGAAAGTGCGTATAATCCATGGGATCAACATTAGTCATAAAGAACTCATATACTTATTGCAAAAATCTAGAAGTTATCAAAGCAAAGTATTACGCATATGCTCCTAGGGGGATAGATTGGTAGGAAAAGACCATCGCTCGTCCCCGACCGCCACTCATAAGGAAGACAATCAATAAATAAATCATGCTCCGACTTCATCACATAACGGTTCACCATACGTGCATGCTACGGGAATCACAAACTTTAACACAAGTATTTCTTAAATTCAAAACTACTCAACTAGCATGAATCTAATATCACCATCTTCATATCTCAAAACAATTATCAAGCATCAATCTTTTCTTAGTATTCAACGCACTCAAAAGAAAGTTTTACAAATCTTGAATACCAAGCATATTATTATTAAGCAAATTACCATGCTATTGAAGAATCTCAAAATAATCTAAGTGAAGCATGAGAGATCAATAGTTTATATAAAACAAATCCACCACCATGCTCTAAAAGATATAAGTGAAGCACTAGAGCAAAACTATAATGCTCAAAAGATATAAGTGAAGCACATAGAGCAAAACTATAAAGCTCAAAAGATATAAGTGAAGCACATAGAGTATTCTATCAAATTCCAATTCATGTATGGCTCTCTCAAAAGGTGTGTACATCAAGGATGATTTTGGCACACTAACAAACAAATACACAAATAACACAAGACGCTCCAAGAAAAACACATATCATGTGGTGAATAAAAATATAGCTCCAAGTAAAATTACCGATGGAAGTAGACGAAAGAGGGGATGCCTTCCGGGGCATCCCCAAGCTTTGACTTTTTGGTGTCCTTGGATTATATTGGGGGTGCCATGGGCATCCCCAAGCTTAGGCTCTTGCCACTCCTTGTTCCATAATCCATCAAAAGATTTCACCCAAAACTTGAAAACTTCAAAACACAAAACTCAATAGAAATCTCGTGAGCTCCGTTAGCAAAAGAAAACAAAAGACCACTTCAAGGTATTGTAATGAACTCATTCTTTATTTATATTGGTGTTAAACCTACTGTATTCCAACTTCTCTATGAATTATAAACTATTTTACTAGCCTTACATTCATCGAAATAAGCAAACAACACACGAAAAACAGAATCTGTCAAAAACAAAACAGTCTGTAGTAATCTGTAACTAGCGCAAAATTCTGGAACTCCAAAAAATCTACCAAAATAGGACGACCTAGACAATTTTTTTATTGATCAGAAGCAATTGGGATAAGTATTTTATTACGTTCTAGTGATTTTTAACAATTATTTTTGTGAATAGAAATTTTCTGGAAATTACAGCAAGATCAAACAACTATCATCCAAGAAGATCCTATAGGTCTAACTTGGCACAAACACTAATTAAAACATAAAACCACATCTAAACAGAAGGTAGATGGATTATTTATTCCTAAACATAAGAAAAAACAAAAAAAACTAAAATAAAATTGGGTTGCCTCCCAACAAGCGCTATCGTTTAACGCCCCTAGCTAGGCATAAAAGCGAGGATAGATCTAGGTAGTGCCGTAGTAATAAGATAGATCGGTGAAACTCATTTAATATTCTCTACGTTCGGCAGCAAGTTTCCTTTGAGGCAAGCAAAAGTAATCAAAAGGGCTAAATTTAATAGGACAAAAGTCCCCAAGATCAATTTTTGGAGGTATAGGTTCCTCTTTCGGCCCTTCGTAATGCACAACCAATTCATCATTATTAACCGTTCTATTGACAGAACCTTGTGAGCCTACACTCAAGAGAGTATCCTAGCTCATTATTTTGAATAGCCAAATCATCATTAAGTTTAGAGATTCTGTCAATTAAAATATTGGTTGGCACCTTTTTTCTAAGGTTTTCATTGAAAGCAACATAGTCAAGAGATTGAAAGCGCATAATTTCTTCTTGATCAAAGAGGATAGATTCTATGGGAGGACGGCCAGCGTCCACCCTATAGTGCGCAAAGATTTCTTTGGCTTCTTCTATTATAAATCTAAATTCATGAGCCAAAAAGATTGTAGCGGCACGCTTAACAGAAGAGTGTTCGATATTAGAAAATTCTAGGAAAATTCTTTGTATAGAAGGGTGCATATGCATAAATTGCCTTTCAAGTTCAACAATAAGCATGGCAATAGCGTCCGCAAGGCTACTAGTTCTATGGAGAATAGAACCGCCCATAGAAGGCAAAGCACCGGCACAAGTAAATAAATCTTGAATAACTCCTTTTCCAATAATATTACCACTACCGATTCGAAATCTTTTTGTATGATAGGTAGGGGGTTCTTCAGCCGGGGCATCAGAATTTTCTATGTTATTATTATCGCCCATATCGCCAATAATTTCCCCAATTTCAGACATAGCAACAGAGAGGACGAAGAGCGAAAGAAGGCGAACAAAAGAAGAGGGCGAATAAAACGGCAAGGGTGAAGTGGGGGAGAGGAAAACGAGAGGCAAATGGCAACTAATGTAATGCTGGAGATAGGGATTGTGATGGGTACTTGGTATGTTGACTTTTGCATAGACTCCCCGGCAACGGCGCCAGAAATTCTTCTTGCTACCTCTTGAGCACTGCGTTGGATTTCCCCGAAGAGGAGAGGATGATCCAGCAAAGTAGCGTAAGTATTTCCCTCAGTTTTTGAAAACCAAGGTATCAATCCAGTAGGAGGCTACGCGCGAGTCCCTCGTACCTACACAAAACAAATAGCTCAATGCAACCAATGCGATTAGGGGTTGTCAATCCCTTCACGGTCACTTACGGGAGTGAGATCTGATAGAGATGATAGATAATATTTTTGGTATTTTTGGTATAGAGATGCAAAGTGAAAAGTAAAACGCAAAGTTAAAAAGCAAAGCAATAATAAAGTGATGGAGATTGTTATGATGAGAATAGACCCGGGGGCCATAGGTTTCACTAGTGGCTTCTCTCAAGAGCATAAGTATTCTACGGTGGATGAACAAATTACTGTTGAGCAATTGACAGAATTGAGCATAGTTATGAGAATATCTAGGTATGATCATCTATATAGGCATCACGTCCGAGACAAGTAGACCGACTCCTGCCTGCATCTACTACTATTACTCCACTCATCGACCGCTATCCAGCATGCATCTAGAGTATTAAGTTAAAAACAGAGTAACGCCTTAAGCAAGATGACATGATGTAGAGGAATAAATTCATGCAATATGATAAATACCCCATCTTGTTATCCTCGATGGCAATAATACAATACATGCCTGGCTGCCCCTTCTGTCACTGGGAGAGGACACCCCAAGATTGAACCCAAAGCTAAGCACTTCTCCCATTGCAAGAAAAACCAATCTAGTAGGCCAAACCAAACTGATAATTCAAAGAGACTTGCAAAGATAACCAATCATACATAAAAGAATTCAGAGAAGATTCAAATATTATTCATAGATAGACTTGATCATAAACCCACAATTCATCGGTCTCAACAAACACACCGCAAAAAGAAGATTACATCGAATAGATCTCCATGAGATAGGGGGAGAACATTGTATTGAGATCCAAAAAGAGAGAAGAAGCCATCTAGCTACTAACTATGGACCCGAAGGTCTGAGGTAAAATATTCACACTTCATCGGAGGGGCTAGGATGATGTAGAAGCCCTCCGTGATGATGGCCCTCTCCGGAAGAGCTCCGGAACAGTCCCCGAGATTGGATCTCGTGAATACAGAAAGTTGCGGCGGTGGAGTTAGGTTTTTGGCTCCGTATTTGATCGTTTGGGGGTACATAGTTATATATAGGAGGAAGGGGTACGTCGGTGGAGCTTCGAGGGGCCCACAAGGTAGGGGGCGCGCCCTAGGGGGGGCGCCCTCCACTCTCGTGACCGCCTCGTGGCTTTCTTGACGGAGGGTCCAAGTCTCCTGGGTCTTATCTGATGAGAAAATCATGTTCCCGAAGGTTTCATTCCGTTTGGACTCCGTTTGATATTTTGTTTCTCCCAAACACTAAAATAGGCAAAAAAACAGCAATTCTGGGCTGGGCCTCCGGTTAATAGGTTAGTCCCAAAAATAGTATAGAAGTGCAAAATAAAGCCCAATATAGTCAAAAACAATAGATATAGCATGGAGCAATCAAAAATTATAGATACGTTGGAGACGTATCAATATTCAAATTCAAAGTTTTCAAACATGAAAGCTAAAATGTTCAAAGTGTGGCAAATAATCTCTGGTTATTTATCATGTTGGAACCAACCTCTTTTGGGATTCCAAAGTGCCCTTGGAAATTTATTTAGTGGTCTGCCAACATTTAAAATTGGCCTTTTGGCCTCGAACATTTTGTGACTCGTAGAAATAATGTGCTTGATTTATGAGGCAAGTCTCATATCTAACAAAACTTGTTTACAGTTTAATAGAAAACAACAGCAAAGTTTTAAACAGAAATTAAAATGGAAAAGAGACCCCTTGGCCAACAGAGCCAACCGGCCCAGCTAGCCAACTGGCCGGCCCAGTCGGCCAGCCCACCCCGGCCGGCCCATCTCTCCCCGCATAACCCCACCACCCGCAAACCCTAGCCCCGATCCACCCCACACCCCCACGCTCCCCTCGCTCCTCTTTCCCCCACGACCCGATCTGGATCGGGGGCGCTCGACCCCCCCCCCCCAAACCCGGCGAACCGCCCCATCCCCTCAATCCCCGACGCCGACACCCACCCCCAGCGTCGTCCCGCCACCTCGTCGCCGTCCTCCTCGCCCTCCTCCCGAAGCACCCCTCGCCGCGACCCTCGGATGCCGCTGCCTCATCCCGACCTGGCGCCGCGCCGCCCCGACGCTGCACCGTTGCCCGTCGGCGGACCGCCTCGTCCTCGTCTTCCCCCACACCGGCTCCATCGAGCCTAACCGACAAACACCGACAGCGTGGGTGAGAACCCCTTCCTCCCCCTGATTCCCTCTCTACGTGTGTGCGCCCCTGTCACTTCATCGCGCCTCCGGTCGCTCCCGTGAAGCCCGCACCCACCCCTACTGCCCGTGGCCGACGCCTCATCTGCGTGCTAGCCGCCGTGGCCGCGCTCGACCGCCACCAACCCCGCAGCCCGCGCCTCGCGCCCGCTTGCCTCTCGGTACCGCTCGCCGCTCCGGCCTCCCGCTACACCCCACCGGCCACTACTGCCCCCTGTGCCACCCTCCACCTTGATGCCCCGTCGGCGCTGCTCGCTCGCCGGCGGTCGCTCTGGACGAGCTCAGCCGCGGTTGGCTTCGGCCGAAGCCAAGTCGGGCCGCCGCCCGTTAACCGACCACCCGGTTGCCCCCCCCCCCCCCCCGAGCAGATGACAGATGGGGCCCGCCCCTATGAAAACGTTTATGAAAATAATAAAAATGTTTAATTAACAAATTAATTTAAATAATTTGCTTATTTAACTTAATTAATAGTTGATTAGTCTGATTTAAACCTGTTAGTTAAGTTAGCTGAGAATGACACGGGGGCCCAACACCCTTTTGACCAGTCAACGCCGACTGGTCAATCTGAACCCCCTGGCCCACTTGTCATCATCTATGTACACTTCTGTGTACACAGAGCTGGGTACCCGTAGCGTTTAAACCTTATTTTCGAATTAGTAATAATTTCAGAATATTCTTAAAACTTTGGTAAATCATAGAAAATAATTTGTAGCTCGGATGAAAATGCTTTGTGCATGAAAGTTGCTCAGAATGACGAGACGAATCTGAATACGCATCTCGTTTGTCTGCCACACATCCCTAGCATAGCGAACCTACAACCATCCCCCTTTGTTTCATCTGTCCGAAAATGCCAAACTTCGGGAAAGCTTTCTCGGATGTTTTCCCCCTTTGCCAGTATCGCGTGACACCACGTTAGGACACGCCTAGGGCTGCTTATTGTCATGTCATGCATCTGTGTGCCTTATATTTACTGTTTCTTCCCCGTCTTCTCTCTGGTAGACCCCGAGACTGCTGCTGATGCCCCTGTGATCGACTACGTCGACGACGACCCTTCTCCCCTTTCATCTGAGCTTCCAGGCAAGCCCCCCCTTTGATCATCCCAATATCGCCCATTCCATTCTCTCATGCTTGCATTAGATTTTGCTACTGTAATTGATTTCTCCTATTCTGATGCACAGCCTGCTTTTGTAACCTGCTCATTGTACCTTACCTGCTTATCCTAAACTGCTTTGTATAGGTTGGTTAGTGATCCATCTGTGACCCCCACCTTGTCCTTGTTGGCCCCGCTTCATCATCGACGACTCAATCAATGTGATCGACGACCAGAGCCCGACACCTCACATCACATCACGCCCGTTTTGTTGCTCGACTCTGCAGAGCTACTATCGAGTGCCGAGGGTGATCCCTCATAACCCACTCCTGATGATAATTCTGTAGTGCAGCTATTCGATCGTGGTCATCCAGGGTGATTTCCTCTTTCACCATTCCCGATATGGCTCTGTCGTTCAACACCTCAAGTGTGAACCTCGAGGGTGGTCCCTCTTACGTTCACCTTGATGATTACAGCAAGTGGAATCCTCCGAGGGTGATTCCTTGGGTTTTCCCCTTGATGTTTGGATACACGGTTACCTTGACTTTACTTGAGACCCTTGGGAAAGTCAGGCGGGCCCGGAGAGCACCCGCAAGATGGATACGAGGCATGGCCGGGCAGGCAGGCCGCCCCCGAGTGGGCTGGGCTAGCCCTTGCCATATTTCCTCAAGACGGGGCGACAGGGTCACATTATCGTGAGTCTCTGATCGTCTCCGCAAGCTAATAATACACTATGGTTTGGGTATGTGTTCTGAGTTGGCCTTTGGCCTTTACGCACTAACCACCACGCGAGAATAGTTATGGGCGTCGACGTCGCAGTATCAGCCGAAGCTTTGTCGGACGTCCAGTTCAGCATTGTGGGCCTGTCGGGCCAGTGCCATCCAGTATGAGGTGGTGCTCGTCGCGGCTCGTCGCACAACGACCCGGAGTGCAACGGGCGATGGGCCCATGCCCCAGAGTGCTTAGGATGTAGACCGGTGGGGACCTCTGTACTGAGCCTAGGTAGGGCTACGACGTGTTGATTTGCCGAGGCCGGGCATTGACCCAGAAAAGTGTGTCCGGCCAGAGTAATCAAGCGTGTTGGAAAACATGGTGCACCCCTGCAGGGAAGATTATCCATTAATAGACGTGTCCACGGCAACGGTCGTTCAGACTTATATCCTGATCTTTTACAACTAGAAATGGATACTTGAGATATGTTGGCTCCGGGATTGCTTTCTCGCAGGGAGTCGAGGAAGAATCTTTGGGCATTAATTCTACAACATGCTTTTTTAATTATAAACTGCTATTCTTTACTCTTCTACATGCTGCAAGACACTTGGAGCTGCTTGAAGATGCTAGTCTTCGATAGTCTAGGCCTTCCCCCCTATTCTGGCATTCTGCAGTTCAGTCCACAGATACAACCCTTCCATTTGATACCAATGCATACTTAGTATAGATCTGATGCTTGCGAGTACTTTGGACGAGTACTCTCGGTTACTTTGCTCCCCCTTTTCCCCCTTCCTTCTCCTTTCCGGTTGATGCAACCAGATGGTGGATCCCTGGAGCTAGATGCCACCGCTGACGGATAATGCTACTTGGAGACCGCCGACGACCAGGAGCAGTTAGGAGGTCCCAGGCAGGAGGCCTTGCCTCTTCGATCGTGTTGCTTTTGTGCTAGCCTTCTTAAGGCATCCTTGTTTAACTTATGTCTGTACTTAGATATTGTTGCTTCGCTGACTCTTGTGTATCGAGCTTGTATTCGAGCCCTCGAGGCCCCTGGCTTGTAATATAAATCTTGTATTATTTTGATTTGTGTCTAGAGTTGTGTTGTGATATCTTCCTGTGAGTGCCTGATCTTGATCGTACACGTTTGCGTGTATGATTAGTGTACGGTCGAATCGGGGGCGTCACACCTTTTCTGGTACTCTACCGGAGGGGGAATCAATCACGGAGGGCTTGTACATCATCCCTGCCGCCTTCCGATGATGCATGAGTAGTTCGCCACAAACCTACGGGTCCATAGCTAGTAGCTAAATGGCTTCTTCTCTCTCTTTGATCTTCAATACCATGTGCTCCTCATTGTTCTTGGAGTTCTATCCGATGTAATCTTCTTTTGGGGTGTGTTTGATGGGATCCGATGAATTATGGGTTTATGATCTGAATATTCATGAGAAGTAATTGAGTCTTTTCTGAACTTTATTATGCATTATTTTGTAGCTTTGTATTTCTCTTCGGTCTATCTGTTTGGTTTGGCCAACTAGATTGATTTATCTTCAGCGGGAGAGGTGCTTTGTAGTGGGTTCAATCTGGCGGTGCTCTATATCACAGTGACATAATGGAACAAGACACGTCTTTGTATTGTTGTCATTAAGGGTAAAACGACGGGGTTTATTCTTATTAATTAGGTTTAATTTTTCTACATCATGTCATCTTGCTTAAGGTGTTATTCTGTTTGTCATGTACTTAATACCATAGATGCATGATGGATAGCTTTCAATTTGTGGAGTAATAGTGGTAGATGCAGGCAGGAGTCAGTCTACTTGTCTCGGACGTGATGCCTATATACATTATCATTGCCTTGGATATCGTCATAATTATGCGTTTTTCTATCAATTTCCCAACAGTAATGTGTTCACGCACCATATGCTATGTGTTCGGGAGAGAAGCCTCTACTGAAAACTATGGACCCCGGGTCTACTTTTATCATATAAACCTACAAAACCTTGCTACAATTTGTTTAATTTTTATTTTTTTCCAATTTATCTATTTACCACTACAAGATTTGATCCTTGCAAGTAACGAGTTCAAGGGGATTGACAACCCTCTTGCATGCGTTGGGTGCAAGTATTTGCTCTTGTGTATGCAGGTGCTGTTCACAAGGCTTTGCGTGATTTTCCTACTGGATTGATACCTTGGTTCTCACTAAGGGAAATATTAATCTCTACTCTGCTGCATCTCCTCTCCTCTCCTCTTCGGGGAAAATCCCAACACAGCTCACAAGTAGCACATGCCCTCAAAACCGAGTCGTATTATGCCTGATACAGAAAGACATCTGCGGATATGCATGTTCCTGAGCCCCGTCGTGCCTATCTAACCAGGCCTCGTAGCTGTCGAGTCCGGCTGGTGCACGTCCTCTTGATCTGTAGATGGTCGCGGAGGGGCCCGGTTTGCTTCTAGCCTTATGTGCATCGTAGGGCTCAGGGTATTCAACAGGATCCTTGCCATGATCAGGGGTTGTTGTTAGGGGGTTCTTGTGTTCCCCTGTTGGTCTGTCGTGCCCCTAAAGAGGTCGGTTAGGCTGGTCGGCATGACCACGTGTGAAAAGCACATTGTCAGTTGCCTCGTCATCAAATTCCGGCAGTAAATGTCGATGTGTGTATGATTTGGATGCGCTCTCATGTCGTTCTTTGAGTTCTTGTTCGGCTGCGAGAGAACTTCCATCCATTTGTCGTTGGCCCCGCTCTGATCGGCGTGAAGCTATTGCTTCTTCTTTTTCATCGGGTGGTGGGTCCTGGGTGGGACATAAATTTCCCTATCATCGGCTTTACTGCTGATCCTGTCATAAACCAGGTGTGTCCATCCGAGATTGAGAGTCTTTGGATGTGATCCAGCATCTCGTTTAGGTTTGATAGATCCTACGCGTGCATGGCTTGACCATAGGTCGGGCTGATTTGGAGTATGCTCTGTGGGCTGCTTGACGCAACTTTGAACTTCTGGTCGGCCGAGGTTGATTCCTGACGAATGGTCAAAGAGATCGGATCCCGGCTTGACGCCGGTTCCAAGATTGGATTTGACTCGAGGTTGAGATTCGATCAGAATGTTGAAGCCATGCTTGGGGCAAGGGCTGGAGCAGTGACAGTTAGGTCTGTGCTCAAGGCTGGTTCTGTTGTGAGATCCGATCTGGGGCTTGGATCGGGGGTAGGTTTCGAGGTAAAGGTCGTAGTGCCCGAAGAGCTCCCAAGCAGATCTGGCTTCCAGCCAGAGAGGGTTTGATTTGGCATGCAGAACAATGCTTCCAAATGCGAATAGCTGGCTGGGGACGAAGATGTCACCACAATCGGATTCGTCGTTGATCTATAGATGAGCCATTGACCTTTTTTCTCTATTGTGGCGCGGAATTGTCAATAAAAGCACCAATGTCGGTACTAAAACTGGCAAACCTCGGGTAGGGGGTCCCGAGTTGTGGATCTCGGATCTATGTGTCACATGAGACAAAGGGGATGATATTTACCCAGGTTCGGGCCCTCTCGAAGAGCTAATACCCTATGTCCTGCTTTGATTGTATTGATGATGATGTATCGAGTACGTGGTTGATCTACCTCGAGATTGTAAGTTGTGTTCTAAGTTCTAACCCTAAGGCTAGATGGTTGTGATTGTGACCGTGGTCTCTACGGACTAAACCCCTCAGCTTATATAGGTACTGGGGTTATCTAGGGTTACACATGGTCAATTGCCAACTAGGGATACACATGTTGGCGGCAAGTAGTCCTTGGAGTACATGTCAAGTCTTCGGCAAAGTCCATCCTGATCACGCCGAAGTGCGAGGCTTCCGGAATCCTTCCTTGCAAGAATGGTGGGCCATAAGCTTGGACCGTGGACTGTGGACCAACTAGGTTGGCCCCCCTAGTCTAGGACACCGCTGGCTGGGAAGGCCCGGACGATCGTTGGGTACTGGTCGTCCGCTAAGACCAAAGACGAAAGATGACACAACCTAGGATATTGAGAACACACAATATGTTGGAGTGCCTAGGACTGTGGAGTGGGTGTAAGAGTGAGATAAGAAGGGAGTATGTGTGGGGTTATGAGCAAGCCTTTCATGAGTACCGATGAGCCCCTCTTAATAGTGTGGGATCCCTATACTTAAGAGCAAACCGAAAAAGCCTAAGGGATTTGTCATGTTTCTCCATTCTTGAGCACTATACACTTACTAATCATGATCCACACATCAGTTCTTGGGGACTAAAACCTGAGATATACTTGACGAACATGATTAGTCCTCTATATATAGATTGTCATCAACATCAAAATATGATTAAGGGCATGATTGCACTTTCAGCGGTCCTCCGCCACTCTATTACCACGAGGATATCGACGTGTGCTGTTTCTGCCACAAGAACACCATGCCGCTCTGGCTCACCGTCGAGTAGTGAGAGCACGAGGCTATATATAGATAATGTCGTGGCCAAAGCCAAGGCCGCACGACTAGCAAAGGAGCAGGCGCGTTTGATCCATCGGTTGTTCGACATTTTCTCCTTCGACAACTACGCCCCTCCGCCGATGACATCTACACAAAGGGCTACAGTCGCATCGATGACCGCAAGTGCCAGGGACCGGTGCGAAAGTGGTGATGTCCCGGCACCTCTCTCTGTCTCCATGTTAGTTTTTAGTTCATCTAGTTTTTATCATTGTCCATAGGCCGGCGATGAACTAATTTTTTTTTTTTTGCTCCGATGAACCGTGTTTGTGTGCCTGTATGGAATTTAATTTGAATTGTGATCATGTATGTTAGTCTATATCCGTATGATGATCAACGGAGATGATCACATAGCATGATTTTTGAGCGGCCATATTTGAGGCATCCGGTTGTGGACATGGTCATCTTAGGACTTATTAACTGGTCATTGTCTGCGAACGATGTCGGACATGTTCGTGGACATTTAGAGGGATGGATTTGCTATGTCCGGCTATAGATGCTTTTAGAGGAGTATTGCATTTTGAATCTCGACCTCCATGGAGGCTGAATTTTCGAAAAATTCAAAAAAATTGGTTTCACAAAAATCTGAAAAAATATGTACAAGTAAACAAGAATGTGAGATATATGTGTATAAAAATCTCAGAATGAAATACGTTAAAATGTGACCTATAAAAAAAACAAATTCATGATCTGAAGGATGAATTGTAGGAAAATGATTCCCTTCAGCCAGCTGATTTTTCTAGCGCTTCCCTCACCTCCAACGAACAACGCGTGTCCCACTGGACCCGCACATCACCGCTTCGGTGTGCTGCCTTATCTTCTCGACTACTCTCGTCCACACCTTTTCCTTGTGCCTTTCTTTCTTCCTTCCCCAACCATCCAGTCTCCTCCATGACTCCATCACGCACACAAGTGGCAGGGCAGCATGCACGGAGATGCTAGCTCCCACAGAGACACCCACGAACATCTAGGTAGCATGCAAGCGGCCATGGCCATGCAAGCACACCTCACCCGACCATGTCGTTCCCCAACCAGGGCGTGGGCTCCCATGGAGGTAACATGGAAGCAAGAACTAGCGGCTACAACAACAAAGACTCATGGAGCTAGCATGCAAACTCGCCAGCCGACGCAACCGGCGACGGGGATTAGAGGCGCTAAGGACGGGAGCTCGCAGGTGGATAGCCTTGTGGTTGGCAACGACGGCGAGCGACGGCGGCGTTTCTGTATTATCATTTTATTTTATTTTATTTTGCAACATTCTCTGTGTTGCAAAAGTTTCTTCCCTAACAACATCCATGTTATAGAAAAGTGAAGGCGATTTTTGTTTGCAATATCTTCTATGTTGCATGTTGCAGAAGTTTCTTCCGCAACAACACCCATGCTGCAGGAAAGTGAAGATGTTTTTTTTAGAACATCGTCTATGTTGCAGAAGTTCCTTCCGCGACAACAACCATATTGCAGAAAAGTGAAGAAAAAAAATCTGCAACAACACCTATATTACAAAATGGCTTGTGCAACATGTGCTTTGTTGCAATGCGAGGACCGGGCTGGGCCGCTAGATGACATCAGATCTAACGGTTGCCGAGGCGGCGAATTCTTTAAAAAGATCTGCCCGCAGACGCATAGCACCCCCCCTAATAATATCATGTGTTAAAAGGCCACATTTTTTTCACATCCCTCATTTAAACGTATTTCGTTCTGAAAAATTTATGGACTTGTGCAGTATGCCTTCATTTATATCTGCATTTTTCAGATTTTTTTGAAATGTAAAAATATAAATTTTTCTGAATTTTGAGATTTGCTTTTCGAGGCCTTCATGGAGCTTGACCTCCAAAAGCAATTTCCAATCTTAGAGCATCTACAACCAGACTCATCAAACGCTCCCTATACGTCCGGGCGGACGGCTCGGTCACGGGTGAGTCATAAGATCTCATCCCAGCCGCACCTTCATACCAGCTGTATGTCTGGGCTACCCAGCACCTCTTATATCCATCCCATATCTAGGCAGATATGGAGAGGCCGGGACGCGTCTGCGACGTCTGATCTAGCTGCCACCTAGACCCCACATATATTCTCCCCCATCCGCATCTCGGGTGAAACCCTAGCCACTCCACTCCACCCAAGCGTTGTTTTGGCGATCTCCGGCCTTCTCTGGCGTGATGGGAAGTGGATCCGACTCCGAAATCTCGTCCCATGCGGTGACGAGGAGGAGATAGTCGTCTGCATGGCTCTCTGTCGCTCCCAAGAGGAGTGCACGTGACCGCGGTCGGACTCGATCTCATGGGAATTCATTGCATCTGCACAAATTTCGTACACCTACTCTCACACTTAATTGATTTCTTACACTGCCCCTGTGGCCCTCGACGAGAGGGATGCGGGGATGAACTGTTGTTTTCTCGCCCAATATCAACACTAACAAGCATAGGCGCATATTCACTCCATCCTCAAATTAGTGGACATATAAAAATAATAAGATAGATTATGAAGTGGAGTATAAAATGCATTGGGAAGGTGCAAGAGTAGATCTGACTCCGGAACCTCGTCCCATGCGGTGACGAGGAGGAGATGGTCGTCCGCATGGCTCTCTGTCGCTCCCAAGAGGAGTACACGTGACCGCTGTCGATCTCGATCTGATGGGAATCCATTGCATCTGCACAAATTTCGTACACCTACTCTCACACTTAATTTATTTCTTACACTGCCCGTGTGGCCCTTGACGAGAGCGATGCGGGGATGAACTGTTGTTTTCTCGCCCAATATCAACACTAGCACAGCGGCAAGCTAGGAGAACCCCCGACCATCCAAGAAGGAGCTCTAGCACAGCGCCATGCCGCGGGCGACCAGGCCCAGGCCCCTGCAGGAATGGAGACGACGCGTCGTGACGTCTCACTAGAGATGGTGGGGATTGCTTCAAGTGTCTCAAGGAAGGCCATCACAAGATTGACTGCACCAACAAAGTCGTTGCATCAGGTGTGGGTTGCCCAACCACGAGTCCAGGGACAGCAAGCGCACCCGCAGTCCATTGTTGGCAGGAGATCTTCGGAGAGAGGTGCTGGCCAAGGTGGCCCGGTGCGGTGCCGCCTCCCAGTCCAACCACCCCAGCCAAGGCGCAGGGAGACAGGTGACTCTGCCGCCGCAGGCGACGGACTGCGTTGTGGCGCATGAAATGTGGCCTAACCTCCCATCACTGTGGATGGAGTCGACATGCTATGAGGAGCTCATCCCTTCTGAGCTCTACTTCGTTCAGTGCACCCAGGCCATGCAGGACCTAGAGAGGTGACTCCAGTTTGCAATGGTGGCCTACGTGGGTGGGACCCGGCGTGGCATCTCACTGAAGTTTGTGGTCAAAGCACTAGGGGTGATGGCCGGCATCTCATAGGAGTGGATATCGGTACACGCGTATAGACCGGAGGACTTCCTGGTGGTCTTCGCGTGCCAAGACCGCCGCAATAGTGTCAGAACTTGGCCTTCCATCGAGCACAAAGGAGTTCGCTTGTTCTTCCGACAATGGAATCGACAGTCGCATGCCATGTTCTCTGTTATGAGGTACAAGTTCTCGTTGGTGCTTGAGAGGATCCCGCCGCACGCATGGGAGAGGGAGGTGGCCCAGGACCTCCTTGGTTTGGCCTGCTTGATGTACATGGTGGCGCCATAGACTAGCGATCGCCGAGATCTCTCCGTGTTCAAGCTGTCAGCATGGACGGCGGACCTGGACATCATTGCATCACTGCACTAGCTGGCAGTTCTTGAGCCCGGACTGGTGGCACCCCTTGCTGATCCAGAGCTACTTCAATACAAGGTTCTCATACACATTGATTCGGTGATGGAGTTCGCAGCCACCAACGAGCCCTGTTCCTGAGGACGTCATCCGGAAGTGAGCAGAGCGACATACCAGACTCAGGTGGAGAGTCCATGGGCACGAGAGGAGAAGGGGTCTAGTGATACATGAATCGCCCCTAGCACTTTGGAGTTCGTGCTCAGCGAGGCTATGGTGCAAGCAACCGGCCGGTCACCGGAGGAGCCGGTGCCGGCGTGGCAGCGCCGCCAGGTGGACCGATGTCATCCTTTGATTGGTGCCTCCCACCAATGGCCATGAGGCAAGTGTTGTTAGGAGGTGGGGTCGTTCAACCTATCCACAGCAGGCTTACGACCATGACCTCGTCTTTCGACCAGCTGACAGTGGCTCCGGGTCCGAGTGCGGCACCCAAACGCCAGCTTGAGGCCAGTTTTAATCCTACGGGCGGCACGACGGCCACACAATTGGCGCTTGTCTCGGTGCACCCGCCCGTGGACAGGACATTGAAGATAGATACGATGGTCATTCCCTCGACCAGGTCGCCGGATTATTTGGATCCAACTAAGGGGTGCAGGTGGCGGTTGAGACCCCATTGGTAGACCAACCTCGGGATTTGGTGGTGGGGACACGGGTGACGAATTCGGTCATTCCAGACGCGTCGGAGCATGTGAGGCCAATCATAATAGAGACGTCCACATCTGCGGAAGGGGTGGAGGGATTCCAAAACCGCGTAATGTTTGGACATAAGGAAGATGGAGACAAACCCAGACAGAACCGTTGGTATGGCCATGATACGTCTCCAACGTATCTATAATTTTTTATTGTTCCATGCTATTATGTTATCATTCTTGGATGTTTTACATTCATTTTATAGCAACTTTATATCATATTTTGGGACTAACCTATTGACATAGTGCCCAGCACCAGTTGTTGTTTTTTGCTTGTTTTTTACTTCACAGAATATCAGTACCAAATGAAATCCAAATGCCATGAAACTTTTCGGAGATTTTTTTGGACTAGAAGACAACTTGGGAGCCATGGAAGTGCTAGAGGGGAGGCCTGTGGGGCCCACAACCCACCAGGGCACGCTAGAGGCCCCTGGCACGCCCAGCTGGGCGGTGGGGCCCATGGGAGTCCTTTCCACTGCCTCTCAGCTCTATAAATTGCCAAATATTTCAGAAACCATATGGGAGTCGACGAAACACAATTCCAGCCGTCGCATGTTCCAGAACCAGAGATCCAATTTACAGCCATTTTCTGGCACCTTGCCGGAGGGGAACACGATCACAGAGGGGTTCATCATCTTCATTGGTGCTCCTCTGTTGATGCGTGAGTAGCTTACCACAGACCTACGAGTCCGTAGGCAGTACCTAGATGGCTTCTTCTCTCTTTTTGATTCTCAATACAATGTTCTCCTCGATGTTCTTGGAGATCTATTTGATGTAATGACTTTTTGAAGTGTGTTTGTTGGGATCTGATGAATTACGAGTTTATGACCAGATACATGTATGAATATTATTTGAGTCTTCTCTGAACTCTTATACGCATGATTATTATAACCTCGTATTTCTTCTCCGAAACTTTGGTTTAGTTAGGCCAACTAGATTGATTTTTCTTGCAATGGGAAGAGGTGCTTTGTGATGGGTTCGATCTTGCGGTGCTCAATCTCAGTAACAGAAGGATACATAACACGCATGTATTGTTGCTATTAAGGATAAAAGATGGGGTCTAATTCCTACATGAATAGATCTTGTCTACATCATGTCATTGTTCTTATTGCATTACTCCATCTCTCTATGAACTTAATACACTAGATGACTGCTGGATAGCTGTCGATGTGTGGAGTAGTAGTAGTAGATGCAGAATCGTTTCGGTCTACTAATCTTGGACGTGATGCCTATATACATGATCATTGCCTTGGATATCGTCATAATTATTTGCTCTTCTATCAAATTCCCAACAATAATTTGTTTACCCACCATATGTCATTTTCGCAAGAGAAGCCACTAGTGAAATCTACGGCCCCCGGGTCTATTTTCTCTCATATTGTTTTCAGATCTATTATTCTAAAAACCCAAAAATACCTTGCTGCGCTTTTTATTTATTTAATTTATTTTGTGTTTTTGTTAGATCTATTTATCGAGTCTCATACAATTTAATCTATCTCAACACCGAGGAGGGTTGACAACCCCTCTTGCGCGTTGGGTTGCAAGTATTTGTTCTTTGTGTGTAGGTACCATTTACATACTGTTTCTTGGTTCTCCTACTGGATTGATAACCTTGGTTTCATAACTAAGGAAAATACTTACCATTGTTGTGTTGCATCATCCTCTCCTCTTCAAGGAAATACCAACGCAGATACAAGCAATCAGGTCACTAGATCAGACACGGACGGTGCATGTGGCTGAAGGTGCGCCAATTGAAGCCACTCAGGCGGCTGCAGAGTTTAGGCAGGACGCTATCATGGAGGCGCATGCTGATGCGATGGCAGGTCATGCATCGGTGGAGGATGGGTCCCACCCTGATGGGAATCATGCAGATAAGGCATGCAACAATGTAGACGTATCAGCTCAGAGCAATATACGTGCAAATAGTGAGACAGATACTACAACAGCCACCTTGGCAAGGCCAACTGCGGAAGGCCCCATGGAGACGAGCATGGAGATCATGATTGCTGAGCCACCTGCTAGCGGGATGACATCCCAAGAGGCCGAGGCATATGTGAAACTAAAGGCATTCTGCTCAAACATTGTGGAGAAGCTAGCACCACTTCTACTCAAGGAAGTCGAGGCCTCTACCTTGCGGCCGGAGGCAGAGCCGTTCACCCCAAACGGACTACTAGAGTGGTTAAGAAACCGGCCACGCAGAGGACGACAAGAGCCACATCGGCGGAGAATGTGCTCTTGTGCACATTGGGGCTGGTCCCGGAAGACCTCGAGGTAGATGACCCGGTCGTACAAGAGCTCAAGCTGCTCTTCAACTCACTACTACGCGAGCAGCACGTACATGTGATTGCAACTCTGTTTGGCAAGGCTTTTGCCCGACACATCATCGGATCGGGCACGGGAGGGACATCAAAGATTGGAGCACTACGAGTGTGCTCTAGAGTGGCGATGGTGTGAATCATGTCCATGGATATAAACCCAACGGTGACATGCTATAATGTTTGAGGATTGAACAATCCAGCTAAGAGACAAGCGGTGAAAGAGTTCCTAGCCTCGGTGACCTAACTTAGTGTGTTTACAAGAAACTAAGCTTGATGTAGTAGACAACTTCCTCATAATGCAATGTTGTGGACTGTCCTTGGACGGTTTTGCTTATTTGTCGGCGGATGACATGAGAGGTGGAATCATTTTGGCATGGGACATTATGGTGGTGCAGGTCGATCACCTACAATGTGATACAAACTTCCTCTCCGGCTTGGTGCACCCCAAGTCTGGGTAAGATTGCTAGATGTCCGTGGTCTATGGACCACAAGGTGACGACCTCATGACACGATTTCTTGAGGATCTGACGGCTAGGAGAGCGGCATGCCCGGGCCTGTGGATGGTTCTAGGTGACTTTAACATGATCATATGAGCTTCTGAGAAGAGCAATATGAACCTTAACCGCGCCATGATGAATAAATTCGGGAGCTTCGTTGATAACAACGAGTTGAAAGAGCTATACATGTATGGGTGTCATTTCACGTGGACCAACGAAAGGGACACCCCAACGATGATGAAGATCGATAGGATCTTTGTTATCTGTTGATTGGGAGATGGCGTGGCCAGATTACTTACTTCAGGCACTCTCAACGGGAGTCCCTGATCATGCCCCACTGGACCTAACGGCCAACGCAACTTATTGGCTGAAGAAGAGATTTCGCTTCGAGAGATTTTAGGCCAAGATAGATGGCTTCGAGCAGGCGGTGAGGGATGCCTGGGTCTACGGTCAGTCCATCACGGAACCTTTTAAGAGATTGGATGCTCTCTTCAGGAACACAAGAGTGGCACTTCAATCTTGGGGTCAAAGGAAAGTTGGCAACATCAAATTGCAAATGGCGGTAGCCACGCTAGTCATTCTTCGCTTGGATCAAGCTAGGGAAACGAGAGGATTAATAGAATTGGAGACTTGGCTTAGGAGAACCTTGAAACTAACCCTCTTGGGGCTAGCTTCACTTGAACATAGATGGCCTCGCGATGGAGATGCCAACACCAAGTTCTTCCAGTCCCTTGCAAATGGGAGGAGAGCCAAAAACTTCATACAGCAAGTCCGTACAGAAGATGAGATAGCCATAGAGTAAAGTCGCAAAGAAGTGATATTCTCGGATGCTTTTCAAAATTTTCTAGGCACGGCACATGCAAGAGCTCATATGCTAGATCTACGTTCCTGGGAATGGACGAGATAGATATGAGCAACTTGGAGGTGATATTCTCGGAGAAGGAAGTGTGGTCCCTGATCAAGGAGATTCATCCGGACTGGGCTCCAGGCCCGAATGGTTTCACGGCAGAATCCTACCAAAGAGCATGGCCAATCATCAAAGTTGACATTATCATGGTGCTACTCAAGTTCTGTGTGGGAGATGATCGGGGATTTGCTAAGCTAAATCGAGCACTCATTGTGCTGATACCGAAGAAACCGGATGTGTTGGATGTGGGCGACTATCATCCGATCAGCTTGCCTCACAGTTTTTCTAAGTTGTTTGCAAAGTTGCTGGCCAACCATGTACGGTCGTGCATGAAGGAACTGGTGTAAACGAATCAATCGGTGTTCATTCATGGACAAAACTTGCATGATAAATATCTATTGGTGAGGCAGGTGGCCAGGAAAATCCATGCAAGGAAGAACAGAGGCGTTTTCCTAAAGCTGGACATCTCACACGCATTTGATTCACTGTCATGGCCATTTTTTTTCAAAGTTCTTTGTGCCAATGGTTTCTGTGGATAGTGTCTCAAGTGCATGGCCACATTTTTACAAACTTCAAGCATGGGAGTAGCGGTCAATGGAGTCCTGGGAAGGAGAATGTGGCATGCTAAAGGGTTATGTCAAGGGGATCCAGTCTTCCCACCATTGTTCGTCATCGCCATGGAGGCCCTCACGGAAATTTTCACCAAAGCTATGCAAGCTAGAGTGTTGAGAACAGACACGGGAATCTCGGCGACGCAACGGATCTCAATATACGCGGATGATGTGGCGCTGTTCGTCAAGCCTACACCCCCGGACCTTGAGTTCGTTAGAAGTGCTTTGGAGATCTTTGGTGAAGCATCAAGACTGTGGGTAAATTACAGAAAATCCTCCGCAGTTTTGATCACCAAAAACCATGAAGACAGAGAGAGAGAGTTAAGGACCTCCTACAATGTACCATCAGGAATTCCCATGTAGATACCTTAGATTGAAGTTGGCAATCAAGCAGCTCACCAAGGCGCAATGGCAACCTCTCCTTGATCAGGTGAGGCATGCCTTCCTACTTGGCAGGGAGGAAAGTTGCAGAGATCAAGCTGGCTGGTGCTCGTGAAGGTGGTGATTGCCGCAAGGCCGGTGCACCACCTATTGGTGATGAAGGCACCATGATGGGTGTTCGAAGACATCGACAGATGGATGGGTGCTTTCTTTTGGGCAGGGAAGGACCGTGTCAATGGAGGGTAATGCCTAGTGGCGTGGAGCTCGATTTTGAAGTCCACCTACAATAGAGGACTCGGGGTGAAGAATCTGAGCTTGCAAGCCCTTGCACTCAGGGTACGCTGGAAATGGCTTCGGCGAACGGATCTAGATAGGCCCTGGCATGGACTCGAGCTAATGGTGGATGGCGATGCAAGGCATGTTTTTGATAGCGTGGTGGAGATTACAGTGGGGAAAGGCGACAAGGTCCTCTTCTGGAGAGATAGATGGATTCATGGATTCTCAGTAAGTGACATTGGTCCTATGCATTGAAGGATGAGACATTGATCCTATTTGAGTGGACACGAGGACAAGGAACTCTAGAACGGTGGCCCAGGCATTGAAGGACGAGAGGTGTGTGCTGTACATTCATCGACAAACCTCCCTTGGGGCGCTGCTACAAACAGTGCATTTGAGACATGTGATTGCCACGTGCAGAGGTGAGGGAGTCCTGGATTAGGGGGTATCCGGACAGCCGGACTATAACCTTTGGCCGGACTGTTGGACTATGAAGATACAAGATTGAAGGCTTCATCCCGTGTCCGGATGGGACTCTCCTTGGCGTGGAAGGGAAGCTTGGCAATACGGATATGTAGATCTCCTTCCTTGTAACCGACTCTGTGTAACCCTAGCCCCCTCCGGTGTCTATATAAACCGGAGGGTTTAGTCCGTAGGACCAACAACAATCATACCATAGGCTAGCTTCTAGGGTTTAGCCTCTTCGATCTCATGGTAGATCAACTCTTGTAATACTCATATCATCAAGATCAATCAAGCAGGAGAAGGGTTTTACCTCCATCGAGAGGGCCCGAACCTGGGTAAAAACATCGTGTCCCCCGTCTCCTGTTACCATCCGCCTAGACGCACAGTTCGGGACCCCCTACCCGAGATCCGCCGGTTTTGACACCGACATTGGCGCTTTCATTGAGAGTTCCACTGTGCCGTCACCGCAAGGAAGGATGTCTCGTCTCGTCTTTCAAGACAATATTACCGCCAGGGGAATCTTGGCTGTCTGCCAAACTCTTTGGCTAGGCGGTTTCATCATGACCACCTGTTCGGCTGCTGCACCGACGATGACTTCTCGGGTCATCGAGAACAGCCTCCACGTCAACTCGGAACTTGCCGAGCAGATGGATCCAATGGAGCTCTCTTCCCTAAATGAGCTCTTGGATCGCATCGCCGCCCTGGGAGTCGCTACGGACTATGATCGGATTGGGTTTAAACCCGATCAAAGGGAGATTAACTCCCCACCGGTCACCCATCATATTGCGGTGGTGGAGGAACAATGCGGCGATTCTTCCTCTATCTTGAGGATTAACTATGTCCGGATTCCTGAGCTCTCTGAGCCGGACACCCATTTACGGGAGGACATCACCCAAGCCCTGAACCTAGAGTCAGGCAGCGGGCCAGACTTATCGGGCAACATCCTGGAACCCGAACTTCCAAGATTGGAAACTCCTCAGCCCCTGGGTCTCAGATCGGGTAAGGGTTCGGACTCAATTCCACCCACCCACACAAACATAAGCGATCTCTCCCACATCAGGCAAGAGCGCCAGGAAACAATACACCATTATTGGGCCAGATTCCTCCTTGTGATGAACAAGGTTAAGGACTGTCGCGAGGAAGACACAATCTTATTTTTCTGCAATAATTGCACAGACAAGGGAATCCTTAATGCCATAAGTCGCCGTGACATATCACGCTTCGCTGAATTGGCGTCCATAGTACGAAAGTACTGTGCGATGGAAAGCGCCTGGAAAACCGAATCTAAATTTTGGGATAATCCGGCTCCAAATACACACCCAGTCCGAAGTGAAAGGGTGCACTATCATAAGACACCCAAGTTAATTACAAAGAAGCAAAAACCCTCTACAGGGCGTGGACCCGTATTGGAGGGATGGCTCAACGGACCCTGCAAAATTCACAGTACAGCGGATACCATACCAACGCACAACCTTAGAGCATGTTGGATACTCCCGCAAGTGGCCAAAAGCGGCGAAGATCTTCTCATCTCAGATGCCACAGAGCACCATCCCGGGGATAACAATACGGTATTAACAGTCTTTGAGACCTTCGCATCAAATAATAGGCGCAAGCGAACACTCCGTAGCCTTGCTGAAATCTGCCACGTGGCAGCAATAAATCCATGGAGTGACACAGCTATTACCTTCAATGCCAATGACGAAGCTAAATTCCGAACAGACCGAGCACCAGCTGCACTGGTTCTCAGTCCAATTATGGACGGCTTTCGACTCACCAAAGTACTCATGGACGGCGGCAGTGGATTAAACCTCATCTATGAGGAAACTCTTCAAAAAATGGAAATAGACTGGAACCGCATTTTGCGAAGCAGCACAACCTTCAGAGGAATCATCCCTAGTTGGGAAGCACGCTGTGCTGGTAAAATCACACTAGATGTGGTATTCGACACACCAGAGAACTATAGGTCCGAAGAAATTACATTCCAAGTGGCCCCGTTCACTAGCGGATATCACGCCCTTTTAAGGCGCGAGGTGTTCACGATCTTTCAAGCTATACCCCATTACGGGTACATGAAGCGCAAAATGCGCGGGCCCAACGAAATCATCACTCTCGCTAGTGATCCGGACACAGAACTCCGCACCGAAAACAAAACAGTCGCATTAGCCCTCGAGGCATTATCTGAAGCCCTTGCGGCCGAGGAATTAACTACGCTGCGCTCCACAGTGGACAGGGACGATGTGATACTTGATAAGAGATCCAAGTCCACCTCTTTCAAACCAGCGGATGAAATAGTTAAATTCTAGGTCCACCCAACGGACCCTACAAAAACAGCCTCCATCGGGGCACAGTTAAACCCCGCCATAGACGCCACACTACTGGAGTTCCTACGCGAGAATTGGGACATATTCGCCTGGCATCCCTCAGATATGCCAGGAATCCCACGCAGGCTGGCCGAGCACAGCCTTAATATTCTAAAAAGATTCAAGCCGGTCAAGCAGACCCTTCGGCGTTTCTCTAAACCTAAGAGACAAGCTATGGGAGAGGAACTAGCCAAGTTATTGAAGGCCGGATTCATTAGAGAAATAAAACATCCGGACTGGCTAGCAAACCTGGTAATGGTACCAAAGAAGGAAAAATCCTGGCGCCTATGTGTCTATTTCAAGGACCTCAACAAGGCTTGCCCAAAGGATCCCTTCCCCCTCCCCGCATCGATCAAATTATCGATGCTACCGCAGGACACGATTCATTGTGTTTCCTTGACGCATACTCCGGCTACCACCAAATCAAGATGGCGGAGTCCGACCTAGATGCAAGGGCGTTCATCACACCATACAGCCCCTTCTGCTTCAACACAATGCCTTTTGGGCTAAAAAATGCCGGCGCAAGATATCAGCGCATGATTCAGACATGTCTGGAAAAACATATCGGCAAAACAGTAGAGGCATACGTAGATGATGTGGTCGTCAAAACCAAACACGTCGAGTATCTAATAGACGATTTGAGGCTCACATTCAACAACCTCCGAACATACGACATCAAGCTCAATCCAGAAAAATGCGTTTTCGGTGTACCAGCCCGAAAGCTCCTATGCTTCATCGTCTCCGGTAGAGGAATTGAAGCAAATCCGGCCAAAATTCGAGCTCTGTCACAGTTGGCCATCCCAACGAACCTCAAACAAATCCAGAAATTAACCGGATGTGTGGCGGCTCTAAGCCGCTTTATCTCCCGCTTAGGAGAAAAGGCATTACCTCTTTATCGCCTTCTTTGGTGCACCGAACACTTCGAGTGGACGGATGCTACCACAGCCGGATTGGAAGAAATAAAAGCCATGTTGGCAACCAACTTAATCTTGGACATGCCAAACATCGGCGAACCAATGCTGTTGTACATTGCGGCGACCCATCAGGTTGCAAGTGCAGTGCTCGTCGTCGAACGAGAAACGGACGGACATAAATTCCCCCTTCAAAAGCCTGTCTATTATGTATCCACTGTCCTCACTCCATGCAAATCACGGTACCCACATTATCAAAAAATAGCCTATGCGGTATTCATGGCATCCCGGAAGCTGCGACACTACTTTCAAGAGTGTTCAATTACAGTAGCCTCGGAAGTGCCACTTAATGATATCATAAACAATCGCGACGCCACGGGCCGGATTGCCAAATGGGCCAATGAGCTCCTCCCGTTCGACATAACATACAAACCCCGGCGAGCCATTAAGTCGCAAGTATTGGCCGACTTTGTCGCCGAATGGACGGAAGCCGAACTCCCTAAAGAGTACGACGCATACTCCAATTGGATCATGCACTTCGACGGCTCCAAAATGCTGGCTGGTCTAGGGGCTGGCGTCGTCCTGACGTCCCCAACTGGAGATACAGTTCAATACGTACTCTAGATACTATATACAGACTCCAACAACGCAGCCGAATACGAGGCCCTGTTACATGGTCTCCGGATGGCAGTTTCCATGGGCATTCGACACCTAGAGGTGCGTGGGGATTCGAACCTCGCAATATCCCAAATAAATGGAGACCTCGATGCCAAGGATCCGAAAATGGCGGCCTATCGTAACGCCGTCCTCAGGATGTCAGCTCGGTTCGAGGGGCTTGAATTCCACCACGTGGCTCGGGAAAACAATCAGGCGGCGGATATCCTCGCCCGCATCGGCGCAAAACGCGATGCAGTCCCACCCAACATCTTTTTTGAGAGGCTATTTAAGCCATCCGTGGTATGGGAAGGGGACACCGGTAATAATAGTCTGGACCCTGCCACAATGCCCGATACCGAACACTCCGACATAATCGGAGGCTCTGCCACCGAAATAACACCTTCATCCCACGTAATAATGGCCGTCATCGCCCCGTGGACAGAACCATTCCTGGCCTACCTTACTAGGCAGGAACTTCCCAAGGACCAAAACGAGGCACGCTGCATAGTGCGGCGGTCGAAAGCCTACAAGGTCCACGAGGGAGAGCTGTATAAGAAAAGCACTACCGGAGTCCTTCAAAGGTGCATCTCCGAAGAGGAAGGGCAGAAGCTGAAGCTTTTGGCAGAAATTCACGCCGGACTCGGCGGCCACCACGCCGCAGCCCGGGCCCTTGTAAGCAAGGCCTTCTGTACAGGTTTTTACTGGCCGATGGCCCGAGCAGATGCACAGGGCTTGGTCCAACGCTGCGCCGGTTGCCAGCTCTTTGCAAACCAAAGCCATATGTCACCTACCGCCCTCCAAACAATCCCCATTACCTGGCCCTTCGCGGTCTGGGGGCTTGACATGGTTGGACCCCTTAAAGGGGGATCCCATAAGAAAAAATACTTACTGGTCATGGTGGATAAATTCACCAAATGGATAGAAGCCAAACCTGTTAAAACGGTCGAATCCGGACCGGTGATAGGCTTCATATCCGGGGTTGTACACCGTTATGGCGTCCCCCACGGCATCATCACTGACAACGGCATGAACTTCATGGCCGATGAGGTAAAACTCTGGTGCAGCAACATGGGCATTAAGCTCGATTATGCTTCTGTCTATCACCCCCAAACTAACGGTCAAGTTGAGCGAGCAAATGGTCTTATCATGAGCGGCATCAAACCCAGATTAGTGCGTTCCTTGAAGGAATCTAACATGCACTGGGTAGAGGAGCTCGACTCCGTACTCTGGGGGCTGTGAACCACATCGAATTGTACTACCGGATACACACCCTTCTTTATGGTGTACGGCGCAGAGGCGGTTCTGCCCTGCGACATAATTCATGACTCACCTCGAGTGCGCATGTACGAAGAAAGAGAAGCCGAGCTCGATCGGCAGGACAGTTTTGGACACCCTGGAGGAGGAGCGCGACGTGGCAAAAGCTCGTTCCGCATTTTATCAGCAACGGGCTTGAAGATACCAAAGCAGAGAAGTACGGGCCAAAACTTATAACATTGGCGAGCTAGTTCTACGCCTGCCGGAGAAGAAAAAGATCAAGCTCGAGCCCAAATGGGAAGGTCCCTTCATTATTGACCAAGTTCTGACCGGCGGAGCATACCGTATGCTGGACGCATCGGATAACCGACTTGAGCCGAACCCATGGAACGCAGCCAGGCTCCGAAGATTCTACGCCTAGTGCCGGACTCTATGTTCATCTCCTTCCTCTGTCCATATTTTGCATATACATTATCTGTTTTTTCTTTCTCTCTTTCTCCTTTTTCCTTTATCAAAGCCTTCAAAGGCCAACTTGTGCCTCGCTTGCACACTATTGACGCGCTAACCGCGCTCATTATACCTGGGGGCTTCTTACACAGAAGCTTAATTATTTATCTAGGCTCCATGCCCCGCACATGTGTTATTCTTCCGCACGTACCTTTTCGTCGCCATTATATGCATCGATATGACTTAAGTTTTGGCCAAGCTGGGTTGCCTGGCTCTTGTATTTATGCCCTACGTTCGTGTTAATTCGGCTAGGGCATAAGGGGAGCACCTCTGCGATTGTTACTGCCGGGTCAACCGGATGTGTACCTCGGACTGGGTGAAGCCGAAAGCTAGCGTTCTTAAGGGAATATTTGGTCGGTGAACAAAAGATGATTTTTATTTATTTTCCATATATGCCCCCAGATGTTTTTTCCCTGCGTCTCTTTTCGCAGTCCGGACATGCACTTTAGGGCATGCGTACCCAGGGAAAGGAACCCTTAACGGAACTATTCTCCCTGGAAGATGTTTCTTACTACCCATGTAATATAACATAATTAGTTGGGCACTTGTCTGTTCAAGCACTAATGACCCCTACGCCTGGTTTCCACGCATGCCCCGGTTCTTATATAACTGAGCGGGTATTCGGATACACTCCGGACTATCGGGTCCCGAGGTTGAAGCGAAAAGGTCCGCAATGACAAATGATCTACAATCCAGCTAGAAGGCATTATACATGTCACTTTAATTACATAGTCACTTAGACTGACTGAATTCCTCTTCTATACCATCCAACAGGCTGTCTAGCCTACAATCATGTTGGGAATACTTTGCGGCTAATTCTACTTGCCCATACATTAAGCTAACGGGGATCTCTTTCCCATCAGGCCCCATAGGTCCTACCTCGGCCATGTGGTTTGGGTCAGCCTTAGTATACCGCGTCTTCACCATGGCCCAGGCTTCCCTGGCACCATGACGGCAGGCCGATATCTTCCATAATTGGAAGCGCCGCCGCGCTCCCTTGAGCTTCTCCGCAAGCTCCCCAAGGCCTTCGGGCAAGGAGATGGATGGCCACAAGGCCTGGGCAATACCTTGCATCACCTGCCGAACTTGTTCGTGCAGTTGTGAGAGCACTGGTAGAAGATCATCCGCAGACCCGAGCATCTCATCCGTGGGACGACCCGTCAGCATACCTACAGACATAACTCTGTTAGTTGGCTTCTTCACTGAACTCTTCTTAATAAGTTCGCTCAAGCCCTTACTGAAAATGCCGCGTCGAAGCCGCTTATTCTCCTTCACGGAGTCCGATAGCTGGGCGCGAACATCCTTTAGTTCCATGCTCAGCCGGGTATTGGCATCCTGGAGATCGTTTTTCTCCTGCCTCACTTTTGTAAGCACTCGCTCGCCAGCCTTCAGCCGGCGTACGACATGTTGCTCATCCGAATTCACTTCGGCATCATCTGCAATATTTATTGTCAGAATTGTAGGCATACCGCACTCTCTATGGTACCTATCATTCTTTGAAACAAGTGTTACCTGAGGAGGCCTTCTCGGACTCCTTCGCTGCGGCAACTGCTGCCCGTAGCTGGGCCTTGCACTCTTCAAGCTCATGAGACAATTGGGAATTCTTCTCTGTAAGAACCTGCACAATAAATGATCCTTAAATCAGTTATTCTTACTGTTTCAAGTCTAAGGGGATACTGCTATATATAATCATCAAATTTTCTTACCCGTATATCCTTTACATACTGGTTCGTGGCTCTGGCTAGACCATTTTGAGCTGCACGGATATATGCATCTCCTGAGTTGAAGGCATCAAACGCTTCTTGGGAGAAACATGCGTCACGGAGTACGGCTCGGCGACGCCTGTGATTCATGGTGCTCTCCACTTCGGAATTTGTAGCGGATATTTTATCCGCATCCTATGTAGGAGGAGCATCCGACGTGTGCCTCGTGTTAGCCTCCGCTTCTGTGTCCGGCCCTGGAGCTCGACTGGTAGAGGCGTGATCGGAAACCTCTCCGGATATAGTCCATCGAGCGTTCTTCCTTCTAGGAAACACGGGTGTTAATATGTTTTTACGAAATGAAAACCATGGAGTGAGCTGTTACATCATACCTCTGCGCCGGCGTCTCTGTTCGGACCGCCTTCCTTTTTAGCCTATCCGGCCTCGAAGCCCCTTGTTGGCGAGCTGCCACAGGCTCGCCGTCGCATCCCGAGGGCCTTCCCTATAAAACACCGTTTGTATACGGTAGGTGAAGTGCATAAAAAGAAATCCTTTTAAAAGGTAGGTACTTTGGTCTCAATTACCTGCGAAGCAGGGAGTAGCCCGGGGTAGTCGGCTGTAATGGCCACCATGGCGTCATCACAGCTCAATTGGTAGAACACCCTGTTGAAAGCACAAGTGCTCCCCAGGTGGTTTTGGTAATTAATGTCAACATATCTCTTGTTGGACTAACGTTTCTATCTAGCAAGTTTCAGATAAGTTCAACAATGGAGTGGCATGGACTAAAGGTTGTGGGAACTCCTTCAAGATGCTAAGGACAAAGGATTGGCTAAAGCTTCAAGCTCAAGACTCTTCATTTTACATTTTAGTGATCCAAGATCACATTGAGTCTATAGGAAAAGCCAATACTATCAAGGAGGGATGAGGTGTTCCTTAATGAGCCTCTTGCTTCATGTGCTTAATGATATGCTCCAAAAACCCTCAGCTACTTTCCCACTTCCACATATGACCTAAACCCAAAGTCAAACTCGGACCTACCGATTCTTTTTGTCCGGCGCCACCGAGTTTCACATGTCATAGCCACTGCCACAAACCCTAGCAAATCGGTTTCACCGACAGGGATCTCGGTCTCACCGAGATGGGATTGTAATCTCACTGTGTATGTCCATTACCAAAATCGGTCTCACCGAGTTTAGGAAATCGGTACTACCGAGATTACAATGCAAGCTCTCTAGCTAACTTATTACCAAAATCGGTCGAGTTTAGTAATCGGCTCCACCGAGTTTGCCTGACCAACTCTCTGGTTAGCTAATTACCAAATCGGTCTCACCGAGTTTGTGTAATCGGTCTCACCGAGATTATGTTATGCCCTAACCCTAACCATATCGGTCCTACCGAGTTGCATGTCAGTCCCACCGAAAATCTCTAACGGTCACTAGGTTTACTATTTCGGTCCGACCGAGTTTGTTGATTCGGTCCCACCGAGATTGGTAAATTGTGTGTAACGGTTGGATTTTATGTGGAGGCTATAAATACCCCTCCACCTCCTCTTCATTCGTGGAGAGAGCCATCAGAACACATCTACACTTCCAACTCATATGTTCTGAGAGAGAACCACCTACTCTTGTGTTGAGGCCAAGATATTCCATTCCTACCATATGAATCTTGATCTCTAGCCTTCCCCAAGTTGCTTTCCACTCAAATCTTCTTTCCACCAAATCCAAATCCTGTGAGAGAGAGTTGAGTGTTGGGGAGACTATCATTTGAAGCACAAGAGCAAGGAGTTCATCATCAACACACCATTTGTTACTTCTTGGAGAGTGGTGTCTCCTAGATTGGCTAGGTGTCACTTGGGAGCCTCCGACAAGATTGTGGAGTTGAACCAAGGAGTTTGTAAGGGCAAGGAGATCGCCTACTTCGTGAAGATCTACCGCTAGTGAGGCAAGTCCTTCGTGGGCGATGGCCATGGTGGGATAGACAAGGTTGCTTCTTCGTGGACCCTTCGTGGGTGGAGCCCTCCGTGGACTCGCGCAACCGTTACCCTTCGTGGGTTGAAGTCTCCATCAACGTGGATGTAGGATAGCACCACCTATCCGAACCACGGGAAAAACATCCTTGTCTCCAACTGCGTTTGAATTCTCCAAACCCTTCCCTTTACATTTTTGCAAGTTGCATGCTTTACATTCCGCTGCTCATATACTCTTTGCATGCTTGTTTGATATGTATTGTGTATGTTGAAATTGTGCCTAAAACTCCACTCAAACCGAAAAAGTTTAAAAATTGCAACTTTAGCACTAAGTGTCTAATCACCCCCCTCTAGACACACCTACTTCTAGATCCTACAAGTGGTATCAGAGCTTTGGTCTCCATTGCCTTGGTTTAATCACCATTGGAGGAAGATGGATGTGTCTACTTTAGGGAGTCTTAGACATAGAGTGCCTATTCTTGATGGAGAGTATTTTCATGAGTGGAAAAATGAGATGCTTGTAATTTTCAATCAATATCATTTGAACAAGTACATTGCTAGCCCTTGTGCACCTTATATTGATTCTTTGCATCCTACCCTAGATGAAGACGTTGACATGATTCACAATCTTAGAACTATTGAGCTCATCATTAGAGGATTGCCCAAAAACTTGATTGCTAGTTTGACTACTCTTAATTGTGCCTATACTATATGGAAATTTCTTGAGGAACGATTTCCCGATTATTCCTTGAAAAATTTGGATGAAATTCTCCATAAATCTATTGCCTTGAGTAAAATGAACTCTAGTGATCCTAGTTTTGGTGATTGTCTATTTGAGCTTACTAATCTCATGCATGCTAAAGGAAATGTTGGAATCATTAATGATATTATATCCGAAGCTATAAGAATTCATAAAAGTGACCACTTTGATGATCATTTATCTCATGAATCACTCTCTCTAGGAAATGATGAGTCACAAGATCATGTTGAACATGGATACTACGATGAGAATGATGATAGTGACTTCGATCTTGATGATGCAATGAGACACTTTGGTCTTATGGATAATCTTCGGGGATATGTGTCAGGAGGAAAGGAATGGGTTCTCGACAGTGGATGTACTGATCATATGACCGGAGACGAAGAGATGTTTCGTGAGCTTGCTGAAAATGACGGCCCTCGAAAATATGTCACTTTTGGTGATAATTCAAAGGGTAAGGTGGTTGGCCTTGGTAAGGTGGCCATCTCACACGATAGCTCCATTCAAAATGTCATGCTCGTTGAATCTCTTGGCTACAACTTACTTTCAGTATCTAGACTTGCTGATTTCGGTTTGAATGTCCTATTTACTGAGGTAGATTGCCAAGTGTTTCGTCGAGACAATCATAAAATGGTTTTTACCGGTATACGTAGAGGTGACCTTTACATTGTCGATTTCTCTAAAAAGGCACAACCTAAAACTTGCTTTATCGCTAAATCCTCAAAAGGTTGGTTGTGGCATAGACGACTAGGTCACGTTGGCATGAGAAACCTTGACAAGCTTATTAAAGGAAATCATATCCTTGGAGTTAACGATGTCATATTTGATAAGGATAGACTTTGCAGTGCTTGTCAAGCAGGTAAACAGGTTGGAGGAAGGCATCCCGTGAAGAACATCATGACCACAAGGAGGCCACTCGAGCTACTTCATATGGATCTTTTTGGTCCCAATGCCTACAAGAGTCTCGGTGGAAATTCTTTTGGTCTAGTTATAGTTGATGATTTTTCAAGATTTACGTGGGTGTTCTTTCTTGATGATAAATCACAGGTCCAAAAGATCTTCAAAAACTTCGCTAGGAAGGCCCAAAATCAGTTTGATGTGAAGATCAAGAAGGTTCGGAGTGACAACGGAACGGAGTTCAAGAACGCAAATGTGGACACCTTTCTTGACGAAGAAGGGCTTTCACACGAGTTCTCAGCTACGTACACACCTCAACAAAATGGAGTTGTTGAGAGGAAGAACCGGACGCTCATCGAAATGGCGAGAACGATGCTTGATGAGTACAAGACGCCGAAGCACTTTTGGGCAGAAGCGGTTGAGATAGCTTGTCATGCAACAAATCGCTTGTATCTTCACAAGCTACTCGGCAAGACGGCATACGAGCTCCTCACCGGTAACAAACCCCAAGTTGGATACTTTAGAGTATTCGGCTCAAAGTGCTACATTCTTGATAAGCATCGTCGTTCAAAGTTTGCTCCTAAATCTCATGAAGGTTTCCTACTTGGTTATGGTTCAAACTCTCACACTAACCGTGTCTACAACAATTTCACCCGAAAGGTTGAAGAGACGGTAGATGTGAAGTTTGATGAATCTAACGGCTCGCAAGTAGAGCAATTGCCAATTGATGTAGGAGACAAAGACCCTTCAGAAGCAATCCAAGACTTGTCCTTTGGCAAAGTTCGTCCAACGGAGGTGAAGGAGAGTACTTCATCCATCCAAGTGGAAGCCTCTACTTCACGACAAGGTGAACCAAGAATTGACACGGAGGCATCCACAAGTGGGACACACCAAGATGAAGAAAACGAGGAAATGCATCAAGATGAACATCAACAACCTCCATCTCCACCACGACAAGAGAACGACAACGTCAACAATGAAGAAGACCAAGATGAAGAAGATATTCAACGAAGACCCAAGCAAAAGCTTTCACGAGTTCGAGCAAGAATTGCCAAAGATCATCCCGTCGAGCAAATCTACAATGATATTCAAACCGGCAGAATTACTCGCTCAAAAACTCGTTTAGCTAACTTTTGTGAAAACTATTCATTCATCTCTAGCATTGAACCTATGAAGGTTGAAGAAGCATTGGAAGACCCGGACTGGATAAAAGCTATGCATGAAGAGCTACACAACTTTGAGAGAAACCAAGTTTGGACATTGGTTGAGAAGCCAGACAACAACCACAACATCATTGGTACCAAATGGGTGTTTCGCAACAAGCAAGATGAAGATGGACAAGTGGTTCACAACAAGGCACGTCTCGTCGCCCAAGGGTACACACAAGTCGAAGGTATGGACTATGGTGAGACATATGCTCCCGTTGCTAGACTTGAGTCCATTCGCATCTTACTTGCCTATGCTAATCACCATAATATCACCTTGTACCAAATGGACATTAAAAGTGCTTTTCTAAATGGTGAAATAGAGGAGGAAGTTTATGTCAAACAACCTCCCGGATTTGTCAATCCTAAGAAACCTAATCATGTTTACAAACTTCACAAAGCCCTTTATGGTCTTAAACAAGCTCCTAGAGCATGGTATAAATGCTTGACCAAGTTCCTTATTGCAAGTGGTTTTGAAATTGGAAAATTTGATTCCACACTTTTACTAAAACGGTTAATGGAGAACTATTTGTATGCCAAATTTATGTTGATGATATCATATTTAGATCAACTAACCCTCTTTTTAGTGAAAAGTTTGGAAAGCTTATGTCCGAGAAATTTGAGATGTCTATGATGAGTGAACTCAAATTCTTCCTCGGTTTGCAAATCAAGCAAACTAAGGAAGGTACATTTTTCTCTCAAATGAAATACACCAAGGACTTATTCAAGAAGTTCAATATGCAAGAATGCAAAGGTATGCCTACACCCATGCCTACTAGTGGACATCTTGATTTGACCAAAGATGGTGAACCGGTTGATCAAAAGGTTTATCGCT
The DNA here is from genome assembly GCA_032464435.1 of Aegilops umbellulata. Taxonomy (NCBI): domain Eukaryota; kingdom Viridiplantae; phylum Streptophyta; class Magnoliopsida; order Poales; family Poaceae; genus Aegilops; species Aegilops umbellulata. Next base: position 111,219,057 of record CP136060.1, on the reverse strand, counting down.
CTATGATTGGTTCATTGTTATACCTATGTGCTTCACGTCCCAACATTATGCTAAGTGTGTGCATGTGTGCACGATATCAAGCTGATCCTAAAGAATGTCATCTTAAAGCGGTGAAAAGGATAATGAGATACCTAATTCATACACCAAATTTTGGCATTTGGTATCCTAAGAGGTCCTCTTTTGATCTTGTTGGCTATTCCGACTCGGATTATGCCGGAGACAAGGTTGATAGAAAGTCCACTTCGGGTACTTGTCAATTTCTTGGTAGATCTCTTGTGTCTTGGTCTTCCAAGAAACAAAACTCGGTATCCTTATCCACCGCTGAAGCGGAATACATTGCCGCTGGTTCATGTTGTGCTCAATTACTTTGGATGACCCAAACTCTTAAAGATTATGGGGTCTATGTGAAACATGTTCCACTGCTTTGTGACAATGAAAGTGCTATCAAAATTGGTCATAATCATGTGCAACATTCTCGAACTAAGCATATTGAAGTTCGTCATCATTTCATTCGAGATCATGTTGCTAAGGGTGACATTGATCTTAAGCATGTTCGCACCGATAAGCAATTAGCGGATATATTCACTGAACCACTTGATGAGAAAGTGTTTTGGAGGTTGAGAGGAGAATTGAACATTATTGATGCTTCAAATTTGGAGTAGAAACTCCATTGGATACATGCAACACATGAGCTTATGACTAATCCATGATATATCTCTTATGATGACTATCTTGTGTCTTAGATATATTTTGTACGTTGCATGTTATCTAACCCATGTAGGCACTTGGTTGAATCTAATTCTATGAGATTGCAACTTACTCACATCTTGAGCAATCTCTACATCACCAAGTCTCTACACAACGGTGGTTGACGACAAGGAAGCACGAAACCATTCGAACATATCCTTTGACAAATTCTATGTTGAGCTTCATGATTGTCATTTTTGGATATACAAGTGCTTTTCCTTGCAAGAACTAACCCATGTAGGTAGATGAACTCAAATTCCAAGTGGTGCTCCCAACTCTTGATGAGCTACATCAACCTTGAGCACCCACACAAGTTCCACTACATGAGCAAGACCCACACCACCACCCAAGGTATGATATTCCATCTTAGAGAAGCTTTACTCCAAGTCATGAGTCAAAGCAACTCAACAAGATGAGAATACATCAAGATGCTTAAACGAAAAATGGTAACCCCATTTAGAGCTTAAACGATGAGTATGACCTATGATCAAGTGTTCTCACTTGACTCCTAAGTCAATATACTCTAACATAGGTGACTATGTCACCGCCCAATTCTAGATGAAGTTCTCTTGTGTTCTTTTCTGTGTTATTGCATTTGTCCCTTGCATAATTTTTTCCCTCTTTTTCAAAAAAATAAAACTTCATCTAGAACTTTCATTCTTTTCTTTTTGATTCTTGTTCTGCATATTTCTGCATCCAATTCCTTGCAAATCTTTCAGTTAATTCATTGCAAATCTTTGTGAGATCTTATTTGACTAGTGAGCTGAGGTGACAAGTGTTTTCCCTGTGATGAACTCGGTTTCACCGAATTGTAGTTTTCGGTCCAACCGAATCCCTTCGGTACCACCGAAACATGCCACTCGGTGCCACCGATTTCACAACAGGAAAAACAGTTTGCCACTTGTTCTATATTTCTTCTGATCCAGCTCCACTCAATGACTCTTGTCCTCTACAAGCATCACAGTCTTATCCATTGCTTTGTGTTGAGTCTCAAGGACCAAACCTATTCGACGGATTCCAGAAAGACCTTCTTGGAAATTGATGTCAAAGGGGGAGAGAGAGATCACATCAAAGCTTATCACCTACAAAGGAGAAAGTATTAAGGGGGAGAAAGAGATCTCCAGGGGGAGAGAATACTCAAGGATCCCAAGTATTAAGGGGGAGAGAATACTCAAGGATCCCAGATGCTTGATGTTCAAGAGGAGAGATGCCACATGTCTTTTTGGGGGAAAGACATGTTCATATGTGCTTATTTGCATTAAGTTCTATTCATTTATATCTTTCAGCTCTGATTTTCTGTTCCCTATCTTCTCCCAATATCCCATATCAGATTCAGGGGGAGCAAGACATCTAAGGGAAAGAAATCATTCAAATTCATTGCATATCTTTACTCTTGGGGACATGTCTAATCCAATGTGGTACCTTGTACTCACTCTCTACATGTCATCCCAGTCTTGGTATTCTTGTGGTTTCTTTTGTTTGCTCTGGCTAGTGGATGTACCTGTGTTATCTAACCTTGTTTGTGCAGGTTCATTCCATCCTAAGCCAACTCAAAACTACAAGGTAAGTATATGCATCAAAATCATGAGTATGAGGAATTCTTGCTTATGTACATACTGTTTGCAAGAAGGACTCATAAGCACGAAGGTATTTCTCTTAATAATCTTTTGCTCTGATGCATATGGCCAAGATACATGTAACACATTGCCTACTCTGTCATGATTATGCTCTCACACGCTTCTATATTTTATATTCACATGATTGCATACATGTAGGGGGAGCCTATGTCTGTTACAAGTCCTTCCAAAGCTTTACTTGCTATTCTTTGTATCTTTATCTAAAGCTTTGATGTATGTTGTCATCAATTACCAAAAAGGGGAAGATTGAAAGCACAAGTGCTCCCCAGGTGGTTTTGGTAATTAATGTCAACATATCTCTTGTTGGACTAACGTTTCTATCTAGCATGTTTCAGATAAGTTCAACAATGGAGTGGCATGGACTAAAGGTTGTGGGAACTTCTTTAAGATGCTAAGGACAAAGGATTGGCTAAAGCCTCAAGCTCAAGACTCTTCATTTTACATTTTAGTGATCCAAGATCACATTGAGTCTATAGGAAAAGCCAATACTATCAAGGAGGGATGAGGTGTTGCTTAATGAGCCTCTTGCTTCATGTGCTTAATGATATGCTCCAAAAACCCTCAGCTACTTTCCCACTTCCACATATAACCTAAACGCAAAGTCAAACTCGGACCTACCGATTCTTTCTATCCGGCGCCACCGAGTTTCACATGTCATAGCCACTGCCACAAACCCTAGCAAATCGGTTTCACCAACAGGGATCTCGGTCTCACCGAGATGGGATTGTAATCTCACTGTGTATGTCCATTACCAAAATCGGTCTCACCGAGTTTAGGCAATCGGTACTACCGAGATTACAATGCAAACTCTCTGGTTAACTTATTACCAAAATCGGTCCAACCGAGTTTAGTAATCGGTCCCACCGAGTTTGCCTGACCAACTCTCTGGTTAGCTAATTACCAAATCGGTCTCACCGAGTTTATGTAATCGGTCTCACCGAGATTACGTAATGCCCTAACCATATTGGTCCTACCGAGTTGCATGTCAGTCCCACCGAAAATCTCTAACGGTCACTAGGTTTACTATTTCGGTCCGACCGAGTTTGTTGATTCGGTCCCACCGATATTGGTAAATTGTGTGTAACGGTTGGATTTTGTGTGGAGGCTATAAATACCCCTCCACCTCCTCTTCATTCGTGGAGAGAGCCATCAGAACACATCTACACTTCCAACTCATATGTTCTGAGAGAGAACCACCTACTCTTGTGTTGAGGCCCAGATATTCCATTCCTACCATATGAATATTGATCTCTAGCCTTCCCCAAGTTGCTTTCCACTCAAATCTTCTTTCCACCAAATCCAAATCCTGTGAGAGAGAGTTGAGTGTTGGGGAGACTATCAGTTGAAGCACAAGAGCATGGAGTTCATCATCAACACACCATTTGTTACTTCTTGGAGAGTGGTGTCTCCTAGATTGGCTAGGTGTCACTTGGGAGCCTCCGACAAGATTGTGGAGTTGAACCAAGGAGTTTGTAAGGGCAAGGAGATCGCCTACTTCGTGAAGATCTACCGCTAGTGAGGTAAGTCCTTCGTGGGCGATGGCCATGGTGGGATAGACAAGGTTGCTTCTTCGTGGACCCTTCATGGGTGGAGCCCTCCGTGGACTCGCGCAACCGTTACCCTTCGTGGGTTGAAGTCTCCATCAACGTGGATGTGGGATAGCACCACCTATCCGAACCACGGGAAAAACATCCTTGTCTCCAATTGCGTTTGAATTCTCCAAACCCTTCCCTTTACATTCTTGCAAGTTGCATGCTTTACATTCCGCTGCTCATATACTCTTTGCATGCTTGCTTGATATGTATTGTGTATGTTGAAATTGTGCCTAAAACTCCACTCAAACCGAAAAAGTTTAAAAATTGCAACTTTAGCACTAAGTGTCTAATCACCCCCCTCTAGACACACCTACTTCTAGATCCTACACCTGTCAATCAGCTACACGAATATGTCCGGATCCTCTTTAAGGCCGGGATCGAGGGACCATTCAGGATCCTCTGGTTGTGGAGGTGGGTTGTTGATCTCCCTTACCGCTTTACGCAGTTCCTGCCATGAAATGGCAAGATGAAGTATTTGCGGCAAAAATGCGGAAGGGGTAGATATTAAAAGTGGCAGCTTACCCAGCTCGTAGGATTGTACATGGAAAATCCATCCCGTGGCTTGATGCGGAGAAACTCCTCTTCCTCTCCCTTGTACAAACCGGACAGGATTTTTGCTAAGGTAGCAATTGAGTCCGGCCCCTTGTGGCCGCAGCGGGTGGCATCATCTTCCCTGTTGAAATCCCACATAGGGTGGCCTCGATATTGAAGTGGCTACACCCCCGCATAATGCATATTGACATAACCTCGGTTATGGTCAGTCCTGATTCGGCCAACAACTTTATACGGCCCATCAGATAAAATACGTCTCTATCATCTTCCTCCTGAGGGCTCCGTGGGCGCCAGCTTAGGCGTTTCTTCAAAGGAGCGTTGTCGAACTCAGGAAGACCTATCCGGATAGGATCCGGAAGGGGGACGTCCTCCATATAAAACCACTCTGAAGGCCAGTCTTCAGATGTCTTCTTCGGGGTACCGGATAGGTATCCGGTCCCGGCGATGCGCCATACTTCGGCTCCGCCCACTTGATATATTGATCCCCTCTGTGTACGGGGCACAAGGCAGAACAACTTCTTCCGCAGTGTGAAATGAGCTCCACAGCCCAAAAACAGTTCGCAAAGGGCTACGTAACCAGCGATGTGCAGTATGGAGGCAGGGGTGAGGTTGTGCAACTGGAGGCTGTAGAACTCCAGGAGCCGTCGGAGAAACGGATGGATTGGAAATCCGAGTCCCCTTAACAAATAAGGGACAAGGCATACCCTCTCTCCCTTTGAGGGATTGGAAAACTCTCCGCTTGCTCCCCGCCATTATAGGTGGCGAGCCCGGCTCAAACCAGGACCATATACGCTGTGGGGAGAAATCCCTGGGTCTGTAGCTTCACTAATTGACTGTGCGGGACGGAACACCTCTCACAATCTCCAGGCTTGGGCCTGCAGGAGCGAGGGGAGGAGCTGCGCTGGCCGACCATGCTGGAATGGATTTTTCGTGGGCGCGCTCCGATGAATGCTCGCTGAGGGAGGATGGTGTGGTTTGGATCTGAGAATCCTCGTCTCTTTAAATAGACAGTTCATTCACATAGCTAGGGTGGTAAATGTAAAAACGCCCTGGCTCCTCACATTCGCTTGACACGTGGAAGATGGCCATTATTGGACGCAGAAGCCAAGAAGCGCAACATTTACGAGAAGCCGGACACTATTTAACATGTACTCAGAGTTTGAAGAAGAACCCGCCTTGCAATGCCAAAGACAATCTGCGCACCGGACTCATCGCCATTGAAGCCTGGTTCGGGGGCTACTGAGGGAGTCCTGGATTAGGGGGTATCCGGATAGCCGGACTATAACCTTTGGCCGGACTGTTGGACTATGAAGATACAAGATTGAAGGCTTCATCCCATGTCCGGATGGGACTCTCCTTGGCGTGGAAGGCAAGCTTGGCAATACAGATATGTAGATCTCCTTCCTTGTAATCGACTCTGTGTAACCCTAGCCCCCTCCGGTGTCTATATAAACCGGAGGGTTTAGTCCATAGGACCAACAACAATCATACCATAGGCTAGCTTCTAGGGTTTAGCCTCTTCGATCTCGTGGTAGATCAACTCTTGTAATACTCATATCATCAAGATCAATCAAGCAGGAGTAGGGTTTTACCTCCATCGAGAGGGCCCGGACCTGGGTAAAAACATCGCGTCCCCCGCCTCCTGTTACCATCCGCCTAGACGCACAGTTCGGGACCCCCTACCCGAGATCCGCCGGTTTTGACACCGACAAGAGGGATGAGCAGTCCAAGGACAGTTTTGCCTGGTCACATGACCCATCGGGAGGGCACACCGTGAAATCTATATACACCCAGCTCAACCACGGAGGGATCCGGTTTCCTACTGCCACCAGTATTTGGCGAAGTGGGGCGCCGCTGAAATGCAAGATCTTCGCTTGACTCGCAGTCCAACATAGACTTTGGACATCAGATAGACGGGCGCAGCACGTCCTACAAGAGGGCTCATCGTCATGCTACATCTGTCTGCAGGATGAAGATAAGGTCGAGCACATCCTGGTGCAATGCGTTTTTGCAAGACAGGTTTGACACACGTGCTTTGACATGCTACAAATTAATGTCCTTGCTCCCAATACCATGGACGCATTCGTCGAGTGATGTCTAAACGCCCGAAGTGGTTTACAAGGGAAAGACAAGCGTGGTTTCGACTCTTTGGTCACCGGTGCAGCTTGGACTTTGTGGAAGCAAAAGAACACCAAAGTGTTCAACCGACCGGAGCAATTCAAAGGACCTCAAGAGCTAGCCCGGACCATTCTAGATGACATCTACGACTGGCATAGTGCATGTGTGGGTGTAGGTGGCTTAGATAATTTTGTGAGAGGTCAAGTGTAATTGTACTCGTAGGTGTCCTTCGTATGGTCGTCGATGCCATACGACTGGTGATGGCACTGTGTGGCCAACCAGCTTCGGTGATGGTGATCAGCTTTTCGCGTCTTGGTTCCGGCCATGTTGGCCCCTGGGTTGATGGCTTGTGCAAGTGTAGGATCGGAAGTATGTCTAGAGGGGGGTGATTAGACTACTTGACCAAATAAAAACTTAACCTTTTCCCAATTTTAGTTCTTGGCAGATTTTAGCAACTTTAGGACAAGTCAAGCAATCATCACACAATTCAAGCAAGCATGCAAAGAGTATATAGGCAGCGGAAAGTAAAGCATGCAACTTGCAAAAATGTAAAGGGAAGGGTTTGGAGAATTCAAACGCAATTGGAGACACGGATGTTTTTCCCGTGGTTCAGATAGGTGGTGCTATCCTACATCCACGTTGATGGAGACTTCAACCCACGAAGGGTAACGGTTGCGCGAGTCCATGGAGGGCTCCACCCACGAAGGGTCCACGAAGAAGCAACCTTGTCTATCCCACCATGGCCATCGCCCACGAAGGACTTGCCTCACTAGCGGTAGATCTTCACGAAGTAGGCGATCTCCTTGCCCTTACAAACTCCTTGGTTCAACTCCACAATCTTGTTGGAGGCTCCCAAGTGACACCTAGCCAATCTAGGAGACACCACTCTCCAAGAAGTAACAAATGGTGTGTTGATGATGAACTCCTTGCTCTTGTGCTTCAAATGATAGTCTCCCCAACACTCAACTCTCTCTCACAGGATTTGGATTTGGTGGAAAGAAGATTTGAGTGGAAAACAACTTGGGGAAGGCTAGAGATCAAGATTCATATGGTAGGAATGGAATATCTTGGCCTCAACACAAGGGTAGGTGGTTCTCTCTCAGAACATATGAGTTGGAAGTGTAGATGTGTTTTGATGGCTCTCTCCACGAATGAAGAGGAGGTGGAGGGGTATATATAGCCTGCACACAAAATCCAACCGTTACACACAATTTACCAATCTCGGTGGGACCGAATCAACAAACTTGGTCGGAGCGAAGTAGTAAACCTAGTGACCGTTAGAGATTTTCGGTGGGACTGACATGCAACTCAGTAGGACCGATATGGTTAGGGTTAGGGCATAACGTAATCTCGGTGAGACCGATTACACAAACTCGGTGAGACCGATTTGGTAATTAGCTAACCAGAGAGTTGGTCAGGTAAACTCGGTGGGACCGATTTGCTCTTTTGGTGAGACCGAAAATTACAAAAGGGAAACAGAGAGTTTACATTGCAATCTCGGTGGGACCGATCCGCTCCTTCGGTGAGACCAAAAAGTTACGAGAAGGAAACAGAGAAATTGCAATCCCATCTCGGTGAGACCGAGATCCCTAACGGTAGAACCGATTTGCTAGGGTTTGGCAGTGGCTTATGACATGTGAAACTCGGTGGCGCCGGATAGAAAGAATCGGTAGGACCGAGTTTGGCTTGGAGTTTAGGTCATATGTGGATATGGGAAAGTAGTTGAGGATTTTGGAGCATATCATTAAGCACATGAAGCAAAAGGCTCATTAAGCAACACCTCATCCCTCCTTGATAGTATTGGCTTTTCCTATGGACTCAATGTGATCTTGGATCACTAAAATGTAAAATGAAGAGTCTTAAGCTTTTGAGCTTGAGCCAATCCTTTGTCCTTAGCATTTTGAGGGTTCCACTTTCACCATCCATGCCATGCCAATCATTGAGCTTTCCTGAAATAATTGTCTTGGAATAGCATTAGCTCAATGAGCTATATGTTGTTATGAATTACCAAAACCACCTAGGGATAGTTGCACTTTCAATCTCCCACTTTTTTGTAATTGATGACAACATATAGATCAAAGCTTCGACAAATGATAATAAGAATGAATTATATCGTTGCTTTGAGAAGTATGTGATAAGTAAGAGCTCCCCCTAAATTTGTGCATATTTAGAATTTCCTTTGGACTGCAAATGCACAAAGAGTTAGAATTATGGGTTACTCTTCCATGTCACATACATCTTGGTGGAGCGCTCAAAATGATAATAATGAAATACGTGCACTCATCACCAAGGAAAAGTGAATGACCACATAAGATAGATAAGATATATCAAGCATGCATAAGTGTAGCTTATGATCAAACACATGATCATCAATGTCTCACAAGCATATCAAAGTATCTCGACCAAAAGCAAACAATGTTTGAAAAACCACCAAATAAAGCAAGAGAGAAAAAACAACACTCTCTCTCTCGAAGCCTATGATCTATACATTTTTCTCCCCCTTTGGCAACAAGTTACCAAAAAGTTCCTAGAAAATGCATAGTGCTAGATCGACACTCAGGCTTGATCTTCTAGTGGTGGTGGAGTATGGATCACTCCAAGGACGAATGCTTCCGTAGACGTGGTTGGAGCTAGAGCTGAAGTAGATGCTGGAGCTGGTTGGGCTGGTGCTGTGGCTGGAGCTGAGGCGGTGGCTCTTGTGTCAGGAACTGGCACTGCACTGGACCTCAGAGCTCGTGGCACTATGGCAAATGCATCAGTGGTAGTCTTCCCTTTCCTCTCCTGCATGTCATCTTGAAGTTGCTCCATTGCTGTCTGAATGTCTGTCACCTTGACATCCAAGTCATAGAACTTTTGTTCTACGATTCTCTCTAAGCTCTCCTGGTTCTGAGTGAGGGTGGCCAGACCTTTCTCAATCCTCAGGGTGGATGCAATCAAGTAACTAAGATGCTCTTGCTTGTTTTTCAAGAAATACTCACATGCCTCCTCTTGAGTTGGCATCTTGGCAGCTTTCTCCTTCCTTGCCTTCTCCTTCTTAGCTTGTGCTTGAGCTGATGATGGTTCATTTTCATTCATCACAACTTGGTTGTCCTCGAAATCTGGATGAATAGGCAAATGTTCCTTGTCCAACAAGTATGTGTCTGTGCCCATTCCTGAGTTAATCAACATCTGGATCTGAGGGGCATAACCACAACTCCTCTTCTGATCTGCTGTAGTCCTCTTGATAGTCTCTACTATGAGGCTCATGACCTTAAATTTCTGAGGCACATCAAATATATGTAGCAGGTTAATGGCATGACCTCTGATCATCCTGTGATCTCCAGACTTGGGCAAAAGTGTGTGCCTAAGGATCCAGTTGATCGTAGGCAGTCCTGACAACAAGTGTTTTACAGACCCAAACTGGTGAGTGTCAACATCATCTGCTGGAATCTCCTTGTACATATTTGCCATAGTGTTATGATCCATATTTTTCTTGACATAGACATCCAAGTCATCTTCATTTTCCTCTGGGGCATTGATCAACTTTGCCCATTCCTCAACAGTTGATTGGTACCTTGTACCTTCAGACATCCATACAATTCTGCCATCTGGATAAAAATGTGTTGTGGAGTAGAACTGCATGATCAGCTCCTCATTCCACTTTGTGAGCTTCTGCCCAACAAAGTCAGCTACTCCACATGCCTTGAAGTTGTCTTGCACTCCAGGGTAGTGCTCTTCATTATCCTTGATGTATTCCCAGTCGAACCATCTCATATCACACACAATGGGCTTCTTGTCCAACAAGACTGTCTCATAGAAGTCCCGCTGTTCCTCAGTGTGGAACCTGTAGTCAACATCAGTCCTCCTCCTGGTAGAATATGGATCCTCTGCTCTCCACTTTGTTAGCCCAGAGTATCTTCTGATCTTCATATCCTCAGCCATAGGATGAGCATCATTGTGGTCTGGGATCTTGCGCTTCAACTTTCTCAGCACTTGGCCTTCCTCTTCTTCTGCAGTGTTAGGCACTGGGGCCTTGTTCTTCTCAGCAGCTGGGATGCTCCTTGTATTTCTCTTTGGTTTTGGCTTTGGAGCTGGCTTGGCCTTGGATGCAGCCTTGGGGGCTTCCTTGGGCTTAGATGCAGTAGCCCCTGATCTTATAGCATCACCCATCAGCTTGGGTGCCTTCGGTGCTGGTGCAGCAACCTCTTCTTCTTCCTCATCGGAAGAATCCTATTCAAATTCAGCCATGGGATCAACTTTCTTGCACCATCTGCCTCTTTTCCTTTCCTTCTTTCCTTCAGCAGCAACTGGCTCTTTGGGTGCAGGCTTCTCAGGAATCTTTGTTGAGGCTTTGGCATGGGCTGCCTGCCTGCTGGCCTTTTGAATAGTTTATAGATGAGGTAGAGTGGATGAGCATCACAAAATGCAGAGATTTTTGCAAAAGAATGATTCAAAAACTTAGTTTTAGTTTCCCACAGAAAGCATTTTGGATCTACCGATTTTTAAACTCGGTGATACCGAAGCAGCTTTTGGAACCTAAACTAGTGAACTCGGTCAGACCGAGTCACAGTTCGGTGGCACCGAGACTGCTAGGGTTTCACAAAGTTCCAAAATCGGTCACACCGATTAGCAACACTCGGTCAGACCGGGTCTTACCTGTGCAATGGCATAAGCCAAATCGGTGGGACCGAGTTTTTCAACTCGGTGGGTCCGAGATGGTTTCGGCGGAAACCTAACCCTAAAATTTTCGAATCAAACCTATTCTACGAGTTCATTGACTGGATAGGAGTTTCTCAAACATGGCTAGGATCAATATGATCACAATGTGCTAGGAATCGGATTGGGGAATAGCACAAAGATCGACTCCATACCCTAGTTTGGCGAAGACTCGCTACGGCGGCAACGGCGGGGTTGATTCCCATTGACGGCGACAGAGACCAGCGACTGGAGGCGGCTGGCGGCGAGGAGACGATCCGGAGACCACGTTGGCAGAGCGAGCTATCGCGCGGGCGAAGGGGTTCGGAGAAATTTCCAAATTTTTGCCCATGTCTATATATAGCCCGACCCTGTCGGTGTGACCGAGTGGAACAACTCGGTGGCACCGAGATGCAAAACTGTATATAGTTGTTGCAACTCGGTGGGACCGAATGGTTCAAATCGGTTGCACCGAGATCGAAAACATAGATCAATTTAATGATCTCGATAAGACCGAAAGTGGGGTATCGGTCAGACCGAGAATCACAAAGAGGTTTTGGAAGTTTAAGTCTATGATGAATCGGGGACTCCGAGTGCTCCTCACACAGAGTGGTTCGAATCTCACTTGATCAATTTTGTGATGCAGCATGAATAGAGTTTGAGACGAGAAAGCATAGATAGCTAGAGGAGGTTCTTAGGCATTCTTGTCCATCCACTTGGCAAAAGAAAAATAAAGCCAAACAATCAAAACAACAAGTGGGTGTCCTCGAATGAGTAAAATATGCAACCAACATGCTCACACAATAAAATGGCAATTGAAATATGTGACAAGACATGCACAACTAATTCTAGCATCTATTGTAACGCCCTCGATGCGGCTATAGCTCCCACGTGTCGAGGCACGACTTAGAGGCATAACCGCATTGAAAGCAATGTCGCACGTGAGGTAATCTTCACACAACCCATGTAATACATAAGGGAAAGAGATACATAGTTGGCTTACAGTCGCCACTTCACACAGTACATAAATAAACATACATCATTCAAATTACACTCAAGGTCCGACTACGGTACCAAAATGAAAGAAGACTACCCCAAATGCTACATAGATCCCCGGATCACCCCAACTGGGCTCCACTACTGATCATCTGGAAAAGACACATAGTAACGGCCACGTTCCTCGTCGAACTCCCAAGTGAGCTCGTTTGCGTCATCTGCACCGGCATCATTGGTACCTGTAACTGTTGTGGTAGAATCTGTGAGTCACGGGGACTCAACAATCTCACACCCGCGAGATCAAGTCTATTTAAGCTTATAGGTAGGAAAGGATTGTGAGGTGGAGCTGCAGCAGGCGACTAGCATATATGGTGGCTACAACGCAAAAGAGAGAGCGAGAAGAGAAGCAAAGCACGGTCGTGAAGCTAGAAGTGATCAAGAAGTGATCCTAGAACAACCTACGTCATACATAACTCCAACACCGTGTTCACTTCCCGGACCCCGCCGAGAAGAGACCATCACGGTAACACACGCGGTTGATGTGTTTTAGTTAAGGTAAACTTCGGGTTTTCTACAACCGGACATCAACAAATTCCCATCTGCCTCATAACCGCGCTCACACCCGCGAGATCAAGTCTATCCTTCATAACCGCGGGCACGGCTTTCGAAAGATAATACCCTGCAGGGGTGTCCCAACTTAGCCCATTATAAGCTCTCACGGTCAACGAAGGATATTCCTTCTACCGGGAAGACCCGATCAGCCTCGAAATCCCGGACTACAAGACATCTCGACAGTAATAAAACAAGTCCAGCAAAGCCGCCCGATTGTGCCGACAAATCCTGATAGGAGCTGCACATATCTCGGTCTCAGGGCACATCCGGATGAGACAGGCTACGAGTAAAACCAGGCAACGAGTTTCCCCGAGGTGGCCCCGCAGGCGGCTCGGTTCGGGCCAGCACCCAGAGGAGCACTGGTCCGGGGGGGCTAAAATAAAGATGACCCTTGGGCTCGCGAAAACCCAAGGGAAAAGGTGGTAGGTGGTCAAATGGTAAAACCAATGTTGGGCCTTGCTAGAGGAGTCTTATTCAAAGCGAACTGTCGAGGGGGTCCCATAAATCACCCAACCGTGTAAGGAACGCAAAAATCAAGGAACATAACACCGGTATGACGGAAACTAGGGTGGCAAGAGTGGAACAAAACACCAGACATAAGGCCGAGCCTTCCACCCTTTACCAAGTATATAGATGCATTAATTAAATAATAGGTATTATGATATCCCAACAAGTAAACATGTTCCAACAAGGAACAACAGGTCCATGTTCCAACAAGGAACAAACTTCATCTTCACCTGCAACTAGCAACGCTATAAGAGGGGCTGAGCAAAGCGGTAACATAGCCAATCAACGGTTTGCTAGGACATGGATGGTTAGAGGCTGACATGGAAAAATAGGAGGCATGATATAGCAAGTGGTAGGTATCGCAGCATAGGCATAGCAAAAGAGCGAGCATCTAGCAAGCAAAGATAGAAGTGATTTCGAGGGTATGGTCATCTTGCCTGCAAGGTTCTCAGAGTTGTCGAAAGCTTGGTCCTCGAAAGCGTTCTCAACAGGTTCGTCGTTCACGTACTCGTCTCCCGGCTCTACCCAAAGCAAGAGAACAAGCAAAGGAACAAATATCAACCACGATGCAATGCGCAAGCAACATGATGCAAAACATGGCATGATATGCGAGATGCGATATGCAATGCTTATGCATGCTCCGGAGGGAAAAGATGAACAAGGCATAATCTTGGCAAACCAAGTATTCCACTGGTTAGCTGAGGTGATTTCGGTTGAAATCGATATAAAGATTACCGGAATCGGATGCACGGTTTGCAAATGACAAGCAATACAAGAATGACGATAATCTGCCATTAACCGCATGATGCTACTTAGCAAGCAACAAGAAATTAAGCTACTGCACCCAAACATATCAACAAATCATATTACAGTAATCTACTCAAGATGCTCGACAAAAGATGAACACTTAGCTATGGCTAAATCACACCACAACAGGTTCAAACAAGCATGGCAAAAGTGCTAAAGATAACAGGTTCACAGGCTTAGTGAAATAACAACATAGCAGAAATCAACATCAGGATGACATGTTTAGAGCAATGAAACAACATGCTACAGGATCAGGACATAGCAAAGTAAGGCATGGCATGAATCTACTCAAAGCACTTGATAAAAGTCCCTTACTGACCATAAGCCAAAAAGGATCAGAAAATATGATTACATCCATGTCAATTAAGCAAGTTTCGTTACAGGTTACGGACTTAGCAGAAAACTGGACATGTCAAAAACAGATAACAAGTAGTCATGTTTACGAGCTCGATGCACTCACTATAAAGCATTGCATGATAAAATAAGCATACAATAATCAAGAAGACATAACATAGGAACTAGAAATGGCAAGAATAACATCATATCATGCAAGGATCAACTACATCAAGCTTGGCAAAATCGAATAACATGTAAACAATCTGCCAGCAACATTTTATAGCGAAAGTAGAGCTCGATTGACTCAAGCTATGTTACTCCATAAATACAAACAAAGGCATGGATGGATATAGAAAATCCATATGCTCAAAACACGCTTACTGATCATGCTCAAAATCTGCATGGATCTCTCGGAAACAACATGAACACACGGCATAAAAATAACAGCAGGCAGGGACTTGGTGAAATAACTAAGTCTCTGAAATCAGCAACATCAAGTACCCTAGTTTCCATGCTTGTGCTAGTCACCACAAAGATCACAAAAATACATGCCATAATTATCTGGAAAGTTAACATGGTATATTACAAAACTCATGTAGGACTCAACTTCATAGGAGGTACACATCAATCATGGCAAAAATGACAAAAGTGCATGTTCAGATAAGATCCAGAAACTAACATCGCATAGCCCTCTTCTAACAGCATTTCGGGCATCAACATGACCTCAAATGAAAATGATGCAATGGAATGAAATGATGTACTCTTCGAGGCGAACAATTTGACATATTGTACGCACGAAACGGGGCTACAGATGCAAAGTTACGATGCGATGAACAGGTGACGATGATGCGAAAAATTTAAAGACTTGGAAGAATTCGGGACGAGGGAAAAGTCAACCTTCGTGGCACGGAGCCCGAGGTTCGCCGGGATCTGGCGCCGGAGCAGCGCGGGGTGGCGCGGCGAGGTCGGGGCCGGCTGGATCCGGGCGGATCCGGCGCCGGCGACGGCGGAGCGAGGCGGAGCAGGGGCGGCGCGATCCGCGGGAGGCGGCGCGGGCGGCGGAAGGCGGCGCGGGCGGCGGGCGTCGCGGCGCCGGCGGACGGCGCGGGCGGCAGGCGGCGGACTCCGGCGGGGCTACAGGGCGAGGAGGCGAGGCGCGCGGGCCAGGTGGCGGGCTCGCCGAGCGGCGCGGCTGGGCCGCGGGGGCCCTCCCCGGGCTCGGCGGGCCGCGGTGGAGGCGCGGTGGAGACGGCCACGTGGCGCACGTGGATAGGCCCGGGGCGGCGGCGGGTTTCGTCCGGCGCGCCCGGACACGTCCGGCGGCGCGGGGGCGACGGGGAGCTAGGGTTAGGGCGATTTTTACCCGTGAATGGAGGAGGGGGAGGTGTTTTATATGTAGAAAGAGCTAGGAAGCTCCAAATGGAGAGCGGTTTTCGGCCACGCGATCATGATCGAACGGCGGTGGACATGGGAGTGTCTTAGATGGGTTAATGGGCTGTTTTGAAGGGGTGTTGGGCTGCAACACACACGAGGCCTTCACGGTTACCCGGTTAACCGTTGGAGTACCAAACGACCTCCGATTGACCTGAAACTTGACAGGCGGTCTACCGGTGCTACACCAAGGCCGCTTGACAAACCTCGGTCCAATCCGAGAAAGTTTAATACCCGCTCACGAAGAAAATGTAAAAGGGGACGCCGGGGAACATAGGGGCGCCGGATTGCAAAATGGACAACGGGGAAAATGCTCGGATTCATGAGACGAACACGTATGCGAATGCGATGCACATGATGACATGATATGAAATGCATGACATGAACAAAAAGCAAAACGAAGGGAAACCCAACCATGGAGGGAATAACATAACACATAGCCGAAAATGGCAAGAGTTGGATTACAAATATGGCAAGTTACATCCGGGGCGTTACAACACTCCACCACTACGAGAGGATCTCGTCCCGAGATCTAGGACTGAAAGAACTCCGGATACTCGAAACGTAGGTGGTCCTCGCGCTCCCATGTGGCTTCTCGGTCTGAATGGTGTGACCATTTCGCTTTCAGGAATTTGATTGACTTGTTGTGAGTCTTGCGCTCAGTTGTTTCAAGAATAGCAACGGGGTGCTCATGATAAGACAAATCTTCTGAATATCAATCTCTTCGAAGTTGAGGGTGCGCTCAGGCATGTTGAAGCATTTGCGAAGCTGTGACACGTGGAAAACATCGTGCACATTTGCAAAGTTGGAGGGAAGCTCAAGTTGATAGGCGAGATCGCCTCGTTTGTCGACGATCTTGAAAGGGCCCACGTATCTAGGAGCAAGTTTCCCCTTGATACCGAAGCGACGAGTTCCTTTCATTGGAGAGACGCGGAGGTAGACATGGTCTCCGATCTCGAATGCCACATCTCGGTGTTTGCTGTCGTAATAGCTCTTCTGGCGCGACTGCGCGGCTTTGAGGTTCTCACGAATCACCTTGCACATTGCCTCAGCCTCTGAGATCAAATCATTGCCGAGCAATTGGCGTTCACCGGTTTCAGACCAGTTGAGAGGGGTACGGCACTTTCTGCCATAGAGAATCTCAAATGGGGCTTTGCCCGAGCTGGCTTGAAAGCTGTTGTTGTAAGAGAACTCAGCATAAGGAAGACAATCCTCCCACTTCATGCCGAAAGAGATAACACAAGCTCTGAGCATATCTTCAAGAATTTGGTTGACACGCTCAACTTGTCCACTAGTTTGAGGGTGGAAAGCTGTGCTGAAGCGAATATTTGTGCCCATGGCCTTCTGAAAAGAATCCCAAAACTTAGAGGTAAAGATGCTGTCACGGTCTGAAGAGATCAATTGTGGAATGCCATGCAAGGAGACAATTCTGGAGGTGTAAAGCTCTGCCAGCTGCGCTGCTGTGATAGACTCTTTGATAGGAAGAAAATGAGCCACTTTGGTGAGCTTGTCGATGACGACGAAGATAGCATCATTTCCATGCTTGGACTTGGGAAAACCAGTCACGAAGTCCATTTCGATATGATCAAACTTCCATTCTGGAATAGCAAGAGGTTGGAGAAGACCAGCTGGTCGTTGGTGTTCTGCTTTCACCCTTCTGCAGACATCACATTCATTCACGAATTGAGCAATCTCTCGCTTCATTCGAGTCCACCAATACGACTGCTTGAGGTCATGGTACATCTTCGTACTTCCAGGATGAATTGACAGGAGAGAGTTGTGCGCCTCGTTCATAATGACTTTACGAAGATCACCCTTTGGAACCACAATCCGGTCCTCGAAGAAAAGAGTATCTCTGTCATCAACTCGATAGCACTTGTATTTGGAAATGCCCTTGTCAATACCATGTTTCACCTTCTTCACCATGGTATCCAACAGTTGTGCCTCACGAATCTGGTCTTCCAAAGTAGGAGAGACGATGAGGTTGGCAAGCAAACCTTAAGGGACAACTTGGAGATTCAACTTGCGGAAAGCTTCACAAAGATCCGGTTGAAAGGGCTTGAGGATTAAGCTGTTGCAGTAAGCCTTCCTGCTCAAAGCGTCTGCAATCACGTTAGCCTTGCCTGGAGTATATTCAATACTCGGATTATACTCTTGAATCATTTCGACCCATCGAGTTTGCCTGAGGTTGAGGTGGGGCTGAGTGAAGATGTACTTAAGACTCTTGTGATCGGTGAATATGTCCACTTTCCTTCCCAACAGGAGATGTCTCCATGTTATTAGTGCGTGGACAACTGTCGCCAACTCAAGATCGTGAGTGGGGTAGTTCCTTTCATTGGGCTTCAACTGACGAGAGGTATAGGCCACAACCTTCTTCTCTTGCATTAACACGGCACCGAGGCCCTGAAGAGAAGCATCACAGAAAACTTCATAAGGCTTGGATTCGTCAGGAGGAGTCAGAACTGGAGCAGTGACGAGTTTCTCTTTGAGAGTGTTGAAAGCAACGTCACACTCAGGAGACCAGACATACTTCACATGCTTCTAGAGGAGGTTGGAAAGAGGCTTTGCAATCTTTGAGAAATTCTCAACAAATCTTCGGCAATAGCTTGCAAGTCCAAGAAAACTGCGAAGCTGCTTGACATTCTGAGGGGGTTCCCAATTCAAAACTGCAGACACCCTCTCTGGATTAATAGCA